>CAWUFW010003306.1:620391-1240782 GCA_963921515.1 Calotriton arnoldi
ACGGCACTATCCACACAAGGAACTCTTTTTAATCAGCGTATTTTTGAATTGTGAACTTTTAAGTATAGTATTGTGGTTCTTTATCGTTTTTGGTCTTGTTTTAATTATATAAAAATATTGGATATTTTTCTAAACTGGTGTGGTGTTCTTTTGTAGTGCCTACACTGTATTACTGTTGGTTATGTGCAAATGCTTTACACACTGCCTCTAAGATAAGCCTGACCGCTCGTGCCAAGCTACCAAGGGGGTGAGCAAGGGTTATTGTAGGAGTGTAACTCCCTTATCCTGACTAGGGTGGTGATTTTTGGCCTGGCTTTGGCACATGCCCTAGCCTGCTAAAAATCCCATTTCTAACATTGGTTGTCAGCGGTGAGGATAGGACTTGCGTTTGCACCTGACTTACAGTGATTGGTGTGCACTACCACCATATCGCAGACCATTACGTGCCACATACTGGTTCTTTTTCTTTTGGCCTATTTTTTTTCTTGCCAGTTTGAACTTGCTACTTCGTCATGCCTGAATCAATTGCATCATCTGTTGCATCCTTGGAAGTGGCCTTTGAGGAGGAGAGGTTAGAAACCTACAATGGGAAGGAATTGAAGGCGATCTGCAAAAACCTCAAAATCCAAATCAGGGGCCTCACCAGAAAAGAGGAGCTACAAAAGGCGCTGAGGGCCTGGGTAGCAGCCAGACATGCTAGTGAGCTGTCTGGAGATCTTGGCATGGAGGCAGAGGAGCCTATTCCAAGGGTGGATGTGCTTTTGGGAGGGGGCACCCTCTAAACCAGGCAGCAGCAGTCTGTCCCCCGGGGAGCTGGAGGACAGGAGGGAAGCGAGGAAGTTCGAGTTGGAGAAACTCAGGATGGAAAGTGAGAGGGAATACAAAAGAATAGCCATGGAGGAAAGGAGGATGATGTTAGACCATGAGTTTAAAATGAGAGAGCTGGACTGGGAAGCCAGTGGGGCTAGGCCCAGCCCAGATGGTGGCAGCAAAAGTGTTAGGTCCAGTACTGAGGATGAGGTACACAGACACACAGGTTTGGGGCCCTGCTTCAAGGAGGGGGTTGACATACACCAGGGGGTTCAGGATTGTGAGGTTACCCCAGTGGTGCACAGTGTCCCTGAGGTGGATTGGGGAACTGGCACAGGGGATCATTTTCCTGGTAGTGGGAGGGACACTCTACTGACTCTAGATGAGAGGTGCAGGGAGAGGGGTTCCCCCATGATAGAAGTCCTGGTAAGTGAGTATGGAGACCAGGGAGAAGAGTATGGGTTAAGAGACAGCAACAGTCAGACACTGTCTCACCAGTCTTGTGGGAATGATGTGGGATACTTTTCTGAGGCACTGGATGATTGGGTGAAGGGTAGTTTGGTTAACACCTGTGTGGGGCTGTGTGATTCAATTGTTGGAGAGCATATTTTAAGTCCCTGTTTTCCAGAGCTATGCCAACACCCACTGGAGTGTGAGTTCTCTGACCCCAGGGAGCCTGCATGGGAGGCAGACCTTTTGGTGGATTCCAGAGGGTCTGGAGAAGCATCTGGGGGTGACCCGGAAGGAAGTGGCTTAGGTATTTCCCAACCGAGGGTGGTGGGAAAGGTTTTTGGTAGCCCAGATAGGCCCTGGTGTCGTGGGAAGGGTGTAGGGACTCACGTCCTGTCTCCGCGGAGAAGGAGTGGGAAGGGGCTGCGGCCCAAGGTGCCCAAAACCCGGTCCCCGAGGCTGGGTGGTTCCAGGAGGGTACCCCAGGTGGGGAGCCTAGGCTGTACTGGTAGGCCGTCCGTTGAGGGGGATCTCCTAGTGTCAGGAGAACGTGGAGGGTCTGTAAACAGAGCTCCAGCGGTTCTGGTGTCGGGCGGTGCTGCTCCTAAGTGGAGGGTGCAGAAGTCCAGACGGAGGGGTGAGAGGGGGATGCGTTCCCCAGTGTGAGAACCAATGGGTCAGGGGCCAGCCAGAAGGGCTGAGCCTCCTAGGAGTGACCATGGTGACACCACTTCTGTCCTGGGGGATCTTCGCGCACTGTCAGATGGACAGGGGTCGGGAGATCTGCGCCAGGCAGACGGTCACACAACACATGAGTCATGTGTTACCCTCAGGGGGGGCATGCGTGCTCCCAAGGAAGCCCTGGTGCGCCGGGCAGGTGCTCAGCCGCAGGGTTTAGTCCCTGGGTTGGGAGGCCAGGTTCAGGTCCTGACTGACCTGGAGGGAAGGACGACTGTAAGCAGTGTCCTGACCGGTTTGTCTTCTAGGGGTACCACTCCAGGTGGGAGGGTGCAGAACTCTGGAAGGGGGAGCAGAGGGAGGGAGTCCTCGCCTCTGACCCCGGTTCAACCCATGGGTTTAGATCCTCGGGTGGTGGATCAGTTGCAGGGTCAAGGCCCTGAGCTGGTGGAAGAATTGTTGGGGAGGGCTGATTCCAGCGTCCTGACAGTTTTTGGTTCTGAGGGTGTTTCTCCTGGGAGGAGAGTACGGATCCCAGGAAGGAAAGGTAAGGGGGGAGAGCCTCGCCCGAGACCTCTGGTCAGCCTGAGGGTACAGACCCTGAGTTGGAGGACCAGGTTCATGGTGTCCCCCCTGACCTGGGGGAAGGGGCGACTGATAACAGTGCCCCTACCAGTTTGTCTTCTGGGGGTGCCGCTCCAGGTGGGAGGGTCCAGAGCCCCATGGAGGAGGACCGGGTGTGGGAGAGCCCACCCCAGTCCCTTGTTCAGCCTCAGGGTACAGACCCTGGACTGAGGTACCAGTTGCAGGATAGCCCCCCTGAACTGGTGGGTGAATTGTGCAGGACACCTGCCACAGGTGCCCTGACCATTCTGGAAGGGGGTTCTGCTCCAGGTGGGAGGGTACAGAGCCCCAGTGAGAAGGAGAGGGTGTGGGGGAGCCCACCCCCGCCTCCTGTCCAGCTGCAGGGAACAGACCCTGGGCTGGTGGGCCAGTGTCAGGATGCCATACCTGACTTGGCAGGGGGGAGAGTAGAGAAAGGGTGCCAGGCACCTGGGGCTACCGCCCCCCACTCTCTGACGCCACCGTGGTTGGAGTGGCCGGAAAGGCGTAAGGCCGGGCTCTCATCACTGACAGTTGTCAGTGGCCACTGTGGCTGCCTGTCCTGGTGGACAGGGTTGCCCCTGGGAGGGGGACAGGAGTCACACCCCGGGGGTGGACTGGGCCACGCCACTGTGTTGGCCATGTGGGTACTGTCTGCCTGTTGGGACACATCTGCGAGCAAAGTAAGTTTAGGTGCTGCACAGATAGGGTCCACAGGTGAGGAGAAGGGTTCCCCATGGGTCAACTTATTGGGCCCTGAGAGTGAGGACAGAGGGATCCAACTGGGTTTGGAAAGGCATAGAACCAGAACGTGCCCCCGCTGTTGTGGGTCAGGTCTATGTTCTATCGCCGCAAGCAGGGAAGTCCATCAAGGGATTGATTAGTCTACCCTGGCTTTAGGCTGGGAGGGGGTTGTGTTAGACTTGGCTTTTTCAGCGGGTTTACCCCCAGACTTTTTGCTTTTTGGCCTCCTGTTTTTGACCCTGTTTTTGTTGGTTTTAGGACTCTGGGCACTTTACCACTGCTAATCAGTGCTAAAGTGCATATGCTCTCTGTGTAAATTGTGTTATGGATGGGTGTTTCCATGATTGGATATTTGATTTACCTGTTAGCCCCTAGTAAAGTGCATTGCGTGTGCCAGGGCTGGTGAATCAAATGCTACTCGGGGCCTGCAGCACTGGTTGTGCCACCCCGTGAGTAGCCCTGAAAACAGTAACTCAGACCTGCCATTGCAGAAGTCTGCGTGCAGTTTGTACTGCCATGTCGACTTGGCCAGTGCACACACTGGCCGGTCCCTAACCTTCCCTTTTCTTACATGTCAGACACCCCTCAGGTAGGCCCAAGGTACCCCTGTGGGCAGGGTGCAGTGTATGTGAAAGGTGGGACATGCCCTGGTGTGTGTGGCATGTCCTGATAGTGAATTACAGCCAATTTCGTTTTTCACTATTACAAGGCTACCAGTTCCCCATAGGATAGAATGTGAGGTTTGTTTACAACATCTTATAAACATAACTGGCCCAGGGAATTCGGTAAGAAAATAGAATTTAGTATGCCTGAACTCAGAATCTAAAGATGCATCTTTTAGTGAAGGTGATTTTTACATTCTGTGTTTGAAAATACCACTTTTAGAAAGTAGGTATTTTCTTGCTCAGTCATCCCGTGTACCTCTGCTGGAATGTGGATTGCCTGTCTGGGTTTTGGATGACAGAAGGCTGGGGGAGCAGGAGGGGCGCCAGATGGTCTAGGTAGGTCAGGAAAGGGCTGAAGAGACCTGGGTTACGATGGTGGATGGGGGAGGAGATTTCCTTGCACCTCAAAGGGCCTGCTCTGCCTCTGAAAAATGCTGTCTCCACCTCCTGCCAGGAATTCACACCAGAGAAGGCAGAACTGGTCCTGACCGGGCACAGGCCCTCTCTGCCTAAGAGATCAAAGGATTTTTGGACATAAATGCTGGGTCCCAGACCCCTGAACTTTAGAACTCATCTGGACAAGAAGACTGCCAAGAAGAAGCTGCAAAAAGGAACGACTGCTTTGCTGGGTGCTTTGCTGGGCTGACCTGCAGTGGCTGCTTTTGTCTTGGGTAGTGAAAGGCCTGGACTGGACTTTCTGCAACCTAAATTTGTGAGTCTCTCTAAGGGCTTGAGGTAGAGCTTGCCCCCTGTTCACGAAGTCTCAGGAACAGCAAAGACTTCAAGTTCTTCGACCCACAGCACTGGGGACTGTGTGCTTTGTGCTGCAACCCGAAGAACACCAACTCGATGACGTCTACGACGCCACTGCCGACTCCGTGTCCTGAAGGCAACGCAGAGGGCACCGCCGCAACGCCGCACCGCAACCCTGGTCTCACCGACGACGCCTGTTGATGCCGCCACCGAGCCGCTGCTTGCACCGCGACCTGTGGGCACCGCACTCCGCACCGCCTGGCTTCATGAGGACGCCTTGGCCTGCCTGACGCCGCCAGGTCCCGCCGAGATCGACGCCGCTGCTTGCACCGTGGTTCGGGGGCACCGCTCGTAAGTTACACGACGCACCGCCCTCATCCCACACCGCAGCCTTGGCCTACTGACGCCGGCGCCATCGACTCCAGTTCGTCAGCCGATGACAGCGCTTCAGCAACGACGCCGCCGCTGCTTGCACCGTGATCTGCCAGCACCGTGACGAGCACCGCCTTCATCTCGCACCGCGACCCTGGTCTCACGACGACGCCATCTGACGCCGCCACCGAGCCGCTGCTTGCACCGCAACCTGAGGGCACTGCACGCCGCACTGCTGCACTTCGCACCGCAGCACCCGACGCCTGCCGATGCCAGCGCTCCTGACTCCATCAGAGAGGAGATCGACCTGCAACGCGTGTGACTTCGAGGGCCCCATCGCCCTGCATCTCTGAAAGGTACTGTTTGCGGATTGCGGGTCTTCCTGACACCGTAGCTGGCCTGCAACCCTGCGGTCAGCCAGAACTGTTTTGGATTTGTGTGTTCACGACGCCGTGGTAGCCCGGACAGCGCTATCCACACAAGGAACTCTTTTTAATCAGCGTATTTTTGAATTGTGAACTTTTAAGTATAGTATTGTGGTTCTTTATCGTTTTTGGTCTTGTTTTAATTATATAAAAATATTGGATATTTTTCTAAACTGGTGTGGTGTTCTTTTGTAGTGCTTAGTGCTTACACTGTATTACTGTTGGTTATGTGCAAATGCTTTACACACTGCCTCTAAGATAAGCCTGACCGCTCGTTCCAAGCTACCAAGGGGGTGAGCAGGGGTTATTGTAGGAGTGTAACTCCCTTATCCTGACTAGGGTGGTGATTTTTGGCCTGGCTTTGGCACATGCCCTAGCCTGCTAAAAATCCCATTTCTAACAATGGCAGTGCTGAATTGGGCAATTCGTGAAAGATTATATTATATTCTTGGTGGCCATATTGGATTGGGCAATTTATTGAAGATAATATTACATTTTGGCAGCCATTTGGATTGGACAATTTGCTGATTTTGGCCATGCAATTTACCTGACATTTTGAATTACCATCAAAAAAGATATGTTGATGTTGAGAAAGTTGATGCCTATATGAAGAACGATACATTTATGCATAAAAACGAAATTGAACCTTTATTAACGAATTTACCTGTTCTGAACATCGCGTCAACCCTAACTCAAAAATACATAGTCAGGCAGGCTCTGAGACCAATGCCTGAGGTCACTGATTGACAGGTCAAAGGTGGGGTGGCACGTAGCCAGCAGACAAACACATGAACAGGAAATCCCAGATCAATACCACAGATAGGCGCAGAGACAATACAATGGGTCAAGGAGATTGGCCCCATTAAAGCACACATGGCCGGAAGGGTACGCACGTTCCTTAAACACCATAAAGTCAGATGCCACATAAGTTAGGAACATATAGCCTATCACGACACAGCACACGCAGTACACTCAATGATCACGCACTCTCAATGCCTGACATCTGGACGTGTTACTCACTGGCCACATTGTGTTCACACAAGGTCAAGGCCCACCTGGATTCTACATCGAATAAATTAATTTACAACTCCAAATGCAGCAACTTACATTCCTTACCATTCAAGGATCACCAGAACCCTTTATGGCATACAATGAACTGTATAAATGCACATCTCAGATCGACTGAGACAGTCCTCAGACCCTATGCCTGTAACTGTTCTCCCGGCCACATTGTTTAATTAAATTAACTGTTCCTGTTTTACCAAGCGCCTCTTGTTTCTTGTTTTTGCAAGGTATTTCATGTTCAAGCAACAGAAGCATTAATGTGCGGTTGTCGGTGACGAGCACACCAATTCACAGGAATAAGTACTGGTGTGTGGTTGTCGGTTCAGGCACACCAAATATTTGGCATTTGTGACCAGTGTGTATGCCAACAAAATAAGTGAAATTATTTTGGAGTTATCGATATATTTGAAGATGCCAAAATTTCAACTACCACCTGCACTTCTGGCAAAACCCCAGGAGAATCACCAATTGAGTGGGATATGTGGATTGACCTTTTCCAAGCGTACGTGGAAGTCTTTGAAGAAGGTGAAATGTATCTTTGTGTGCTGTAGGACTGAAGTAATTAAAACATTTACCGTGAGTAGACAATGCTGGAGATACCAATGTATATCAAAAGCTTTGAGATAATTACAGGAGAGATGTGGGAAAAAAGTGAACCTAGTTCTTGAGAGATTTACATTTTACTCAAGAAGTCAAAAGGAGGGTGAGGGAATTGATGAATATTTATCAGCTTTTGTCACGTGGCCAGTGGATACATTGTCGTCTTCTCTAAGTTAGCATGAGCAGTGGCACACTGCAACTTGCCACTGTTTTGCGGACGTTACTACACAACTTTATTTTTGCAATCATTTCCATGGCTGTTTTTACATGAGAACTCATCGCTGTGTCTGTTCACTCTCTGCAGGTTCCAGACCGAACGGGGGTGGCGTAGTGGGCAAAAGAACGATGGATTTAACTCAGATCTTTTGACTGGGGGACAATGTTTGCATTGTCAGCATTCCGTTCATCATTTGTTTGCTGTAACACTTTTCGCCCTAAGTGGGATGGCTATGCCCAGACGTGGGTCCCTTGCTCAATGTGGCACTGGATTCAAGCTAGCCTGGCTGAATAAGGGTGACATACCCTGAAACCGGTCCCAGGATGCTTGTTTCCGGTCCAGGGAGGACCTGGCCTGGCAGTTCGGTCTGGACTGTTCCCATGGGGCACAGGGTCAAGACTGATTTGCATATGGCTGGGTCCAAACTGGGGTGGCGTAGTGGGCTAAAGAAGGATGGATTTAACCCAGATCTTTTGACTGGGGGAGAATGTTTGCATTGTCAGCATTCCGTCCATCATTTGTTTGCTGTAACACTTTTCACCCTAAGTGGGATGGGTATGCCTAGACGTGGGTCCCTTGCTCACTGTGCCACTGGATTCAAGCTACCCTGGCTGAAGAAGGGTGACATACCCTGAAACCGGTCCCAGGATGCTTGTTTCCGGTCCAGGGAGGACCTGGCCTGGCAGTTCAGTCTGGACTGTTCCCATGGGGCACAGGGTCAAGACTGATTTGCATATGGCTGGGTCCAAACTGGGGTGGCGTAGTGGGCAAAAGAACAATGGATTTAACCCAGATCTTTTGACTGGGGGAGAATGTTTGCATTGTCAGCATTCTGTCCAGCATTTGTTTGCTGTAACACTTTTCGCCCTAAGTGGGATGGGTATGCCCAGACGTGGGTCCCTTGCTCACTGTGCCACAGGATTCAAGATAGCCTGGCTGAAGAAGGGTGACATACTCTGAAACGGGTCCCAGGATGCTTGTTTCCGGTCCAGGGAGGTTCTGGCCTGGCAGTTCAGTCTGGACTGTTCCCATGGGGCACAGGGTCAAGATTGATTTGCATATGGCTGGGTCCAATCTGGGGTGGTGTAGTGGGCAAAAGAACGATGGATTTTCATTTAACCCAGATCTTTTGACTGGGGGAGAATGTTTGCATTGTCAGCATTATGTCCATCATTTGGTGCTGTAACACTTTTCGCCCTAAGTGGGATGGGTATGCCCAGACGTGGGTCCCTTGCTCACTGTGCCACAGGATTCAAGATAGCCTGGCTGAAGAAGGGTGACATACTCTGAAACGGGTCCCAGGATGCTTGTTTCCGGTCCAGGGAGGACCTGGCCTGGCAGTTCGGTCTGGACTGTTCCCATGGGGCAAAGGGTCAAGACTGATTTGCATATGGCTGGGTCCAAACTGTAGTGGCGTAGTGGGCAAAAGAACAATGGATTTAACCCAGATCTTTTGACTGGGGGAGAATGTTTGCATTGTCAGCATTCTGTCCATCATTTGTTTGCTGTAACACTTTTTGACCTAAGTGGGATGGGTATGCCCAGACATGGGTCCCTTGCTCACTGTCCCACTGGATTCAAGCTAGCCTGGCTGAAGAAGGGTGACATACCCTGAAACCGGTCCCAGGATGCTTGTTTTTGGTCCAGGGAGGACCTGGCCTGGCAGTTCGGTCTGGACTGTTCCCATGGGGCACAGGGTCAATACTGATTTGCATATGGCTGGGTCCAAACGGGGGTGGCGTAGTGGGCAAAAGAACAATGGATTTAACCCAGATCTTTTGACTGGGAGAGAATGTTTACATTGTCAGCATTCCGTCCATCATTTGTTTGCTGTAACACTTTATAAAATGAAGGCACTTCCCCGCTTTCTTTATGCTTTGCAGAATACACCTTTCTTGGTGTCTCCCCAGTATTTTCTCTCTATTGATTCCGAGGTCCGCTCCTTACTATGGAATAATGGTACACCCAGAATCGCCCTTGTTAAGCTCACTAAAAGATGGTATGATGGGGGTATAGCCTTGCCTGCCATTAAATATTATTATTGGTCCTCGCAACTGGTGGTACTCAATCACTGGATGCATCGGCCCATCGCGGATCCGGCATATACAATGGACAGGTACAATATGTCTTCGGGTAATTATCTCAGGGCTCTGTACGGCGGGAAAAAATATGCGCCTAAATACACTCCAACCTCTACTACGGTTTCTTTATGGTACTCAGCAACTGCGGCGTTAGGATGGAAAGGTAAGATTACTAAGGCCACCCCGCTGCTTGAGTCTATTCAACTAGGCATGCTCTTGCGGTTCCCAGGGTTTGACAAATGGGATTTAATTTGCCTTTCGACGGTGGGTGACCTCTGTGCTGGGGGGGGCGTTGTTCCGTTTGGTGATTTACAACAGCAATACCATCTTCAGGCGGGGGAAACTCTCCGGTACCTTTAGGTACATAGTGTATTGCAAAAGGCGCTGCCTAGAGGCTCTGATGTGCCGGTTTCCTCACCGTTAGAGGATAGATTATTGGATGATTATCTCCCAGAATGAGCGATTTCCCTGACGTACCGTAAGAGTCTCAATAACACGCCTGACTCTCTGGGTAAATTGCGGGCAAAATGGAATGATGAGGTGGGAGAGCTTGATGATAAAGAGTGGAGGGAGGCCTTGGCATCACCTCGGGAGGTGGCGATCCGTTCTTGTTTTAAATTGATACAACTTAAACTACTTCATAGGGCATACTATACCAGTTCGGCACTAGTTAAGATGGGTCTCTTATCCTCTCCAGATTGTCCCCGGAGCTGCCGACAGCCAGGAACTTTCTTACATCAATGGTGGGAATGCCCCGACCTTCAGAGATACTGGGGGAGAGTGGTTTCAGCCATGTCCCAAATATGTCATAAAACAATTAATGTATCCCCTCATCTTTGTCTATTGAATGTTTGGGAAGCTACAGACCTAACCAGGTTTGAACGTCTCTGGGTCACGCTGGGATGTATGATCGCCAAACGCAATATTGCTAGAACCTGGAAGGGTGGGGTTGCACTCAGACACGTTGATTGGGTATCGGACATGGACTGGTGCATGCAAGTGGAGAGGGCGGTGTATGAAAGCAGGGGTTGCCCAGGTAAATGGACAAAGGTATGGGGCCCCCCGAACGAAAGTAGAGGTTTTATCTGCACCCCATTTAATGATGTGTTTGATGCTGTTGACAACGTATCACCATAAGCTGGCTGTCGCAAGGATTGATGATATAATTGCATTTTCCTTTGACCCAATGTATTCTTTTGTTTCATTTATATTTCCTGTTGTCCTCAGGAATTGTATATTGTTTTGAAACTGCACCAGTATTGTTTATATTTGCTTTATGTTTATTTTTAATAAACAGATTTATAAAAAAGAAAAACAATGCCCTTGTTATTTTGTTCTGGCCAGGCCTTAGCTCTTAGACAAAACATACTGATGCAGCTGTTGTTTGGGACAACGTACTTTGGTTTTATGGGAATACACGAATAGGTAGCACACACTGGGAGAGGGACCTTTCCAGGGAGAAAAGCGAGACAGCACCTATGATGTAGGTCTACCATCTATAGGCTACGGTATGGGGTCTGCTGACAAAGCCCAGAGATGTTCTAATATATAATAACTAAGCCCGGGCGTAGTTTGCGTAGTAGCACTTCACGTAGCTACGTGAAGTACAGCTTCAACTACACGTAGCTATGCAAATTGCATAGTGCGTAGCTGTGTGCTTGACTGCACTGTACAATAATTACCAAAAGCAAACTTGTACAGTGCAAGTTAAGATAAAATAAATATCTCTGTCTTTATATGCTAAAAATGCATATAGTCATTTCACTAAAGTGAAAACTAAAAGTTAACAAGCAGTGAGAGAGGTGATGATTTTGGTATCCTCACTAACTTAGGGAGAGAACCAACAACCAAGCAGATGTCTTGAAAACAAAAAGCACATCTTATTGAACGATTCCTCCTAGGACCACCCCAAGCACAGTTATGGGCAAAAATACAATCCCAACCAAAGGCCTTGCAAAGCATTATGGGACGAGATTAGCAGTGGGCAGTGAATATTATAGTGTCCAATATCAAAATAATTCTACAAAGAGCTGCAGTTCAACTAGTCGTCACTGGGTGTCGTCCCTCAAGAGTGAAATGCAAAAGTATTGAAAACCTTTCATGAAGCTTTTGCATTTGACTCGTGAGGGACGACACCCAGTGACGACTAGTTGAACTGCAACTCTTGTAGAATTATTTTGATATTGGACACTATAATATTCACTGCCCACTGCTAATCTCGTCCCATAATGCTTTGCAGGGCCTTTGGTTGGGATTGTATTTTTGCCCATAACTGTGCTTGGGGTGGTCCTAGGAGGAAGGGACCACCATTGAATCGTTCACATGATATGCTTTTTGTGTTCAAGGCATCTGCTTGGTCCTCCCCTAGGTTAGGGGGACTCCAAAATCATCACCTCTCTCATTGCTTGATATGTCAAAATTCATTTTTGTGAATTGGTTATATGCTTTTTAGCATAAAAAATTGCTTTATCAAAGCATTTGAAGGAGTTTGTTATTATTATTAAGCCTGGGCGTAGTGCTAGCTGTGTGCTTGACTCACTGCACTGTACAATAATTACCAAAAGCAAACTTGTACAGTGCAAGTTAAGATAAAATAAATATCTCTGTCTTTATATGCTAAAATTGCATATAGTCATTTCACTAAAGTGAAAACAAAAAGCAGTGAGAGAGGTGATGATTTTGGTATCCTCGCTAACTTAGGAGAGAACCAAGCAGATGTCTTGAAAACAAAAAGCACATCTTATTGAATGATTAGGTGGTGGTCCCATCCTCTTAGGACCACCCCAAGCACAGTTATGGGCAAAAATACAATCCCAACCAAAGGCCCTGCAAAGCATTATGGGACGAGATTAGCAGTGGGCAGTGAATATTATAGTGTCCAATATCAAAATAATTCTACAAAGAGCTGCAGTTCAACTAGTCGTCACTGGGTGTCGTCCCTCACGAGTCAAATGCAAAAGCTTCATGAAAGGTTTTCAATACTTTTGCATTTCACTCTTGAGGGACGACACCCAGTGACGACTAGTTGAACTGCAGCTCTTTGTAGAATTATTTTGATATTGGACACTATAATATTCACTGCCCACTGCTAATCTCGTCCCATAATGCTTTGCAGGGCCTTTGGTTGGGATTGTATTTTTGCCCATAACTGTGCTTGGGGTGGTCCTAGGAGGAAGGGACCACCATTGAATCGTTCACATGATATGCTTTTTGTGTTCAAGGCATCTGCTTGGTCCTCCCCTAGGTTAGGGGACTCCAAAATCATCACCTCTCTCATTGCTTGATATTTTATTGTCAACATTCATTTTTGTGAATTGGTTATATGCTTTTTAGCATAAAAAATTGCTTTATCAAAGCATTTGAAGGAGTTTATTATACTCCTGCTACGCTACGTTTAGTGCAATTTGCGTAGTGCGTATCGTGAGCGTAGCAAAGTATTATGCCCAGGGTTTCTTAGCAAGGGGAGGGAGGTTAGGCTCTATTCACTTTTCATGATGACATCTCCCTTCATGATTTATCGACTAGCTGCTATGCTAACTGTATTTGTTTTATGCATATTTCTGCTTGTTGTGCCACATATACTGCATGTTAGGGCACGTTAGTTAAAATAAATATTTTAAACTGTTTTGTGTCTCTGTCAGATCATATTGTGGACAAGTACAAGAGTGCGAGCAAAAGGGTGTGTCTTGTTACCGCGATTCCTGAGAGATCTGGGAGTTTTGTGTTCTGGGCTGTCTAATCATTTGTTTCTCTGTGAGTCAGTAGGAGAGCAAGTGAGACACTATAGCTAGTCGGTCCTGGGCTCATGGGTACTAAGGTGGTAGGATGACTCAGTCCCTGTACACCAAGGTCCTATAATCCTGCGCATAGTTCTGTTTTTGGGCAGAATCCCTGCAACTCTTTAAGAGCTTTGGCAGTGCCATGTGATTTTGAATACATTACATATGATGAGGTTTTAAGAGATCAGATTTTGATGTAAACAAAGTCAAAGAAAGTGCACGAACGGTTATGGACAGGGGCGACTACTACCACTTTGAAAGGCGCAATAAATGCTGCCAGGATGATCAAAAAAATGTGTGCATGAAGTGTGGATGGATATTACTACGATGTCAGTGTGTGCTGTTGGAAAAAAATACAATAGTGATAAGAAATCTGACAAATAGAATAGTATACAAAATTAGCAAAAAGTAAGAAATAATGAACCTATGAAATGGAAAAATGTATCTAGTTGTGATATGTGTGGTCGTTTTAAACGAGTGCGATATGTGGATTGACTTTCTCCAAGCATAAATGGAAGTGTTTGAAGAGGGCGAATGTTCATCTGCTAGACAGTTGGCACTACTTAAGTTATCCTTGGGTGCAGTAGGACCAAAGGAAGTTAAAAATGTACTGGAGATAGACAGTGCTGAAGATATGAATGTGTAGCAGAAGGCTTTGAGCCAATTACAGCCATCATCTGGCTAAAGCTAAATTTTGCCCAGTGATCGATAAGGTGTGTAACAATAGCAAAAAAGAAGGGTAATTTTGGTTGTGTGTGTGTAAGGATCAATCAAGAGGAGGCGTAAATTGTGTAGTGCAAGATGAGGAGTTGGATTTGGATGATGGAGTGGTATTGTGTGTTCAGTGTGACAGGGGTTGAACTAAGGGTAACTGTAAGAGTTTGCCAAAGTGTACGTTGACCATGGATGACATGGAGAATTGTTAAAAAAAGGAAATCTTGAGTGCACCATGTCTTGAAACATTTGTGACAGAGGAAAATTGTGTGGTTGTACTGGATGCAAGCAGGTATGGTTTAGAAGCGGTGTTTGTCCAAAATTATGAACAAGAAGAATGAGTTGTTGCCTACGGTTCACGGGCTCTTAACCCAGCTGATGTAAATTACTCTGTAATTGAAAGAGAATTATTGGCATGTACCTGGACAATAGAGCTCTTTAGGAATTATTTGTGGGGGAGGAATTTTTTGCTCAGGACTGACCACAAACCTTTAGAGCATTAGTTAGCCCCAGGTGGGCGCAGATCTATGTCACTAAGATTGGTCAGATTAGCTTCTAAGCTATACTCTTACCACTATATTGTTGAATTTGTTCCTGGTGAATTAAACGGACAAGCAGATGGGTTGTCCAGATTATCATTGAATGATTGTCATGGTGATGAGGACATGGATGGTGAATGTGAGGTGGCTGCTGCGTTTGAGGTTGTTGTCAAAGCATTTTTTTAAAAGTTTGATATAGCGTGAATTCGACCTGAAGGTATCAGAGCATTTTACATGAGCACTAGTTGTGTTACAGACAGACACATTCATTTTGTTAGGCAGAGGGAGATTGAGTGATTTGCCCAGAATCACTGGATGTTGAGCGTCCCTGCCAAGACTCGAACCCGGTCCCCCAGTTTCGAGTTCGACCACTCTAGCCATTAGACCACATCCTCTCCCTGCGTGGTTATGGGATATGCGTGCCTAAGGCAAGCGTGGTTCTGCTTGTGGGGAAACAGCATGCGCGGCTTAGCTGGCGTTGTAAAGGCCGTTTCCATTGCTTTGTAGGTGGAATGTTGAGGGAAAGAGTAGAGGGGGTCATGATGGGGGGCACAATGTCTTCCTGGGTGTCCTTGATAAGGAGTTACTCAATGTTCTAGAATAATCGTCTGGACTAAGGAACAAGGAAGGAGGAGGTTAGCAAGATGTGAGAGATGTTGGTGCAAGAGTACGTAGATTACAAGTTTGTTACAAGAATTACGTATTAAATTAGGTAATCTTAGTTTGTTCAGTTTGTAAATGTACTCTTTGTAGTTGAATGTGGAATGTATGGTATGTGACGTTGGTGGCAATGGTGGCTCCCTGGCAATTGGATGGTTACCGGAGAATATGCTAGAAGTTTCTGATGCTCTTTCCTGTTATTTGGACTAAAGCTTTTGAACGGATTTATGGGCTTGGATCTTCATTACAATATTTGTCCAAGAATCCTGGAGAACAAAAAAAAGCCACCTATGGTCTTCATGGTGTAAGATTCCCTGGAGTCAGTGTGTGTGACACGCAAGGCGCCATTTTGGGCACCATTTGAGTGGTTACGTGTACACCTGGTGCCCCGGACTCTCCTGAGTGTCCACTGGCCCAGATATATATAGAAGGGATCTAATGCAGAGCAGCACTGAGGCCAAGATTTGCGTTATTTTGTTAACACAGACCAAACGCAAAACCTTTTTGGGGATTTACGACCCAACACAAATTGGTACTTGCGTTGGTTTGTAAGGAAATGTAACCCAAACCTTTAGCATCAAGTGGGGTGTTACATGGGTAGTACATGGGCATTCAGATGCAACCACCCATGATTTTTGATGCAAAACTCTATATAATAACATTAGTAGAAAGGGTTTGGCAACAAAAAAATAACTCAGCTGGAAAGCAGGCGTTAAAAGGAGAAATGATTTCATTTCTCTATTCTTTCTGACTTTGCTTGTGTTTTGCACTGTTCAGCACACATACAAAGTAGGAGAAGTTGTAAAACGTGTCAAGTCATAATATTTTGTATTTCTGTACAAAACCTATGCTAGACTCACACACACACTTGTATTATGGCGCAAAGGTGTGTACGTGGCGCTCAGCAGCAAAATTCTGTGCCGACGCTAGGGAGAGGGGAGGAGAGTGCCATATCTCTGTAGATATGGCGCTTTCCTGGTCTCTCCCTGTCACGCTAACGCAGCGGAGCAACTTTGGGTGTTGGGCTGTGTGACACCTTAAATGGCCTTAAAGTTGTGGCGCTGCATTATGGAAGAGAACAAAGCTTATATAAATATAGGCCCCATTGTCTTTTTGGGGTTCAAGAAAAACACTGTACAAAAGAAAGCATACTGCTCTATGGCAGCTAGCAGTGGACTTCAAAGGATCGAGCGTAAAATGTCATGTTCGTAGCAGTCATCTGGGCTCATGTCATGAGGGGATTTTGAAACAGTCTTTAGCCCGTACTACTAAAGGCAATGCGGGCACTTGCACGATGCATGCATTTTAGGTGTGAGGCAACAGCCACTAAAATAGTTAGTAAATTTATACTATATTTTGCACTGTGACTATGATAATATTGCTGGCAATGCTGTGATTTTTAGCATTTTTATGGTCGGTGCTAACTGTGAAACATACATGCCAGCAGACCCAATTCAGGTGGGAGACTCATGATTTTTTAAGCCAAAAATTGGTTTCATTTTAGCTATCTCACACCTAATAACTAGGCATGCCTGTGTTTATTTGGGCCTCTCCAGAGATTTTTGTTGTCTACCTGTCCTACTTTCCTACTCTAAATCTGGGCAATTCCAAGAATTGGATGAGGTGTGTTTACTTTACTCACATAACATGACATGCTTCATTATAGGCCGCCTCATCCCACCCTTGTAAGATGGTACTTCAAGGGTGGACCCAACCTCACGTGGGACTATCTTGAGAGAGTTCTTAGAAATTACTAAATCTGGATAATTATCTGGGTCCAGTTATCTTAGCTAAAAACACCTTGGGGTAAACCACAAGAAATCCTTTATTAGGTGGTATCCTAGCTATATAATATTCAGAGGATGTTTTTGGGTACCATGTCCCTTACTTACCTCTGTGTTGCCAACATGTTTCTGCCCTCACATAGCCTAACTTGGTCTCGGGCTTTCGTCAGGTCTTATCTTAGGATCCCTATATTAATCTATGTGGCAATATAAAGGAAAGGTGCGGCTGCACTCGGAGGCAGGGTAGGAATACAGAGGGCGAATCTCCTTGATGAATGTGTGACATTGGAGTCGCCCACCCCTGAACAGACCATGAGGCACAGGGTCTCTCTAGAAAAGGGAAATTACCTTTGATCTCACAAGAAGAGGTAGTTCCTTTCTTTATATTGCCACGTGGATTAATATACAGGGATCCTAAGGTAAGCCCTGACAAATGCCCAAGATCAAGTTAGGCTATCTGAGGGCAGAAACATGTTGGCGTCACAGAAGCACGTAAGGGCCATGGTACCCAATACCGCCTGCACAAAAACAATCATAAAATATTGGCGATTTGCTACTTCTATGTGTGCTGCAGAATGCAGCACACATAGAAAAAGCAAATCACCATTATTGATTGTTCATGTGGAGGAAGGGACACCTTCCTGCACATAAACAATCTTTCCCTGCAACACAGGCACCCTCGCACTATGGTACAAGGGTGTCTGTGTTGGTGCTAGGCAGCCATTTTTAGTGCCAGCGCTAAGGAAAACACAGGGGTGCGCTGTATTGTTGTAAATACGGCGCATCCCAGCGTTTATGAAATGACGCAGCGCTGTACAATTTGTCGCAGCGCTGTGCTATTTCCTTTTAGATATGCCCCATTGTCTGAAATAGTCCCTCAGAACATGGGCCAGTTGACAGCTTTGCCCCTTTAGGTCATTGTAGGGAGATCGTGTAGGTCTGCCCTCATTTCAAAGTGCTTCCAAACATAAGAACACAAAAGCACTCCTTCAGTTTCTTCTACAAGTTATTTGTGCACAGATTTATCAAGGATTTGCGTCACCCTCGTACCACGCAAGGCAATGAAGGTGACGCCAAACCTTGAATTATATTTACCATGACATGCAGATGCATGTTCCTGCATGGCTTTGTAAATCTGGTATGAGGCAAGGCAGTTCAAGTCTCTGCTTTGTGAAACACTGTGCCTGGAAGGCATTACATGGGTGTAGCATGGGTGCTCCCAAACATCCACCCATGTATTCTGACTCATTCCCATGGGTGCTTCCACTCATCCACCCATGTATTCTGACTCATTCCCGTGGGTGCTTCCACTCATCCACCCATGTATTCTGACTCATTCCCGTGGGTGCTTCCACTCATCCACCCATGTATTCTGACTCATTCCCATGGGTGCTTCCACTCATCCACCCATGTATTCTGACTCATTCCCGTGGGTGCTTCCACTCATCCACCCATGTATTCTGACTCATTCCTGTGGGTGCTTCCACTCATCCACCCATGTATTCTGACTCATTCCCGTGGGTGCTCCCAAGCATCCACCCATGTATTCTTTCTGACTCATTCCCGTGGGTGCTTCCACTCATCCACCCATGTATTCTGACTCATTCCCGTGGGTGCTTCCACTCATCCACCGATGTATCCTGACTCATTCCTGTGGGTGCTTCCACTCATCCACCCATGTATTCTGACTCATTCCCGTCGGTGCTCCCAAGCATCCACCCATGTATTCAGACTCATTCCCATGGGTGCTTCCACTCATCCACCCATGTATTCTGACTCATTCGCGTGGGTGCTTCCACTCATCCACCCATGTATTCTGACTCATTCCCGTGGGTGCTTCCACTCATCCACCCATGTATTCTGACTCATTCCCATGGGTGCTTCCACTCATCCACTCATGTATTCTGACTCATTCCCGTGGGTGCTCCCAAGCATCCACCCATGTATTCTGACTCATTCATGTGGGTGCTTCCACTCATCCACCCATGTATTCTGACTCATTCCCGTGGGTGCTTCCACTCATGTATTCTGACTCACTCCCGTGTGTGCTTCCACTCATCCACCCATGTATTCTGACTCATTCCCATTGGTGCTTCCACTCATCCACCCATGTATTCTGACTCATTCCCGTGGGTGCTTCCACTCATCCACCCATGTATATTCTGACTCATTCCTGTGGGTGCTTCCACTCAGCCACCCATGTATTCTGACTCATTCCTGTGGGTGCTTCCACTCATCCACCCATGTATTCTGACTCATTCCCGTGGGTGCTTCCACTCATCCACCCATGTATTCTGACTCATTCCTGTGGGTGCTTCCACTCACCCACCCATGTATTCTGACTCATTCCCGTGGGTGCTTCCACTCATCCACCCATGTATTCTGACTCATTCCCGTGGGTGCTTCCACTCATCCACCCACGTATTCTGACTCATTCCCAGATTTACCAACACAGGTAGACCTAGCAATGTGTCAGAATTGTACGACTTCCCGATAGGGGCACAATGAGCAGAAATAGCTTAATTTCTCCTCATTGTTTCCTCTTTGTAAGTGTGCTGCATTTTTCAGCGCACTTAGAAAGAGGAAATGCCTCTAAGGATTGTTTTTGTGCAGGAAGGTGTCCATTCCTGCAAAAAAACAATCCTGCATGTAACGGAGGCACCCTTGTACCACAGTGCAATGGTGCCTGAGTTGGCGCTGGACTGCACTGCGTATGTCAGCGCAAGAAGAACACAGGAATGTGCCATATATTTTTAGATATGGTGCATTCCTGCCCTCTCTCTGTTATGCAAGGCAGCGCTGTAAATTGCCTTTCTGTGTTGCGTGACATAATGATACATCTGGGCCTTTGTCTGGTATCCATGCAGTTTTTTTTATTTGACTTCCCTAAAAAACAGTTGTAACGTTTCCAGGTCCCACTGGATTATGAGTTGCCTTGTAGAGTTTTTAACAGATTTTTTCAGTGCCCAAAAAATCACTGAAGAATTATCAAGCATTATGACATCTACAATGCCAAACCATTAGTTTGCCAGTACCATCTGCTGTTACTAGGTGGCAGTCTGCCTGACAACCACCAGCTGGTTTTTGTCAATTTGCATACCCAGAAGCCACTGCAAAACCACGAACAGTTTTGTTTCATTGTCATTGGTAAAATAGTCTTTCTTAGCTTTAAGAATCGGAAATGTGTTATTTGTGTATACGTTTAGCTGAGCCAGTGCTACATGTGTAACTTGGAGTCCTATTTGTAAAGTTACCATGATTTTCGTAGGTGTTATTTATAATAATAGGCAGAGGAAAAGTTCGTACCATTAACAAATTGTTCATAGTCCGATGGACGGATGATGGTCATATGCACTTCGTGTGGCGATGATTATTAACCTCTAAGATGAATTTTTGGAGGATCTTTTGTGAAGAGATCCATTATTACAGTATAAGTATCAGGTGTGTTGGTTGAGCTGATTCCAGCTAATAGTAAGAGATTTAATTTAAATACCGTGGTATGTAAGCGGCCAGGGGTTGGTAGTTCGTTTTACTCTGTCGCAGTCGGTTCCAGTGTGATTTATTTATGTGCGAAGCCCAGGAAACACAGCTCGAGGCGCTGAAGACTGACGAGCGCCTCGTTGATGGAGCAGGAGTTGCAAGGCTCCTTCTAGCCGCTAGAGGTCAGGCTCCTCCTGAGCGAACAAGCCCCGTCACCGGCAAAAATCAATCATTAGAAACAGATATTTATAAGTCGCAGCCCCCAGCGTGCTCTGTGCAGGACTCCACTGGGTCCTAGTGTCGGCCTCTGGCACTGCGCCTCTGTGGTGTATACAGTGGTGCCTGGCAGGCTTGATTAGGGACCTCTAGTGATGAGCTGTGGTACGGCACCCATTCAATTTTTAGGTTTCGCCTGCACAGCGCTTTTCAATATAAACTTAAAAGGGACTTACATCCCGCCTCCTCTCTTTTCTGGCTTCTCATTGGTTCCTGAAAGTGCCACTTACCTTTCCTCCATTTCTGTTGGCTGGAGAATATTTTCCTGCATTTAACAATGCTTGTTCCTAGTCTGTTTCTCTTATCGGTTTCCCACAGCTGAAATACTGTTAACATCCGCTATGGTGGAACTATATTTCCATGAAGTTTTGCCTTTTACTCTTGAAGCATATTTATATAACAATTTATCACCGGGAGAGATTGTTGTTTGCAAAGAAGCATCTCACAGGTTGTTACTCGGCACCGTCAAGATGATCCCCAGCTCTCTCAAGGCAGCAACTCTGGGCACTGCACCACATCCTCTCCGCTCCTGTGTTATATGTCAGGGAGCTCTTTCCTTCTCCCTGACGATGATTGATGAAAACAGCTCTTTAGTAATTACATAGACGAAACCGATGCATTACCAGTGCTTGTTTTCTGTTTTTTTTTGCAGCTTTGTATACCTCAAACTTGACCTGAAGGTACTGGAGCTCACTCCAGTTTTATTAGACAAGTTCACATACATTTTTTTGTAGGTACGGGGAGATTGAGTGATTTGCCCAGAATAACAGGATGTTGAGAAGATGCCGGGACTCAAATCTTGTTCCGCAGTTCCAAAGTCGGCGGCCCTGGCCCTCACACAACATCCTCTCCAAATTCCGTAAAACAATAATGGCAGGTTGTAGTCAGTGCAAAATAGTGGGATTCACTTGGGATGAGAGCATGCAGGTCTGGAGGAGAGACAGGAAAGGCGGCAGTGCAAGGACTAGGGTATCACAGGATGTAGGTGAGTAGGCCAGGGGCATAGCTTCCTTTGGTGCAGTCGAACTGGGGCCTAGAAGCTTTTGGGGGAGGACAGCGGGGGGACCAAAATCCTATTTTTGCTGTATTTTACAATTCAGACAGCAGCTAGAGGGCCCATTTCCTTTCTTGCAGTTAGGTCCATGATAGACTTGCTACATCATTGGAGTAGGCAGCAATGTTTGGTCGGGTGAAATGGTGAAGTAAACCAGGCCAAGTGAGATAAAAGCCTGCTTTATTAGGACAGGTATGCAGTTCTGAAACTCATTAAAACATTTTACAATTTTGAAATTCATCCCCTCACTAGTAAAATAAACAAATCCTAACCCCCACCATTAAGCTCCCCCTAACAATAAAAATCCCCAAACCATTCTTAAAACTTTCAATCTTCACCATCCCTTTTCTTTCTTCCACTGACCTTCACACATGACTCAACCATCGCTCCCCCGTGTTCCCTCTCCCAAAGCCTACTCTACAATGCATCCAACCCTTTTGTCAGGTCGCGAGTGCCTCAATTTCTGCCACCTGTCCTAAGTGAGAACCTAAAGCCATATAGCTTCAGACACCCAAAAAGCAAATAATTGGAAACAACTAAAATTATTGGGAGGGAGGGTGGAACAAGAATAAAAAAAACCTACCCTGACAGGAGCACAGTGTCAGATTGACTCAATTAACCCAGGACACCCTAACAGCTTTCTGAACACCGCCCCAGCGCAAAAGATGACCAATGGGAGTTCCCCTAGGGCAGTGGTTCCCAAACTTTTTCAACCCACGGCTCCCTTGCCCTATTGGCCGTTGGCTGCGGCTCCCCAATATGTTACTTTCTTTTGGCGGTGGGGGGATGTAAACACAGCCTTAGGAGTACTTCCATTTTTCTCCCTGAAAATAATTGGGATGAAGCCGACAAAGGTATTATAATGATTGATGTGGGGTCCGTCTTGGGAACCAAATGGGGGGAGATGAAAAAACGTATTCTCATTGGCACCTTTTGCATGATCGCTAGGTGCAAGAGTGCAGTTATTGTGTGTTTCATAATGTGTGGCGTCAAAGCACATTGGATATGTGTAGAATAGAGTGGTGCATGGCTGCACTTTAACAAACCAGGGGCACTCAGATCATGCAGAGGGCAAAGCAGCCCTTATATTCCTTGGATGCACTGGAAGACCTGGAGTGTGCACTGGGGGCTCTTTGGCATGCACTGTTTAGCCCTATGATTGGCAGTGCAACCCAGAAATTTGCTTTGGAAGCCCTCTCATATGTGCTCACAGATCTGGAAAGCGCATTGTCAGTATTATGGTGTGCATGGCCAGCCATGGAATCTGAAGCAAGCTTCCCCCTGCTGCCTTAGAACTTCAAGTTTTGCTGTTCTGATTATTGATGTGCTCCTGTCCTGCTATCAGTGTCCCACCATGCCTTGTTTACTACACTGCACAATAAGCGTTGCTAAATCATTTCCACTGAGTCTACAGAGCAAGCAGTTGTGGAGAGTCAAAGATAGACTTCTATATTCATGTGAGCACAGTGCTGCCTGCATCAAGGCCAACTCAGGACCAACAGATGCATGATTGGAGAGGTTGATTTTAATGCTGGAAACTATATTATGATACAGTAAGTAAACTATACAGTATTAATGTACATTTCAATTTACGGTGCTTTTGCAGCCCATTTGTTTTGCATCAGTCTAGTCCGGGAGGCATAAAAGCATGGTTTGTTCGAACAGGACATTCAAAGCAGTGACATATATAAGACAAAAATGTCCTTGGACTATTACGGTGACATTGTGCAAAATCTAACAAGAGGGTTGTTTTAAAACAATCGGTGGCACACATCAGGACCGAAATGCTGGCTGTGTCTGAGTGCACAGGACTCATTTGAATATTGAAAGGCAATCACTGCCCTTGCACAACCCCATTGTGTTTAAACTTTGCAAAATAGAAAATTGTGAAGGCAAAGACAAAGTACAATAGTCAGTGGCATGTCAGGAAGTGGAGATCAGTGAGTGGGTGGTGGGGCCTACACCCAGAGGGCAGCACATACTACTTGATCCTTGCATTGAGGACATGGATAAAGCAAATAGGAAATGTCATGTTAATGACGAATAGCAGCAGACATAGATAAGTATTGTTCTCAAGCCATAAATTAGGGAAGCAAATGCACATCATTTGCATTCTAATCCAGGATTAGTCTTTGCAAACTCTCTATGACCCACAGGTTTTGCACAGCTCTTAGCAGCTGGCACATTTACCAACTGAGATCTTTTCCATTATATGTGTAAATCTGAGAACGCGGCTAGTGGCCATGAGTTTTCGCCTGCCCCCTTGTGCCTGCACTGCTGCACCAGAGAGGGCTACCCGGCGCTGTGAATCATTATTTTTCAAGGGGCGTTGTGTGTAAAAGCAGGTTGTCTGCAAATGTTTAGTTTCGCTTTGAGCGCCGCAGGACGTTTTATTTCCTTCTTAAGTAACACCTCTGACCTAAATCCTGGCAGCCCTGTCTACCAACTTGCTGACCTTGTGTGTCCCACGTAGGCCCCATCCTCCTCCCCAGAAAGGCACTGCCTGAACTCCTAATCACGGTGCTGCAGCGCTTGCACGTTTCCGTCCGGGATTTCTTAACTTTCTCCTGAACTCCAGTTTCCCCGCTCCTGAACTGCATTACTGAAAGAATAAACAAAACTGCCACCGATTACAAATCAGTGTCTGAAGCATCCTGCCCTTCACCGCAGGTATTACTCTTATTGTGTATCAGTCAGTGGTTCCCAAACTGTAAGCTTGGTGCACATCTGTTTGCGGCGCCCCTGGCTAGTTTTGATGGCGCACCTGGGTGCCGCGGCGCACAGATTGGGAACCACTGCCCTAGGGTTTGGACTACACCATTTGCCTGAAGCTACGCGGGGGTGGACATCTTACGGACGACACCCCCAGGAACCCTCATTGGGCAAAATGGTGAAGCAAACAGTCCAAGTGAGAGTAAAAGGCTGCTTTATTAGGACAGGTATGCAGTTCTGAAACTCATGAAAACATTTTAAAATTGTGAAATTCATCACCTCACTAATACAATAAACAAATCCTAACCCCCCCACCCGTAGACTCCCCCGACAATAAAAATCCCCAAACCATTCTTAAAACCGTCAGGACCTCATTTATGAGGTGTTGCATCGCTGCGTGAAAGCAGAGATGCAACACTTCTCAGTGCGCCCTCCTTGCGACACCATTGATGCGTCATATTTGCTGTATGACGCCTCATGTCGCAAGGAATGACAGATAAGTCAGTATTACTGACGTATCTGTCGGTGCAAAATTGACGCATTGCTGGAGTTGTGTCGGAAGCGTGACGCAACTCAGCAATGTTCCTTTCACAATGGGCACGCCCCATGTGAAAGGGCCTGTGTCACCCTTATGCCTGCCATGAGGCTGGCGTAAGGTTTTGACGCATTGGCTTCCTAGAAGTGGCGCAGTGAAATCTTATAGATTTCACTGCACCACTCCTACAACCCTTTCTTGTGGGGGAATGCCCACCATGCATACATTATACCTGAAGCAGGTATAATGTAGCACAGGGGTTTACAAAGTGACGCATCTGCCTAGATGCGTCACTTCGTAAATATTGCGCAACATGGCACATTATTTAGGCTGCCGCTACGTCACTAAAAGAGACGCAAAGGCGGTGCAAAAGTCATAGTCATAGTCACAAGATTTTATTAGACTCACAGATCACCGAGGGTCTCAAAGCGCACGCTAAAACCATAGAAGGGAGGTGGAAACGACAGCAGAAGAGGAAAAAGTGATCAGTAGAGCCAGGTTTTTAGCCTTTTTCAAAACTGCCGATGGTCAGTGACCCTGCGTAACTGCAAGGGGAGTGCGTTCCACAAAGCAGGTGCGAGATGTGAGAATGATCTCCCACCGTTCCTGGCGGTACGTTTCGTAAGAGGAGTAAGGAGATACTTGGTTCCTGATCTAAGGATTCTGTTGGGCAGGTACCAGTTGAGTTTTTTTGCCAAGTAGCTAGGCCCATTCCCAAGGATGGTCTCATGTACCAGACTGATGATCTTGAAACGGATTCGTTTCGTGATGGCGAGCCAGTGGAGGGCTCTCAAACTTGGAGCCAACGGGGACCGGGACGGTAGATTTAGTACTAGTCTGGCGGCAGTATTTTGTAGCACCTGAAGTTTAGTGAGAAGCTCTTTGTTAATGGAAGCCATAAGAGCGTTCCCATAATCGAGCCGGCTGATTATTAGGCCCTGCACAAGCGGTTTTCTTTACTCAAGTGGGATCCATTTGAAAACCTTGCGTAGGCTTCGCATTAATCCATAGCAAATGCCTGCTACATGGTTAACATGGTCTTTCATGGACAGTTTGTTGTCGACCATCATTCCTAGGTTGCGAACTACGAGTTTGGGGAACGGACAGGGGCCAAGATTCTGAGGCCACCAGTCACTAGACCAGTATTCAATTGGCCTTCCCGAAGTGGATGATCTCCATTTTACTGGCGTTAAGCTGGAGGTGTTTGGTTTGCATCCAGGTGCTGATATGGACCATGCAGTTTGTGAATCTGAGTTTGGTGTCGGATGGATCAGCGTAGGGTGAGCAGTAGTTGCATGTCGTCTGCATACGACACTGCGCCAAACCCATGGGATCTAATCACCCTTGCCAGGACTGCCACATAAAGATTAAAAAGAGTGGGGCTAAGGATAGATCCCCGGGGGACTCCATTATCTACCATCCGACTTTGAGAGACGGAGGTACCAGTTTGAACCATCGAAGTTCGGTCCGTTAGATAGTTCCTGAACCAGTTTAGGGCATTTCCCATGATTCCTTTCTCCCACAGTCAGTGTATTAGAGTTCTGTGGGAGATGGCATCAAACGCAGCTAACAGATCAAGTAGGAAAAGCATAGCTGACTGCCTGTTGTCCTGGGCCAGTCTAATATTGTCAACTACCTCTATCAGCGATGTTTCGGTGCTGTGGGCAGCCCTAAACCCCGATTGAGAGGGGTCCAGCACTTCATTATTCTCCAGGAAGGTTGTAAGTTGCTTGTTGATCAAGGACTTTAAAACCTTTCCGAAATACGGAAGGAGAGAGAGTGGTCGATAATTGCTAGGTTCTTTAGGATCATTAGAAGACTTTTTCGGGATGGGTTTGACCCTGGCTGCCTTCCATTTTATGGGAAAGGTGGCACCATTTAAAGATAGATTAAAAAGGTCAGTTAGACTTTTGAGGAGAACTGGGGCAATGTTGGACATGATATGGAGTGAGACAGGGTCAGTCGGGTAGCCTCACGTCCTCCTCGGTGAGTTCCGTGAACTCATTTAGATACTTTAAGATAGGTTCCGGATTGCTAACGGGCGCAGTCTCATGGTATTCAGTAGTTAAATTAGGAAAGAGGTTATAAATGGTGTTAATCTTTTCCTCAAAGAATGCGGAGAGTTTGTTGGCCCAATCAGTTGAGGCAGGGCTTTCAGACTGGCAGGAGGGGGGACTAATGAATTCCTTTAATTCCTTTAATATTTTATACAGTTCTTTGTTTGAACTTGCGGCTTTATCAATTCGATTGCTAATATATCTTTTTTAGCTAATTTTATGTTGTCAAGATAATGTCTGTGTATAAGGTTGTACCCCTGCCTATCCTCAATATTTTTAGCGCTCCTCCATTTGTGCTCGGCTTTCCTGCTGGCCAATTTATCAGATTTTAAGTCTTAGTTAAACCATGGTGATACTTTATGCTTGAGTTTAACTTTAGTTAGGGGAGCGACGCTGTCAAGTGCCTGAATGATTGCCTTCTTAAAGGCTTCTGCTGCATGGTTTATATTATCGGTCTCTTTAAAGGATGGAAGGCTGAGGTGGGGTGAGAGGGTAGCTAGACTAACTTTTTTTCCAGGGTCTACTCAGCTTCTGTTCACTGATGCGGTTACTAAAAGTTGAAGCAGGCTGTAAACAAAATGTTAGCAAACAGTGGTCTGACCAGAGCACGGGGATAGGTGGTTCTACTTTAATGTTAGCTGAATTCATGAACAGGAGGTCTAACGTATGGCCTGCTGCGTGCGTGGGCCCTGTTACCAATTGCCGTAGACCCAGTGTTTCAAGATTGGAGATCAGTTGAATAGTATCGGTTTCACCTAGAAGTTCTGCATGAAAGTTGAAGTCACTGATAAGAAGAAAGTTGAGGGCTGCTAGCACATGTGAGGCAATGATCTCTATCAGATGATTCGTGAAATTAGTTTTTGTACCAGGGGGCCTGTTAACTAAGGCACCTCTCCAGGTCCCCTTAGTATAGTTACTATTTTAAAGATACACAGTTCAACCCATTCAGAGAGAAAAGTATCAAGTATGCTAATCTTGGTGTCGGCCCTGACACATAGCTATGCAATTGCGTAGCTGTGTGCTTGACTGCACTGTACAATAATTAACAAAAGCATCTTGTACAGTACAAGTTAAGATAAAATAAATATCTCTGTCTTTATATGCTAAAAATGCATATAGTCATTTCACTAAAGTGAAAATAAAAGTTAACAAGCAGTGAGAGAGGTGATGATTTTGGTATCCTCGCTAACTTAGGAGAGAACCAAGCAGATGTCTTGAAAACAAAAAGCACATCTTATTGAACGATTCGGTGGTGGTCCCATCCTCTTAGGACCACCCCAAGCACAGTTATTGGCAAAAATACAATCCCAACCAAAGGCCCTGCAAAGCATTATGGGACGAGATTAGCAGTGGGCAGTGAATATTATAGCATCCAATATCAAAATAATTCTACAAAGAGCTGCAGTTCCACTAGTCGTTACTAGGTGTCCCTCACGAGTCAAATGCAAAAGCTTCATGAAAGGTTTTCAATGCTTTTGCATTTGACTCGTGAGGGACATCTTGTAACGACTAGTGGAACTGCAGCTTGATGTATTAATAATTTCAATGCTTTTGCATTTGACTCGTGAGGGACACCTAGTAACGACTAGTTGAACTGCAGCTCTTTGTAGAATTATTTTGATATTGGACACTATAATATTCACTGCCCACTGCTAATCTCATCCCATAATGCTTTGCAGGGCCTTTGGTTGGGATTGTATTTTTGCCCATAACTGTGCTTGGGGTGGTCCTAGGAGGAAGGGACCACCATTGAATCGTTCACATGATATGCTTTTTGTGTTCAAGGCATCTGCTTGGTCCTCCCCCTAGGTTAGGGGGGATTCCAAAATCATCACCTCTCTCATTGCTTGATATTTCATTGTCAAAATTCATTTTTGTGAATTGGTTATATGCTTTTTTTTTAGCATAAAATTTGCTTTATGAAAGCATTTGAAGGAGTTTATTATACTCCTGCTATAAGCACAGTTATTCACTCTACTGTAGTAGCACAAACTTTGCATGCTTTGTGAGCGTAGCAGAAAGCTATATCCAGAAACGAGTAAACTCCATATCTCAAGGGTATGTTTAGGAATTGATCTGGTGTTAAAATAGAGCCCTGTTAATTGTTTAGGTTGTTTAAAATATTCTACCCCTTTAATCTCTACTGTGTTTGTCAACCTCGTATTGGAATGAAGGGGAGATTAAGTGGTAGAATGTTCTGTGTCTGAATTATAAGGAAAAAATAATAAAGGGGTTGCCACAGGGTTAGTCTGGGGATTGACCGAGCATTGCTGATTTAGTGCCTTGAGTTCTGAACTCTAGTAGTGATGGACTGCCATTGGCATGAATAAAAATATGGGTGAGGCACTAACTGGTGGTAAACAAGTTAAAAGGAGGCAGAAAATGGGCAGGGGTTCCAGCGACCGGCGGCATACAGGCGCGGACAGGCGCAGACGGGCTCGTCCCTTCCAAGTTTATGTTTGAGGGAGGCAGGAGGAAATGAGCGGCATCCAGAGCGCGGCCCTGTGAGTAAAGTTTCACTCACTTCCTGTGTGGCGAGTAGGTAGTGCCAAGTACGTCCCTCCACTCAAGCGGCATCAGCTGTGGCGGAACGGGGACAGTGGCAGAAAAGTGATGCAGGTCTTCATAAATAAGGCCCTCAGTCTCCACCATCCCCTTTCTTTCATCCACTGACCTTCACAATTGACTCAACCATCGCTCCCCTGTGTTCCCTCTGCCAAAACCTACTCCGCAATCCCCCAACCCTTCCGGCCTCTCGCAGCTCCTCAATTTCAGCCACAAGGAAAAAACCCTGTAAAGGCTTTTTTCCTGCCCCCATCCCCCATCCCCACCCCAACCCCCAACCCCAACCCCCAACCCCAACCCCAATTACTTGCACAAAGGAGAGAAAAAAAAACCCTCATCTCTTGGGAAAACCTGTCGCCAAAATGCATATGGAGCTATGGCTATGGCTGCCGCTGGTACTGCCAGATCATTGTAAACACCACCATCTAAGGACCACTGTCAAGACTAAGTTTTTCCTTACTTCAAGTAAGTACGATGTATTGCCCCCAAATAAGAGATGAACTCCCTCCTGTCTAAGAAACTGAAAGACTTATTTTTAGATGTCACCCACAACCCTTTGATTAAACAAATTTACCTATGCATACAAAAAAAATAAAGAATCCACAAAAGGAGACTTTTATTTATATCAGGCAATGAGAGAGGGGATGATTTTGGGGTCCCCCCCTAACCTAGGGGGAGGACCAAGCAGATGCCTTGAAAACAAAAAGCACATCTTTTGAATGATTCGGTGGTGGTCCCATCCTCCTAGGACCACCCCAAGCACAGTTATGGGCAAAAATATAATGCCAACCAAAGGCCCAGCAAAGCATTATGGGGCGAGATTCTAGAGTTCAGTGAATATTATAGTATTAGCTCTGAGCTGAGCTGGGGAGAGGCTGTGGCTTGAGGAATGTTTCATATTGGATACTATAATATTCACTGCACTCTAGAATCTCGTCCCATAATGCTTTGTGGGGCCTTTGGTTGGGATTGTATTTTTGCCCATAACTGTGCTTGGGGTGGTCCTAGGAGGATGGGACCACCACCGAATCGTTCAGCATGATGTGTTCTTTGTGTTCAAGGCATCTGCTTGGTTCTCTCTCTAGGTTAGGGAGGACCCCAAAATCATCACCTCTCTCACTGCTTGCTATGTTTTTATTTTGTGAGCTTTCAATAGTCCTAAATCGGGAGCAAGGACTGCAGGAGCTGGGCAGACCATCGCAAAGGCACACAAACTAGAGCGGTTCTCTTCGTTGTCTGTGCTCTTGGATCTTTTCCTGACAACGTCTGCTTTTTGTATGGTATACCTTGACTTAAGTTCCTGCTTGGCAACTTAGTTCTAAATGTGGAATCCTTCTATAGAAAAGGAATGACAATAGTCTTGCTAATATATTAAATTGTCCATGAAATATGGGTACATTTATTGAAATGTGAGGTGGGGAGGGATGTCTGTAATATTAAAATGCACTGGTAAGCCCACTGACCTGCTCGTATAGGTTTGTTATGAAGCTTGTGGACAGTTGGATTTGGAAGCCAATGAACACCGTGTTCGTATGAGTTCTGTTTTATGAATTAAAGCGTATCAAAATCATTTGTGGGTTGGCCTATCAACTATCATTAGTTCTTCAAAGGAAAAGACTATCTGTTCTTTGCAAGTGTTTGTGAGGTAATGTGCGGAGTGGCAAGTGTTTGAAAGGAGTATGTTTTATAGTCTGTAATCTCCCACTTTATGTATCTGGGTCTCAGCAAGGATATGTTTATAAATTAAAAGGCTTTTTGTTTGGGGTGGGGGGCGTAATCTGATGTTTTGCAGATTTGAGACTGGAAAAATAACTCTGATCCTTTGAAGTGTCTGTCCTTTTGTCAGAGGTCTTCAATTTTTTTTTGTTGCAGATTTATATAGCACCAACTTGACCCGTAGGTATTGGAGCGCTTTACACGAGCACCGGTTACGTTACACAAGGACACATTCATTTTTTTGGTAGATTAAGTGATTTGCCCAGAATCACAGGATGTGGACGCGACCTGTGGGGCGCGAGCCCCAGGGGGCCGTGGAGTCCTGGGAAGGCGGTCGCACATTCCCCAGCCTCACTATTTGTGCCGTTAATCTAAAACATTTGCTTTCATTTTAGAAAAGGGCAACCGTCCCGCGCAGGCTAATTTCAATCGAATGTTTCAACTGAAGGTTCATTGAGTCTCCTGTGCTGTGAAAAGCCGTCGTGCCAGGGTGCCTGCTTGCCTGAATGAAATGCAAATGTGCACTATCAGTTAATCTGCAAGTGTAAAGGGTGCTTGGGAGCATGTTCTGACTTTAATTGATTGATTCACTCCAAAGTTTTGTGATGACAAAGATTTGGGTTTTTTGAGTGGTAGTGCAAAGAGTTAACAAGTGAGCTGTGAAGGGCGTGCTTTTAATCGTAATTGTATTTTCACAGCCCTTAGTACCCCTAAATTGGTGTTGAAGGGACAGTTATGTAAAAAATAAATTGCATTACATACGCTCTGGTATTACTAAAATCTACATTTTAGAAGCACCATTTTATCATAAAACTATTTGCACATTTTGCAACAGTCTATCTTACACTGTGTGTAAAGCAAGTATAAAATAATGACTTACATATTCACAGTGCTTTCTGTCAAAGGCTGAGACCTCATAGCACTAAAAATACACAAGTCACTATTCTCGACTGCACTAACCAGGATTTAATTCTGCTGCTCTCTGGTTACACACAGACCTCTGCAGTGCTTTAACTAATTGAGGTTAATGTACCACAGTACACATAGGGGGATATTCTCAAGAACGTGTGATAACCATCGCAAATTTAGCTGAACGCAACTTTGCACATCGCAGTCTATCGCGGGAAAACAACGCTGTGTTAACATAGCATTCTCAACCTGGCGGCACCATGCGATAGACACACGCTAACTCGTCAAATGACCGCGTTAAACACAACGCGACGCCGCAAAAATGCGAAACACAAACGCCCAAAAAGTTGTGATAAGGCCAACCGCGATACAAAAATCAGCGATAACCAGCGACAGGCCTGCAATTCCCACGCGTCATGCGGGAAAATGCGCCATAAAAGCAACAAAAAAAAAGGGAGAAAAAAAGAAACCGCGTAGCACCATGGATGCTCCCGGACCGAGTGCAGAGGCCAACGCGAACCCCACAAGCCCCACAGACCACCACCAAGGAACCCCGTGGTCGGGGAAGGCCAAGGAGAAGAGGAAGAGGCAGACGGGGTGCAGTCCGCAGGAAAACCAGATCAGCGTCACGGAGGTGACAGAACACCACCATCCACTGAACGTCAATATGACAAACGTGAATGCAGTCAGAGTGTCGAGGAGGTCTATGGAGGAGGGCAAGATGCGCTGGCACGATGTGAAAAGTCTAACCGAGCACAAACCCATCGCCAACAGGAAGGCAGCAACAAGGACAGGAGGTGGGAGTCCTGCGCCACAGGAGGAGCTGGAGGAAATGGAGGCCACAGTCATCAGGGCGGAGACGGCGCAAGGAGTTGGGAGTCCGGACACAGCCCGATAGGAACTGACACAACATCAACCGGGTGAGTAACGACCAGGGACTGGTGGGACGGGGGAGATGGGCACAATGGCACACATGCACGACGATGTGTAGCACACTGCACAACCACAATGACCTTGGATCATGTCCCTGATCCCCGTGGCACACTGCAGCACACACACATAGCAATAACAGCACATCCGACGGCAATGTGGTACAAAGTGCAACACCGACACTGCAGAACAGAGGACACAACTGGGTCCGCTCATGCGCAGAAACAGGCCAATCACATCTAACATAGCAGGAAACTGCGAGATGGAAATGTACATGTACAACCTCACATCCGTCATGTAGTCCAAATGTCCACTGTCCCGCATCAAATATACATCACCTCCCAAACAGTCACAATGTCCCCCCCCGGGTGCTCCCTTTTTATCCCTCTGCTATCCTTCTCACGCCAAATAACTGACTAATATCCACCACTGAAACTACTTTCATATTTCACCATACTAATTCACCACTAATCCTTTATGGGCTTCCGGAGTAGCATGCTTCAACACCCCATCAGGGGTAACAAGCGCTATATAAATACAAACCTTTTTTCCTCCTCTATCCTTCTGCTATCATTCCAAATCCAAATAACTGACTAACCTATCCACCACTTAAAATGTACTTGCATGTTTCACTATACTAATTCAACACTAATCCTCTATGGGTCCCGGAGTAGCGTGCTACTCGCCGAAAAAGCGCTTCGACGCCTCGTCAGGGATAGTAAGCGCTATATAAATGCAATTACAATACAATACAATACAATACATTGTCATACAATCTGCATGTAAACTAGAAAAATGCGCCAACACACATGTCAACACAATGTCAACATGCATCTCCCCTTCACATTGCAGAGGGACAAACAACACCTCCAGCAGAGCAGACCAGACTACTCATCAGTGATGCTGGAGAGGACCACCACACCTTCGACACCGACGCCCTACAACAGCCCATGGACATCTTAGGCAACCCACCCCCAGGAGCAGGGCAGCCAGGCTACATAGAGGAGACACCAACACCTGCACAGACCACACAGCAGGAAGCACCCGCCTCCACGTCTGGCTCCCAACACTCCACCTCGGCACACATCGCATTCCAACGCCAGGTGACAGAATGCCAAAAGGAGGTGGGCGAACAGGTGCGGGTGGGGTCAGAGCACATGGAAGCCGAACTAGATCACACACGTGGGTGTTCAAGTCCCACCAGGGACCACCTACACCCCACAAAGGAGACCCACACCTCGACAGAGACACATGCATACTTCCTGCAATGAACCACGCCCAGAGCCCAGGAATCATCATTCACACCCCCACGCTGGACCTCCGTACAACAGCCCAGTACACTCCTCCCACGTATTGAGCGGGTGACGACAAAGCTGCATGTCCAAGGTCTTACCCGCTGCCAGCGGGAACATGGTTGAGCCCGCTGCACACAGCACAATGTGATGTTGTAGGCCCAGGGACCCTCATGCACACATCATGACCACACGGACACACTGAGATAGTTCGTGGAACTGGCTACGGGCACGTGCGCCCGGCTCCTTTATTGGCAAGGACACATGTAGAGTGACGCCTGTGCTGGATGTGTGTGGGGTGAGTGTAAGCCAGCCCGCACGGAGTGGCTGGTGCTGGCAACAACTTGAACAGTGAACACTATGGAAACGAAAACAGTAAACACCAGCATTACAGAGACTACTGCGGAGCATCATGTTGGTAGCCGGAGCAAGTACAAAGGTCACCCAACATGCAAACAGATGTGTCTGTGAGTTGCAGTGCACCGATGTTGGGGCACTAGAGCTGAGCTTGCTCATGTGAAGAAAATTTCTAGGATTGTGTCCCTTCGGAAAATACCTGATGCAGCTGCAGTGGGGTGTGTTACACCTGCATCATCTTCCTCATCATCGTCCCAGGTCTCCCACACTGCCTGAGGTGACATTGCTGCGTGAGCTCTCCACAGCACACAACTCAATCAGAAATGGTCCATGAGTCATGGTGTTCTGAGTCAGTGGCACCTGGAGTGCTGACCAGGGTATCAGGCAGATGATGGCATCCACGACAGGTGAGACCAACTCTGATAGTCTGGCAGTAAGACACTTACGACTCTGGCAGTTGTCGTCTGGAGGTGGTCCTGGCGTGTGCCTCCTGCGGTGATGCGACGTCCGGGCCGGTCAGGACTCGAATTGATGTGTGAGCACTGGTGGACCGCAGTTGAGGCCGGAGGCAGCGGACAGCGCAAGCCCACAGACACATGGCGTTGATGACCCAAGGCCACCGTCTCAGAGGCCATCCAATATCTCAGCAGACAGGGACCCTGACTTGAGCTGCACAGAGTTAGTGGCCCCGGATGCACTGCGGCTGGCACAGGCACACCGCCACGGGACGGTGACTTGTGGTGCAGTGAGATAGGGGCACATGAAGTGCTGAGCGGGTCCTCGTCGATGTCCAAGGTGGATGTGGCAGAGGCTTGCGGGGGACAGTGGAAGGTGTCCTCCAGGGCATGATGCAGAGGGTAGAAGCCGTCCGGAAGCGGCAAATGGAGGAGTGGAATGCTACTGCCTCATTTTCGCCACAAAGTCAGTATCACAGACATGATGATGACGATAAACCCAATGCCATAGACCCATTCACCACCACAGTTCACCCAGAAAGTGTCCATGGATGTCGTGGAACAGACTTAGTGGCACCGGAGCTGAAAGGGGATGCAGTATGCGATGAGGCCTGTAAAATGTTGTCAAATCTGACATCAATGAATCAAGACTGAGTTCTGAAAGTGTGAGCTACTAGACCGCAGTGTATGCCCGAGGCAGCGGTCAGCGTGGGCCAAACGCTGTTCAGCGAGCTCCTCCTGGAACTCTGACACACGATGCTGAAATGGCATGTGGGGGTGACTTGTGGTTGACGGAGGTATAGGCACCAGAGCTGAGCGGGTGTTCAGTCAGCGACGATGCCGTGTCCTGCCTGCTACGGACTGGATTGTATTGGTGTGAGGCCTGCTGGACTGCAGTGTAGGTCGGAGGCAGCAGTCCGCATGGGCCCACAGCCACGTGTCGTTGGGATGACATGCACAGAGTTGCTGCCACCTGATCGAAGGGTGTACAGTGAAGTAAGGCTGCCATGTATGTATGTCCTCGGACATCATGAAATCAAGACACAGTTCCATATGTGTGACCTACTTCACCGCAGTGTAGGCCCGAGGCACCGGTCAGCAGGGGCACACAGCCACGTTTGAAAACATAGAGCCCTACTGGGCACACCCTTTAGTATTCGTAATCACCCAGAGTACTGGATAAGTAAAGACATTCCAAATATCTTATGCCACATATACGTCACTTAACAAATAGTATCAATTGATGAAATCAAAAAGCGTCTTTGTCTGAAGTATACAGAGTCCACAACAGTCCAATACTTCAACTTGGCGATTTTAATTTCTGTTCTTATTACTTCCAGCATGGAATCTGCCAATGTGCCAACACGTGTTTCGTCTACTCATAGGGGGATATTCACAAGAACGTGAACTAAACATCTCCAAAAAATGTTAACGCAACTTTACACATCGCAGTCTTTCGCGGGAAAATAACCCTATGTTAACGTGGAATTCACAACACGGCGGTACCATGCGATAGTCTGCCGAAAACGCGGCCAATGTCCGCGATACAACCACCTCGACGGAGATAAAAACACAAACCCCAACACCAAAAAACATGCGCTGAGCCCATTCACGATGAGGAATGCAGCGCTAAGCAGCACCAGGCCCGCGACACACACATGGCAGGTGGGAATAAGCACAACAAAAGCAGGAAAAAGGAAGACAAACCAAACAGAAAACAACAGCGAAGCACAATGGAGGCAGCCGGAGGTAGTACACAACCCCACAAGCCCCATTGGCAACAAAACATTGTACATGGCAGTCCATGGTGGACAAGGTGAATGCAGCCAGAGAGCGGAGGAGGACAATGGGAGAAAACCAGAACAGCTGGAATGATGCGAAACGCACAAACAAGCAGAAACACGCCAACAACCAGAAGGCAGCAATGCACACCGGAGGTGGGAGTCCAGCGCCACACCAGGAGCTGGATGACATGGAGGAAATGGTGTCCACCACATCAGTCTGGAGATGGTGGCAGGAGTCGGGGCCCGGAAACTGCTCAAAATCAACAGACAACAGCAACAGGGAGAGGAACCACCAGGGACTGGGGGGCGGGGGGAGATGGGCACAATGGCACACATGCACAATTAAGCACAGCACAACTGCAGACAAACCATGCCCAAGAGTAACAACACCAACCAAGAGCACAAGTCACACAACTCGGCAATATCACACCACTGAACAAGCACAGAAGTGAAAACCACACTGCCTGAAAGGGAGAAGGGTGAGCCAAATCAGAGCTGAAGGGACATCTCACACACAATGCAGCACACACACATAGGAAGCAGATCACCCCAACATCGAACACAATGTGGCACAAACAGCAACATTTGCACAACCGCACACAGGACACAAGTGCACCCGCGTGTGGCCGGTAAATGGCCATACGCATCTGGCAAAGCACGAAACAGGGACATGAGAATGCACAAGTACAAACCCACAGCCCTGATGGGGTAGCAATGCATGTATGGCAGGGACCCAGATAGGCCGTGACACACACATTGGCATACAAATGAACACTCATCACAGTTGGAGACAAGTGAAGGTGCGGAAACTTTATCAACAATTGCGTGTCAGTACGGCCAAGAGAAGTGCCATGACATGCAGACCAATGCAGCAGCATGTCTGAATGAGGAACGTTGGAAAGCGCCCATGTTCACCCCGGGGGAGTCCATCACCCACACAAGTCAGTGCCAACCCGCGTTGGTTGTCCGCGCATGGATCCGGAGTCCAGGCCAATGCAGCCATGTCCACTGTCGTCTTGGGACATGTGATCAGATCCCCAACATGCAACCAGGCGTCGGGGCACGTGCAATGGGTCACATTCAGTTGTGGCTGCAGGTACGTTGTCACTCGTCCATGAACGCGAGTGCATCAGCGTAGGCCAACATTTCCAATGAGAGCTCGTTGTCCACCACATCTAACATGTCGCAGACGTAACCCATCCGCTGTCCCGGACAGATGTGCTGACTCCAACCCCTGGCCCCAATTGGCACTAAAGCCCAATAGGGGAGCAGCTCAATGTGGTCACTGCACACAACGACTCGTGCAATCTCCCAGGTCCAGTTGCCAGCATGCATGCCAATCATCCAGGCATGCCATAAACAGGCATCATGGTGACACTCCTGGTCGTGGGCCAACAGGGGGTGCACACACACGTCGAAATCCAGGTCAGCTAAAGTTACGTTGGAGAGGCAGACATCCATGGTCCACTCGAATATGCACGAGCGACAATGCAACACAGGCTGAACGCAGGTGACGTTGGCAAGGTGGAAGCTTAGCCAGTAACTGATCCGCAGCACTGCCAATGGCAGTGCCCCCAGTACATGCAGCAGACGTGCACGGTACAGGTCCATGTGACTGGAGTTGTGCATGTGTCCGGGATGGTCTGCCATTGCGTCAGTGACTCTGCTTGAAGCGGCACTGTGCTGACCCGCGCCAGTCCTGTGGATGAAATGGCACAGCTCGGACCAATGAGCAGTGTCTGTGTGCAACAGGTGCTGGCCTGGGGTGGGGCGGGAGTACGTGTGAAGGCCATTTCACGCACGCTAACTACGACCAAGGACTACTGCATGTGGGATGTGTACAAGTTGGTCTCACCTCGGGCAGTGCGTAGTGTGGGAGTCACCAGCAAATGCTATCATATCTGTCAGGGGGTGCTGGGCACATGCAAGTCCCAGCTCGGAGCTGCAGATGTGCTACCGCCTGATAGTTCAGACAAAGGACCTTTCATCCCTACAGTAACTTCACCATCTGCTTGCATACAGGAGATGTACAGAGGCCTGTCGTCGGTGGGGTGGGATGTCTGCGACCCAGGGAATCATGGATGATATGCCGAGCACGTGGCACATGAGTGGCCTCACTGTGTGTTACGTTGCCTCACAGCTGCTCCTCCCTCCCACGAGCCCCCACACGTGTGTGTGCTGCGCGGTTGTATCACGTGCACTCCTACGGCACACCATTGTCATGCCTGTCTGCGCATGTCCAGCGGCATGCCAACAACACCGTGAAGCTGGCCATTGAGGGTGTGCGGCCACGTGAGTGTAGGCCAATGGTCCGGACAGGGCGGACACAGGTGTACAGTCCATGGCTGGCTTTGATCGTGCTGCAATTGAGGCTAGGCATCTGACTTATGCAGCCGCAGGACTGATACACATAACACTTGGCATGCATGAGCCAAGACCCCAAGCGGTCTTGCGCTCCTACATCTCCACGTACGTGCGGGCCCGCCCTCCAGATGCATGCTACACTGCAACATCGACTACTGAGGCCCTGGTGGCAACAACACTCCAACACAAAGACACGCTTACCACACTTCCTGCTCAAGGCTAACCCTGGGCATAATACTTCGCTACGCTCACGGAGAATGCAAAGTTTGTGCTACTACGCACATTGCAGAGTGAAAAACTGTGCTAATTGACGTAGCGTAGCGGCAGTATAATAAACACCTACAAATGCTTTGATAAAGCAATTTTCTATGCATATAACCAATTCACAAAAGTGAACTTTGACAATAAAATATCAAGCAATGAGAGAGGTGAGGATTTTGGGGCCCCCCTAACCTAGGGGGAGGACCAAGCAGATGCCTTGAACACAAAAAGCATATCATGTGAACGATTCAGTGGTGGTCCCTTCCTCCTAGGACCACCCCAAGCACAGTTATGGGCAAAAATACAATCCCAACCAAAGGCCCTGCAAAGCATTATGGGACGAGATTAGCAGTGGGCAGTGAATATTATAGTGTCCAATATCAAAATAATTCTACAAAGAGCTGCAGTTCAACTAGTCGTTACTAGATGTCCCTCACCAGTCAAATGCAAAAGCATTGAAATTATTAATACATCAAGCTGCAGTTCCACTAGTCGTTACTAGATGTTCCTCACGAGTCAAATGCAAAAGCATTGAAACCCTTTCATGAAGCTTTTGCATTTGACTCGTGAGGGACATCTAGTAACGACTAGTGGAACTGCAGCTCTTTGTAGAATTATTTTGATATTGGATACTATAATATTCACTGCCCACTGCTAATCTCGTCCCATAATGCTTTGCAGGACCTTTGGTTGGGATTGTATTTTTGCCAATAACTGTGCTTGAGGTGGTCCTAAGAGGATGGGACCACCACTGAATCGTTCAAAAGATGTGCTTTTTGTTTTCAAGGCATCTGCTTGGTTCTCTCCCTAGGTTAGGGAGGATCCCAAAATCATCACCTCTCTCACTGCTTGTTAATTTATTGTTTTCACTTTGAGAAATGACTATATGCATTTTTAGCATATAAAAACAGAGATATTTATTTTATCTTAACTTGCACTGTGCAAGATGCCTTTGGCAATTATTGTACAGTGCAGTCAAGCACACAGTTATGCAATTTGCATAGCTATGTGTAGTTCAAAATGTACTTCACGTAGCTATGTTACTACGCAAATTATGCCCAGGCTTACTCAAGGCCAGACCAGAGCCGTGCTCTGAACCCCCTTGCCGAATCAGCACACCCCAGCGCTGCCTGACGTACGCCGGACCAGCACACGCCGCTTGTGCATGCAGGGGGGGCGGGCGAAGCTACATGTCCAAGTTCTTGGCCACTGCTGAGGTGACATGGTATCGTCCGCTGAAGACAGCACACTGTGATGTTGCAGGGCTCAGGCCCATCATGCTGACATAATGACCACACGGACACACTTGCTTAGATGGTGTGAATGGCTATGGGCACGTGCGCCTGGCCACGTTTATTAGCAGGCTCACATGTCGAGTGACACCTGTGTTGGATGTGTGTGGGGTGTGTGTACACCAGCCGTCATGGAGTGCCTGGTGTAGTCAAAACAACGACAACAGTGTACATCGTTAAGGACACAACCATTCAACCATAAAGGCTCCATGACTTGAGCTGCACAGAGTTAGTGGCCCCGGATGCACAGCGTCCTGCACGGGACTACCGCCATGGGCTGCTGACTGGCGGTGCACTGGGGCAGGGTCACGAGAGCAGAGCAGGTTCTTGTAGATGACAAAGGGAATTGTCGCGGAGTGTCTCGGTGGACAGTGGAAGGTGTACCCCCAGGGCATGATGCAGAGGGCAGAAACACGCAGAAACAGTCACCATGGTGGAGATGAATGGAACAGACACGTGTCGTACACCAAGTCCGTCCCAGCCAGATGATGATGCAGACAACCCCCAGACCATGGTCTCAGACGCCACCAAAGTCCAACCAGAAAGTGCCCATGACTCATTGCGCACAGAGTTAGTGGCACCAGGTCAGTTGTTGCTAGTGTTCGGTCACCTCCGTGACGAGGATCCGGCTTTCATCCGGACTGAACCGCATCTTCCTCTTACTCCTCTCCATGCGTTCACTGGTATGGACTCTGCCATTCATGAATCACGACTAAGTGCTGGATGTGGGACCTACTGGACCGCAGTGTAGGCCGGGGGCAGCGGTCAGCACGGGCCCACAGACACGTGGCGTGTGCTTGCGATGCAGACATTGGCTTCACTGATCGGAGGGAGTATAGTGATGTGGCCGCTGCCACGGACTTGGGGTCACTGCCATTCAAGACTCAGGACACAGTTCCACATGTGGGACCTACTGGGCCGCAGTGTAGGCCTGAGACCTCATCCAAGTGTCGCCGGCTTGCGTTGAACAGGGTTAGTGGCACCACGTGTCGCCGGCTTGCGATGCAGACATTCGCCTCACTGATCGGAGGGAGTTCAGTGATGTGGCCGCTGCCACGGACTTGGGGTCACTGCCATTCAAGACTCAGGAGTCAGGACACAGTTCAACATGTGGGACCTACTGGGCCGCAGTGTAGGCCTGAGCCCTCATCCAAGTGTCGCCGGCTTGCGCGTTGAACAGGGTTGGTGGCACCACGTGTCGCCGGCTTGCGTTGAACAGGGTTAGAGGCACCACGTGTCGCCGGCTTGCGTTGAACAGGGTTAGTGGCACCACGTGTTGCCGGCTTGCGCTGAACAGGGTTAGTGGCACCACGTGTCGCCGGCTTGCAATGCAGACTTTGGCTTCACTGATCGGAGGGAGTTTAATGATGTGGACGCTGCCACAGACTTTTGGTCACTGCCATTCAAGACTCACGACTCAGAACAACATGTGCCAACAACTGGGCCGAAGAGTACGCCAGTGGAGTATGTCAATGAAAAAGGAGTACCGTGGGCCAGCGTCCTGGAGGCCAGCGATGGTCTGCGGAGGCTGCAAAGGTCACGGGACTGGGGCTTGGAGCTTGCACCGGCACGTGGTGGGCCCACTTTGACACACGGTGTCGGCAGGTGAGCGGAGCCTCCTTGGTGCACTGGGGCAGGCATGACGGGTCTGGGGACCAGCGGCCCGGGGTGCAGCAGGCGCACAGGGACGCAGGCCCCGCCGCGCTCAACGCCGGCCTCGTGGCGGGCTGAGAGGCGCCGCCCTGGCAGACACGTTGGCCATTCCGAAAGAGAACCACGCCCAGTGCGACGGGGTTTCTATTCACACCCCTACGCAGGCCTGGCGTACACAGGGCCAACCCACTCCACCTGCGCATACAGGGGGGGACGTAACATGCGACATTTCCATGTTCTGCCCCACAGCCTGTGGGGACATGGAGGCGTCCACTGGCCACTACACTCCATGCACCAGCAGTTAATGTCCACATGGCCATTTCCGTGGTTTGCACATTGGAGTCTGTCCGGCACCTCCACGCCACACCTGGCATTGGGTAGGTTCTCATTCATTAGTCACTTGCCGCTCTCGCACATGCCTGCTCCAAGCCTCTCCTCACATTCTGCTATTGTGTGGCTGTGGTGCCATGCCATGGCTGGGTTGTGTGCATGGCAAGCCCAGGTTCCCAATGGAGTCGTGTCGTCGTGTCTGGTCGGTTGGCATGTTGTGTGGCATGTTGCATGTAGTTCTGCTGCATGCCCATTGCCAGTGTCGTGAGTTGCATGACTGTGGGGTGGAGGTGTGTGGTGTGTTCATTTGGTACCTACCAATGAGCACTGCATTTCCATAGGTGCCATCCTGGGAGCGCTGGTTGATGATGGACTGTCGGGCGATGTAGCTATCATGCACTCTGCCTGGGGAGCTGGCCACAACATTGTTGAGGAGACCCGGGTGGTCCACTATTGCCTGCACATTCATGGGATGCGTGTGCTTTCTGTTGCGGTAGTTGTGTGCAGTGTCAGCAGGGGGCAGGAGGGGTACATATGTGCAGTCGATTGCCCCCGACACGTGAGGGAATCCAGCTATGGCATAAGGGCCTTGCTTGGTCTCCAGCTGCTCCTGCGCAGAGTTGGTGAAGTGGAGGTGCTGGGGTACCAGGCTGATGATGGCATCCAGGACAGGTGTGATGAACTTGGATGGGGCTGGCTGTGAGACTCCTCCGACTCTGGCAGTTGTGGGTTGGAAGGTACCAGAGGCCAACATGTGAAGCACAGCCGACAGCTTTGTCTGCGGAGGGATTTTGGTTGTCCGCTGTGTTGGTACCGTCAGCAGGTGGGCGATGTGGGTCAGGATGCGGGGGATGGTTGTCCTTTTGGGCCTGTAGTGGGCAATTTCCTCCTCTGGCGTTCGGTCTGGGCGGCTGGTGCGTTTAAGGTGGGTCCGCTGTCTTTGTGTATGCTGCCTCTGTGGTGGTCAGGGGGTGGGCGGGACAGGTCCTGGGGGTGGTGGCAGGCCTGGGGTGGGTGGCGGTGGATGTTCTGGCCCTCATGGGTCTCGGAGCAGCATGATCATTGTCTCCATGGCATCTGTGGGTCTTCAGATGTGGCTCTTAGCTGGCCTCCCTTTCATGCTGCAGGTAGTCGTCCTGCTTAACACCAGCAAAAGGCAGGTGTTGATTCCCTGCTGCTACCGCGGCTTATCGCCTGTTTTTGGTTCACATTGCAGATCTGGCAGTTCGTTGTGAAAGTGGTGTAGTGGTGTTTTCGTGAGTTTTTGCATGGGAACGCCTACTTTGCATCTCATTAGTGTTAGTTGGTGGTGTCACCCATGGAGATAAATTGTGAGGTAGTTATCGCGGGAATACTGGCGATGTCTGCAGTTTGCACCCGCTTGTGAATGGGGCGTTAAATCTATCTCCACTTTTGATGCGTTAAGGTGGCGATAACCCGGAGATAAGTCCTTGTGAATATGTCCCATAGACTTTTTCAAGGATGTTAGCGCAAAATTGTTATTGATTGCGTCTGGAATTCGGACGTAGTGACGTAACAATCAGAGCTGCACAAGCATCCACGACTATTGTAAGAGAACATCAAAACCAGCTAGCATGCTGGTTGCAAACTTTAGTAGCTTGAACGCCCGTTGTTTGGTGATGCTTGGTATGTACAACCCCGAAATAAGATGATCCTAATGCTTCTTTGTGGTAGAAAGAGTAAATAATTCTATTCCCAGCGGGAACCTTGATAAGTTCCGCTCCCCAAAGGCGGGAGTACGTCCGCCACCTCGCAGCAGTCCTTGTCTCTGTAACACAGCCACGTGTCGTTGGCCCGCGATGCACAGAGTTAGTGACACCAGAGCAGTTGTCGGCAGTGTTCAATCACCTCCGTTACGATGATCCTTTTCTCCTCCGGACTGCACCGCGTCTTCCTCTTACACCTCTCCCTGCGTGCAATGATATGAACTCTGGCATACATGGATCAGATTCAAGACTCAGTTCAAAGTGTGTGACCTACTCGGACTCAGTGTAGGCCGAAGGCAGTAGTCAGCAAGGGACCACAGACAGCTGTCGTTCGAATGCTGTGCACAGAGTTGGTGGCCCCACATAGAAGGGAGAACACGGATATGACTCAGCCATGAAGTGTGTACTCTGACATTGCATAATCAAGACTCAGGTCCAAATGTGTGACCTACTTGACCGTAGTGTAGGCCGGATGCAGCAGTAGAGTACGTCAACGAGAAAGGAGTAAAGCGGGCCTGTGTCGCGGAGGCCGTGATGGTCTGAGGAGGCTGCCAAGGTCGCGGGCCTCGGGCTTGGAGCTTGTGCCGCCACGTGGTGGGCCCTCTTTGACACACGCCGGTGTCGGCAGGTGAGCAGTGTGGCCTGGCTGCGCCGGGGAGGGCCTGATGGGTTCGGGGTCCAGCGGCCTGGGGTACAGCTGGCGCACAGGATCGCAGGCAACTCCGCTCACGACGATGGCGTCGGCCTCATGGCGGGGTGAGAGGCGCCGCCCTGGCAGAGACGTTGGGTATTCCGGAAGAGAACCACGCCCAGGGCTACATGCTTTTTATTCACACCCCTACGCTGGCCTGGCATACGCCAGGCCAGCCCACTCCCATCACGCTTACAGGGGGGGACGTAACAGGCTACATTTCCGCGAACTCCCCCACTGGCTGGGGTGACATGGTTGCATCCACTGTCCACTTCACTCCATACACCAGCGCTGTATGTCGCCATGGATATGGGTGTGTTCTGCATGCTGCAGTCTGTCCAGCACATCACCGCCACACTTGGCATTGTGTACTTTCCCATTCATGGGTCACTTGCCTCCTTCACACATGCCTGGTTCCCACCTCTCCCCACTTTCCGCTATTGTGTGGCAGAGGTGCCATGACGTTGATGGCTCATGGTCATGGCTAGCCCAGGTTACCACAGTAAGTTGTGCTGTCGTGTCTGGTGGGTGGGCATGTTGTTTTGCATGTTGTATGTGATTTTGTGATGTGTCCATTGCCAGAGTTGTGAGTTGCATGGTTGTGGAGTTGAGGTGTGTGGGGTGTTCATTTGGTGCTTGCCAACGGGCTGTGCATTTCCATTGGTGCCATCCTGGAAGCGCTGGTTGATGTAGGACTGTCGGAAGATGAAGGTATCATGCACACTGCCTGGGTAGTTGGCGTCGACGTTGGTGGCGATTCCACGTTGTTCGAATGTTGCCTGCACATTGATGGGAGGCGTGTGCTTTCTGTTGGGGTAATTGTGTGCTGTGTCACCAGGGGGCACAAGTAGGACATGTGTGCTGTCGATTGCCCCCAACACGTGCGTGCATCCAGCTATGGCGTATAGTCCTTGCTTGGTCTCCAGCTGATCCTGCGCATTGTGGGGGGCGTATAGGTACTTGGGTACCAAGCTGATGATGGCATCCAGGACAGGTGTGAGGGACTTGGATGTGGCTGGCTGTGAGACTCCTCCGACTCTGGCGGGTGTTGGTTGGGAGGTACCAGTGGCCAACAGGTGCAGCACAGCCAGCAGCTTTGTCTGGGGTGGGATGTTGGTTGTCCGCTGTGTTGGTGCCATCAGCCTGTTGGGCGATGATGATCAGAATGCGTAGGATGGTTGTCCTTTTGAGCCTGTAGTGGGCAATGACATTGTCAGGTGTTAGGTCTGTGAGGCTGGTGCGTTTCCTGGGGGTCCGCTGTCTTTGTCCGCGCTGCCTCTGTGGTGGTCCGGAGGGAGGTTCCGGGGGGGGTGGCGGTCCTGGGTGTGGTGGCGGGGGGTGTTGTGGCCCTGTTGGGGCTCCGAGCTGCATGATCAGTGGCTCCATAGCATCTGTTGGTCTTCAGGTGTGGCTGTGGTCTGGGCTCACTTTTCTGTTGCCGGTTGTCGTCCGACTTTGCACCAGGTCAGAGCAGGTGTTAAATTCCTGCTGCTATCGCGCCTTATCGCATGTTTTGTGATCTTATCGCCGATCTGGCTGGTCGTTGAGAATGTTGCGAAGTGGTGTTGTCGCAGCTTTTTGCTCGGGTACGCCTACTCTGCATCTCATTAGCGATAGTTGCCGTGGTCATCTGTGGCGATGTTTTTTGAGGATGCTATCGCCGGAAATCTGGTGATGTTGGCTGTTTGCACCAGCTTGTGAATGGGGCGGTAAAATTATCGCGACTTTGGCTGCGATAAAGTGCCGTTAACTCGGCGATAGCTCCTTGAGAATATGCCCCATAATGTACCACAGTGCATTTCCCACTAACAACTTTTTAAATGTATTTTTCATTTAAGCTGCCCTTTATTTGATATGCAGCTAGAATATTTTGGGACTTATTTATGAGAGACTAGCACAGCCAGAGCATCACTTTTTTTGATGTTCCAGCGACACAAGCGTCTCAATAATACCTATGAGGCAGCGCAAAGTCACTCTGGATGGCTTTGCCTGGCCTCATAGATATGGAGTAAGGCAAAGCAGCGCAAGTTATTGCGTTGCCTTACTCTTTGTCAAGTAGGCATTCCATCGGCGTTGCGTGGGAGTTCCCAAGCAACATCCATGGATTTTGATGCTGCCCCAGATTTACAAAATCTTGCAAACCTGGGGCAGTGCCAAAAACGTATGCCTCCCCAGCAGAGGCGTAACAGGGAGAAATGTTTTCATTTCTCCTCTGTTTTTCCTTTTTCCATGTGTGCTCCTTTCTGAAGCTTACTTAGAAGGAGGAAACTGCCTCTCTGGATTGTTTTTGTGAAGGAAAGTGCCCCTTCCTGTGCAAAAACAATCCTGCATATGTTGTGTGCCAACGCAAGGGGAAAGGACAGGAATGCCCCGTATTTCATAAATATGGTGCATTCCTGCCCTTTCACATTGGCGGAGGGCAGCGCAGCAAGAAGACTTGCGGTGCTGCCCTACACCAATTGCTCATTAATGAGGCCCTTTGTTTTTAGCTATACCTTTGACCACGCCCCCACGCTCACTGATCTTTGGTTTGCTTAATACTGTTTAATATTTTTTCCCCACCGTAAAAATGATTTGCTGTGGGAATTGGGGGCGTCCACCGTAAAAATGATTTGCTGTTGGAAATGGGGTATTTATGGTTGTGGATGAGGAGTATCAGGTTCTAGAAATTTTTGTCAGGAGGAGGTCCTTACTCGTGAAATATTTTGACAACGGGGTCTCGGCATCAAAAAGTTTGAAGACCTCTGCTGTACTCAGCAGCATAAGCGTGCAGTACCGCATGTCGTTACTAGGCGTCAGGCGTACGGTGGTGCAGTACCGCAGGTCGTTACTAGATGTCCTTGTAGAGTCAGTAGTAGAAGGGTGCAGTACCGCAGGTCGTTAATAGATGTCCCTGTGGAGCCAACAGCACTCAGAGTACAGAACCACAGGACGCTGCTAGATTTACTGACATAAAATGCAGAGAACTGACTACTTACTTAATGACTACCTTTTTTCTTTAATAACCACGCACTGAGACCAAAAGCCTCCCAAACGTTTTACATCCTACACTTGGAATATCTCATGAAAGCACGAGAAATAAATAATACTTGATATGAATGCCATCCCTTTAGTGCCAGTGGGGCTGGGACAACGGTTATTTTTCATGTTATTTTTTGTAAGAAATGTGCAGACATTCTCTGAGGCTTGGCACACGTCATGATATCGAAGCATGAATGACAAGGGTTTGCAGAAGGCTTTGTAGGTATTGTGGTGTCGGGCCTCAGGCCCGCATGAGGTTAATAACGGACACAGACACCAGTGGGTAGAGTGCAGTAACTGGCCACGTGCACGTGCACCCGGGCCCTTTTATTGGCAGGCTCACGTCACTCGTGACGCCTGTGAGGGATGCGTGTGGGGGTGCAAGTGTGCCCACTCCCATAGGGGAGTGACTACTAACTCAGTGTCTGCTGAGACACTAGAACGTGTCCAGCAGGACACTACATTCCTCCCCAACTTTAATGAAGAATAACAACAAACAATTAGTTCAACCTGTGGAGAGAAATAAACAGTCAACTAAACACCACAGGGTCCATCAGCCTTACGAGTCCGGTGGCAAGAAGACATCAGGCATGGGCCGGTGATTCCGCCTGCTGCAGGGCCATCTCGGCGAGCACTCGTAGTTTAACCTGAGGGGTTCAGGACACGACCGCTGGCTTTGATGACGTCCGCTACATACCGTCAGTTCTCTGATGATGACTTGTCTTGCAGTCTTGCCTGGCTCCACGTTGCTGATGTCCGGGATGGTCTGTGGTGGGTTCTAACAGTTCATTTAGTGGGTTGCGTCATGAACATGGATGGAGTCTCTGGTGAAAGTTCCTGGAGGTGTTGCCTGATCGATTGTTTCTGTGGAACCGCTTGGCTGTAACCGATAACCTGTCGGTGGGGCAAAGTCTCTTCTCACTCTCCCGCCTGGGGAGGCCCGTTGTCGGGGTTGCTGCGGGACTGCAGGAGGACTGCACTGGGGCTGCTTGTGTGCCGACTGGGGGCAGCTGCAGGACTACCAAGGAGCCGTTACTGAGTCTCACGCACAACCCGCGAGGGTAGATGAGTCTTGGTTAAGACTTGCACTCGCTGCCGCGGTTCAGGTGTGTGCCATGTTCACAGGTAGCCTCTGGTTTCTTTTGTCGGCTGGTGTGGCAACCAGGGAGGACTCCAGTCCAGTGGTACTCTAGGAGTGATGTTGTTTGACGCTTGTGCTGAGGGCTGGCATGATGGCGGAGGCCAGCCCGGTGGTGAGTCGGAATGACAGGTGGTGGTGACTTGCTGGGAGAGTTGAAAGTGAGGAGGGACTTAGCTGCCAGGTGTCTCCGTCGTGCTGAGATTGATCTTTGGTGGCGGCTTGGCACGGCGAGTGTGCAGATCTTCTCTTGCCTGACTTGGGGGCCACTGCCGACTCCATCTTGAGGCGGTGTGAAGAGGGACACTCGGTGCTGATCTCCACCCACGGCATCTGCGGCCTGGAGCAGGGATGCCGTTGACTTGGACTGCCGACACTCTGGGATGGACGGTCACCTGGGGAAGCGTTGGGGAGAGATGCGGATTGCGCTTTCTGCGGCTTGTGCTCGGTTCTCCCGTGAGGCTGTGTCCAGGGACGTCACGCAGTCCGCCTTGGTGGCTGTCTGGTGTGTCTGGGTGTGCTCTTGGTTTGCTGTGTGAGTCCTCGGTCTTCTCCTCCTGTTGGTCTTTTCACCACACCTGTGTTCGTCCAGTTTTCGGTGTGACAGGGCTGTCACTCTTCCTCCCTTTTGTGTGACATGACTGTCACTCTTCTTCCCCTTTTGTGTGACATGGCTGTCACTCTTCATTTCTCGAGGGTGTTGTGCTGGGACCTCAAGGCGGCGCTGTCGTGGCGCCTGCTTCTGCCTTTGTTCTGGCGCGCTTGTCAGGACTGGTCACTTCATGTGACGTGTAACCCTTGGCATAATACTTTGCTATGCTCATGGAGCATGCAAAGTTTGTGTTACTACGCACATTGCACGTAGCACAGTAAAAAACTGTGCTAATCAACATAGCGTAGCATAGCAGCAGTATATTAAACACATACAAATGCTTTGTTAAAGCAATTTTCTATGCTAAAAAGCATATAACAAATTCACAAAAGTGAACTTTGACAATGAAAATATCAAGCAATGAGAGAGGTGATGATTTTGGGTTCCCCTTAACCTAGGGGAGGACCAAGCAGATGCCTTGAACACAAAAAGCATATCATGTGAACGATTCAGTGGTGGTCCCTTCCTCCTAGGACCACCCCAAGCACAGTTATGGGCAAAAATACAATCCCAACCAAAGGCCCTGCAAAGCATTATGGGACGAGATTAGCAGTGGGCAGTGAATATTATAGTGTCCAATATCAAAATAATTCTACAAAGAGCTGCAGTTCAACTAGTCGTTACTAGATGTCCCTCACGAGTCAACTGCAAAAGCATTGAAATTATTAATACATCAAGCTGCAGTTCCACTAGTCGTTACTAGATGTCCCTCACGAGTCAAATGCAAAAGCATTGAAACCCTTTCATGAAGCTTTTGCATTTGACTCGTGAGGGACATCTAGTAACGACTAGTGGAACTGCAGCTCTTTGTAGAATTATTTTGATATTGGATATTATAATATTCACTGCCCACTGCTAATCTCGTCCCATAATGCTTTGCAGGGCCTTTGGTTGGGATTGTATTTTTGCCAATAACTGTGCTTGGGGTGGTCCTAAGAGGATGGGAACACCACTGAATCGTTCAAAAGATGTGCTTTTTGTTTTCAAGGCATCTGCTTGGTTCTCTCCCTAGGTTAGGGAGGATACCAAAATCATCACCTCTCTCACTGCTTGTTAATTTATTGATTTCACTTTTGTGAAATGCTATATGCATTTTAGCATATGAAAACAGAGATACTTATTTTATCCTAACTTGCACTGTGCAAGATGCCTTTGGCAATTATTGTAAAGTGCAGTCAAACACACAGCTACGCACTATGCAATTTGCATAGCTTCGTGTAGTTCAAAATGTACTTCACGTAGCTACGTGAAGTGCTACTACGCAAACTACGCCCAGGGTTAGTGACGTGCTCCTTGCTTGATGTGTGACGTGACGTCCGGTCACGTGTCGCAATGTTGTCGGAGCGCCTGTCGCTGTGGCGGCCTGCCACGTGGGGTGTGCAACTCCCTCTTGCCTGTCGTGGGTCACTGCCGACTCCGTCTTGAGGCAGTGCGAGGGAGGACACTCTGTGTGGTCTTCGGCCCACTGCGGGGCTTCGTTGGTGCAGTGGAGACGGGGTCGTCCTATGTGCTGCGTTTGGCTCCTTCCGGGCTCTATCGCTATTGCTGCGGTGGAGATGTAGGAGGATCTCCCTGCTGACTCCAGCAGTGCTTCTTTCTAGAGACGTCTCCTGGGTGCTTGTCTGTGCAGTCAGGTTCACTGGCGCGGCTTTCTGCGCGCTTCTGGCTTTGCGTGCGCTTCGTGTGCTCTGTCCCGTTCTTGGACGCTTTCTTCTGGCACTTGGGTTGCTGGTGGTGTGGTTTGCGGTGGTGTCTGTATACCAGTAGGAGCGAGTGGTGCGATCTCCTCTCTGGCGGTGGCGTTGGTCAGCCACTTGTGGTGCGTGCTCTGCACCAGACTTTCTTGTGCTTGTAGGATTGTCCGTCTCTCCCCGTGCTTTGTAGAGGTGACAGACAGTGCTCTTCTATCCCTCCTTTCGGAGTCCTGGGGAAGCGTTGAATGCTCTCGGGCCGATGCGCATTCCGCCTTCTTAGGGAAACCAACGCCCGGGTGCACTTGTGGGGTTGGACACTCCCCTCTGTTGGCGCGCTTCCTTTCCTCTTCCTGGGTGCTGCGTGCTCAGGCTGTGCTGCTTTGGGCCTTTGGTCACACTGTTCTGTCTGGACTTTATTTGGCGGCGCAGGTTTGGGCTTCATGCAAACTCTCTGCGGGGCTGACAGTCTGTCCTTCGTGCTCATTGTAGCCACGGGGCTCGTGTGGCTGACATCATTAAGCAGATGGGTGGTGCCGCTGTCAGTGTTGTAGGGGTCACCAGGTGTCGCTGTGGTTGCTGTTGGCCACTGGAGGGGTGTCAGTCACTGGTGCTGGTGTTGCAGCAGCTTCGCTGACACTGTGGGACTCTGTATATGCCAGTGTGGGTTGCAGTGTAGGGACTTTTCAGTGTGCTTAACTGTCCTGTTTGATTTCTTTATTCTGTGTGCAGTACCTCTCACCGGCCAGCAGATGGCACAGTGGTTGCTCTCCATTCAGGCCATCGTAGCAGAAGACGGCCTGGAGACAGACGGGACTCTTCGGGACCGCACTGTGAAGAGGAAGGTCCACTCACCCAGATGGAGGCACGAGGTGCTGGCTGACTCCTCCCTCACGTGTCAGGGTGCAACTTCAGACAGGAGGCTGCAGCCACGGCAGTCTCCTTCATGCCGCGAGGCCATGCGCTTTGGTTGCAGGGACGTCTCGTGCAGAAGGCAGTGCACAGCATGCACTGTGAGGTGAGGGTGCGCGGCTGTACTAATTGCTGGTGGCTGCCGGGGGTGGCTTATCGATGACCCATTGTGTGAGGCATAGCCTGATGTTGGTCCCACGATGTCCTGTTGTGCCAGGGCGCAGTCGTTGCATGCGCTACTTTCTCTTCCAGTTGCTATTGGCTGTGCGATGCGGGGAGGGTCTCGGCGTCAGCAGTGCTGGAGATGCAGGGACAGTGTCACCTGAGCCTTGGTGTGAGGGCAAGTCGCGGGAGCGCTGTCACTCCTTCAATGCTCTGAATGCCTTCGCCCGAAATGCCGTTCTGTGCAGTGTGGCGAGGCGGCGGCTAGATGGTGCCCCCAAGCGCTGACCTCCAATCCGCATGGCAGCAGTGTTCCTGGTATTGCCGCCTGTGCTCCGGCGCGGCCTGGAGCAGGCGAGTCATGCACTGAGGTGCTTCTCTACTGGTGCCGTGCCTCCGTTGCGCCGCTTGATGCCCTGGAGCGCCGCGGTGGCTGTCCTGTGCGCAGCAGACTACAGAAGTTCTGGAGGGGCTGGGGTGGGCTGCGCACCCCACTGGCGCAGTAGAGCCGCCTGCATGCAGGTATGGGCTGCGTGTCACGCACCGCTTTGGTTTTCTGCTGGGTAAGGTACTCTTGAGTGCTTTGACCGCCGGCCTGCTCTGTCAGCAGCGCTCCTCTTTTGCGCTCTTTTGTGCTTCAGTGAGGTGGGCCCGCACTACGCACTCATGCAGGTGCTGCAGGAGACGGGCCAGGGAGCGTGGTCCCTCGTCGTGCTACTGGGCCGCGGGGCTTCCTTAAGCCAGCCTCCGCCGCACACTTGCCCAGTGATGGTCAGTGAGGCAGGGATCTCAGTGGGCTGTATGACGTCCTGCTCGGCAGTGGCGGGACGACTCTCCTTGTTGCCGCACGGTGAGGGTCACAGGGCCTCTTGATCATGGCAGTGCCAGCTTGAGCGCGGCAGCGGGCACATTGCTGGGTTAGCAGGGGGCTCTTACTCTCACCAGGATCGATGGGGTAGGAGACGGCCAGTCTCCATTCACTCCTCGAAGGCAGAGGGCTGCGTCACGGTGTCGAGCCCGATCTTCTCCGCACTAGCGGGCATCCGGAGGTGGCATGGTGGGGATGTCATACCCCCTGGCACATTCCCTCCCCATGAGGGATGAAGGTAGGGCTGTGCAGCGAGCGTGCGGGGGTCAGACCCGCCTCGTCGCCATTGTGGTGTCGGGCCTCAGCCCCACATGAGGTTAATAACGGACACAGACACCAGTGGGTAGAGTGCAGTAACTGTCCACGAGCACGTGCACCGGGGCCCTTTTATTGGCAGGCTCACGTCACGAGTGATGCCTGTGAGGGATGCGTGTGGGGGTGCAAGTGTGCCCACTCCCATAGGGGAGTGGCTACTAACTCAGTGTCTGCTGAGACACTAGAACGTGTCCAGCAGGACACTACAGGTATGCATCTGCTGCGCACTGGATTCTGGGAAGGACAGCGCTTGTACAAGGGATTGTGGGATATTTGCCCTTCCTGTTCAAAGCCCCGCCCCTCTCCTTCACTTGAGCTATGGGTGGTTCAAAGGTTACCACGGGCGTCCTCGAGTTCCTGTGGGTGAAAATACCGAAAATGAGCCTTTAGGACTGTATCATGAATAACCCTGGGCATAGTTTGCGTAGTAGCACTTCACGTAGCTACGTGAAGTACATTTTTAACTACACGTAGCTATGCACATTGCGTACTTGACTGCACTGTACAATAATTGCCAAAAGCACCTTGTACAGTGCAAATTAAGATAAAATAAATATCTCTGTCTTTATATACTAAAAATGCATATAGCTACTACACAAAAGTGAAAACAATAAATTATCACGCAGTGAGAGGTGATGATTTTAGGATCCTCCCTAACCTAGGGGAAAACCAAGCAGATGCCTTGAAAACAAAAAACACATCTTTTGAACCATTCAGTGGTGGTCCCATCCTCTTAGGACCACCCCAAGCACAGTTATTGGCAAAAATACAATCCCAACCAAAGGCCCTGCAAAGCATTATGGGACGAGATTAGCAGTGGGCAGTGAATATTATAGTATCCAATATCAAAATAATTCTACAAAGAGCTGCAGTTCCACTAGTCGTTACTAGATGTCCCTCACGAGTCAAATGCAAAAGCCTCATGAAAGATTTTCAATACTTTTGCATTTGACTCGTGAGGAACATCTTGTAACGACTAGTGGAACTGCAGCTTGATGTATTAATAATTTCAATGCTTTTGCATTTGACTTGTGAGGGACACCTAGTAACGACTAGTTGAACTGCAGCTCTTTGTAGAATTATTTTGATATTGGAAACTATAATATTCACTGCCCACTGCTAATCTCGTCCCATAATGCTTTGCAGGGCCTTTGGTTGGGATTGTATTTTTGCCAATAACTGTGCTTGGGGTGGTCCTAAGAGGATGGGACCACCACTGAATCGTTCAAAAGATGTGCTTTGTTTTCAAGGCATCTGCTTGGTTCTCTCCTAGGTTAGGGAGGATACCAAAATCATCACCTCTCTCACTGCTTGTTAATTTATTGATTTCACTTTTGTGAAATGCTATATGCATTTTAGCATATGAAAACAGAGATACTTATTTTATCCTAACTTGCACTGTGCAAGATGCCTTTGGCAATTATTGTAAAGTGCAGTCAAACACACAGCTACGCACTATGCAATTTGCATAGCTTCGTGTAGTTCAAAATGTACTTCACGTAGCTACGTGAAGTGCTACTACGCAAACTACGCCCAGGGTTAGTGACGTGCTCCTTGCTTGATGTGTGACGTGACGTCCGGTCACGTGTCGCAATGTTGTCGGAGCGCCTGTCGCTGTGGCGGCCTGCCACGTGGGGTGTGCAACTCCCCTCTTGCCTGTCGTGGGTCACTGCCGACTCCGTCTTGAGGCAGTGCGAGGGAGGACACTCTGTGTGGTCTTCGGCCCACTGCGGGGCTTCGTTGGTGCAGTGGAGACGGGGTCGTCCTATGTGCTGCGTTTGGCTCCTTCCGGGCTCTATCGCTATTGCTGCGGTGGAGATGTAGGAGGATCTCCCTGCTGACTCCAGCAGTGCTTCTTTCTAGAGACGTCTCCTGGGTGCTTGTCTGTGCAGTCAGGTTCACTGGCGCGGCTTTCTGCGCGCTTCTGGCTTTGCGTGCGCTTCGTGTGCTCTGTCCCGTTCTTGGACGCTTTCTTCTGGCACTTGGGTTGCTGGTGGTGTGGTTTGCGGTGGTGTCTGTATACCAGTAGGAGCGAGTGGTGCGATCTCCTCTCTGGCGGTGGCGTTGGTCAGCCACTTGTGGTGCGTGCTCTGCACCAGACTTTCTTGTGCTTGTAGGATTGTCCGTCTCTCCCCGTGCTTTGTAGAGGTGACAGACAGTGCTCTTCTATCCCTCCTTTCGGAGTCCTGGGGAAGCGTTGAATGCTCTCGGGCCGATGCGCATTCCGCCTTCTTAGGGGAAACCAACGCCCGGGTGCACTTGTGGGGTTGGACACTCCCCTCTGTTGGCGCGCTTCCTTTCCTCTTCCTGGGTGCTGCGTGCTCAGGCTGTGCTGCTTTGGGCCTTTGGTCACACTGTTCTGTCTGGACTTTATTTGGCGGCGCAGGTTTGGGCTTCATGCAAACTCTCTGCGGGGCTGACAGTCTGTCCTTCGTGCTCATTGTAGCCACGGGGCTCGTGTGGCTGACATCATTAAGCAGATGGGTGGTGCCGCTGTCAGTGTTGTAGGGGTCACCAGGTGTCGCTGTGGTTGCTGTTGGCCACTGGAGGGTGTCAGTCACTGGTGCTGGTGTTGCAGCAGCTTCGCTGACACTGTGGGACTCTGTATATGCCAGTGTGGGTTGCAGTGTAGGGACTTTTCAGTGTGCTTAACTGTCCTGTTTGATTTCTTTATTCTGTGTGCAGTACCTCTCACCGGCCAGCAGATGGCACAGTGGTTGCTCTCCATTCAGGCCATCGTAGCAGAAGACGGCCTGGAGACAGACGGGACTCTTCGGGACCGCACTGTGAAGAGGAAGGTCCACTCACCCAGATGGAGGCACGAGGTGCTGGCTGACTCCTCCCTCACGTGTCAGGGTGCAACTTCAGACAGGAGGCTGCAGCCACGGCAGTCTCCTTCATGCCGCGAGGCCATGCGCTTTGGTTGCAGGGACGTCTCGTGCAGAAGGCAGTGCACAGCATGCACTGTGAGGTGAGGGTGCGCGGCTGTACTAATTGCTGGTGGCTGCCGGGGGTGGCTTATCGATGACCCATTGTGTGAGGCATAGCCTGATGTTGGTCCCACGATGTCCTGTTGTGCCAGGGCGCAGTCGTTGCATGCGCTACTTTCTCTTCCAGTTGCTATTGGCTGTGCGATGCGGGGAGGGTCTCGGCGTCAGCAGTGCTGGAGATGCAGGGACAGTGTCACCTGAGCCTTGGTGTGAGGGCAAGTCGCGGGAGCGCTGTCACTCCTTCAATGCTCTGAATGCCTTCGCCCAAAATGCCGTTCTGTGCAGTGTGGCGAGGCGGCGGCTAGATGGTGCCCCCAAGCGCTGACCTCCAATCCGCATGGCAGCAGTGTTCCTGGTATTGCCGCCTGTGCTCCGGCGCGGCCTGGAGCAGGCGAGTCATGCACTGAGGTGCTTCTCTACTGGTGCCGTGCCTCCGTTGCGCCGCTTGATGCCCTGGAGCGCCGCGGTGGCTGTCCTGTGCGCAGCAGACTACAGAAGTTCTGGAGGGGCTGGGGTGGGCTGCGCACCCCACTGGCGCAGTAGAGCCGCCTGCATGCAGGTATGGGCTGCGTGTCACGCACCGCTTTGGTTTTCTGCTGGGTAAGGTACTCTTGAGTGCTTTGACCGCCGGCCTGCTCTGTCAGCAGCGCTCCTCTTTTTGCGCTCTTTTGTGCTTCAGTGAGGTGGGCCCGCACTACGCACTCATGCAGGTGCTGCAGGAGACGGGCCAGGGAGCGTGGTCCCTCGTCGTGCTACTGGGCCGCGGGGCTTCCTTAAGCCAGCCTCCGCCGCACACTTGCCCAGTGATGGTCAGTGAGGCAGGGATCTCAGTGGGCTGTATGACGTCCTGCTCGGCAGTGGCGGGACGACTCTCCTTGTTGCCGCACGGTGAGGGTCACAGGGCCTCTTGATCATGGCAGTGCCAGCTTGAGCGCGGCAGCGGGCACATTGCTGGGTTAGCAGGGGGCTCTTACTCTCACCAGGATCGATGGGGTAGGAGACGGCCAGTCTCCATTCACTCCTCGAAGGCAGAGGGCTGCGTCACGGTGTCGAGCCCGATCTTCTCCGCACTAGCGGGCATCCGGAGGTGGCATGGTGGGGATGTCATACCCCTGGCACATTCCCTCCCCATGAGGGATGAAGGTAGGGCTGTGCAGCGAGCGTGCGGGGGTCAGACCCGCCTCGTCGCCATTGTGGTGTCGGGCCTCAGCCCCACATGAGGTTAATAACGGACACAGACACCAGTGGGTAGAGTGCAGTAACTGTCCACGAGCACGTGCACCGGGGCCCTTTTATTGGCAGGCTCACGTCACGAGTGATGCCTGTGAGGGATGCGTGTGGGGGTGCAAGTGTGCCCACTCCCATAGGGGAGTGGCTACTAACTCAGTGTCTGCTGAGACACTAGAACGTGTCCAGCAGGACACTACAGGTATGCATCTGCTGCGCACTGGATTCTGGGAAGGACAGCGCTTGTACAAGGGATTGTGGGATATTTGCCCTTCCTGTTCAAAGCCCCGCCCCTCTCCTTCACTTGAGCTATGGGTGGTTCAAAGGTTACCACGGGCGTCCTCGAGTTCCTGTGGGTGAAAATACCGAAAATGAGCCTTTAGGACTGTATCATGAATAACCCTGGGCATAGTTTGCGTAGTAGCACTTCACGTAGCTACGTGAAGTACATTTTTAACTACACGTAGCTATGCACATTGCGTACTTGACTGCACTGTACAATAATTGCCAAAAGCACCTTGTACAGTGCAAATTAAGATAAAATAAATATCTCTGTCTTTATATACTAAAAATGCATATAGCTACTACACAAAAGTGAAAACAATAAATTATCACGCAGTGAGAGAGGTGATGATTTTAGGATCCTCCCTAACCTAGGGGGAAAACCAAGCAGATGCCTTGAAAACAAAAAACACATCTTTTGAACCATTCAGTGGTGGTCCCATCCTCTTAGGACCACCCCAAGCACAGTTATTGGCAAAAATACAATCCCAACCAAAGGCCCTGCAAAGCATTATGGGACGAGATTAGCAGTGGGCAGTGAATATTATAGTATCCAATATCAAAATAATTCTACAAAGAGCTGCAGTTCCACTAGTCGTTACTAGATGTCCCTCACGAGTCAAATGCAAAAGCCTCATGAAAGATTTTCAATACTTTTGCATTTGACTCGTGAGGGACATCTTGTAACGACTAGTGGAACTGCAGCTTGATGTATTAATAATTTCAATGCTTTTGCATTTGACTCGTGAGGGACACCTAGTAACGACTAGTTGAACTGCAGCTCTTTGTAGAATTATTTTGATATTGGAAACTATAATATTCACTGCCCACTGCTAATCTCGTCCCATAATGCTTTGCAGGGCCTTTGGTTGGGATTGTATTTTTGCCAATAACTGTGCTTGGGGTGGTCCTAAGAGGATGGGACCACCACTGAATCGTTCAAAAGATGTGCTTTTGTTTTCAAGGCATCTGCTTGGTTCTCTCCTAGGTTAGGGAGGATACCAAAATCATCACCTCTCTCACTGCTTGTTAATTTATTGATTTCACTTTTGTGAAATGCTATATGCATTTTAGCATATGAAAACAGAGATACTTATTTTATCCTAACTTGCACTGTGCAAGATGCCTTTGGCAATTATTGTAAAGTGCAGTCAAACACACAGCTACGCACTATGCAATTTGCATAGCTTCGTGTAGTTCAAAATGTACTTCACGTAGCTACGTGAAGTGCTACTACGCAAACTACGCCCAGGGTTAGTGACGTGCTCCTTGCTTGATGTGTGACGTGACGTCCGGTCACGTGTCGCCATGTTGTCGGAGCGCCTGTCGCTGTGGCGGCCTGCCACGTGGGGTGTGCAACTCCCCTCTTGCCTGTCGTGGGTCACTGCCGACTCCGTCTTGAGGCAGTGCGAGGGAGGACACTCTGTGTGGTCTTCGGCCCACTGCGGGGCTTCGTTGGTGCAGTGGAGACGGGGTCGTCCTATGTGCTGCGTTTGGCTCCTTCCGGGCTCTATCGCTATTGCTGCGGTGGAGATGTAGGAGGATCTCCCTGCTGACTCCAGCAGTGCTTCTTTCTAGAGACGTCTCCTGGGTGCTTGTCTGTGCAGTCAGGTTCACTGGCGCGGCTTTCTGCGCGCTTCTGGCTTTGCGTGCGCTTCGTGTGCTCTGTCACGTTCTTGGACGCTTTCTTCTGGCACTTGGGTTGCTGGTGGTGTGGTTTGCGGTGGTGTCTGTATACCAGTAGGAGCGAGTGGTGCGATCTCCTCTCTGGCGGTGGCGTTGGTCAGCCACTTGTGGTGCGTGCTCTGCACCAGACTTTCTTGTGCTTGTAGGATTGTCCGTCTCTCCCCGTGCTTTGTAGAGGTGACAGACAGTGCTCTTCTATCCCTCCTTTCGGAGTCCTGGGAAGCGTTGAATGCTCTCGGGCCGATGCGCATTCCGCCTTCTTAGGGAAACCAACGCCCGGGTGCACTTGTGGGGTTGGACACTCCCCTCTGTTGGCGCGCTTCCTTTCCTCTTCCTGGGTGCTGCGTGCTCAGGCTGTGCTGCTTTGGGCCTTTGGTCACACTGTTCTGTCTGGACTTTATTTGGCGGCGCAGGTTTGGGCTTCATGCAAACTCTCTGCGGGGCTGACAGTCTGTCCTTCGTGCTCATTGTAGCCACGGGGCTCGTGTGGCTGACATCATTAAGCAGATGGGTGGTGCCGCTGTCAGTGTTGTAGGGGTCACCAGGTGTCGCTGTGGTTGCTGTTGGCCACTGGAGGGGTGTCAGTCACTGGTGCTGGTGTTGCAGCAGCTTCGCTGACACTGTGGGACTCTGTATATGCCAGTGTGGGTTGCAGTGTAGGGACTTTTCAGTGTGCTTAACTGTCCTGTTTGATTTCTTTATTCTGTGTGCAGTACCTCTCACCGGCCAGCAGATGGCACAGTGGTTGCTCTCCATTCAGGCCATCGTAGCAGAAGACGGCCTGGAGACAGACGGGACTCTTCGGGACCGCACTGTGAAGAGGAAGGTCCACTCACCCAGATGGAGGCACGAGGTGCTGGCTGACTCCTCCCTCACGTGTCAGGGTGCAACTTCAGACAGGAGGCTGCAGCCACGGCAGTCTCCTTCATGCCGCGAGGCCATGCGCTTTGGTTGCAGGGACGTCTCGTGCAGAAGGCAGTGCACAGCATGCACTGTGAGGTGAGGGTGCGCGGCTGTACTAATTGCTGGTGGCTGCCGGGGGTGGCTTATCGATGACCCATTGTGTGAGGCATAGCCTGATGTTGGTCCCACGATGTCCTGTTGTGCCAGGGCGCAGTCGTTGCATGCGCTACTTTCTCTTCCAGTTGCTATTGGCTGTGCGATGCGGGGAGGGTCTCGGCGTCAGCAGTGCTGGAGATGCAGGGACAGTGTCACCTGAGCCTTGGTGTGAGGGCAAGTCGCGGGAGCGCTGTCACTCCTTCAATGCTCTGAATGCCTTCGCCCGAAATGCCGTTCTGTGCAGTGTGGCGAGGCGGCGGCTAGATGGTGCCCCCAAGCGCTGACCTCCAATCCGCATGGCAGCAGTGTTCCTGGTATTGCCGCCTGTGCTCCGGCGCGGCCTGGAGCAGGCGAGTCATGCACTGAGGTGCTTCTCTACTGGTGCCGTGCCTCCGTTGCGCCGCTTGATGCCCTGGAGCGCCGCGGTGGCTGTCCTGTGCGCAGCAGACTACAGAAGTTCTGGAGGGGCTGGGGTGGGCTGCGCACCCCACTGGCGCAGTAGAGCCGCCTGCATGCAGGTATGGGCTGCGTGTCACGCACCGCTTTGGTTTTCTGCTGGGTAAGGTACTCTTGAGTGCTTTGACCGCCGGCCTGCTCTGTCAGCAGCGCTCCTCTTTTTGCGCTCTTTTGTGCTTCAGTGAGGTGGGCCCGCACTACGCACTCATGCAGGTGCTGCAGGAGACGGGCCAGGGAGCGTGGTCCCTCGTCGTGCTACTGGGCCGCGGGGCTTCCTTAAGCCAGCCTCCGCCGCACACTTGCCCAGTGATGGTCAGTGAGGCAGGGATCTCAGTGGGCTGTATGACGTCCTGCTCGGCAGTGGCGGGACGACTCTCCTTGTTGCCGCACGGTGAGGGTCACAGGGCCTCTTGATCATGGCAGTGCCAGCTTGAGCGCGGCAGCGGGCACATTGCTGGGTTAGCAGGGGGCTCTTACTCTCACCAGGATCGATGGGGTAGGAGACGGCCAGTCTCCATTCACTCCTCGAAGGCAGAGGGCTGCGTCACGGTGTCGAGCCCGATCTTCTCCGCACTAGCGGGCATCCGGAGGTGGCATGGTGGGGATGTCATACCCCCTGGCACATTCCCTCCCCATGAGGGATGAAGGTAGGGCTGTGCAGCGAGCGTGCGGGGGTCAGACCCGCCTCGTCGCCATTGTGGTGTCGGGCCTCAGCCCCACATGAGGTTAATAACGGACACAGACACCAGTGGGTAGAGTGCAGTAACTGTCCACGAGCACGTGCACCGGGGCCCTTTTATTGGCAGGCTCACGTCACGAGTGACGCCTGTGAGGGATGCGTGTGGGGGTGCAAGTGTGCCCACTCCCATAGGGGAGTGGCTACTAACTCAGTGTCTGCTGAGACACTAGAACGTGTCCAGCAGGACACTACAGGTATGCATCTGCTGCGCACTGGATTCTGGGAAGGACAGCGCTTGTACAAGGGATTGTGGGATGTTTGCCCTTCCTGTTCAAAGCCCCGCCCCTCTCCTTCACTTGAGCTATGGGTGGTTCAAAGGTTACCACGGGCGTCCTCGAGTTCCTGTGGGTGAAAATACCGAAAATGAGCCTTTAGGACTGTATCATGAATAACCCTGGGCATAGTTTGCGTAGTAGCACTTCACATAGCTACGTGAAGTACATTTTTAACTACACGTAGCTATGCACATTGCGTACTTGACTGCACTGTACAATAATTGCCAAAAGCACCTTGTACAGTGCAAATTAAGATAAAATAAATATCTCTGTCTTTATATACTAAAAATGCATATAGCTACTACACAAAAGTGAAAACAATAAATTATCACGCAGTGAGAGAGGTGATGATTTTAGGATCCTCCCTAACCTAGGGGAAAACCAAGCAGATGCCTTGAAAACAAAAAACACATCTTTTGAACCATTCAGTGGTGGTCCCATCCTCTTAGGACCACCCCAAGCACAGTTATTGGCAAAAATACAATCCCAACCAAAGGCCCTGCAAAGCATTATGGGACGAGATTAGCAGTGGGCAGTGAATATTATAGTATCCAATATCAAAATAATTCTACAAAGAGCTGCAGTTCCACTAGTCGTTACTAGATGTCCCTCACGAGTCAAATGCAAAAGCCTCATGAAAGATTTTCAATACTTTTGCATTTGACTCGTGAGGGACATCTTGTAACGACTAGTGGAACTGCAGCTTGATGTATTAATAATTTCAATGCTTTTGCATTTGACTCGTGAGGGACACCTAGTAACGACTAGTTGAACTGCAGCTCTTTGTAGAATTATTTTGATATTGGAAACTATAATATTCACTGCCCACTGCTAATCTCGTCCCATAATGCTTTGCAGGGCCTTTGGTTGGGATTGTATTTTTGCCCATAACAGTGCTTGGGGTGGTCCTAGGAGGAAGGGACCACCATTGAATCGTTCACATGATATGCTTTTTGTGTTCAAGGCATCTGCTTGGTCCTCCCCTAGGTTAGGGGACTCCAAAATCATCACCTCTCTCATTAGCTTGATATTTTATTGTCAAAATTCATCATTTTTGTGAATTGGTTATATGCTTTTTAGCATAGAAAATTGCTTTATCAAAGCATTTGAAGGTGTTTATTTTACTACTGCTACGCTACGTCAATTAGCACAGTTATTCACTCTGCTACGTGCAAAATGTGTAGTAGCACAAACTTTGCATGCTCCGTGAGCGTAGCGAAGTATTATGCCTAGGGTTACACTATACTATGTGGAATTTGCGTAGTGCATAGTAGCACAAACTTTGCATGCTACGTGAGCGTAGCGAAGTATTATGCCCAGGGTTAGGCATAATTAATCCTGGGCATAATACTTTGCTACACTCACGAAGCATGCAAAGTTTGTGCTACTACACACTACGCAAATTGCACGTAGCAGAGTGAATAACTGTGCTAATCAACGGAGCGTAGCAGTAATATATTAAACTCCTTCAAATGCTTTGATAAAGCAATTTTCTATGCTAAAAAGCATATAACCAATTCACAAAAATGAATTTTTACAATAAAATATCAAGCAATGAGAGAGGTGATGATTTTGGAGTCCCCCTAACCTAGGGGAGGACCAAGCAGATGCCTTGAACACAAAAAGCATATCATGTGAACGATTCAATGGTGGTCCCTTCCTCCTAGGACCACCCCAAGCACAGTTATGGGCAAAAATACAATCCCAACCAAAGGCCCTGCAAAGCATTATGGGACGAGATAAGCAGTGGGCAGTGAATATTATTGTGTTCAATATCAAAATAATTCTACAAAGAGCTGCAGTTCAACTAGTCGTTACTAGGTGTCCCTCACGAGTCAAATGCAAAAGCATTGAAATTATTAATACATCAAGCTGCAGTTCCACTAGTCGTTACAAGATGTCCCTCACGAGTCAAATGCAAAAGTATTGAAAACCTTTCATGAAGCTTTTGCATTTGACTCGTGAGGACACTTAGTAACTAAGTGGAACTGCAGCTCTTTGTAGAATTATTTTGATATTGGATACTATAATATTCACTGCCCACTGCTAATCTTCTCGTCCCATAATGCTTTGCAGGGCCTTTGGTTGGGATTGTATTTTTGCCAATAACTGTGCTTGGGGTGGTCCTAAGAGGATGGGACCACCACCGAATCGTTAAATAAGATGTGCTTTTTGTTTTCAAGACATCTGCTTGGTTCTCTCCCTAAGTTAGCGAGGATACCAAAATCATCACCTCTCTCACTGCTTGTTAACTTTATTATTTCATTTTAGTGAAATGACTATATGTATTTTTAGCATATAAAGACAGAAATATTTATTTTATCTCAATTTGCACTGTACAAGATGCTTTTGGTAATTATTGTATAGTGCAGTCAAGCACACAGCTACCTACGCAATACGCAAAGCTACGTGTAGTTGAAGCTGTACTTCACGTAGTTTGTGTTACTACTCAAATTGCACGTAGCAGAGTAAAAATCTCTGCTAATTCACATAGCAGTATATTAAACACATACAAATGCTTTGTTAAAACAATTTTCTATGCTAAAAGCATATAACAAATTCACAAAAATGAACTTTAACAATGAAAATTTCAAGCAATGAGAGAGGTGATGATTTTGGGTTCCCCTAACCTAGGGGAGGACCAAGCAGATGCCTTGAACACAAAAGCATATCATGTGAACGATTCAGTGGTGGTCCCTTCCTCCTAGGACCACCCCAAAAGCACAGTTATGGGCAAAAATACAATCCCAACCAAAGGCCCTGCAAAGCATTATGGGACGAGATTAGCAGTGGGCAGTGAATATTATAGTGTCCAATATCAAAATAATTCTACAAAGAGCTGCAGTTCAACTAGTCGTTACTAGATGTCCCTCACGAGTCAAATGCAAAAGCATTGAAATTATTAATACATCAAGCTGCAGTTCCACTAGTCGTTACTAGATGTCCCTCACGAGTCAAATGCAAAAGCATTGAAACCCTTTCATGAAGCTTTTGCATTTGACTCGTGAGGACATCTAGTAACGACTAGTGGAACTGCAGCTCTTTGTAGAATTATTTTGATATTGGATACTATAATATTCACTGCCCACTGCTAATCTCATCCCATAATGCTTTGCAGGGCCTTTGGTTGGGATTGTATTTTTGCCAATAACTGTGCTTGGGGTGGTCCTAAGAGGATGGGACCACCACTGAATCGTTCAAAGATTTGCTTTTTGTTTTCAAGGCATCTGCTTGGTTCTCTCCCTAGGTTAGGGAGGATACCAAAATCATCACCTCTCTCACTGCTTGTTAATTTATTGATTTCACTTTTGTGAAATGCTATATGCATTTTAGCATATAAAGACAGAGATACTTACTTTATTTTAACTTGTACTGTGCAAGATGCCTTTGGCAATTATTGTACAGTGCAGTCAAGCACGCAGCTAAGCACTAAGCAATTTGCATAGCTACGTGTAGTTCAAAATGTACTTCACGTAGCTACGTGAAGTGCTACTATGCAAACTACACCTAGGGTCAATGCACTATGCAATTTGCATAGCTACGTGTAGTTCAAAATGTACTTCACGTAGCTACGTGAAGTGCTACTACGCAAACTACGCCCAGGGTCAATCGTGAAACAAAAAATAAAATGTTGTGAATAAATGACCACTTGAGACGTACAATATACGTCTTGTATGTTCTGACAAAGGCTACAAACTTATTAACACACTTCAGAAGTTAACCTGACCCTACCCACTTCCAGCAGGGCTACCCCTTCTCAATGCCCTCTGACCCTTTTACATCCATCAGAACCTGTCCATCCAGTTCAAAGTAATTCAAGCCCCACTCACATTCACCAGAACCATAGTGGCCCTGCCAAGTCCATTCTAGCCCCATTAACCCCTAACACAGCCAGCCAGGGCCTGTCCAATCCATCTGGTAGCCTCATTCAAACTGAATCAGCCTGGTGGTGTCCAGTCCCATTCTCAAACTGAACAAAGCAGTCCTCCCACACCATAAATATTCATACAACCCTGGCAGATCAAGCTATTCTAGCTGCATGCACACCCACCAGAACCAGCCAATAGGGTTGCTAACTGCCATTTTTTATTGGCCAGTATATTAATATCCCAGCATAAAAAACTTAAAAATCACTTAAAGCCTTTATTTTATCCTCACGTCAGTGCATATTTAAAACTGCAAACATAAGAATAAAGCACTGTAAAATGTGTCCCAGAGCTGCTTTAATGGCCGGTGCTAATAATAGCAACCAAAGGAAGAAAAGTATTGTTAAAAATGAATACCGACTATTAAGTATAAAGTCCATTTTATCATGTGAGGGCCTTCGTAGAATTTTAAAACAGTTCAGTGGGAAAGGAGGTGATGCGACTGGCCTATCCTATCTCACTCCACCTTGACCCATTCACAGCACAACTCACCAGTGACAAGTGGTGCCCCAGTAACTTACTGCCAAGTTTTTTTTTTTTTGTTGCATATTTATATAGCGCGAACTCGACCCGAAGGTATTGGAGCGCTTTACATGAGCACCGTATTTACATTACACATTCAGGCACGGGCAGATGAAGTGATTTGCCCAGAATCACAGGATGTGGACGCGACCCCGAGGCTCGAACCCTGGTTTCCAGCACCAAAGTCGGCAGTCTAGCCGACGGACCACATCCTCTCCCAAGTCATCCAAGCACAAGTCATCCAAGTCTTCCAAGCACTGCACTGTATACATACTAGGGATGCAATACTAGTACAGATGGTTACTAAAGGTCCCTAATCAAGTCAGCCAGGCTCCGCACTGTATACAGACTAGGATGCAATACTAGTATAGATGGTTACTAGACGCCCCCAGTCAAGTCAGCCAGGTTCCGGCACTGTATACAGACTAGGGATGCACTACTAGTACATATGGGGGCATATTCACAAGGAGCTATCGCCGAGTTAACGGCGCTTTATCGCAGCCAAAGTCGTGATAAATGTACCCCCCCATTCATAAGCCGGTGTTAACAGCCCATGGCACCAGTTTACCCGCGATAGCAGCCGCAAAAAACATCGCCACAGAGGACCCTCGCAAATATTGCTAATGAGATGCAGAGTAGGCGTTCCCGTGACAAAAGCAGAGACAACAGCACACCTCAACATTCACAATGACCAGCCACATCCGCGATAAAAACACAAAACAGGCGATAAGGCGCGTTAGCACCAGGAAATCTACACCTGCTCTGACCTGGTGTAAACTCGGACGGCAGCCAGCACCACAAAAGTGAGCACAGCCCAGGGCCACATCCGAAGGGCAACAGATGCCATGGAGCCACTCATCATGCGGCCCGGACACCCAAGAGGGCGACAACACCCACCGCCACCACCCCAGGACCACCCCTCCCTGGCACCCCCCGACCAAAGACATGCCACATCAGCCACACCTAAACATGTACAAAATATTCCGCCTGATGCCGCACAATCACAACTGGTGACATGGATGTGTCGCCACAGAAATGACCAGCACACATTCACTTTCGAAGCAACAAATGAAACTTTATTAAAATGAACAACGAAATGAAATGAAGACACATGGCCGCTCCTCTCCGGACAATACGTAGGTCACAGCCTGCAAGACAAAAAACATGATGAGAAGGTGTGTCCTGCGCACATCAGAGGACAGAGAGAGAGCGAAGGAGAGAGAGAGGAAGAGAGAGGGAGAGAGAGATAGGAAGAGAGGGATAGAGAGAAGAGGAGAGAGAGAGGAAGAGAGGGAGAGAGAGAGAGAGTGCTGCCCCTGCGCACCCAGGCCACACTGCTCACCTGCTGCCACCGGTGTGTCTCCAACCACGTGCCGGTATGTAGGGCAGTTCACCAGGTCACACATCTCATTCAGAGCCGTCAGCTGAAACAGAGCCCAGATACATGACTGGCACAGTACACACACTTGCACAAGACAACATCGCCTGCCCGCCCATGCACACCCAGGCAGAGGAACCCCAACCCCTCCCGCTGCCCATCGGAGCATGCCCGCCCATGCACACCCAGGCCTCAATGCTCACCTTCCGCCACCGGCGCGTAGACAGGAGGTCCCACCACGTGCCGCTTCAAGCCACAGGCCTGGAGCCCGCGGACATGGCACCCTCCACATCATGCAGCCACGCTCCGCAGGCCACCAGGTCTCACGTTTGGTGCTAGGTCTTGATTACTCCATGGCAGAGGACATACCAGTGCACCCGGCATCATCGCAGGCTGCACACCCGCTCAGCCCAATGGGTGCCACCAACTCTGGCATCCCTGAAGCGACGCCACGGGGCGGTATGCCCGCGCTGCCTGCTGGCTCTGGCCTACACTGCGGTCCAGCAGGGCACACAAAACCTGAGCTGTCCGGACCGCCGGGACGGGGCATCATCGCAGGCTGCACACCCGCTCAGCAGCTCAAGGTGCCACTGACTCAGTGCACCCAAAGTCACCGTCCCGTGGCGGGGTGCCTGTGCCGTCCGCAAGGCCTCGGATGCCACTAACCCTGTGCAACCCCAGTCTGCGCCACGTGGTGGTAGCCCCGTGCCGTACTCCAGGCCTCGGATGCCCCTAACCCTGTGCAATCCCAGTCTGCGCCACGTGGTGGTAGGCCCGTGCCATACTCCAGGCCTCGGATGCCACTAACCCTGTGCGCAGCAACTCATGGGCCCTATATGAGTGCGAACCGTGGGGCGTCCGTCATCCAGTCACCACCGGAAGAGGGGAATGTGACGTCGTCGAACCCATATGTTGGCGGAGTCACATGGCCTGTGACGCCTGTGCCGGATTGGTGTGGTGTGTGTGAAAACCTGCCCTTAGGGAGTGGCCGTGACATGCTGACAACTAGACCAGTGACCCGCACACCACCAGCGAGTACGGCTGCGACGGGTAGCAATGAGGGCCCCCCCTCGGTGCGTAAGCGGAGTGGACTGGCCTGTCGTATGCCGGATCAGCGCAGGGCCTGCAACAATGACTCATGGGCTCTGGGCGTGGTCCAGTCCATGTCCGGACAAGGAAGTGACTGATGTGTGTGTCCCTGCTGCAGTGTTCACAGAACCCACTACACAAGATGCAATGTCGCACCCCCTTACTGGCATACCACAGGATGAACATCATTGACACAAGGGAAGGCACTGTCCCCACATTCATCCACACAGGAATGACATAAGACATCACACAGCAGTGCGCCACTGGATGTTTATTTGCACATCCAGTGCAGTCATGCAGCTGGAGCGGTACAGGGCAATGCCGAGCACACCACACAATATGGGCCCATGGAGGGCCAGCCAGTGTCCATCCCGGGATGACCTGGACCGCGGAAGAGGAAGGGTACAGTCCGCAGACCGCAGTCTGTCTGCCGTGTCATTGGTCGTCAAACAGCATGTGGCAGTCCATGTCGCTGTCCAAGGTGAGTGCCTCGGAGTGCATCGGGGGTCAGTGGTGGGTCTTGAGGCCATGTGCGGCACCAAGCAGAAACAGGCAAGGTGGCGGCAATGGATGCTAGTGGGTGACCCTCCTGACCACAGTCCCATCCACGTCCTTGTCCCTGGGTGTGTGCCCTGCCCCACCTGTGGGTGTTGCAGTGCTGGCTGAGGCACTGTGTGCCACTGTCACATCAGGGGCCGGAGGAGGATTGTCGGCCGCACTGTGTGGCAGTGACACATCAGGTGCCGGAGTGGATACGCCTGCTGCACTGGGAGGCACTGACACACCAGGGGGCGGAGATGTGGATGGTGTGGGGGCAGCAGCATTCATCATCGCCACGCCTTGTGGCAGCAATGCTATGACGAGGACATGCAGGGCACGGTAGATCCCAGCTACATTACGCTGATGTGCACCGGAGGCTACCATCCTTTCCGCCTCCATCCGCACCATGTCCTCCATGAGCCTCCGCATGTGTGCCAGCTCAAGGCTGGCATCGCTGGGGCCACTGTGAGCGGACAGGTATTCTTCCCTCCGCGTCATGACTCCAGAGATGTCAGTCAGGGCTTGTTGGAGACCATGTGGCGGACATGGACACCCAAGGATGGTGTCCAGTTTGGTAGCCATGAGCTCGAACCCCACCCGGACCTGCTCGCCCGTCTCCCTCTGGCCCTCCAGCACACGGCGTTGGAAGGCCATTTGTTGTTCCTGGGGGTCTTGGGAGGGTGCCAGGGCTGTGGGTGCCTCCTGCTGGGTGGTTTGGGTGGTGGGTGGGGTCTCATGGATGTAGCTGGCCTGCCCTGATCCTGGAGGTGAGTTGCGGAGGTGGTCAATGAGGTCTTGGATGGTTTGGATGTCGATGCTGGTGTTGTCCTCCTCCTCTTCATCAGTGAAGAGTGGCTGTGACTGCTCTGCAGGAGGTGTTGAAGATGCCCTTGCGATGTGAAGGGGAGATGGTGTATTATAATGTGTCCGCATGTATGTAGCCGCATGGTACAGGTTGACATTCAGACAGCATGGCATTGTACATTGTGACAGTGTGTGGGTCTGGGCGAGGACCCAGAGTGATTGTGGGTTTGCACTGTGCCCTGCTCGCTTGTGCATGTGTGCCATTGTGGCCATCTCCCCCCGTCCCCGCAGTACCTGGTGGTCACTCACCCTGTTGCGGTTGTGTTGTGTCCTTTCGAGCAGTGTCCGGTCCCCCGACTCCGGCCACAGTCTCCACACTGATGACTGTCGACACCAGCTCCTCCATGTCATCCAGCTCCAGCTGTGGCGCTGGGCCCCCACCTCCGGTCTGCGTTGCTGCCTTCAGGTTGGCGGAGAGTTTATCCTTGGTCTTCCGCTTGATGTCATTCCATCGCCTCTTGACCTCGTCCATTGTCCGCTTGTGCTCTCCGACGGCATTCACCTTGTCGACGACGATGTCCCGCCATATTCCATTTTTGGTGCCCAATGACACGTTGGAGGTGACGAAGAGTTGTTGATGGTGTTCCATCACCTCCGTGACTATGATCCGGTTCGCCTGCGGACTGAACTTGGTCTTCTTGTCCTTGCCCTTCCCTGTCCCCGAGGTCCCAGGCTGGTCGTCCGGGGTGCTTGTGGGGTTGCGCTCGTCCTCTGCGCCTGCTCCGGCTGCCTCCATGGTGCTTGTGTGTTGGTCAGTTTGTGTGTGGGCTATTTTTCCTGCTTTTATGGGGGTGTCTGACGCCTGCCAGGTGTGTGTTGCAGGCCTGGCACTGCTTGTCGCTGGTTTCCTCATCGCGCTTTGGCCCATCGCGTGTTTTTTCGGTGTTGTGGTTTGTGTTTTTATCTCCATTGTGGTGGTTGTATCGCGGACTTTGTCCGCGGGTTCGGCAGGCCATCGCATGGTACCGCCTTGTTGCGAATCCCACGTTGACACGGGGTTATGTTCCCTGATAGGCTGCGTTATTGGAAGTTGCGTTACGCTACTCTTGCGGTAGTTATCACGCGTTCTTGTGAATATACCCCTTGGTTTCTAGAGATCCCTAATCAAGTCAGCCAGGCTCCACACTGTGTATACCACAGGGGTGCAGTGCCACATTCGTCACTAGGGGTCCCTAATTAAGTCTGCGAGACACTGCACCGTATATACCCCCAAGGGTAAATACTGCAGAGGTTTTCAATGTTTTTTGCTCTGAGCCCCCTAAGCAAAATGTTTTGAAGTTAGACCCCCCCCCTCCAAAATTATATGGTAAGGATTTGGGGAGTGGAAGGTGGAGGGATGATCACAGGGGGTGGGATCATGAGATCATTTTAGGGGTGCTCCTCTGTAGCTCGTAATCCACACTAAATGTGTGAAAAAAGCAACAGCATCAAACAAGACCAGAATTGACCAAAAACACTACTGCCCAAAATTGTGGTGTCTCCGCTTCTTTCACTTCTTGCCCACCATGTCGGACCATCACTTCAATCTTGAAGCAAGTCTCGTTCTGAAAGAAAAAGAGCTACAGCATGCTGCCCCCTTTTCTGCACCAAGAGCGCCATCTGCCCTGATGCAAGCAAGGAAAATTAGCCTCCATGTCCACTTTTATTGTAAAACATTCATAACTGTGCTGCAGTGGGCCCCTGGGCAAAAGTGTCAGTGCACCTGTTTCACTAATGATAGCTTCTGCCTTCCTCTCACCTACCAACACAGGCTTCCATCTCACACCATCCCTCTCCCTCCCATCTCTCAGAGTCCCTCCCCCTCCCATCTCTCATCATCTCTCTCCCTCCCTTCTCTCATCGTCCCGCTCCCTCCCATCTCTCATCGTCCCTCTCCCTCCCATCTCTCATCATCTCTCTCCTTCCCTTCTTTCATCGTCCCTCTCCCTCCCATCTTTCATCGTCCCTCTCCCTCCCTTCTCTCAGCGTCCCTCTCCCTCCCTTCTCTCAGCATCCCTCTCCCTCCTATCTCTCAGCATCCCTGACCCTCCCTTCTCTCAGCATCCTTCTCCCTCCCTTCTCTCATCGTTCCTCTCCCTCCCTTCTCTCATGGTCCCGCTCCCTCCCGTCTCTCATCGTCCCTCTTCCTCCCGTCTCTCATCATCCCTCTCCCTCCCATCTCTCATGGTCCCTCTTTCTCCCACCTTTCATCGTCCCTCTCCCTCCCATCTCTCATCATCCCTCTCCCTCCGATCTCTCAGCATCCCTCTCATCTCTCATTGTCCCTCTCCCTCCCTTCTCTCAGTGGGCCTCTCCCTCCCATCTCTTACCGTCCCTCTCCATCCCGTCTCTCATAGTCCCTCTCCCTCCTATCTCTCATCCCTCTCCCTCCCTTCTCTCATCATCCCTCTCCCTCCCTTCTCTCAGCATCCCTCTCCCTCCCTTCTTCATCATCCCTTTACCTCCCTTCTCTCATCGTTTCTCTCCCTCCCTTCTCTCATCGTCCCTCTCCCTCCCATCTCTCATCGTCCCTCTCTCTCCCTTCTCTCACCGTCCCTCTCCCTCCCTTCTCTCAGAGTCCCTCTCCCTCCCATCTTTCATCATCTCTCTCCTTCCATTCTTTCATCGTCCCTCTCCCTCCCTTCTCTCAGTGTCCCTCTCCCTCCTATCTCTCATCATCCTGCTCCCTCCCTTCTCTCATCATCCCTCTCCCTCCCATCTCTCATCATCCCTCTCCCTCCCATCTCTCAGAGTCCCTCTCCCTCCCATCTTTCATCATCTCTCTCCTTCCATTCTTTCATCGTCCCTCTCCCTCCCTTCTCTCAGTGTCCCTCTCCCTCCTATCTCTCATCATCCCTCTCCCTCCCATCACTCATCGTCCCTCTCCCTCCCTCCCTCCTCTCTTCGTCCCTCTCCCTCCCCTCTCTCAGCTTCCCTCTCACTCCTATCTCTCATCATCCCTCTCCCTCCCTTCTTTCATCGTCCCTGTCCCTCCCATCTCTCATCGTCCCTCTCCCTCCCTTCTCTCATCGTCCCTCTCCCTCCCTTCTCTCAGCGTCCCTCTCCCTCTTATCTCTCTTCATCCCTCTCCCTCCTATCTCTCATCGTCCCTCTCCCTCCCTTCTCTCAGCATCCCTCTCCCTCCCTTCTCTCATCGTCCTTCTCCCTCCCTTCTCTCATCTTCCCTCTCTCTCCCCTCTCTCAGCTTCCCTCTCCCTCCTATCTCTCCTCATCCCTCTCCCTCCCTTCTCTCATCGTCCCTCTCCCTCCCATCTCTCATCATCCCTCTCCCTCCAATCTCTCAGAGTCCCTCTCCCTCCCATCTCTCATCATCTCTCTCCTTCCCTTCTTTCATTGTCCCTCTCCCTCACATCTCGCATCGTCCCTCTCCCTCCCTTCTCTCAGCGTCCCTCTCCCTTCTATCTCTCATCATCTCTCTCCCTCCCTTCTCTCAGCATCCCTCCCCCTCCCTTCTCTCATTGTTCCTCTCCCTCCCTTCTCTCATCGTCCCTCTCCCTCCCATCGCTCATCATCCCTCTCCCTAACTTCTCTCCACATCCACATCTCTCTCCCTCTCATCTCTCTGATGCCCAATTCAAGGAGTCGACTCGTCTCCGCGTCATTTTTCCCCCTCCCTTGAGTCATTGCTGCAAGGCTCAAAGAAACACTGGGACAGGCGCCATGCCCTGGGCCTCTAATGCAGGGGCAGCACCAATGATACCTACAGCTCCGAAGCAGGCCGTCCGCTGTGCCCACACCACAGGGCTGTTACTTCGAGGCCAGATGCCCGAAGCAGGCTTTATGCCATTTTGTGTAAAAAACAACAAAAAAGCCCATTTAGGCCCCTCAGTTACTTGGGCCCTGTTCCGTGCGCAACAATGGTGCACCCCATGTTCTTTTCCATAGTAAGACTGCCATAACTGGGGTCCAGTGCCCACTCACAGAGGGTGGGAGGGGGGCTCCTGTGCTGTGGAACAGATATTAGACAACTAAAGAAGAAGCATGTCTTCTCACCTAGGTGTCCGCTACCTGAAAGATATGTAAATGTGTGCAATGGTTAATCACCAAGTATAAAGGCTGCTTACGAGCGAGTGTAGCTTTAAATAAATGGAGTCACTCAACTTCAGGGTGACAAATATTTATTGTTTTAGAGAGGTAATATATGTGTTCTTTAAAAGGAATGCAGGCTTTTAATGAACACAGAGAGAAATATTTACACTAGGTATAGTCTGAATGCTTATTGTAGTGACACAAAAGTGGGCGTAGCACACTACAAACACAATGCCACACAGTGTCTCGGTTGGGTGACTGGCCTCGTGCAACCACGCCCCTTTTTATTACTTCCCCCAGGCAACACCTGGCCCAAGCGCGTGGGAGCGACATGTCCGGCTTACGCCGGCCGCAATCCAGACCGCTAACTCATTACATCCCATCTCAACCCAGTCTTTTTTTCTTTTCTTCACGAGCTGACTTGGAACTTGTCAGTTGGCATGCAAAGTCTTTGAGGCGCGAGCTTGGAGCAGGGTTCCCCCTTAGCCCGTACCTGGGATGGGGACTGAAGTCTCTTCGTACACAGGTTAGATGCAAAATATGGGTTTATTTCATGAAGACAGCTTAACAACCACAACAGCTCCAGATCTCTACGTTCCCCTTCTCAACTGTCTCACCCAGAACCCCTGTACATTGAATCCCCAGAACATTCTCCCACCATGTTCTAACATCAGAATACCACACACCTTCCCCCTTTTGAAAAGAAAAAAAACAAACAAAATGATAAACAAAATATATATAACACATTACATTTTTACAAAATCCTTCAATTTAACGGGTACATGCTTTATACGGGAACTTTTTCTTAGTTCAACTACCTGCTTATCAACGTTAGAACTATTACCATGTTGTACCATATTATCATAAAAGCTGCCAGTGGGAACTATACTGTTATCAGTATTGGTGTAACCTGTGCTCAAACCAGACCCCCTAACTCATCCTGCAAATCAAGATGACTAGGAAAAATCTTCATCCATATCTGACTCAATAGTCATGGGCTGAGAGCGTACAAATTTGCATAAAGATACACGTCTAAAATTCCAAACTTTACCTCCATCCACTCTAACAGCCTTACTGAAGACTTCCACCACCTTAACCGGATCCGACCATTTAGACCATTTCCTATTAAAGGACCCGCCCAACTTAACACGGACAAAATCCCCCACACTAATTTTAGATTCCGAACACTGATGCCCTGAGCAGCTTTTCTTCATTCTCTCCTGATATTTATGAACACGCTCCCTGACCTGAGACAAATCCATAACAGAATCATACGAATTCCTCACTCTCAACCACCAAGGCAAAAGCTTTGAACCAGGTTTCCTTCCTCGTAACATCTCAAACGGAGATAGACCAGTAACAGAATTAGGTGATGTACGGTATGACAACGGAGTAGCTTGTAAAGCTTTTTTCCACTCAATACCACTTTTAACAGCAAGCTGGATGGATTCCTTTACAACCCTATTAAATCGTTCCACTTGACCATTGGCCTGTGGGTTATAATTGGACACCCTCTTGTGTACAACACCGCAACCTTCAAGAAACAAATCCAATTCCTTGCTAGTAAACTGTGGACCATTGTCAGAAATAAGTTCTGCAGGCAAGTCTTCACGACAAAAAATGTCACTTAAAAATACAATTACTTGAGTAGAAGTTATTTTTTCCACAATCTTCAATTCAGGCCATTTAGAAAAATAGTCTATTAAAACCAAAGCATAAATTCTTTATTAGATGGAGAACCTAAAGGACCAATAATATTAATGCCAAGTTTCCTCCAAGGACCTTCCACATACTCAATGGGAGTTATTTCCACCATCACAGGTTTAACTGACTTATCACTTTTGGAACAAGGAATACATTGTCTAACCCATTTATCGACCATACCATCAACACCAGGCCACCAATAAAATTCTCTTATTTTCCTCTTGGTACTGGACATGCCCATGTGGCCTTCATGAGCCATGTTTACAATTTTCTCTCTAAGTCCACACGGAGGAACAATTTTATCCCCTCTAGTAACAATACCCTGTGAAAACATAAGTTCATCTCTAATTTTGAAAAATGAGCTAAGCTCACCACTTAATTTCCTCTCCTCTGGCCACCCTTTTTTAAAGAATTTCTCTACCTCATTCAAACAACTGTCCGCACCCATGACATCCTTCCACTCAATCTCAGAGATGATTCCACTAAGACCAACATTCATACACCCACTATTAGCATCATCCATAGTGTAAGCTACATCACAATATTCGTCAATATTGTTATCTTCCTGTTCATTTGCCAACGGTAATCGTGACATACAATCCGCACGAACATTCTGACGTCCTGGAACATACTCGACAAATCACTGGTACTCCTGTAATTTAGCAGCTAATCTTGCCAAACGTGCCATCAAAGTTCTACCACCCCCTGCTGCCAACATATTAATCAAAGGTTTGTGATCTGTTCTTAAACGAAATTTGGTACCCCACAAAAATTGTCGAAAATGTTGAACTGCCCAAGTACATGCTAATAACTCTCTTTCGATAGTAGAATAGTTGTATTCAGCCCCATGTAACATTCTAGAGCATGGGTACTCACAAACTTTCTCTCGGGGGCCAAATTTACAGTGTGGTTTGTGGCCGAGGGCCACACCGGTGGGGGCGGGGTCAGTGGGGGAGGAGGGAGGGGCTAGAGCAAAAAAAAAAAAATATGACCATGAGGTTGAACACAGGCCCCTGCAGCGGACGCCTTCGTCCACTGAGCCACCAGACCCGGCATACACACATCTCTCTATCTATCTCTCTCTCTCTCTCGCTCTGTCTCCCTCCCTCTCTCTCCCTCTCACTATCTCCCCCTCCCTCTCTATCTCTCCCTCCCTCTCTCTCTCTCCATCTCCCTCTGTCTCCCTCCGTCTGTCTCCCTCCGTCTGTCTCCCTCCGTCTCCCTCCCTCCGTCTCCCTCCGTCTGTCTCCCTCCGTCTGTCTCCCTCTGTCTGTCTCCCTCCGTCTGTCTCCCTCCGTCTGTCTCCCTCCGTCTGTCTCCCTCCGTCTGTCTCCCTCCGTCTGTCTCCCTCCGTCTGTCTGTCTCCCTCTCTCTGTCTCCCTCTCTGTCTGTCTCCCTCTCTGTCTGTCTCCCTCTCTGTCTGTCTCCCTCTCTGTCTGTCTCCCTCTCTGTCTGTCTCCCTCTCTCTGTCTCCCTCTCTGTCTGTCTCCCTCTCTGTCTGTCTCCCTCTCTCTGTCTCCCTCTCTCTGTCTCCCTCTCTCTGTCTCCCTCTCTCTGTCTACCTCTCTCTGTCACCCTCTCTCTGTCTCCCTCTCTCTGTCGCCCTCCTCCCTCTGTCTCCCTCTCTCTCCCTCTCTCTCCCTCTCTCTCTCTCCCTCTCTGTCTCCCTCCCTGTCTCCCTCTCTCTCCCTCTCTGTCTCCCTCCCTGTCTCCCTCCCTGTCTCCCTCCCTCTCTCCCTCCTTCTCTCCCTCCCTCTCTCCCTCCCTGTCTCCCTCCCTCCCTCTCTGTCTCCCTCTCTGTCTCCCTCCCTCTCTGTCTCCCTCCCTCTCTGTCTCCCTCCCTCTGTCTCCCTCCCTCTGTCTTCCTCCCTCTGTCTCCCTCCCTCTGTCTCTCTCCCTCTGTCTGCCTCTGTCTGTCTGTCTCCCTCCCTCTGTCTCCCTCCCTCTGTCTCTCTCCCTCCCTCTGTCTCCCTCCCTCTGTCTCCCTCCCTGTCTCCCTCCCTGTCTCCCTCCCTGTCTCCCTCCCTGTCTCTGTCTCCCTCTCTCTGTCTCCCTCTCTCTGTCTCCCTCTCTCTGTCTCCCTCTCTCTGTCTCCCTCTGTCGCCCTCCTCCCTCTGTCTCCTTCTCTCTGTCTCCCTCCCTCTCTGTCTCCCTCCCTCTCTGTCTCCCTCCCTCTCTGTCTCCCTCCCTCTGTCTGCCTCTGTCTGTCTGTCTCCCTCCCTCTGTCTCCCTCCCTCTGTCTCCCTCCCTCTGTCTCCCTCTCTCTGTCTTCCTCTCTCTGTCTCCCTCTCTCCCTCTCTCTGTCTCCCTCTCTCTGTCTCCCTCCCTCTGTCTCCCTCTCCCTCCCTCTGCCTCGCTCTCCCTCCCTCTCTCTCTGCCTCCCTCCCTCTCCCTCCCTCTGTCTCTCTCTGCCTCCCTCTGTCTCCCTCCCTCTGTTTCCCTCCCTCTGTTTCCCTCTCTCTCTGTCTCCCTCTGTCTCCCTGCCTCTGTTTCCCTCTCTCTCTGTCTCCCTCCCTGTCTCCCTCTCTCTGTCTCCCTCTCTCTGTCTCCCACCCTGTCTCCCTCCCTGTCTCCCTCCCTCTCTCCCTCCTTCTCTCCCTCCCTCTCTCCCTCCCTGTCTCTCTCCCTCCCTCTCTGTCTCCCTCCCTCTCTGTCTCCCTCCCTCTCTGTCTCCCTCCCTCTCTGTCTCCCTCCCTCTCTGTCTCCCTCCCTCTCTGTCTCCCTCCCTCTCTGTCTCCCTCCCTCTGTCTCCCTCCCTCTGTCTCCCTCCCTCTGTCTCTCTCCCTCTGTCTGCCTCTGTCTGTCTGTCTCCCTCCCTCTGTCTCCCTCCCTCTGTCTCTCTCCCTCTGTCTCTCTCCCTCCCTCTGTCTCCCTCCCTCTGTCTCCCTACCTCTGTCTCCCTCCCTGTCTCCCTCCCTGTCTCCATCCCTGTCTCTGTCTCCCTCTCTCTGTCTCCCTCTCTCTGTCTCCCTCTCTCTGTCTCCCTCTCTCTGTCTCCCTCTGTCGCCCTCCTCCCTCTGTCTCCTTCTCTCTGTGTCCCTCCCTCTCTGTCTCCCTCCCTCTGTCTGCCTCTGTCTGTCTGTCTCCCTCCCTCTGTCTCCCTCCCTCTGTCTCCCTCCCTCTGTCTCCCTCCCTCTGTCTCCCTCTCTCTGTCTCCCTCTCTCTGTCTCCCTCTCTCCCTCTCTCTGCTCCCTCTCTCTGTCTTCCTCCCTCTGTCTCCCTCTCCCTCCCTCTGCCTCGCTCTCCCTCCCTCTGCCTCGCTCTCCCTCCCTCTGTCTCTCTCTGCCTCCCTCTGTCTCCCTCCCTCTGTTTCCCTCCCTCTGTTTCCCTCTCTCTCTGTCTCCCTCTGTCTCCCTGCCTCTGTTTCCCTCTCTCTCTGTCTCCCTCTGCCTCCCTGCCTCTGTTTCCCTCTCTCTCTTTCTCCCTCTCTCTGTCACCCTCTGTCTCCCCCTCTCTGTCTCCCTCCCTCTGTCTGTCTCCCTCTCTCTGTCACCCTCTGTCACCTCACCCCACGTGTGTATCAGCCCGGGCTGAGACCGCTTCCCGGGCACACACACAGCCGCACCCGAGTACTTCACAGGTCTTTAACAGACCATTCACTTGTTAATGAGGCTTTGTTGTATTTCACCTCTTCTTAGCGCCCCTGCATCTCCACTCAGAGTGGAGATGCAGGGGCGCTAAGAAGAGGTGAAATACAACAAAGCCTCATTAACAAGTGAATGGTCTGTTAAAGAATCGCCCGGCCCCCATAGAGCGCTGCTGCAACCGGCGGTGTTTGCTGACACTTATCTGCAAGGTCCGCGGGCCGCCAAGGAAGGCTTGCCGGGCCGCTGGCGGCCCGCGGGCCGTACTATGAGTACCCGTGTTCTAGAGGCATATGACACCACATATTCATCTCTATAGTTCTTCTGCATCAAAACAGCACCTAGTCCAACGTTGCTTGCATCCACAGCAACAATGCACTCTTTGCCAATCGCAAAAGGTCTAAAAAATGGTGCATTTACAATGTCCTTTTTAGAGTGTCAAAAGCCAATTGTTGTTCCTTGTTCCACACAAATTTCGCATTCTTTTTCAATAGCAACCTTAAGGAATGTACTTTGGTGGAATAATCCTGCACAAATTTACTGTAATATTCCGTCAACCCTAGAAAAGATGAAAGTTGTTCTTTATTTACAGGTGTGGGGGCTTTAGAAACACTTTGAACGTGATTACATTTGGGTTTAATACCTTCACTGGAGATCTCATGACCCAAATATTCCACTTTACTGAGCCTAAACTTGCATTTGGAGAGTTTCAAAGTTAAACCTTTGTTTTGTATACAGTTCAGCACATTTTCTAAGTTTTTGTCATGTTCTTCAAAGTTTTTACCAAAAATTAGAATGTCATCTTGGAAGGCTATCGCGCCAGAACATCCCTCCAAGACCTCCTTTATAAGTCTTTGAAATACAGAAGCAGCGCTGGCAAGACCGAATGGCATCCGTGAAAATTGAAACATTCCCTCCGGTGTTACAAATGCTGTTAAACATTTTGACTCCTCATGTAATACAACCTGATGATATGCACTGGCTAAATCCACCGTTGAAAAAAGTTAAAACACGAGCACCTGAAAGTGTTGAGATTAGTTCATGTATATTAGGCAATGGTTGTCTATCAATCCAAATTTCACTGTTCAAACTGCGAAGATCAACACATAAGCGAAGATCCCCATTACTCTTAAGGGATAAAACAACCGGAGAAACCCATGGAGAAGATTCTATAGGTTCAATAATATTTTTTGTAAATAAATCTTCTAGCATGCCTTTGAGGGTTCCACGGTATGCTAATGGTACATTCCTTACTCTATGTCTAACAGGAACTGCACCATCCTTGAGGATTATCTTATGCTTATAATTCTCATATTTCCCCAAAGACCCATTGAACAATTTGGGAAACCTGTTTTTAATGTCTAGTGTCAGTTCCTCATCATCAGAAGAAACAACATAGACAGGTGACGATGCATTAGGATCTAACTTCATCCCCAACTCTTTTTGATGAGGCCATCCTAATATAGATACTCCTTTGGTGGCTATGTACACCTTGCCTCTGGTCTTCCTGCCTTTAAATTCTAACTCTACCCACATGAAAGCTTCCAGATCAATTTCATGACCTGAGTACCCACCTGGTTGAATAGCAGGTAATAGTAATTCTCTGGCTCCCCACAATTCATTGAATACACTTTTGCCAATAATAGTATACCATGCACACAAATCTGCCATCATTGACACTTCTTTGTCAACAATCAACATTGTACACGTAGGAAAACCTTTACAATTATTGTTGCTCACACATGATATGGAATTAAATTCTGCGGGAATTACATCTTCTTCGTGTGTCATGTAATTAATTCTTTGTGTAGACTTACAAACTTTACCAAAATGTCCAACCTTCTTGCATTTAACACACATTTTATACCATGCTGGACACCCTTTATAACTTCCCACATGGTCAAAATTACCACATCTGTAGCACACTATTTGTGCTTTTTTTCCAAATGACTTGTTGTCTTTTACACCAAAATCCCTTCTAGCAGCTGAAGGAATTAACTTTTTTGAACCGCCTGATCCTTCACCAAAGAAGCTTCAGAGACAGTATCATTTACTTTAACTACTTGACCCCTAATTTCACTAACAAATCTCTCAGATTGGTCAATACCTTTTGCGATATTTACTACCGCACACAAAGAAGATTCTGTGCCCATCCATAACCTTTCCTGAATTTTTTTGCTTTTAGTTTTCATCATAATCTGGTCCCTTAACACTTGCTCATAATTAATGGTTTCAAAGGCACAAGAACCAGCTAAGGTACGTAAAACAGAAAAATAGTCTTCAATAGATTCATCCTCCTTCTGTGCACGCGAATAGAATTTAAACCTCTCCATCACAACATTAATCTTCCTACCAAATCTAGTCTTAAGATGTTTAACAGCTACCTCAAAAATATTCATATCACCTGACCCATCAATAGGTGGCAGGTTTGCAAACTCCTTCAAACCTGCACCTCCCAAACAGTACTTTAATAAGGCAAGTTTCCTTTTAGGAGAACACCCATCTTCCTCTAGTACTTCGACATAAGCTAAAAACATGGGATACCATAATTCCCATTCCATTTTAGGTTCTCCAGCTATCAGTAGGAAGTGTGGTGGAGCAGAGATATTGGACATGTTACCCTGTATGTTGTAAATTTGTTATACAAATGTGACGCCAATAATGATAAGTTCATGCAAAGAGAGGGAGAGCTATACTGTAATCCAGAAATGCACACAGATAAAATCACATAGGCATTGTAAAATAAAAAAAAATAAGTAAATAGATGTTCACACTGAGAGGATGTTGGGTGTGTGAATCACCGTAGAACCACTCACATGCGGCAATGTACTATCGAGTGTTCTTATCACCGATTCTTATATTATACATCTCCGGAGAAATTTCGTCGTGAAGCTGAACTAACAACATCATGAAACACTTCCTCAAAGATGGCCGATGAGCGTGTGATGTCACGACGTTCCCATCATGCTTTGCCGTGATACGTTCCCACAAGCTCTTGTGACGAGGAAGAAGAATGCCGGCAGTCCGAGAACGAGCAATTAGAACATTACGTAAGTGTATATGTTTGAAACTTGCCGTTGAACCGTTTCCTTTTTTTCCTTTGCCGGAAAGCTCAATTAAATAAATAAAACATAGGCAGATCCATGGTATAGAATTCACGACGTTTACAGACTGCCGCCGGTGCTACGCGCACACTACAAACGTTCACCGCCGCCGGTGCAATCAAAGCACAAATGCGCTCCGCACAAAATTTATGCACGCTCTGCCAAAATCAGCCTAAAAAAAAAAAATATCCACTTAAAACACTACCACTGCGACAGGTGCAATCAAAAGCACATTAATCCTACAACAGCCGCAGGTGCAATCACAGCACTCAATACATTTCGGAAATACCTTGTAGTGTTCACACGTGTGAGCGCTGTCTTCATCTAGTCCCGATCGTCGCCAAAATTGTGAAGTATCTTCGTACACAGGTTAGATGCAAAATAAGAGTTTATTACATGAAGACAGCTTAACAACCACAACAGCTCCAGATCTCTACGTTCCCCTTCTCAACTGTCTCACCCAGAACCCCTGTACATAGAATCCCCAGAACATTCTCCCACCATGTTCTAACATCAGAATACCACAGTGACTCCGGTCAGGTGGTGGGCCATACAGTCTTGAGGGTGTCGCGGGTTGGCTTGCTGGATTCACCGCTGTTGTCCTGGTCTCCGGGGCTGATCCACTTGATGTATTTGTGCAGATGTTCTGCGGGGTGTCTGTCCGCTCCGCTCCGGCATGTTCACCTTCGCCTCCTCCCATTGTGGCGTCTCCTTCTCCGCTCGAGGTTGGCCAGGATTCCTCGACCCCCCTTGAACCATGAGATGTTCCTGGTTACCTCTCCCCCTCTCTTTCCACGGTGACCATGGTGCCCTTGATAGCAGTGACGGTCCAGTGGCCTGGTTTGTAGGGGGTTCGGAATTTTCCACCTGGTCTCCTGTCATTAGTACTCGGTCTCCAGGCTGTAGATCACGGGGTTTGGCTTTTCTCTTGTGGCTGGCGGCTAAGGTCTGCTTCTCCCTCTGTGCCCAGGCATCTTCCTCTGTGCCTGGGCATCTTCCTCATTGTTGCGTGGCGGAGTCCACCCAGAGCAGACGGGGATGGTATCTCGGCACGGGCCATTGAACATCAACGCCATCGGTGCCTGGTGAGTGGTGGAGTGCTTTGGTACTCCCAAAGAAACAGTTGGAAGTGACGCTTGGGATCAATGTTTTTGGCCACCGCAATGCGTAGGACCTTGTTGAGGATCCTCATTAACCCTGGGCATAATACTTCAATACGCTCATAGAACATGCAAAGTTTGTGTTACTACACACATTGCAGAGTGAAAAACTGTGCTAATCGATGCTTTGATAAATCAATTTTCTATGCTAAATAGCCTATAACCAATTCACAAAAGTGAACTTTGACAATAAAATATCAAGCAATGAGAGAGGTGATGATTTTGGTGTCCCCCCTAACCTAGGGGGAGGACCAAGCAGATGCCTTGAACACAAAAAGCATATCATGTGAACAATTCAGTGTCGGTCCCTTCCTCCTAGGACCACCCCAAGCACAGTTATGGGCAAAAATACAATCCCAACCAAAGGCCCTGCAAAGCATTATGGGACGAGATTAGCAGTGGGCAATGAATATTATAGAGTCCAATATCAAAATAATTCTACAAAGAGCTGCAGTTCAACTAGTCGTTACTAGATGTCCCTCACGAGTCAAATGCAAAAGCTTCATGAAAGGGTTTCAATGCTTTTGCATTTGACTCGTGAGGGACATCTAGTAACGACTAGTGGAACTGCAGCTTGATGTATTAATAATTTCAATGCTTTTGCATTTGACTCGTGAGGGACATCTAGTAAGGGGTTTGGGTCCGCTTTTCCTTCACTTCGTTTTCTTAGTGTGCCCCTTCTGTGTTTCGTTGTCTGTCCTCCCCTGCACTCTTCACGAGTCAAATGCAAAAGCATTGAAATTATTAATACATCAAGCTGCAGTTCCACTAGTCGTTACTAGATGTCCCTCACGAGTCAAATGCAAAAGCATTGAAACACTTTCATGAAGCTTTTGCATTTGTCATATAGTCATTACACAAAAGTGAAAACAATAAATTAACAAGCAGTGAGAGAGGTGATGATTTTGGGATCCTTCCTAACCTAGGGACAGAACCAAGCAGATGCCTTGAAAACAAAAAGCACATCTTTTGAACGATTCGGTGGTGGTCCCATCCTCTTAGGACCACCTCAAGCACAGTTATTGGCAAAAATACAATTCCAACCAAAGGCCCTGCAAATCATTATGGGACGAGATTAGCAGTGGGCAGTGAATATTATAGTATCCAATATCAAAATAATTCTACAAAGAGCTGCAGTTCCACTAGGGCATATTTACAAACCCCTTGCGCTGCCAGTGCGTCACTTTTTGGTCGCACTGGCAGCGCATTTCCCTGCCTCATATTTACAAGGACAGGAAAAGCCACCCTGCGTGGCTTTTCCTGTCTTTGTAAATATGGCCCCTTTACACGCAGCACTTTGCGTGAAAGGGGCGTTCCATGGGTGTTGCTGTGGGTGTTCCCACGAGAAATCGTAAATCTGGAAATGAGTCTGAATGCTACGCCTCCCCAGGGGAGGCGTAGGGTGGCGCAATCAGGAGAAATGTATTCATTTCTCCTCGTTTTTGTTTCCTGTTTCTATGCGTGCTGCATTCTGCAGCACACATAGAAAGAGGAAATCACCTCTAATGATTATTTTTGTTCAGGAAGGGTTCCCTTCCTGAACAAAAAAAATGTCCCCACGACACAGGCATCCTTGCACCATGGTGCATGGGTGCCTGCGTCGGCACATGGCAGCAGTTTGTGTGCCAGCGCAGGCACAGAGATGCGACATATTGTTGTAAATATGTTGCATCCCTGTGCTTCGCAACTAACGCATTGTAAATCTGCCCCTTGGTTGGGGAGGGCAGGACGCAGGAGAGGTGCTATCTCCTTCTTCCTGCTTTGCCACGTGCGCGGGCATCAGCTAGGGCTGTGTGGCTGCTGCCTGAGGAAGTGACACACTCGTTGTGCACGGGCCGGACAGCTGTGCAACGCACGGGGGGCGCGCTCTTACGTATCCTTATCTTTGATCCGGTGCGCGTTGCCGCCCACACAGGCACTTCCCCCGCGGGATGCGTCGATGACAGGGGGGGCCCAGAAACGTGGACAGCGCTCCGGTCCTCTTCTTCACACTCACGGTGTGTACGACGTTGGGGGGGTGTCTGCGGCACCTCGCTGGCTCTGGGGATTTCACTAGTTGCGGGGGCGTGAGTACTGCTCCGCACTCGTCAACAGTGTAGTGACACAAAAGTGGCCGCAACACACTACAAACACAATGCCACACAGTGTCGCGGTTGGGTGACTGGCCTTGTGCGACCACGCCCCCTTTTATTACTTCGCCCCGGGCCACGCCTGGCCTGAGCGCGTGGATGCGACATGTCTGGCTTACGCCAGCCACAATCTACACCGCTAACTCTTACACTTATCACTAAAATGTGTATTTTGAAAGCACTTGGGGGCATATTAACAACGAGGCGATAGACAATTATCGCCGCTTTAGCGTCCGTTTTCGGACGGAAAGTGGCGATAATTCTATCGCCTAATCAGCAAGGTCACGCTATCGCGTGAATCCTTGCACTATCGCCCTTTCCCCCAACGCCCATCCTTGCATCTCTAATGAGATGCAAAGTGGGCGTTACTGGGCGTACCCCAGATGGGCTACGTTGTAAATATCGCAGATGTGCACATCGCGATATTTACAAGGCAGCCCACAGGATTATAGCAGACGTTAGATTTTGGCGAAACGGCCGTTTTCACCAAAATCTAACGTCTGCTATAATCCTGACTTACCTATGTTAGACATAGGAGGTGGATTCTGCTGATACGACCCTGTGGGTCGTATCAGCAAGGTATCGCTCTTTTGCAGGGAACATTGCTGGAAAACCAGCGATGTTCCCTGCAAAAGGGCGATAATATCGCTATCTCTGGAATTTTATCGCCCTGGAGTAACGCGTTGTTAATAACGCGCTACCAGGGCGATAAATGCCAGAGATAGCCTGCGATAATATAATTATCGCTAAGCACGGCCAGCGATAATTATCGCTGGCCGTTGTTAATATGCCCCTTGGTTCTTCTTTTTATTTATTTATTTATTGTCAAAAAGGGGGCAACAATACAGCTTTTATTTATAATATGGCATAGCAGGAAACAGTAATAATAATACATTTCATAACATAAGGTAAGTTAAATTATATATCCTTACTGCAAGTGCAATTTGCATTTATACCCTCATAGTCTCCGTTCCCTATTCTAGTCAGTGCACCAGGCTAGGCTGGTACCCTAAGTGTCTCATAAGTGACCCCATATAGAGTCAAATTTCTTCAGGGAGCGAATTCCTCTTGCTTTAGCCAAATCCTTCTCCATTTTAAAATTTTCTCTCACTATTGCCCACCATTCAGTACGCACTTGGTTCTTCTTATACATTATATTCCAATGGCGGCTAGTCCATAGGAGGCGCAAGGGCGGCGACCTCCCATCACCAGCACGCAGGAGGAGAGAAAAGTTACTCTGTGCATTTCCAGCCTCCAGAAATGCAAACAGACGAACTGACAGATTTGTCAGTTTGTTTCTTTTTGCTTTCATTTCTGTGCAGGTGTCAACGGAAGTGCACAGAGGAGCAACACAGAGCATGGGAGCTTCAGCTCCATGTTTTGCGCATGTGTGAAGAGCGCTTTTCATTTCAGCCCTCTTCACACATTCGCAACCCATAGACTTGCTGCGCATGCTCTTTGCAGCGCAGCTTGTCTAAGAATGGATGCATGCACGGGCGGTGAGACAGAATCGCCCCAGGCCCTATCAGGAGTCAGGATGGAGCAGGGGTGAAAAGAGGGTTAAAGCTCAGCTTTAACCTGATTCCTGATACGGCTGTGATCAGCATGTTCCTGGCGCTGTAATAAAAAGACCGAATGGAGCCATTCAAGACGTGCAGAAACACGCAGGTAAGTAAACTATGGAAAGGAATCCTTCATTTAAAAACATTTCCAGTAAGTTTGAAGACTGCATGCAATGGTTAAGCACTCTCCTCGCATAACAGCTTCGCAAGGGTGGCCCACGGTTATACACTGCCACTAATAGCCTATTGTGGGAGAAAACTCACACGAGGTTGCAAAATAGGAGGCCCTGTTCTCCCTGCATGTGGAGGTTGGCACTGCGCTACTGTGGTTGGCAGGGGCCTTACACACTATTCCAAGAGTGCAAGGGGTATCAGCGGTTGTAGGCACCAGCACCTAAGATCTGCAGGATAGGAGTGGGCATTAATTGTGAAGAGTGCTGTATATCGTGATCACGGGAGTCACCTATCTGAATGCTGTGAGGAGTAATGCCCTGCTTTTCTTAGTGGTAAAGGTCCTGGGGAGGTACCAGCAATTGACACACACTACTAGAGCTTAGTGTTTAATGGGGTTAGGCTGATAGGCACCCTTCTCTATGTTTGCACCGTTTCAGAAACCTGGGAATCTACGGTGATGGGCATTTTAAAATTAGCATTGGTGAGAGGAATGCTTCTCTGAGATTGCAGTATTTGAGAATCCTGGGGAATCAGCAGTGCTAGGACCTTGACTAATGGCACTCTTCGCTGAGATAGCAGTACATCAGATTCTTGGGTAATGGTCAAGGATCGCCACCTTCCCCTAGGGTTCGTGAGAGGAATGATGAGTCCTCTTTGGTAAGATTGCGGTTTTTCAGAATAAAGGAGATCAGCAGTAATGGGCACATTCCTTTAGGGGTGACATCCTGAGTGAGCACAAGATCCTGGAAAGGCAGCAGTTATCAGCACAGTTCTCCACGACCGCATTGTTTCATAATGCTGACGTTTTGATCATAATGAACTGACTAATATCTACCCATCAAATTACTTTCATATTTCATCATACTAATTCATCACTAATCCTTTATGGGTTTCCGGAGTAGCGTGCTTCAACACCCCATCAGGGGTAACAAGCTCTATATAAATACAAACTTTTTTTCCTCTTCTATCCTTCTGCTATCCTTCCAAATCCAAATAACTGACTAACATATCCACCACTTAAAATGTACTTGCATGTTTCACTATACTAATTCAAAACTAATCCTCTATGGGTCCCGGAGTAGCGTGCTACTCGCCGAAAAAGCGCTTCGACGCCTCATCAGGGGTAGTAAGCGCTATATAAATGCAATTACAATACAATACATCTTCCATGACAATCAAGCTTCTGTACACGTTTTATTTAGATATTCTGTACTCACTGTTCTGTCTTTGTTTGCTTTAATTATCAGGGAGTGGAAGTGCTGAATTTGGAAAACAAAATACTCTAATGTGTGGCAAAGGAAAGGGGGTTTAAGTCATGAGGGCCAGAGCTTGAAAGCCAGAGTCTGACAGTCAGTTTCCAAATGTATTTCAAAATAAATCTGCTGCAATGAAATTGGCATCAAGCACATATTTGACAGTAAATCTGTTCTAGATTACCTAACTGGCCACAAAGAGGCTGCATTTCAAACTGCTGCACAGGGTTAAGACACCTGATGCAGAGGTCTGTGTCCGCCAAGCAATTTTGAGGAGATTATGCTGGAAATGATGACTCTAGTGATTAGCACAGCTCTGGGAGAGTTCTTTGTTTTTTCCATTCACAGTTTTGACTCATAAAGTAGTATAAAGGATTAATGTGCCTGCTGCAAGGCACACCGTGAAACATGCAGATCACAGAATATTTAGCTAGGTAAGTGGGTTACTGCTTCTGACACTGAGGCCATTTTGTTCCTTCCAGTTCTTAAGTTGAAATATTCTAATATTGTACAGTGATCCATTTACTGGCATGAAGGTGCTGCATGCAAACTGTAAGTCTTGGGTTTACATCCTTATTTTTTCTCAATCTGTTGTTATTCTAAGATTGCAAAGTAGAGTTCCTTTGGGAAGTGATATAAGTCTTGTTAGTACTGACAATTACAATCAACTGCATTACGTTTTATATTCTAACTATATGGTCCTCCCAGCCATTCACTCTTAACATAGAACGTCTAGAAGTTTGGATGATATGAGATTCCTACACCCGGTAAGACTCAATGTCTTGTGTAACATTTCCTGTACATTGATTTACACACTTGTATGATTTATTGTGTCTCTCTGTGTGATGAAAGCACTCGACACCCGCACTTAGGTGAGTGGTGCTATAAAATAATTACATAGAAGAATTTAGTAGATCAAATCACACTATATCAACATCACACTATTTAAAAAAAAAAAAAAAAAATGTTTTCAGTGTTAGAACTCCCTGCCAATTCCCACCGGGAGTCAGGCTTGCTCCCTTCGCACACTACTATGATAATATACAGTGATATATTTTTGCCTTACCACTTTCAAAGTTCACCAGCCGCCACTGCATTTTACAATTGTAATGCACTGTATAAAACGGGCTGCTGCAAAACACTGACATTCACAGTGCTTTCTGTCACAGGATGGGACCTCGTAGTGCTATAAACAAGTCACTATTCCTCACTGCACCAATCAGGATTTATTTCTGCGACTCTCTGGTCAGTGGTCACACACAAAGACATCTGCAGTGAGCACAGTAGCCAACTAAGGTTTCATCAGGTAAAAGAGTATATTTCCCTGTGATTGGTTTAACTTGTATTTATTTTTCATGAGGTGTGCGTATGTTTTTATATGCAGTTACCGGAAGGTGAAGAAAAAACAATGAAACACCAAATGTTTACTTCTTTTTAGTCTTTGACCCCAACTTCACACTCACTGACCCTGTCCCATGGCACTCAGAAATACCATCTGGGCACTTTAACTGCTGCGTGTAAATAAAGACAGCCTAGAAAGGCGCCTTTCGCACCTCCAGGCATCTCTACTTACATGTAATTGCAGGCCAATTATCTCCCGCCTCCAACCCCCCTCCAGCCTCAACACATCCATGATGGGGGCGGGGAGGGGGCCGGCGGAATACCTTTGTTAACAACCGGATAATTTCCATTACAAAGATTTATATATACCTGTGATACTGCTTTTATTGTCTAAAGTAATCTAACCTCCTCTACTCATCAGAATAGGCCACGCCACTAGAATCGCTTATGTTATCTGTGTGTTATTCCTTCATAGCACCTTATAGAGACACTTGAATATTTATTTCACCCATTTTAGATCTTGACTAATAACAGATCTTCCAAAAATTGGCTTAATATCGCTATCATCACCACACGAAGTGCAATAATCTACGACATTTATTTGTAGAAGAACGATTTAACTTGTCATACAAATAGAGTGTTTCTCTTCTTCGTATTAAGACAAACACTTACGAAAATTACAGTGACTTTACAACATAACTCCTAGTGAAAATGTAACGCTGCCTTAAGAACACACGTGCACACGTTAAATGTCTCTGAGATTTAATGCGAAAAATGGCTCTTTTACCCATGACAATGAAACAAAAGTATTTTACGGCTTTGCAGTGGAATCTGGGTATGCAAATTTCCCAAATGACAGCAGGTTGTGGTCAGGCAGACTGCCCTCTAGTAACAGCAGATGGTACTGCACCTGCTGCTTGGTGGACTCGTTCAATTTGTCCCTATACCCTCCTAACTCACTCTCCAACAGGTACACACACACACACTCTCTCTCTCTCTCTCTCTCTCTCAAAGAAACAACAGCAAAGACCAACGGTTTGGAAATTGAAATGAAAATTATGGGCCTCATTTATGAGTTTTTGCCGTAGGGCAGTGTCGCAGTACTTCCTACTGCGTTACCCTACGCCAAAATAAAAGGGCAGGAATGTGCTGTATATTGCACTGTATCAATTAGATACGGAGCATTCCTGTCCTTTTCCCCTGCGTTGGCGCACAATGGCCTGCCATGCACCAAGGCAGCCACCTTTGCACTATGGTGCAAGGGTGCCTGTGTTGCGGGGATGATTATCTTTGTGCAGGAAGGCAAAAACCTTCCTGCACAAAAACAATCACAAGAGGCTTTTTCCTCGTTCTATGTGTGCTGAAAAAAGAAAAACGAGGAGAAAAAAAGATATTTCTCCTCGTTGTGCCTCCCTTAAGTTTTTGATGCTGCCTCAGAATTTCGATTTCTCGTAAATCTGGGGCAGTGTCAAAAAGCCATGGATGTTGCTGGGAACGCCCCCATTGCACGCCCCTTTAACACAGAAAACTGTGTTAAAGGGAACAATATTCACAAGGCAGCATTAAGCCATAAAAAGTGGCTTAGGGCTGCCTGCTAACTATGGAGCAGGCTCCTGCGCCACTGGACTGTCACAAAAAGAGACGCGCTGGCGGCGGAAGGGGCTTCTAAATGAGCTCCTATATTTAGAAAGCGCTTGAAAGCCTGGAGGCGTCTACATAAGTCAATGTGGAAAATGTGGAAAGATCAGCTCAGTGAGTGAAGGGGTCCTGTCAGGCAAGGCCAACTATTGGGTACACATTGCAGGGGCCTTATTTATAACAAAATGATGCAGTGCAGCACTGCAAACCATCTTGCTGAGCCACGCTGCGTCATTTTCAGAGCACAGGGATGCGTCATATTAACAACAATATGACACATTCCTGTGCTTTCCCCTGTGCTGGCGCACAATTGGCTGCCATGTGCTGGTGCAGGCACCCTTGCGTCATGTTGCAAGCATGCCTGCGTAGCGGAGATCATTGTTTTTGTGCAGGAAGGGACACCCCCCTGCACAAAAACAATTATTGATGGCGTGTTCCTCTTTCTATGTGTGCTGCAGAACACAAAGAAAGAGGACAAAACGAGGAGAAATAAGAATATTTCTCCTCGTTGCGCCTCCTTATGGGAGGCGTCAGATTCTGACGCATTCCCAGGTTTACGAAACGTTGTAAATCTGGGAATGCGGCAGAATCAATAGGTGTTTGCGTGGGAACACCCACAGCAACACCCATGGCACACCCCTTTCATTCAAATTGATGCGTGAAAAGGGGACGTATTTACAAGACTATGAAAAGCCAAGCAGGGTGGCTTTGCGTGGCCTTGTAAACATGGGCCAGCACACTGTGCCGCCGGTGCGTCAAAAAAAGTGACGCACCGACAGCGCAAGGGGCTTATAAAGAAGCCCCCAAGTTTTTTAGGGCTTTCCTGAATTAAAGAAGATTTGTCATTTCCTTTAGTTTTATAGGAAGGGTATTGCATAATTTGGCTGTACAGGTGATCAAGCTTCTGCCTCCCCAGGAGGATTTTCAGAATTTGGGAACAGTTACGTTCTAGGCTGCAGATGAACTCAATGGCCTAGCGGAATTGTACCAAGAAAAACTGCGTTTGAGGTACTCAGGGCCTGAATTTTGAAGTATTTTAAAGGCAATGCACAATTACGCGCTATGTTCGCTTCTTAAGCCAAACTGAGTGGGGTCAAGCAGATTATTTGCATTTATAAAGGAAGTCAGCTCCAGATTCATGGCTGTCTCGACTATCAGCTCACAGCAAATGTACTCTACTCTTTTACTACAAACAAACCCTACACACATTTTAATGCCTCAGCACCCATTACAAATCCACACAACCCACACCTTTACAACCTACTACCCCCAACTACCTCACATCTGCACATTCACTCACAGACAAAACACCACTCTATCCTATACCACTAGCCAATCCACTCATCACAAACACAACACAAATCAACAGCATTTTAACTATATTCCTTCCAGACTCACACTCCCTGCTCTAATTAATCCTGACATACCCCTTCTGTCACCAACAAATCTATAGTCAGCCTTCCATCTTTGCACCCACCATCAACCTCCTCCTCTTTTTACCACAACAACACAATCACACAACCCTTACACTCCACTCCACATAGGGGCTTATTTATGGGCCCTTGTGACAATTCAACGCCGCTGGTGCTTCACTTTTTGTGACATACCGGTGGCGTAAAAAATGCTCCACAGTCCGCCCTATTTACAAAGTGAAGCATCTAAGCAGATGCGTCACTTTGTAAAGCCCTGCGCTACATTATTCCTGCATCAGGTATAATGTATGCAGAGTGGGCGTTCCCCCGCAAAAAGCCTCATGAAAGTGGCGCAGTGAAATCTATCAGATTTCACTGCGCCACTTCTGGCACGCCCCTGCATCAAAATCTTACGCCTGCCTCACAGCAGGCGTAAGACTGACACAGGCACATTTAACATAGGACTTGCCAATGTGTAATAACCCATTGATGGAGTTGCCTCAATTTTGTGACACACTCCAGCAATGCGTCATTACTGCGCCTACAGATACGTCAGAAATACTGACGTATCTGTAACTCCTTGCGACATGGAATGCCGAACAGTAAATACAGTGCATCCATGGCATCGCAAGGAGAGTGCACTGAAAAGTGTTGCTTTGCTGTTTTCAAGCAGTGAGGCAACAATTTTCATAAATGAGGCCCATAATACCTCTTTTACAAATTAAATCTAATGCAGACACTTTTGTTCATCCCCTCACAGTACCACATACACTCTTTGCCAAAACACATCTCCATCACTTTTACCTTGCAACTTCCACTCGCCAACAATACTTTACATACAAATTCTTCACAGAAAACAAAAACATCATCACCTCCTCTCACTACTCCTCAAAAACAAAACAAAACATAACACACACACCAGCACAACAAAATCTCACACACACAACACCTCTTAATACTTTCCGTCACAAACTAAGAACATAAACCCACTCCCACCTTCCTGACTACACCGATAATACACACCCTAAACCAACTCCACTGCCAAGTTCCTCTCTTCCCCGACACCAAACGAATACACAGCAGCACGACAACTCTCCTTTAACTGCCTCTTATCCATTAGACAATTTAGAACCTTACAACTTGACCCACATGCTGCACCACCACCCCTAACTCCTACACCTTCCACCATAAACACACGCAAACAAAAAACCAACCTGCCATTCTCCACAACTTCGCTTCTCCATTTCTACTGTAAAACAAGCATACTCTACAAAAACAACACAGCTCACCAACTCACTCTCAACCACCGTCTCCACCACCTACACATGCAGACCCATCAGTATGCCTTTGTAGCATGCTGGACGAGGAACATGCTACAGAACAGCTACACTATTGCTATTCTCAGACAGCTAATACCAGCACTAACGACACACCTGCTACAAGCCCACAAAATACTGCTTGCTCTTCTACAAAAGAAAGTCACACCATCACCAAAGCACATTCTCTAAACTGCCTACTACTAAATGCATGATCACTCTTAAAAAGCAAGCATCGCATCTACGATCTTCTGACTGATACACAACCTGACCTACTCTTCATAACTGAGTCATGGTTGGGAGATGACATGGCTCCAGTGTTCCATGAAAACGCTCCTCTTGGCTATCAAACTATCACACAAAATTGTATAGGCAAAAGAGGCGGTGGCCTAGCGATTCTATTCGAGCAAACATTAAATATCACTAAAGCTGACGACGTGTCCATACAAAGTTGTGAGACCCTCTTCACCAGATAAAACCCTACACCATTTTCCTAGTGTAACTTCCTGCTCCTATAAGCTTCCACCTAGCAATGCAACATTCCCAGATACATTTCTGGACACAGTTTTAAACCTTATAACACTACACTCCAACCTATACATTCTGGGTGACCTAAACATTTGGTTTTTACAAACTCAATGGGCCCCATCAAAAAACAATCATCACTGGCCTAGACGCACTGTACTTACATCAGATCGTCCGCAAACCCAAACACGTCGCTAGACACAGCCATTTTTTCAAATACAGAACTAGTTAACTTTCAAACAATTACTCCAGTCACATGGTCAGACCACCATTTGTTTGCTTTCCAGCATAAAACAACACAAAGCAACACACCTAAAACCACCTTACATGCATACACCTAGCGACCCTGGAACAAACTCAATTTGGAACACTTAGAAACACAACTAACATCTAGTACAAATCTAGACACAATAAATTCCATTCAAAAACTATATGAGTGGCTACAGGAAGCTTTTGCTATCCTAATACCACTAAAGAACAACACAACAGAACGAAAGAAAACAGACACCTTGGAGAAATACAGAGCTAAAAGAGATAAAACAGCAAATTAGAAAGCTACAACGTACCTGGCTCAAAGCAAACACCAATCAAGACAAACTTCGCCTACAGAAACTTAACAGATTTTACAAGTCAGCAATCAAAAAGCTAAGAAAAAATACAATTTAGACAGAATTCATAATATTAAATGTGCAAATAAAGAATTCTATAAAATTCTCACTGAATTTCGTAAACCAAATTGCCTGGAAAGAGCTCATCCCATTTCTCAGGAATTCTCAGACAAATTGGCAAATTATTACATGACCAAAGCAGACATGTTGGACTCCTATTAAAAATAAAGAAAAACCACCAGCACCGACCCTTTTAAAAAAAAACACTACAAGGGTTGCTAACCCATCTTTTCCATTCCTTCCAACAAATAGCACACAATGAATGTATATAGTCAAGGCAAGCAGGCTTGCCGGCAGCCCTTCTGACCCATGTCCACCACAAACCTTCAAGAATATTCTTCTAACTACATCTGCTGCCACACCAGTGAGAAGAATCATCAACAATTCCTTAACTACGGGAATATTTCCAGAAGATCTAAAAAAGTCATACATATGCCTATTATTAAAGAAAACAAACCTGGACCCGCTTAACCCTGACAACTACAGACCAATTACAAATGGACCTTTCCTGAGCAAACTGATCGAAAGAGCAACATTCGCCCAGATGTCACAATTCATTGAAAATAATGCCATACTTTCAGACTTCCAAACAGGATTCCATCCAGGAAGAGGCACAGAATCTGCCCTCATTGCCATCTCTGCTCTCGACTGGATCGCATCCTACTTTCAAAACAGATCTAATGTCATCCATACCCCCACCTTTTTTGTCCAAACCGTACTCCACAAAAGCAGGGGTCCCTCAAGGCTCTATCATCTCACCCATGCTTTTCAAAATTTACTTGAAGTCATTACCAGCACTGATCAATCAATTTCACCTCATGTGCTATAACTAAAACTAAAATATCCATCAATTGCTCTTTTTGCATTTGTCACCCCGAGTGGGACGGGTATGCCCAGACGTGGGTCCCGTGCTCTCCATGCTACTGGAGTCAAGCTATCCTTGCTGATGAGGGGTGAAACCCCGAAACCGGTCGTAGGATGCTTGTTTCCAGTCCAGGGAGGACCTGAACTGGCAGTTTGGGCTGGACTGTTCCCATTGGGCGCATGGTCAAGACTGATTTGCATATGGTTGGGTTCAAACTGGAATGGCATGGGGAGCAAAAAACACAATGGATTTAGGCCCAGGTCTCTGTACTGGGGTGAATGTATGACATTGTTCTGCATTCTGTCCATCAATTGTTCTTTTTGCATTTGTCACCCCGAGTGGGACGGGTATGCCCAGACGTGGGTCCCATGCTTTCCATGCCACTGGAGTCAAGCTATCCAGGCTGATGAGGGGTGAAATCCTGAAACCGGTCCTAGGATGCTTGTTTCCAGTCCAGGGAGGACCTGACCTGACCTGACCTGACCTGACCTGACCTGACCTGAAAGTTTGGGTTGGACTGTTCCCATTAGGTGCAGGGTCAAGACTGATTTACATATGGCTGTGTTCAAACTGGAATGGAAAGGGGAGCAAATGATTTGTCACCCGAGGGTCCCGTGCTCTCTATGCCACTGTAGTCAAGCTATCCTGGCTGATGAGGGGTGAAACCCCGAAACTGGTCCTAGGATGCCTGTTTCCACTCCAGGGAGGACCTGACCTGGCAGTTCGGGCTGGACTGTTCCCATTGGACGCAGGATGAAGACTGATTTGCATATGGCTGGGATCAAACTGCAATGGCATGGGATGCAAAAAAACGATGGATTTAGGCCCAGATCTCTGTACTGGGGTGAATGTATGACATTGTTCTGCATTCTGTCCATCGATTGTTCTTTTTGAATAACTATGCAGATGGCACACAATTATTCCTTAATCTGGAAAGCCCCAAAGACAATGGAAACTCACAAATTTTCAGTTGCCTCAGAGCCGTGGATGACATGGAGACATCTCAAACTGAATGCTTCCAAAACCGAAATACTCACATATGGCGAATGGCAAAATTATGACCCACTCCGCCTGGCCTGATGATCTGGGGCCACTGCCTAAAATATCAAAGGAAGTAAGAAACCTTGGAATTACCATGGACTCCAAGCTATCAATGAGTGCCCAAGTATACAAGCTAGTAAGATCAAGCTTCATTACTATAAAAACTCTGCAACACATCTTCCCCCACCTGGGATTTCTACACAAGGTCCAGGCTATTATCTCTATTGTTCTGTCTAAACTTGATTTCACAAATAGCCTCTACCACGGATCATCTTTAACAACCATGAAAAGACTACAACAGATTCAGAACTCAGCTGCCAGACTACTCTTACATATAAAGCCACAAGCCCACATCTCCCCATCCTTGAAGGCCCTACATTGGTTAACGGTTGCCAGAAGATCAACATTCAAGCTGCTTTGCATCACCCACAAAGCGATACATAGAACAGGACCGCTCTTCATCAGGAATAAAATCACCAAATACATTTAACAAAGGAACCTCTGCTCTAGATTGGCACCTCGCCTCAAAATCCCACCATACAAGAAATAAACCATAGGTGGCACATCCTTCTCTGTTCAATCAGCCAAACTTTGCAACTCTGAGTCTTTACCCCCGAACATATTATCCACTGATAACACCCTTATCTTCAGAAGACTACTCAAGAGTTGGCTCTTCTCCACCTAACCACCATACTCAAACATAAATATACAGTATATCCCTCTGTATATAGCATTTATTTGGACTATCCATGTGTACCCACATATGTCTATTGCTTTGTATAAATGTGTATAAAAATTATGCTTATAAATATATAGGTATTTGTTACTTGAGCATAACAAAAGTACATATTACTTATGGTTACATTATTCTATGTTTAACATGTATATAGGGGACTGCATAAATAAGTAAATCTTTTATCATAACTATTTATCTACAATTGCTTCACTATTGAATTACAAAAAACAAAATAAATTAACTTAAAATACAGCAAAACATGAAAGTTTGAGTTTATTAAATACAACTTAAATCTATATATTACCGTCTTTATACATATATACCTCCCATGTACCTATATATCTTTATATGTATTACTTTACTTCTTATTCAGCATCTCCAATGCATTACCCTGTATTTCACCGTATACCTCTCTCAATATATCCTCTACCTCCACTCTCTGACTCATCTCAAACCTCATTCTACTTCTGTGATCCCCAAAATAACCCTCTCGAGAGTCTTCCCTTCTCTACCCCTCCTTGCATCATCTCATAGCTCTTTTACTATTCCGATCTCCCAAACAAGCCTTTCTAAACCCTTCCCTCTGACTCGTCACTTCTCCAGCTCCTCTTTACTCATCCCAAACCTCCTCCTACTCATATGAGCTCCAAAAAAAAACACTTTCCAGACCTTCCCTCTTCTATCCCGCCACTATCCTTTTCAATAGAACTAACAGACTAACATGTCCACCTCTTAAATTAATCTGATATTTCCCTATACTAAATCCTCATTAATCCTGTTTGGGTTCCAGAGTAGCGTGCTACCTGCCGAAAAGCGCTTCAACACATCATGGGTAGCAAGCGCTACATAAATGCAAACCCTTCCCTCTTCTATCCCTCCACTATCCTGTTCAATCCAAATAACAAATTCACATGTCCACCGCTCAAATTAATTTAATATCTCCCTATACTAATTCATCACTAATCCTTTTTGGGTTCCAGAGTAGCGTGCTAATCGTCAAAAAAGAACTTTGATGTCTCATCAGGGGTAGTAAGAGCTATATAAAGACAAATACAATTACAGTCTTGGCTTGTAAAGGCAGACAAGATATAGGCTGATAGTTGCTAGGATCTGCAGAGGAGAGACTGGCCATTTTTGCTAAGGGTAGGATTGAGGCTTTTTTCCAACCTTTAGGAAAATAGCCTGAGTTGAGCATTCCATTAAAGATGTGAATTAGATGATCAGATATTGTTTCTGGGACCGGCTGAAGAGTTTTTGGGGGACATGGATCAAGGGTAATTTTAGATGTCATAGTGCCTAATAATTCTTTGGTGGTCTTTTTGTTCACTAATAACTCTGTTAACGACTCTACAAGGCAACTCATAATCCAGTGGGTGATGGGAGCGTTAAAACTGTTTTCAGGAAAGTCAAATTAAAACAAGCATTAGCAAAGCCAATAGGTCTCAGCTTTATAGGGTCAATTGACTTTGTCAATGGTGTTTTTTGTGCTGTGCTGTGTTGTGGTGTGGTATGCAATGGCCTGTCATTGCATAGTGTTGTATTGTATGGCCTGTCATTCTATAGTATGGTGTGGTATGACCTGTCATTCTGAGTATGGTATGGTGTGGTGTGGTACGGTATGACCTGTCATTCTGTATTATGGTATGGTATGGTATGGTGTGGTATGGTAGTCACAATGAGATTACAACCATATCACACTGAACAATGAATCACACTCATGATGTGCAGATTTCAATTATGACACATGGTCCAGAGATTGGAACTTTGGGTTTTGGGATTGCATCATGCAAGTGGCCTGAGACTTTCTCATCAACATACATAAAAATGGCTAGGATGATACTGTCTACATCTACTGAGTGTCAGGTAGCCAATACATGGATGGGGGTTGTCATTTATTTCCTGCAATACATGACTGTGTACCTTTCAGCCCTCAGACAAATGTACTGCAATGTAACATAATGCTACTGGCTCACACCTGTAGCAACAACAAATGTTGAGTCTCAATCAAACATGTACGTGTACCCACAAAATCCCAGGGCTGTAGTTGTCTGCACACATTTGCTATTGCTGTATGCATGCTGGAAAACTCATTCAATTCAATTCAATTCAAAGACATTAGAGCGCATGGCTACCTCCAACAGAGGTGTCCTGGCGCTGATGCGGATCCTGCAGAATAGGAGGAGGGGGATGGACTACAGACTAGAGACAGGCAAACAGCCAGGTCTTCAATGCTTTCCGAAATGCTTGTTCAGTCTCTGCCTTATGAAGGTGGTCAGGCATGGAGTTCCACAAGGATGCAGTTCTCACTGAGAAAGCTCTACCACCAATCCTGGCTTTAGAAAAGCAGGGGATCCTGAGAAGTTGCTGAAGATTGGATCTCAAGGTCCTCGCCTGGTGGTATTTCCGGAGTCTCTGTCTCAGGTACACCGGGCCCCTATCCCTGGAAGCTCTATAGACGATGGTGAGCGCCTTGAACTCTATCCTCCTTTGGACAGGCAGCCAATGAAGGCTCCGCAGGTGAGGGGAGATGCGATGACAAAATGGCACATTTCTAATGAGTCTGGCCGCCGCATTCTGAATAACCTGCAGTCTTTGAGGCAGATAGGCAGGAAGACCCAGGTACAGGCTATTAGCATAGTCCAACCTCGATGTTACCATAGCGTGGACTACAGTCTTCCGACAATCCATTGGAAGAAAATGCTAAAATCTCCGCAAGGCTTTTAATTTCCAGAAACAAGCCAAAAAGACTTGGTAGATCTGAGCTTTACAAGAGAGGTGCGTATCAAATTTGAAACCAAGATTCCTAGCCGCATCGACTGGAGTGGGTGGAGGGTTCAGCTCCGAAGGCCACCAGAGATCGGGAGTCGGAGGAGAAGGTTGATTAAAAAACAACACCTCGGTTTTATCAGTATTTAATTTGAGGCAACAATCAGTCATCCAAGTCGAGATATTGACCAGACAGTTCTTGAAGTTGTCGAAAGCTGCCTCTGAGTGCTCTTTGAAAGTGAACACCAGCTGAGTGTCATCAGCATAGGAGACAGCTTTCACTCCCCATTGCTCAACGAGAGAAGCCAGCGGGGCCAGATAAACATTCAACAAGGTGAAACAGAGCCCTGGGGCACCCCACACACGAGGGATTTAGGTGCGCAAACATGGGGGTGAAGAAATACTTGCTGTGACCGGCCCTCTGAAAACGAGCGGAACCAGGCCAGCACAGTACCCGTCACCCCCAGGTGTTATGTTATGTTATGTTATATGGGTATTTATAAAGCGCACGGCTTCTCATACGAGTGTCCCGGCGCTGACTTAACCCTATTGACAGAACAATTGGTGGCAGCTACAGAAACTCCGCTCTCATTGAAACAACCAGGTTTTTAATTTCCTTCTAAAGCTAAGTAGAACTTGTTCCTGTCTCAGGAGAGGCGGCAGGTTATTCCACAACTTAGTGGCGGTCACCTGAAACGAGCGTCCACACAGCCGAGAGCGTGCAAATTTTGGCACGACCGACAGCTTCTGAGTTGAGAATCGCAGGGTTCTGACAGGGGCGTATGGCTGAATTCTGCTCCTAATGTAGGGAGCTCCAACATTATGAAGGGCTTTAAAGACTAATACAAGAGCCTTGAAAATCACCCTTTTTAGCACCGGGAGCCAATGCATGGACACCAGAAGGGGCGTCATATGAGTTCTAAGGTCAACCAGCAAGACAGCCCTTGCTGCCGCATTCGGTACCACCTGCAAACGGCCTAGTAGGTAGTCAGGGAGGCCGAGATACAGAGCATTAGCGTAGTCCAGCATAGATGTTATCAATGCTTGGACCACAGTTTTCCTATGAGGAACTGAGAGGAGAGGGAGAAAGTTCCTCATCATTTTCAATAGTCCGAAACAGGTGGCGGCCACAGATTGCACTTGTACCTTCATGGACATGTCCGTGTCCATTTTTACCCCAAGATTTTTTACGGTGTTAACTGGACAGGTGGGGGGGGACATGTCCTGAGGTCACCAATTGCGCCATTCCACACCAGGACTGTGGCCAAAGCAGATGATTTCGGACTTATCGGAATTACATAACAATTGGTTTAGCCTGAACCAGGAAAACACCTTGGACAGGCAATTGTTGATATCATCTCCTCTCAATGCCGCATTTTCTCATAGGTAAACAACAGCTGTGTATCGTCGACGTAAGATATAACTTTAGCCCTGTGATACTCAGCCAGGTGTGCCAAGGGAGCCATATATAGATTGAACAAAGTTGGGCTCAGGACCGAACCTTGTGGCACTCCAACCCTCATCGAGGGGATAGGGGCGGTGAAAGGGGGGGGCCATATGGTTTGCTGGCAGCTTTCGAGAAAGGAAACACAAACCACTTAAGGACCGTGCCCCCGATACCACAGTCCTGAAGCCTGTGCAAAAGTCAATCGTGGGGCACGGTATCAAAAGCCGCCGAAAGGTCCAGCAGTATCAATACCGCTTTCCCACCGCTATCCAGAGTGGTCTTAATGGTGTCAGAGACTTCCAGTAACGCCGTCTCTGTACTATAATTAGATCTGAACCCCGATTGACTGGGGTGCAGAGCGTGGGTGGTCTCAATAAAGTCAGTGAACACCATGTTCACATACTTCTCCAAAGCCTTGGAGAAGTATGGCAGCAACGTTATTATTGGTCTGTAATTGCTGACTGTCAAAGGGTCTGCCGAAGGTTTTTTAAGAAGTGGCAAGATTCGTCCATGTTTCCAACACTCTGGCACCGAGCCCTCAGATAAAGACAGATTCAGGACCAGGTTTACAGCTGGATTGATCACATCCGCATTAGAGGCTAGCACTCTGGCCGGACAGGGATCCATAGGGGAGCCGGATTTCAGTGCTTGCATTATTTTAAGCGACGTGGTCATAGAAATAGGGGGGGAACTCCGAGAGTGTCTCATCTAAGTTGGAGTAGGCAGAAACGGGTGCGGCTAAACTATCATCACCAGCTCGACACCCAGTTCCGAAGGCATCCTGAATATTTTTAATTTTATTATAAAAATATTGTGCCATGCGGTTTGTCCATTCCTCTATAGGAATAAAAGGGGCTTAATTGCTTTCGGGGAGGAGAAGGCCTTAACAATTTTGAACAATTCCAGGCTTCTATTCCCAGCTTGTTCTATTTTTGAGGCCAGAAAGCTTTTTTCCCCTCTCACACTTTGGCGAAATGGGTCTTCAAGGCCAGTTTATAAGTAGTTTTCTTTATGGGATCAAAATTCTTTCTCCATAATCTTTCCAGGCATTTGCATGCACTCTTGCTTTTCCTTAGTTCTTCCGTGAACCAAGGGGCAGAGGCACGACCTGTTTTAGCTACCAACGTTCTCTGTGGTGCTAATTGCATAGCCCACTTCAAGAGCCAGCCTTCAAGTGCGCGAACATCCTCCTCCAATTGGCCACTAAAAGGAATAGGATGTTGCCTTAATATGGTAACTACTGCCTCCGGCGTAAACTCTGCATAAGATCTAAAACTACTAGCCCTAAGTTTGCACTGGAAAGAGGAACTCCCTGATTCCTTACATATACGGAAGGTGACCAGGAAATGATCAGACCAGATGATAGGGAGGGGTGGGTCTATTGCAATCTTCGTTGACGAAAAAATCTGGTCCAATATATAGCCTTTTTGTGGGTGGGTAACGAGACATAGGGTGTTAGATTCAAAATACTGAGAGATTCACATAGCTTCATGGACTCATGATGATCTGCCATTTGATCCATGTGTATGTTAAAATCTCCGAAAACCACGCAATGGTTATATTTAGCTGCGATAGGGGACAGGGCGGGTCCAAGAGACTCCAGAAATCGACCTGCTGGCCCCGGTGGTCTGTAAATTACTACGCCAGCCAGCGATTGCTGAGCGGACACTGTCAAGCGAAAACCGAGGCTCTCCGCCCCCTCAATCTCTGCCATAGGTAGAGATAGGCATGAGAGAGAGTTTTTACAAATAATGGCCACGCCCCCCCCTCCCGCTAGCCCTATCCTTCCTAATTATCAGATAGTCAGAGGGAATCGCATTCACAATATTCGGGTTGGATCCCTCATTGAATCATGTCTCGGTGATAAACATGATATCAGGCTTTATATCAGTGAGGAGATCAAACAGTTCCAACTCATGTTTTTTTATTGATCTTGCATTAAGAAGGGCTGCCTTCAAATTGCCTTCGTTCGTCACAGACCGCGGTTGGTAAGTACATGCCATGTCTCCAACTACCCTTGAAGGAAGGTTGTCATTGTTATACGGCTGTGCATCCCAGTTACAGTTCACACATGAGAGATGGTTAGTGTCCACAGATAGGGTAGAATGGGTGCTACAGCTCCCCCGCTTATCCAGGGCTAGTAGACTCTCTCTGCTGTAACTCAGTTTTACCTTTTGGGCGATGATTTTGCCTGCTGGGCAACAGGCAGCATTTCCGGCGCCGGTCGCCTCCGGGACGCTGACGGGCGCAGACGGGCTTGCCTTTGGCGCGCCAGCGGTGCTCCCCTGCGCGCTCGCACAGCGTACCTTTTTAACGTCTCCAGCTCCAAAAAGAACTAGTCCGCACACTGAGAGAAGTATTAACCAGGAAGTGCAGAGTCTAGCTATCAGTTCTCGCCACCCCGGGTTTCAGATTCCCATTCAAAGTTCAATTTCCCTGCAAGTGTTAGTTCATTGCCCCATCAATTTTAAAAATCATTTAAGCATGTAGTAAAATGGGGAAAAATTCAGTGCAAAAGCAGCATTAATTAAAACAAGTATTGAGTCAGTTTCAAGACACGGACGGAGAAGCAGCTGACTGCTCTGTCAAAGGGTGTGCTCAAGTCTCTCCAATAAAATTTGGTGAGACACCGTGTCAAATGCTGTGGAGAGATTCAACAGCACAAGCATGGCTGAGCTACCCTGATCTAAGGCTTCACGTACAGTTTCTGTCACTTCCAGGAGGGCAGTCTCTGTACTATATCCCGATCTAAAGCAAGATTGGGAGTCATGCAAACAGTTGTTAGACTCAAGGAAGTTAGATAATTGCTTCTGTACTTCCTTCTCAAGGATTTTGGCCGGGACAGGCAAGAGGGAGATAGGCCTAAAATTCCTGAGCTCCATAGGGTCGGCATCCGCTTTTTGCAGGATCGGCAAAACATAGGCCGCTTTCCAGATGGAAGGGTAAATGGCTGCCCGTCATCAGGGAACAGTTCCAAATAGGGTTCAGTTGCCGATTGAACCTGTCAGCCAGCAGTTTAAAGAACTTAACCGGGTAAGGATTGCCGGGTGAACCTGATTTGCATTTGCTCAGTTCTAGAAGAGATGCAGCAGGGTTAAACGGGCTGAACTCAGACCACATTCTAGGAAGGTCAAGAGTAGGTTTTGGTATGATAGGAGACCCAGATGGGGATAAAGAGGAGTAGATGGATTGCACTTTCATCTTAACAAGAACTTTGTGATATATAATCCAGCGACCCGTTCACCATGATGCAGGTTGGCTACGTTGCTGGCACCCACTTTCACTAAGCCCACCAGTATGTGCATTCCTGCATGTCAGCATCGACACATCTCTACAACAATACATATTACCTCGTAGTATATGAATGCCTTCCAGAAATGGGACATAAGAGATTTATGGGGTATGGGGTTGGCATTTAGAGGCCAATCCATGTGCAGACTGGTGTGTTTTTCCAGCTGGGCATGACATTTCTATTAGACTGAATCCATGCAATGAGGCCAACTGGCACTCCATAGTCTTCACAGCAATTGCACAATGAGCCTTTACAATTATACACTGCACGAGATCAGAAGGCTGGCATCCAGTTAAGACCTGGAAAGCAATATGCCCACAACATTGCCATGTGGACTTCCACATCCACACTGTGTATCGGTCAGGAAGTCAGGCAATGATCTAGTAAACACCTTGGTTACCTTGAGCAGCAGGCCTACATCCCCACGGCCTCCAGGCCATGAGTGTGAATGTTCCTGTGTCACAGCCTTTCACATAGTGATGACATGGCCTACTCTGAGGGAGGCCTGCTGCTGAATTGCGACAGCCATACCTCGGGTAGGGTAAGAAACTGAAGATCTGGAAGTACGAATAACAATGTACACACACCTGTACAGACATGCATGTACACATGTCTTTTGTTAATATGATAGGTCGAATCCATTGATGGAGACAACGTAGCATAGGCACATCACAACAACATATACAGCTTCTATTCATATCAGTTCAATTTTGACTGGTACCCTGCTGACCAGTGGCGTCTCCTCGCTAAGGTGGAGGAGTGTCACCCCACTGCTTTTCGCAGTGTAAAAAAAGGAAAAATAAAATGGTAATAACTTGACATTATTATCATTTTATTTGCTCCTTCTGTGGCATCTTGTAGGGGCGGGCGGATCTGCTCTGCTCTCTGAGCAGGGGGGAGGAGTGGTGGGCACTCTAAGAGTGCGCAATGACTGGTTGGCCAGCCGTCTCGGGCCTGCCAAACATTCATGCGTACCTTGCATGTTCTCCACCCAGGCTGCACTATATACAATTTGAGACGCGCCCACACTGTGAGAGTCAACATAAGGAAGGGCCAGTGGACTGTGTCGAATGATTTTTCTGCATCTAATGACAGTATTAAATGTGGGTCTCACCTGGCACTTGTGACTTCTAGCCAATTATGTAATCTTCGCAAGTTTAGCCTAGTTGACCTCTTAGGCATAAAGCCGGATTGATCTCGGTGGGTGAGGTTAGATATGACAGTTGTCCGTCTGCTAGTTAGTATGCGGGCTAACATTTTTATCTCCGTATTTAATAGTGATATGGGTCGATAGGAGCTACCCCTCTCTGGCAGCTTACCTTTTTATGTATTACCACTATTGTGGCCATCCGGAGGTCCCATGGAAGGATGCCCACTTCTTGCATTTCTAAGAACAAGTTAAGGAGGTGGGGACTTAGGAGGTGTGCGTTCTGTTTGTATAGCTCTGGTGGTAATCCGTTAGGACCCGGGGCTTTCCCGGGTTTCAGAGAGCTGATGCCTTCTCTAATTTCTGTGAGTGTTATCTTTTCCTCTAGTGTTTAGGCTTCTTTTTTATCTAGTGTGGGGACATCTATTTCGGCTAGGTATCTTTCAAATTGTGATATCTCTGCCAGAGGCGTTTCGCATAGAAGGTCTCGTAATATTGAGTGGGCGTAGTGCAGGTTTGACCACCTTCGGAGTCTATCTGGGTCACCCATCTTGAATCTAGTTCTTTCTTGCTGAGCCATGCAAGCAGCCTGTCTACCTTATCTCAGGCATCATATAGACACCAGTATGTGGCTTGAATCGCTGTCTGTGCCTCCCTCTGGGTGAGGGCCAAATATTCCCTGCGGAGAACTTGCATCTTTCATATTAGTGAAGAATCTTTGCTGGTTAGGGCTTGTTTTTCTAGTTGAAAAAGTTTCTATTCAGTTTCCGCTATCTCTTCAGTTTCTCTACTTTTTTGTGTGCTATTATGGTCTGGGCTCTGTCTCTTAAACCCGTTTTGTATGCCTCCCAGAGTGTTAGGGCGGACTCTATGGATTCTGTGTTTTCTTTAAAGCAAAGTTCTGTGTCTATTTTTATTTCCTGGGCGACTTTAGGGTCCTTAAGTTCCCAGCCATTGAGTCTCAACCATTCCTGGTTTGCTGTCTTTTTTGGCCCACTGTGAGCCAAAGAGGCGAGTGATCTTAGAGGCCTCTTGCCAGATATTCTACTTTCTGGATCTCTGCTACGTACCCAGCCGGGTCGAAAATATAGTCAATTCTGGAGAAGACTCTACGGGTACCTGTATAAAATGAGTATGTCTTGGTATGTGGATGTTGTGTACGCCACCTATCTATTAGTGCTAATGTGTCAATAAAGCGTTTGAGTTGTGTGTTTTTGGGGCAGCTTGTGGTTGTCAACATTGTATTGTGGTTGTCAACACTCACAGAGCATGTTGCTTGCGTAGCAACAGTAAAATAAACACCTTCAAATGTTTTGATAAAGCAATTTCCTATGCTAAAAACCATGGGGCATATTAGCAAAGCTGGCTACGGCAATAATGGGCTTGTTATTATGCATTATAGAATTCCAATAGAAGCCCAGGTTAGATGTGCAGAACATCTAACCTGGGCTTCTATTGGAATTCCATAACCATATTAGCAAGCCTGTGGGTCTTGCTAATATGCCACCATATAACCAATTCACAAAAATGTATTTAGACAATAAAATATCAAGCAATGAGAGAGGTGATGATTTTGGAGTCACCCCTAACCTAGGGGGAGGACCAAGCAGATGCCTTGAACACAAAAAGCATATCATGTGAACGATTCAATGGTGGTCCCTTCCTCCTAGGACCACCCCAAGCACAGTTATGGGCAAAAATACAATCCCAACCAAAGGCCCTGCAAAGCATTATGGGACGAGATTAGCAGTGGGCAGTGAATATTATAGTGTCCAATATCAAAATAATTCTACAAAGAGCTGCAGTTCCACTAGTCGTTACAAGATGTCCCTCACGAGTCAAATGCAAAAGCATTGAAACCCTTTCATGAAGCTTTTGCATTTGACTCGTGAGGGACATCTAGTAACGACTAGTGGAACTGCAGCTCTTTGTAGAATTATTTTGATATTGGATACTATAATATTCACTACCCACTGCTAATCTCGTCCCATAATGCTTTGCAGGGCCTTTGGTTGGGATTGTATTTTTGCCAATAACTGTGCTTGGAGTGGTCCTAAGAGGATGGGACCACCACCGAATGGTTCAAAAGATGTTTTTAGTTTTCAAGGCATCTGCTTGGTTCTCTCCCTAGGTTAGGGAGGATCCCAAAATCATCACCTCTCTCACTGCTTGTGTAGTAACTATATGCATTTTTAGCATATAAAGACAGAGATATTTATTTTATCTTAACTTGCACTGTACAAGATGCTTTTCGCAATTATTGTACAGTGCAGCCAAGCACAGTATGTAGGTACGTGAAGTGCTACTACACAAACTACGCCCAGGCTTATTCATAATGCATGATGCAAGAATCAGGCAGTTCCTAATGTAATGGAATAATAATGTGATTCGCGATGCAAGAATCAGGCAGTTTGTAATGCAATAATGTGATTTGTAATGCAAAAATCAGGCAGTTCGGAATGCAATAATAATGCAGTTTGTGATGCAATCTGTGCGGTCAACTCGGGCCCTCACTAGGCCCCCAACAGCAGAGACAACGGTCATAGACTTACAGGGGAGGCCCCGGTCCTGCTGGGCAGGTCCGGGCCGCTCGGGGACTCAGCGCGTCTAACGCGGTGCAGCAGGAGAGAGCTCGGAGCACTCCCGCACTCCTCCGGCACACCTCCCCAGGCCACACACGCTTGCGGCTGCCGACCGGAGTCCAAGCCTTACCTGGGGGGGTGCGCTGCCTCGCTCTCTCTCTCTCCCCGTTCGTCTGACGTCCTGCTGGGTGATCTCAATCACGTTGCAGCTCTGTTGCTAGGCGGTGCTGTAGATGGACAGGTTACGGCACTGCCTTCTCCGTCGCTGATGATCTTGGGCAGATTCCTTTTGACGAACAATGATCACGATCCCTTTCACCTTGTAACTTTCTTAGCTTCAAGCAATCCTTTAGCACGTTACGGCTCGGGCCGGCGGCGGTGATCCTCACTCACAGCCTCAGTTACGATGACGGCTCAGGCTACAAACAGCAATACAGCAGCGTGGACGATGTTTCACGCTGCGGGGCAATGCGATCCCGGGGCAGCTTGTAAACAGTACCACAGACCACACGGCAGTCTCAGGCGTGCAAGAGCACCACGCACACAGAGTCGCTGAGACACAGTCCTCAGTTCCAACTACCCTTTTAGCACGTTGCGGCTCGGGCCGGTGGCGGCGATCTTTACTTGCAGCCTCAGTTACAATGACGGCTCGGACCACAAACAACAATACAGCAGCATGGACAATGTTTCATGCTGTGGGGGCAATGTGATCACGGGCACCTGATGAACAGTACCACGGACCACACGACAGTCTCAGGCAGGTAAGAGCACCACGCACACAGCGTCGCTGAGACACTGGTCTTAGTTTCAAACAGTCCTTTGGCACGTTGCGGCTCGGGCCGGCAGCAGCTATCTATGTTTACTCACAGCCTCAGGTACGATGACGGCTCGGGCCACAACAGCAAGACAGCAGCGTGGAAGATGTTTCACGCTGCGGGGGCAATGCGATCACGGGGCACCTCGTAATCAGTACCACGGACCACACAGCAGTCTCAGGCGTGCAAGAGTACCACGCACACAGCGTCACTGAGACACGGTTGGAAACTTTTGTGTTCCTGAGTTTCCACAACAGGGGACCAGCTCTCCTCGGGCACTTGGAGACACGCTACTTCAGGACACAGCACACAGTAAAGTCCTCACAAGCAGGGGGACACAGCACACAGCAAAGTCCCTTGTCCTCTCCTTAGTCAAACCAGTGAACTGCAGGCCAGCCCCAGAACACACAGCAAGGGCAGTCCTTCTCTTCAGTCTCTTCAGCTGTTCTTCCTTGGCAAAGGTTCCTCTTGATCACAAAGTAGGTTCAATCCATTTTCAGTATGGATTGCAGTCTGGAGTAGAGGGGTTTCAGCTCTTCCATTTATACCCCTAAATGCCTTTGAAGTCTTTGTGTTCAGGGGGCTCTGAGCCCAGTCCAAACCAGTTCTGGGTGCCTTCCTGCCAGGGCACACTTTCTTCCATTGATAGTGGGGGTCTGGGGCCCAGATGCTCAGCAGGAGGTGGAGCCATCCTTTTCTGGCAGCAACACAGCCCTCTTCACATCCAGGGGGCTACTCCTCCCCCTACATCAAAAGCAGGCCCAGGCTGTTGCTGTCCCACCTTCTCCTCCCTGGGGTCAGACCCTGTCACATCTAAACCCAGGCAGGCAATATACAACCAGGCAGAGGCACACAATATGGTTTAAGACAATAAACCAGCCACTTTTACAAACATGGTTTCTAAGCACACAATTTAAAAACCATCTTCACAAAAAGATGTGTTATTGAATTCTGGGTTCAGGCACACTAAACTCCATCTCTCCATCTTATGCCTATGGGAAGATATGCTGGAACCATGGGACACAGCATTCCCCATTCTGTCCTATTGGCAAGGTGGCCTTGCAACAGTGAAAAACGAATTTGGCAGCCTTTCATTGTCAGGACACGGTACACACCTCAGTACATGTCCTACCTTTCACATACACTGCACCCTGTCCAGGGGGGTACCGTGGGCCTACCATAGGGGTGTCTGATGTGCATAAAAAGGGAAGGTAAGGCCTGGCAAGTGGGTGCACTTGTCAGGACAACAAGGCAGTTAACAAACTGTGCGCAGGCACTGCAGGGGCAGGCCAGAGATCTCTCTTTAGGGCTACTTGTGTGGGTGGCACGATTAGTGCTGCAGGCCCACTAGTAGCATTTGCATTACCAGCCCTGGCACACATAGTGCACTTTACTAGGGACTTTACTAGTAAGGCAAACATACCAATTATGGACAACCAATTACCATAACACTTTATACAGGGAGCACTTGCACTTTGACACTGATCAGCAGTGGCAAAGTGCCTAAAGCATCTAAGCCAGTAAAACGAAATCCATCACAGCATCAAAAATAGAGGAGGAAGAGGCAAAAAGTCAGGGGTAACCACGCCAAGTAATGCCAGGTCTAACAGCAGCGCTGCAAGCCTTCTAGTTGCGCTGCCCTAGTGCTTCGGAACATCCATTCAACACCCATGAAACACCCCTTCCACACAGAGTAAGGCATTGCCTTACTTCATATTTACAATGCCATGAAAAGCCACGCAGGGTGGCTTTACGTGGCCTTGTATATATGGGCCTGCACACTGTGCCTCCGGAGCATCACAAATGTGACGCTCCAAAAGCGTAAAATGGCCACCATGGCATTGTAAATACGCCCCAGAGAATGTTGAGCAGACGCCAGGACTCAAACCTCGCTCCCCAGTTTCTTGGTGGGCCATTAGGTCACTGCCAAATCCTTTGCAATGCTAATTCAAGTGTGCTTTACTATTCCTCCATGGGAACACAGCAACTGTACTCACCCTGTAATTGTGACCTTTGGCAAATACACGGATGAGGGGGTTCTTGGGTACAGCCGGGAGTTGTCTTCCCCAAAGCAGGCATGGCTAAATCCTTTAGTACGGTTTCACTCAGCAGCCAGTTAGATTTCATGGTCGAATAACCCAGAGGTGATTGTTCGTAAGTTGGGCAATGGGTGTTTACCTTTTTCTCCCCAACCCTTCATAAAAAAAAACAATTTCTCCTCGTCTCGCCATGTTAAGACCAGGTTTTCCCTGGTCTTAATTTTGGTGCTGCCTCCTATTTACGCTACCCTTGTAAATAGGGGGCAGTGTCAAAATCAATGGGTGTTGCGGTGAGACGATTACTAGTCGTGTTTTCCTCTTTCTATGTGTGCTGCAGAATGCAGCACACACAGAAAAAGGAAAAATGAGGCGAAATAGAGGTATTTCTCCTCGTTGCACCCGTAGGAATCTGACGCATTCCCAGGTTGACAAATCCTTGTAAATCTGGCAATGTCTCAGGTTCCATGTATGTGGTGTGGGAACACCCACAGCATCACCCATGGAACGCCCTTTTTACACAGAGTGCTGCGTGAAAGGGGGCCATATTTACAAGGCCATGGAAAGCCACGCAGGGTGTCTTTACGTGGCCTTGTAATTATGGGCAGGCACACTGTGCCACCGGTGCGTCAAAAAAAAGTGATGCACAGGCGGCGCAATGGTCTTGTAAATATGCCCAGATATATATATTTGTTAGTATAACATGTAATGCGTGGCACTTGGCAGGGATGCTCCCTCTGCTCAGTTTCAGATCTTCTCCACTTTAGGAAGAATCTTTAAACCTGGCTGTATACTCTGTCGCTGTTTCACTTAGCCCAGGGACATTGTTGGCATTTCCACAGCGCCAGGGCACTCTTCTAAGTAATCCCTGCGCTTTACAAATGGAAAAATATTATTATTATCATTAACAATGATAACAATAATCATCGTCAGAATAAAGGGAAGGCTTTTACCTGTCAGAAACGGTTACTTTTGACAGAATGCATGCACGTTTAACAGCTTCAGGTGTCAGCGTACACACAGAGTAGGCCTGACATCATGTTTTCACTGCCACTGTAGTCAGGGCCAATGGAATTATGTGATTGTGAGGCTGCTGCATTTTCCGCATAATTATAGATTTGCCACGCAATCTATCATCTAATGCATAATCTGCAGATTTTAACCCACAAAAATGTTCAACAGTTACTAAAAACGCAGTAACACATGTTGCAGCACAGCGTAAGGCTTTTTACAAAAGTTGACTGGTCCCTTTCTGTGGCGCTTTGCTACATTTGGGTGTTAAACTGGTACTAATGAGGTGCAACCAATGCACAGGCAGTGTTAGCAGGTGTAAAATTGATTAAATAAATGAAGAAATACTTTCCCAAAATGGTCCGCATTATGCTGCATAATGTGCCTTTTCTTGCCGCATATTTTACTCAACCCTGCCCCATAATTTGGCCCTCTACTGCGGCATAATTCCTGTGGCCCTGACTGTAGAGGCTGGCACAATAGGTGCTGTAGGCCACAAGTGACTCAACTTACAGGCCCTAGGTACACTTTGTACACAATATACTAAAGATTTATAAGTAAGTTAAATATGCCAATTAGGAATTTACCAATTCAACCCAGTTTTAAGTTGAAGCACAGTACTTTACAATGGTTAGAAGGTGTAAAGTACAGTGGGGCATATTTACAAGCCCCTTGCTTTGCCGGTACGTTACCTTTTCCTCATTTTAAAAGTGACGCACCTGCGGCGCAATGGGCTTGTAAATAAGGTCCTACAGTCCATAAAGTTAGGGTTGTGCGAAAAGGCAAAAAAATCCAGGGTGAACAGGCATAAAATTTACTACAGGTTTTATCTCCTGCATTCCACATATCACGTGAAAGTGCAAGCTTTGCCAGACAAAAGGGCATATTTGCAAGGGGGTTGCGAAAACGAAGCGTCACGTTTCAATGCCCTGCTCCATATTTAGAAAGCAACGCTAAGCCACTTTGCGAAGCTTTACACCACTTTGTAAATATCGTACTCTTTCACACAGGTATCTGCGTGAAAGGGCAGTGCAATGGGTGTTGCTGTGGACGTTCCACCGCAACACCCATTGGTTTTTGGTGCTGCTCCAGATTTACAAGGATGTGTAAATCTGAGGCAGCGCCAAAAACTAACGCCACTAAAAAGCAGGCGTTAGAATGGCACAATTCTCCTCGTGCTTGTTATTTCTATATGTGCTGCAGCAGCACACATAGAGCAAATCGCCTTTAATGATTGTTTATGTGCATGAAGGTGTCCCTTCCTGCACATAAACAATCATCCCTGCAACACAGACACCCTTTCACGGGTTTTATTGCGCGGGGATGCGCCATCTGCTGCAATCACTCTGCTGGTTTCTGACATAGAAGGTGTACTTTGCATGACACTTCCCTTGGAGGGCGAACAATCTGCAGAAAAGCAACTGGTTGAAACCTGTGGAAAGTAAATAAAACATAGATGAGCAGTTTTATAAGTAAAAAAATCACGTTTGAAATAGCGTGCGATATGTGGTTGGTTTTCCTCATAATTGTCCTTATTTTATTTTAGAAGACTGTTTTAAGAACGTTACAGTTCAAATGCTTCAAATGTTGCAGATGGGATCTTTTATATAAACATTATTAGACCCCCGTATTGACGGAAGTCGTCCAAAAATTTCAAAATCTTTTCATCAGCTACCATACGAAATGTAACTGAATAGAAGAATTGAGTGGTTGTACTACAACTTCAACACTAAGTTCGTGTCTACACCTTTGTGTACTAATTCAACTCTTATGACTGATAGCGCGACTAAATCTACGGAGTTCATGTCGATGAATGTAGAAACCTGTTTCAAACAAGTATCACAAGAAATAAAACCATTAAAGAATAATTAATGAGAAGCGGATTATGCTTTGCGACGGGCGCCGGGAGCGCCATGTTTGCAATGCATTATGGGCAGCCGGATGTTCATTCAGTCTCGCTCACATTGCACGGGAAGTGCTTTCCTTACAGCGTCGCTCAAGGAAAATAAACACAAAATAGACGCGGTCGCATCATAAGGTTGAAGTTAGATTCTTATTCGGCCAGCATTTTATTTGTTGCAACATTTTATATAAAATACTACAGTAAATAATTCAGCTCATTCTTATTTTATCGGACTTTGCATCACCACACCGTGAAAATGTTGTTTTTCAATCAAAACACATACCACTATTTTACCCATTAGGATTTAGTATGACAGCTTTCCACCAAAACACGGGACAACTTTTCAGCACAAAAGTCATATTCTTCTTAAGAAATGGAGCACTCCTTTGGAAGGCCTGTAAGTAAGCTCTCTGAGCCACTCATAATTTGTGGCACCATATGCATAGCTGCCAAGGTTTCAGATTGCTATGTGTGACATTGTCATAAATACAGTGCAATTATGAGTGACATTTCAGCGACTATGAGTGACACTTGCTCACGAGCAATATAAAGCAATGAAGAGGGAAACATAAATATCAGAAATTACACCAATTTGAGCATCAAGAAAGGCTAAGTTAACTGCTTCAAAGCATATAAAATAATTGTTAAACAACTCATTTATCAGACTGCGGCCAAAATTGCAGACAATAGATCAAGCAGTCTGGAAAATGTTCATAATTTATTGTAATCAGATGAGTGACTCGCAGACTCACTGGATTGACGCCGACCACATGAGCTGTAAGCAGGGCTGCATTAGCAAGCGGAGCGTGGGAGGCACTCATTTAGGCCACAGCTAGGCTGATAGCATAGTCTCACTGACCTGACACTTTCAGAACACTTTCTTTTGAGGAAGGCGACGAGCCAGCTCTGTAGTAAAGATTATGCTCAGTCCTGATGGCACACACGCTGGGATGCATTTTTGGATTAGGATTTGCACATTTACTATTATTCCAAAAAAGGTACTGGCACAGGCCTTCACTTTCCCCCACCTCTGCAGTTTAGACCACAGTAATTGCCAAGTTTTTTCTGTCATGTTTTACTGTTCCAGCCAGAATAGCGTTTTAACCAAATGCATATTACATTTTCGTGCTCGTCATTTCACTTGTAACACTGAAACACTGAGCTGCCCTGCGCCTGCAGATTTACTGTGTCTCAAATTATCAGATCTTGATCATCTCTGCAGTGTGTGCGGTGCGCTCCACGCTGTGACAAGTTACAACTGATGAGAGCGGACTGAGAGGGGCATCTGAGGAAATAAATTATTGTGTGTGAAATGGATGCGTGCGCTGACCGTGGCGCTGTGTGTGACAACAACATAAACTACTACTCCTGTATCACGGCTCTGCCTGGCGCGCAGCGTTCGGCCAAAGTACAATTACTTTATTAATGAACTTCACAGAGACTGCTGTGTGTCTCTGCGTCCCGGTCGGTCCGGCGGCTGCAGCGTAAGCCGAACTGGGATCCACGCAGCCACACAGCACAGCACACTGCATAATGCAGTCTTCTGCCAGCAGCAGCTGACTGACTCGTCCCCCGCCCGGCGGGCCGCACTTCTTAATTTGCGCCCGGGGCGATCATCACTACGATGTTGATGGCGCCTCTGATGATGCGCCGTGGCGGGCGGCCATGAAAAAGTCAAGTCAAGTGAGTGACTCGTCAAGTCACTCGATGCTGGCCGCCTCCCGCCGGTCCAACGCGGGATTTATTGGGCAGACAGCAGCTCACCACTACCAGGACTCGCCAACTGTTGAATCCCCCGCCGCTTCTCTGACCTGCCTACCACCTTACTGCACTTCCTCTTGGCTCCTCCAGGACGTGGTGAGGCACGAGGTCACATCCAATCCCGGGGCCCCCCACGGTGCCACAGCTGCCAGTAGCAATCACTGCTGAGGGCAGGCCCCGGCCGCCCCCGGGTCTGATGAGAGTGCGAGTCAGTGGCGTCTGAAAGCCACGCCACAGCGGTTAATTAAATGCAGCCAGGCAGCAGGGGAGGCAGATTGTAACATTGTAGCACTCTGACTCCAGAGCTGAGCAGTCAGATCTTTAACTATTAATTTACTGAGCCTCAGCGCTGCTGGCAACGCAAGTCTGTGGGAAGCAGCAGAGCCGGCGCACAGAATGCTACAGGCGCCGGCGGCGCGCGTTGGCACCGCCACGTAGCCAGTTTCAGACTGGCATGATAAAAATGCGTGGCAATGCATTTCAGTGCGGTGATGCGGAACACCACACTGAAATGTGTTAGTGTCACACCCGATGCGTGATACTTGGCAGGCATGCATATGGGTCGCGCTGACCACAAGGCATCCCTAAGGACCTCATCCCTAAGGACTTCTTCCTGACTAAGTGATCATACTTTTCCTATAGCAATTGCACATTGGCTCGCAACCATTTTAACCCCTTTGCTGCTAGGCCTTTTCCACCCCTGTGCTAAGCCTTTTTTTGGGCTATTTGGGGTAGTTCGCGCTTAGGACCCTGTAACATTTTGACCACATAAGGTATCCACGTCAAATTTGCGTCCTTTTCTTCCAACATCATGGGTATTCTAAAGGTACCCAGGGTTTGTGGATTTCCCTGGAGGGGACCCAGAAATTAGCTAAAATACAGGTGAATTTAGTTTTTGGGGGGAAAAATGGGGGAAAAGGGCTAAAGATGATAGCGTCTGTTTTTTCCCCTGCAAATGGTATCAACAAAGGGATTCTGGTGCTGAAATCACCATCTTCCCAGCTTTCAGGGACAAGCAGACTTTTGTCAGAAAACCAAAATGTTTTACACAGTTTTGGCATTTTTCTGAGACATAGCCTATTTTTGCTATTTGTTGTGCTTTAAGTAAGTAAGTCTGTTTTTATATAGCGCAGCTACTCACCCTTACGGGTCTCAAGGCGCTGGGGGCTGTAGTGGAAATTAAGTGAGCTACTGCCCAGAGTCACATGGTGCTGAGCTTAGCTGCCGCCGGAGCCAGGGATCAAACCGTGAACCCTGTGCTCCGAAGTCAGCTGCCCTGGCCGCTGCACCACACCTCTCCACTCTGCTTTCAACCTCCTTTCAGTTAATGGTAAAAATGGGTATGAAAGCAATAATGGATCCTGGAAAGCTATACATTTTAGAAACGTAGACAGCATTCTGAATTCAGCAAAGGGTCATTTGTGTAGATCCTTTAAGGTTTCTTTATAGAAACTAACAGTTGAATAAAGGAAAAATTGAAAATTAGTTGAAAAAAACAGCCATTTGTGTCAATGTTTTCACCTGTAACTTCTTCTAATTATGACAGCTGTTTGAAAGCAATATACCGTTACATCCGCGGGACCTTTCTGGTTGTGGATATATATAGGACTTGTAGGTTCACCAAGAACCCGACGAACCCAGAGCCAATAACTGAGCAGTGTCTTGCAATTGTTTTTTATTATGTACCGGGTATATAGCAATTAATTTGGGAAAATATATACATGGAAAAATTGGTATGAAAGACATTTATGTATTTCTGAAATTGGAACAAAATATAGAGTTTAGAAACAGTAGATATTTGCACATTTCCGAAATTGTGAGTATCCATACTAGCATGAGAATTATAGGTCATTTTTCAAAATGACTTCTTTTTTACACATTGTCTTTCATTTGGAATGCAGAAATGCATCAAAAGTCAATAGGTAATAACAGTTGCTCTACAATTATGTGTTACACTAAGACTCCCGATAAAAATGGTGCCTCACTCGTGTGGGTAGGCCTAGTGTCCGCGACAGGAAACGGCTCAAAACGCAACGTAGACACACTTTATTTTTACAGTGAAAACTGACCCTTTTTTTGTAAAGTGCCTAGCTGTAGATTTTGAACCCTAACTCTGCCAGCACCTAGGGAAACCTAGCAAACGTATACATTTTTGAAAACTATACACACAGGGGAATCCAGGATGGGGTGACTTGACTGGCTCTCACCAGGTTCTGTTATCCAGAATCCCTTGCAAATCTAAAAAGTTGTCAAAAAAAACACATTTTCCTCACATTTCTGTGATGGAAAGTTCTCGAATCTGTGTGGATCCAAAAAATTTTACCCACTCCACGTTCCCCAAAGTCTTCCAAGAAAAATGGTACCTCACTTGTGTGGGTAGGCCTAAGGCTCGCAACAGGAAACGGCCCAAAACGCAACGTGGACACACCACATTTTCACAGTGAAAACGGAACCTTTTTTTGCAAAGTGCCTAGCTCTAGATTTTGAACCCTAACTCTGCCAGCACCTAAGGAAACCTAGCAAACCTATACATTTTTGAAAACTAGACACACATGGGAATCCAGGATGGGGTGACTTGACTGGCTCTCACCAGGTTCTGTTATCCAGAATGACGATTCTCCAATTATCATACAGAGAGAATCTTGATTTCATTAAAGACAACGGAGGCTGACATTATGCAGTAACTTTTATTGCTGCCCAAGACATGCAGCCCTTTAAAGTGTAACAAATACATCATAGAAAAACATTCCACAGAACAATAACAAGGCTCCATGGCAACCGACTATCTTCCTCTTGGAGCTGCGAAAGGATGAACAACTTCTTCCAAAATAAAAGACAATATGACTTCTTTACAAAGACGTAGAGTCTGAAATAGAAAAGAGACTATTCCACATACATATGAAAGAAAGTAACATGGCAACATAGAAATATTCCATGTAAATAACATTGTAAAACAACCACCAGGGAGTGGTGGGAGGGATAATGTCAGCCTCCGTTGTCTTTAATGAAATCAAGATTCTCTCTGTATGATAATTGGAGAATCGTCATTTCATTACAAGACCGGAGGCTACATTATGCAAGTTTAAAGCTCTGCAATGCTACGTTGCTTACATGTTCTACAGGTTTAAGATAAAATTTAACAAAAGTGGAAGCATTTGACCAATCTGCTGCTTTGAGGATATCTGAAATGGAACCTCCACTCCAGAAAACCTTACTGGCCATAGCCCCTCGTGAAGAATGGGCACCAAATTTGGATAAGTCAATACCTGCTTCCAACATTACCGTTCTGACCCATCTCGAGATAGTAGTAGAAGAGATTGCCTTGTAGGGTTTAACAAAAGAAATCAGTAGTTGGTTTTCATTTAGGGGTCTAAAAACACTCATTTTCTGTTCATACACTTTCATGCAACTTACCACGCAAAGTTTGGGACAGTCAAAAAAGAAAGGGTAGAAAATGTTTTCCGACATTGTTTTGGTCCTTTTCCATATCTCAAACAACACGCCATCAGGGGAATAAATCCTATTAGAAATTTCTAAAGCTTTAACGTCTGATACTCGTCTAAAAGATATTAAGCAAAGTAGTGTAGCTAATTTAATGGAAAGTTGTTTCCTTGAAAGGAAGAGGTTATCAGGCCAGGATGTAAAAAGCTCAAAGATAAGATTTACGTCCCATAAAGAATCATATTTAGCTTTAGGAGGACGTTTGAGTCTTATTCCTTTCATCACTCTACGAACTAGGGGATCGGTACCAATAGAGAAGTCATTTAACAAAGAATGCCCTGCAGAGATTGCAGATCTGTAACAATTAACTGTTCTATAGGAAAGTCCTGATTTAAAAAGGTCTGCTAAGTAGTTTGCTACCTCTACAACAGGTGCGTCCACGGGATCCAAATCCCGTTCCAGGCACCAACCACACCATTTTTTCCATGAACCGGTGTATCTTCTCCTTGTTCCCGGAGCCCATGACTCATCCAAAAGGTTTTTAGCATCTCCTGAAAGGCCCGAGTATCTTCTTGAACCCCTGAAATCTTCCAGGCAAGAAGGTTCATCTTTCCTTCTAAGAGAAGAGGGTGAACCTCTCCATCTGGGCCCTGCAGGAGATCCAAACTCCCTGGCATAAGGCATGGAGTCTCTGCTGCCAATTCCATCACGCCTGGGAACCATATTTGAGAATTCCAAAAAGGAGTAATTAGAACAATGCGGCAACGCTCCCTTCGAACTTTCAAGAGAACTCTCTGGATTAGTACGAAGGGAGGGAAGGCATAACAATTCAGTAAGTCCCAAGGTTGGAGTAGAGCGTCCACTGCAGTTGCTAGTGGGTCTGGTCTCCATCTGAAGAAATGATTTATCTGAAAGATCAGCCTGCTGGCAAAATGATCTATCTCGAAGGGTCCCCATAGATCTTGAACTCTCTGGAAGACTGAGGGATTCAGTTTCCAGTCGCTGGAGTCTTTTAGGAACCTTGAGTTAGAATCCGCCCTCGTGTTTAGATGGCCTGGGATGAATTCTGCTCTCAGAGATATTTTGTGACTCCAACAGAAGTACCAAATCTTCTGGGCTAGATCTGCTAGAAGTTTTGATCTTGCTCCCCCTAATCGATTGATGTAAATTTGGCCGCATGATCTAGGGGCCACCAATCGGAACCTCTAGGGTGGGTAATCTTAGAGGGGTTGAACATCTCGGACCCAGATGGGTCTTTAATGATGTTAGGGCAGGCAGATTGCTCCAGGTCCCCATCGAGGTCATCCTCAAATTGTTCCTGGGGGTCAAAGATGCATTCATCGGCCTCATCATTAATATCATCTGGGGACAGGTAGTCATCGTCATCTTCGATGAGGTCTATTGTGCCGTGAGGTGCACCTGATCTCATTGTGCCGCGAAGGGCACCCGATCTTTTTGCGCCATTCAGGTCGCTCATTCTTTGTGTGCTGCTCGGGCACCTAAGTCTTTTGTAGCGCACAGGCTACCAATGGATAAAACCCTGTCATCAGAAGTAGCCCGTAGGTTACAGTGAGGCTCAATGTGTTTACACTTTTTTATGGCCTTACCGCCTTTCTTTGGAACAGTGTCGTGCTCTTCATCTGAAGACAGAGCTTGGTCTTCGCCATAAATACTCCTTTTTCTTTTTGCGAGTGCTGCTTCTACAGCTTCCTTTAAGGATGTCTTCAATTGCCTCTCAAAGAGGTTCATCAGTGAGGTCTTGGTGAGTGGTGACTCAATAGCTGGTTGTGACTCACCTTGAGACATGATGATCTTATAATTCCCCTCTTTTTTTTTTTTTTTTTTTGTGTGGAAAAAGTTATCAAAGCCTTCTGCAGAGCTTATTCGCTAAGTTAGGCCAAAGCGCTATATAAAGAGGGGTCAATAACAGCTTCCCGAGAGAAAAAACAGCTGATCGGCGAGGAAAACAGCTGATCCGGTCCGTTGGGTCCACGCTGTGCGTCTCCATGGAAACGCAAAGCGCGAGCCAAGAGCGGGCCCTCAGAGCGTATATTTGCACTCTGAGGGTCACATTTTACTAATTTTTGAGGATGGGTCTCCGGAAAGGTCGTAACCCGGAGGAGAAAAAGCGTCAATGGTTTGGCTTCGAGTTGAGGAGAAAGATTACATGCTCCAGAGCTAAGGAGAAAGATTACATGCTCCAGAGCCGCGTCCCACGTTTAAAAATAATCGTTGAGCCTTTCGATCGGCAGACGCCTGGGGTATGTTGGAGGTTTGCTCGGTTTATATTAACGTGCCTGAATATAATAGAGAAAAAGGTTGGCAAAGAGAGGTTTATTAATTTATTGCCTCGTTGTAGAAGGTTACGCTTAGATTGCAAGAGAGGATTTACGAGAGAAGGTTATGAGGTTAACATGAAGGGCCCAACCGTAAATTGGAAGGGGATCCGTAAGGAGGTAGAAAGACTTACCTGCTAAGGAGTTGATCCAGTTAAGGAAAAGAAATGTAATAAAACAGAGAAATCTGTCTAAGAAAGTACACTCGTTTGATAAAACAATCTAAAAAAGATAAATTATCACATGTATTATAATATAATTATTAATTGAAAGTGAAGCAGTTGGATAAATAGAGTCTAAAACATCAGAATCATAGGAGCTAAGAAGAAGTTGTACTTAACTGTCCGGGAGCAGCTAATAAAAGAGGAAGATAGTCGGTTGCCATGGCGCCTTGTTATTGTTATGTGGAATGTTTTTCTATGATGTATTTGTTACACTTTAAAGGGCTGCATGTCTTGGGCAGCAATAAAAGTTACTGCATAATGTAGCCTCCGGTCTTGTAATGAAATCCCTTGCAAACCTAAAAAGTTGTCAAAAAAAACCCACATGTTTTTCACATTTCTGTGATGGAAAGTTCTCGAATCTGTGTAGATCCAAAAAATTCCACCCACTCCGCGTTCCCCAAAGTCTTCCGAGAAAAATGGTACCTCACTTGTGTGGGTAGGCCTAGTGCCCGCGACAGGAAATGGCCCAAAACGCAACGTGGACACACCACATTTTCACAGTGAAAACTGACCCATTTTTTTTAAAGGTGCCTAGCTGTAGATTTTGAACCCTGACTCTGCCTGCACCTATGGAAACCTAGCAAACCTATACATTTTTTAAAACTAGACACCCAGGGGAATCTAGGATGGGGTGACTTGACTGGCTCTCACTAGGTTCTGTTACCCAGAATCCCTTGCAAACCTAAAACGTTGAACAAAAAAAACACATTTTCCTCACATTTCTGTGGTGGAAAGTTCTGGAATCTGCGTGGATCCACAAAATTCCACACACCCGCATTCCCCCAAAGTCTTCTGAGAAAAATGGTACCTCTCTTGTGTTGGTAGACCTAGTGCCCGCGACAGGAAATGGCCCAAAACGCAACGTGGACACACCACATTTTCACAGTGAAAACTGACCCTTTTTTTGCAAAGTGCCTAGCTGTATATTTTGAACCCTACCTCTGCCGGCACCTAGGGAAACCAAGCAAACGTATACATTTTTGAAAACTAGACACCCGGGGGAATCCAGGATGGGGTGACTTGTCTGGCTCTCACTAGGTTCTGTTACCCAGAATCCCTTGCAAACCTCAAAATTTGTCCAAACAAACACATTTTCCTCACATTTCTGTGGTGGAAAGTTCTGGAATCTGCGGGGATCCACAAAATTCTACCCACCCTGTGTTCCCCAAAGTCTTCTGAGAAAAATGGTACCTCACTTGTGTGGGTAGGCCTAGTGCCCGCGACAGGAAACGGCCCAAAACGCAACGTGGACACACCACATTTTCACAGTGAATACGGACCCTTTTTTTTCAAAGTGCCTTGCTGTGGATTTTGAACCCAAGCTCTGCCGGCACCTAGGGAAACCAAGCAAACGTATACATTTTTGAAAACTAGACACCCAGGAGAATCCAGGATGGGGTGACTTGTCTGGCTCTCACTAGGTTCTGTTACCCAGAATCCCTTGCAAACCTCAAAATTTGTCCAAACAAACACATTTTCCTCACATTTCTGTGGTGGAAAGTTCTGGAATCTGTGGGGATCCACAAAATTCCACCTAGCCCACATTCCCCAAAGTCTTCCGAGAAAAATGGTACCTCACTTGTGTGGGTGGGTCAAGTACCCGCGACAGGCAAGGGCCAAAAACCTATTGAGGCGACTTCAAAATGACCGATAACAAAACAACCTGGTTTTGCAAGGGGGGGGGGTCCCATGAGTTTTTGGCCCCGGGCTCGGCGGACATCTAGGGAAATCTACCAAACCCATACATTTCTGAAAACTAGACACCCTGGGGAGTCCAGAAAAGTATGGCTTACATGGGTCCCCCAACATTTTCCTACCGAGAATCCCCTGCAAACCTCAAATTTTGATGAAAAAAATCACTTTTTTCTCAAATTTCTGTGTGGGAAAGTTCTGGAATCTACGTGGATCCACTAATTTCCTACCACCCAGTGTTCCCCCAGGTCTCCCGATAAAAATGGTACCTCCCTTCGTGGGTGGGTCAAGTACCAGAGACAGGCAAGAGCCCAAAACCTATTGAGGTGACTTCAATATTACCTATCACAAAACAACCTGGTTTTGCAAGGGAGGGTCCCATGAGTTTTCGGCCCATGGCTCGGCGGTGATCCAGCGCAGCTAATATAAATTTTTCCTTATGGCACTAATCCAGGAAAATACCTACACAACCTCAATCATATAAAAACCTATGTCGGTGGGGCCCATAACACCGCATACATTCATTCACTCAATTTTCTGGATCAAACGCTAAGGAAAATGAGCTGCTGGACAAACGGGGTACCTTATTAAAATGATAGAATTATAACTTACAAATTATATACATTAACTTATTGATCCTCTCAGTTTTAAACATCAAGGTACTCCACTATTTGGTCGATGGACCAACTAGTAGAATCAGTTGATGGTGATTAAGTCCAGCTCAATCACAATTAAAACCTTTAACATTTTATTAATCACAATTTTATTTAAAGAACCACAGACTCATTTAGAGTTAACATATAGGGGCATATTAGCAACAACTTGAGATAATTATCGCAAACTGCGCTTAGCGCGCGTTTTTTTATCGCCGCCTATCGCTGGATTTGATTGCGGAGATAACGCAGTATTACCAACGTTTATCTCCACGGCGATAAAAATCCAGCGATAGCGGCGAATCCCATCATTAACGTGAGATTTCCAGCGATAAAAATCCTATCGCTAAGGGGAATCTCGCTAATAGGCAGGTGGGGACTTAGCCGTAGAATCCACCTCCCATTGACTATAATGGGTAAGTCATGTTTTTACCAGTTCTAAAAAACCAGCGCTAATCGTGGTTAGCGCGTGTTTTTTTATCGCTTCGCAGGCCTTGCTAATAGGCGATAGGTATGTTAGCGACTGCTTTCAGTCGCTATCAGTTGGGAACGCCTCCTTTGCATGTCATTAGCGATAAATATCGCTGACATGCAAAGTGGCACCCAAACCAGTCGCTATCGCCTAAATGCTGTCGCTAACACCTGTTAGCGACAGCTTGCTGATAGGGCGATAGAAATATCGCCGCTTTAGCGGCAAAAAGTGCAGCTAAAGCGGCGATAGAGCCCTTGCTAATATGCCCCATAATTTTATCTAAATTCTTTTGAGCAAATAAGTAAAGTTCCGAATAAGGCAAATACATTTAGAATATCAGTAAACATTTAAGCAGAATTTTTAGAATAGGAATGGGAAATACTCATTACCCTTGGCCATAGGGCGATGACAAGAATGGTTCACCAGGAAAGAAAGATGAACTGCAGATCACAGGATAGGACTCCCAAACTGACTGACTGTCCCGCTAACCTCCTCGGACGCAATCTCCTCCCGGGCAACTCCCGCAACGTTCTCGTTCCTTCCCCAGTCAAAGTTCGAAGTCCAGAATGACAGAGTCTCTCGCAGCATCAGGATAGAAGAAAAGAACATGCAGCGTGCATAACGTAAGAGCAGACTCTCTTATACCCTATTCTTTGACTCGCTACACTCAAAGTTGCAATCTTTAGGGGCAAAAATCACGCTAATTGGTCCATTGGAGGGGTGGTGATGGTCAACTCATCGCCTTCCTTGTTCGAACCGGTTTGAGGACAATAACCCATACAATAAGTCTCATGACCAACGATGTCCAAAGGTAGTTCAATTTGCTAATGTATTTTGTAACAAACTCCGATGGTCACACATTAGTTCATCCTTTGTCGCTCGATTCATCCGTTCCCATGCATTTATGCTGAACTCTTGGCACGATCCTCGTGGCAGGTCAGACTGGCCTTGCCATCTCTCACTCCGGGCACAGGCCGCATACACGTGACTAGAGCATTCACACTGCTCATGCGCGGGGGCCATTTTATTCAGCGCACGCGATCTCATCCTTTCCGGCGGCCATTTTTGAAGCACGGCCTGGCAGGCCCGAACGAAACTAATATAAGGACAAACACAACAGAAATTAAACTCGGAAAATAAGCCTTTCTGTTTACCACCCGCCATTCTAAAGACCCGTGTTAGGTATTACCTAGCAGAAGCGACATTTAAAGCCATTTTACTTACCATCTGCATTCTTTGCCACGGTGCAATTTTACTATGCAACACAAATCATGCAATTTACTCTATTTACTACTCAAATCACAATACTTATGTTATTTTGCTTCACATTTGTAAATAAATTAGATTTTTGCAATGGCAGTAAGTTGCCCACGTGTAATGTTTAATAAAAGGTGCATTTGTTGATTAGTTCATGCGTTTCAAACGGTTAGTATCAGTAACCCCTTGACAGCGATCGGAATTCCGCCCAGGTGCTGGACATTCCGATCGCGGGTGTGGTCGTGACGAGCTCAGCTCGTCATGCGCACACGCCCACCGCGCAGCATGACGAGCTGAGCTCGTCATGAGCATAGAAGGGGTTAATCGTTATGGGGTCATTAACTTCAAAGGGGTACAAAAAATATTTTGTTTTCCCTGCTCCATCAGCGGCCATCTAGGGAAACCTACCAAACCCACATATTTCTGAAAACTAGACACCCCGGGAAGTCCAGCAAGGTATGGCTTACGTGGGTCCCCCAGCATTTCCCTACCGAGAATCTCCTGCAAACCTCAAATTTAGATGAAAAAAATCACTTTTTTCTCAAATTTCTGTATGGGAAAGTTCTGGAATCCAGGTGGATCCACAAATTTCCTACCACCCAGCGTTCCCTCATGTCTCCCCATAAAAAAAGTGAAATTTTGTCAGCTAAATTTGAGGTTTGCGGGGGATTCTGGGTAGGGAAATGTTGGGGAACTCACGCAAGCCATAGCTTGCTGGACTCCCCAGGGTGTCTAGTTTTCAGAAATATGTGAGTTTGGTAGGTTTCCCTAGATGGCTGCCGAGCCCGGGGCCAAAAACTCATGGGACCCCCCCTTGCAAAACCAGTTTGTTTTGTGATAGGTAATTTTGAAGTCTCCTCAATAGGTTTTGCGCCCTTGCCTGTCGCGGGTACTTGACCCACCCACACAAGTGAGGTACCATTTTTCTTGGAAGACTTTGGGAAATGCGGGCTGGGTGGAATTTTGTGGTCCACACAGATTCCAGAACTTTCCACCACAGAAATGTGAGGAAAATGTGTTTTTTTGACAAATGTTGAGGTTTGCAAGGGATTCTGGGTAACAGAACCTGATGAGAGCCAGACAAGTCACCCCATCCTGGATTCCCCTGGGTGTCTAGTTTTCAAAAATGTATAGGTTTGCTAGGATTCCCTAGGTGCCGGCAGAGCTAGTGATGGAGCAAGGACTCGTAGAAAAGAGAAGCAATCCTCTCATATAACTCGTAACCCGTATTATTTGCGTAATGTGAAAATTAATATGCACCAAACACGATATTTTTAGAAAAGATGAAGGTAGCCTACGGGTCTTAACTAACAAGTTACCCGAGTGAAATCTAAAAATGGCTGCTAAAAGCGGGAACTGTATTGCGCATGCGTCAACTACATCTACGTAGAAATGACGGGCTGTCGCTTGGAGGGAAATCTTTGCGCTTGCGCAGAACGCTCTAATATGGCCGCTTAGAAACTCACATGCTAAGCATCTGTTTTGCTGAAACTAAATCGTGCTATTTACTAAACTGCTAATGCGGGGAGAGCATTTATAAGTAAAAGGGGTTAGAGTAGAGATAGGTGGTATACAGTGAAATCATTTTATTTTGAAATTAATATGTTTCTTTTTGACTTGTTTATTGCATTTGGCTCACATGAATTAATTTAGATAAAACATTTAAACCTTTCCAGAATCTGTGATTATTTAAACAATAAGTCAGTTAAGTTAATTTAATGTCATTTCACCATCAACTAGTTCCAACTAACAGATCCATTGATCTAAGGAAAGAACTTTTTGATCAGTGGAAAGATTAGTTAGGGAGGACAAGTAACTAAATCTAGGAATAAGAGTATAATAAAAAAATTGACCCCCAGCGGTATTTACTAGCTTGTGTGAATAAGTGTTTATGGGCCCAGGTGAGTATATGGTGTTTGAGTACTTGTTGCTGGTAACCCGCTGGATCAGTTTTCTGGTAGCAGAGCTATGGTTGTTATGGACTAGTTTGGTGATAAATATCTGTTTTGACTATTGATTTTATTGATTTTATGTTTTAACAAATCCGTTAAAGTCTTGTTTTATGTTGTCTGGAAATCCCTGGGAAATGAATAGCGGATGGTAAATGGAAGCCATACTGCAGTGAGGTTACTCGTCTGTTGGAAAAGTGCTGAAAAGTTATGCAGGGCTATCAGTACTAATTAGGGACTATTTTTCTGTGTAAAAGTGGGAGTGATTGACAGCAAAGAGTTCGCTAGTGAAACTTTAGTGTTATATCACCTAGAAAGGGTAACACTGAAGGAGTAGCAGGTTCTTCTGAGCTTAAGTGAAGAGTAAGTGGAAGGTCTTACTCGTAGTGTATGTATAAGTAAACGGAAGGTTTTACTCGGTGTGAAAATAAACTATTCTTTTGTTTAGTGGAACAGACAGAGTAGCGAATGTTTTTATGTTGTTATTAATGTAATTTTCAATGAAAATGCTGAGAAAATAAGTTTACGTATTACCTTGTGAAGGGAGGGTCAGTCGCCGGAGTTATACTGACGTCACAGGGAGCCGCGCTGGGATTGGCTGAAACAGCGGGCGTGAGAACCGGAAAAAAAATTGTAAAGGAGGGGTCAGTAGTGAGGAGGAATACTGTTGTCACAGAAGTGCCGCGCTAGGATTGGATGTAATAGCGGGTGTGAGTGACACACCCAGATTGTAAAGGAGGTGTCAGTTGTAAGGAGTAATACAGACATCACAAAAAGGGCGTGCTGGGATTGGTCAAACCACAAGTGTACGCCTGAATCTAATTGGTTGACAAAATAGAAGCCGCAATAGTAGTGGACAGTGGAATTTGTATGTGGAAGTACGATCCGACTTTAAGAGGGAATCGTCCAGACAGGAGATATTTAGGTTTCGCAAGATACAATTTTATAAATAGATTCTCACCTAAAATGTACGGAGAAAAGAGAAAAATGTCATTTTTACAGAAAATCAAGAACTACTTTAAGAAAGACAAACCTATCAAAACTAGAGAAGGAATTCTTATCCCACCACCGAAAACACCTGCTTTATTTATGATGATGGAGAGGGGATATCATACCTGTGTGTGGTTGGAAAATTGGGTAGAATACACAAAAGGGGACGTAGTGTTAACTTTCCCAGATAATGGTACGTTCAATGAGAGAATCCTTCAAAATTTGAGAATGAATGAATTAGAACCCAGACCTAGATTAACACAATACGAAGCATTAGAAGAATGGGAGACTGAAGCATTTGAGCGCGATAGATCCAGAAGTAATAGGAGTTATAGGGGATACTTTTCCAGACATTTGGGTATGTCACGAGAAGGTCAGATGAAGCAATGGAGAAAAGCAATGATTACAGAAGGATTATATCCAGTATTGATGGCTGAAGAGCAGACAGGGGGCAAAAGTAAAGAGAAAACTAAACACTTGACAGGTTTCGGTGAATCAGAAGACGAATTTATGGAGGATATTCTAAAAACCCTCCACCCTATCAGGAAGGACCTAGTAGTTGTACCCCAAGTGCACCAGTTTTGGGAACCCCTTTGGTACCGCAGGTTATACATAATCCAACAGTTAATAGGGTACTTCAAGATAGGGAAAAGGAAGCATTGAATGGAAATAGAGAAGAATTAATTCAGAAAATAACTCAACTAAATGCACACCCTGAGGCAATGACCATACCCGTAACTATAGGTCCCGTTGTCCCATTGTATGGAGATAAAATAAATTGTCCCAACACACCAGTTGTAACGACACCTTTGAATAATCCAAGAAAAGAAATTGTAATAACTGATGATCATGTCAGCGAATGTGATTCAGTGATTTCCTTAATGGATCTACCCATAAGAGAACCAGTAAATACCACCCCAAGAAGACTTACACCCAGTTGTTCAAAAGATGTAAAAATAGTGGCATCCTCAGGAACTAGAAGTGCAACGGTAGTGACTCCAGACAATCTAGAAAGATGGGCACAGTTAATAGACAAACAAAGCTCACCCCCAAAGATTTTAGACATTTACAAATTGAAAGTGGAATTAGAAGAAATGATAGCTGGAAATGTGGGTATAGACAGATTAAATACTTACAGTGAAGAAGAATTGCTGTTTATATGCAGAAGCATAACTAGAAATGCAAAGGTATTTCATGAGAAATTGACAGAACTTGCCTCTGAAATGGGAATTGAAATAGGGAGATCAAAGATACTACAAAAACCATACAGAGCAGAATTTACTGACAAAGATCTAGAGTATATGAATGCATCAGGAAGAAAATTGCAAATAAAAGAATTAATGACTATACTGCAGAAATGGGGAGAATTAGAAAGGTGGAAAACGAGGTGGATGAAAAAGAAGGAAGAAGCACAGGCAAGTCGAACAACATCTGAATATTTATTAAAAGAATCAGGAAAAGCAGAAAGATTGATGCCGATGAGAGAAGTTCCTGAAGGGGGATATGTTCATGTTCCATGGAGTAGACAAGATATTTTGTCATTTACAAATTCAAATTGAAAATATCTTTATTTTGGCCATCGGCCATAAAAGTACATAAAAAAAAAAATGCAACATATTTCATACAATTTTGTTATACAGAATGAAGTAAGATGCGGGACAGTGCAATATTAAAAGGTCTCAATAAAACATTAAAAACTACTCATTTCATGAAATAAAAAAAAGATAAAAATACTTAAAAGTTTAAAAGGATCCAATTAGACCAGGCTAGATTTTAGTACAGTTGAACGAACACACCACATAGAAAATAAATATCGGGAAACTGAATACACAATAGGGAGGCTAGTATCATATTTTAATATCCTGTATGCCTCCCCACAGTGAGTTGTCCCGAGATTCCGGCAAGCCTGTTGCAGCCATCGGTGCCTAATCTTCTTATATACCGGACAAACAAACAGTACATGTTGGTCCGATTCAGAGATACTCTCACATACCGGACACCCCTTAGACTGTGCACCCCCCAGTTATTTGTAAAGGCACGGAGTGGTAGTACCCCGTGCCTAAATTGCAAATAAAGTTTTTTAGCTAGGGGTGGCTGAATAACGTCAAGAACAGGTTCTAACCTGTATTGGTCCTTGATTTCTAAAAATTGTACAGTCAGTATACCAGTGGTAGAATTCCCCTTAATTTGGTTTATTTTAAATTCTCTAAAAAGCTTTGAAAGAGCCTTCCTGGGGATTGTCGGGCAAGATACTTCAGCGTTGGTCCATAAATCACCCCTCCTTAGAGCAACTAATGTGTTTTTGATATAGGCTAACCATGGAATTTTGCCTGCCCCCTGCAGATTCATAACTTCCTTCATCTCATCCTTAAAAGCCACTAGTTCTGGTGTACACCATAAACGTCTCCAATGAAGAAGGGGCCTGAGGGCAACTTCCTCAGCAATTGGATCGACCCCAAGGTCCATACGGAGTGGCGTCAGTGGTGTGCTTTTCGGGAGGTCTAAGATTTGTCTAAGAAAGAAATTTTCGTTCTTAGAGAGGGAATCCGGTGATTGATGGCCCCAGATTTCTGCCCCATAAAGGGCCGCCCCCCTTGCTTGTATCTTATAAATTTCCATAACCGGACTGACCATTTTGTGGGTGTTTTTCTTGAACATCTTAGCCAGTCCCCCCGAGGTTTGGGCTAATCATTCTTAAGCTAGCCTTCCTAATTTGTGCGTGCCACTGCATTTTATCAGTGAGGGTTAATCCTAAATAATCAAAAACTGTAACTTTTTCCAGTGGTTTCCCATCTAAGCAGGGATTAGGACGTGTGGAGTCGCCTGCATTAAAAACCATGTATTTGGTCTTTAAAGAGTTTATCTCCAAGCCCCTGATTTTGCAAAATGACTGGAAAATATCTAGGGCCCGCTGAATTCCCATTGGGGATTTGGATAGAAGCAAAGTGTCATCGGCGAACATCAGGGCCGGGACCCTGCGTTTCGCCAACCTGGGGGCATCTACATCCCTCCCGCCAATCAAGTCGTCCACAAGACCGTTAATAAATAGATAGAAAAGGGTTGGGGCCAAAACACACCCCTGCCTTACCCCTCTGTCTATAACTATAGTATCTGTGAGCTCACCATTTTTCCCATATCTGACTTGTGCATAGTTATATTCATGGAGCCGCTTCATCTGATGACAAAGATACGGAGGGACCCCCATACTTAATAAAATGGGCCATAATTTATCCCTGGGGACCAGGTCGAATGCTGATTTTAGGTCCACAAAGATCAGATAAAGGCTGCCGCCCTCCAGAATCACTGTCTTCCAATAGAGGATTTGCAGCCTTAAAATCTGATCTATTGTGGACATCCTTGCTCTAAAGTCAGCCTGATAAGGACTAAGTATGGAATGCTCCTCAACCCACCTCTCTAATCGATCCAAAAGTACTCGTGCATATATTTTTTGCGAAACATCTATGAGACTAATTGGGCGATAATTGGCGGGGAGAAGTGGAGAGCCCTTCTTATAAATCGAAATAATCTCTGCCCCCAACCAGGTCGTTGGCATTGGCATCCCTTGAAAAATAGCATTAAATAGGCTCCAGAAGTATGGGGCCCAAATGGTAGGTTCGTTCCTGAAAACATCGCCTGGAATCTTATCTAAGCCTGGCGCTTTGGCGGGAGGCACTCTGTTCAATGCGGCCATTATCTCTTTTAAAGAGATTTCTGGGGCATTGGGGGAAGACTGCTGAAAGCAGGTTGGTATGCCCAGAGCTTGGCCTAGTTCTTCCTCTCCCCTTGCATATAGCGATTCGAAGTGGGACCTCCAGATTTCTGCCCCAAGATCTGGCTCTATTGCCGATTTGCCCTCTTTGCAACCGGTGTTTACTAGGTTCCAAAAGGTTTGCATGTCCCTTGAACATAGAGCCACCCTCATGCTTTCCCATTTGTCACCCTCCCACTGTTTTTTTGCAGCATTTATTGTATTTATATAGGCTATTCGCTTATCTTTTAGCATTAATTTGTCCTTTGCTTTAATTGCTAGGATCAATGATTGCTGCTTAGCCCTTCGACAGTCGCCATTATACCAAGAGTGGTCCATAGACACCTTTTGTTTGGATTTTACAACAGGAAAAAAGAAGCTTGCCAGGTCACACACTAGGTCTTTATGGTTTCTCCCAATTTCTGCTATAACTGTACTAGGGTCTGTTGCATAACTAAATTGATTGGCACCCTCAAGGTATGGAGTGACAATTTTATAAAGGGAGGCCAACTTATCCTGGGAATTACAAATGGCCCCCCATTTCACTTGCCTCCTACAACCAGTCAGGGTTAACCTGGGCCCATTTATATGATAATTACCTGCTTGGACACCCTTAGAGCAAGGTGATATCAGATCCAAGACCAGGGCATTGTGGTCACTGTCATATCTAGGTATAACCTTAAAATCGATCACCCAACCCAAGATTTAATATCCATCAAGATGTAGTCTAAAATGGAAGAACTTCCAGGTCTATTATAAGTGTGGTTTGCTGGGGAATCAGATTTAGTTCGACCATTACAAGTCCTAAAAGAATGGGTCAATGTCAGAGTATTCATTTGAAGCACCAAGGGGGTCCAGGCTCGGGTCGGACGGGCATTCACTTCTGGGATTGACCAGTGCTGGTCTTCCTCATCAATGTCGCCCCCAATTAAGTCCTTCAGTGGCTCATACTGGCAATTAATATCGCCGGCAAGTACCACCAGGGTGCCATCAGTGATGGTGTGTAAGAAGCTTGACAAATGCTCAAGAGTTGCTGACTCCTGGCCATAAGTAACCGGACGGGAGTAAACATTGATTAAGGCTATTCTAGTCTTGGTGGGGAAGCTCAGAATGACAAAGAGTATGTTGCGTGAGGATGTGTCAATCTGTTTTGCAGTGCATCCCAAGTGCACAGCAACCCAGACACCAAGCCCTCCTGCGGGTCTTCCCCTTCCCCCAATTGTGGCTGCCAAACAAAAAGTCGTGTAACCCAGTCTATGGGTGTCCTCTCTGGAACATGCAGATGTCGTGTGCATCAATAAGGGACCCCCACTCCGGGTTGCCCTGTTTGGAAATCAAGCCAGCAATGTTCCAGGATAAAACATAGAACTTGGGTTTGTTATCAGTGTTAATAGTTGTAAAAACTGGAATCAGCTGCTGGTGACCCATGGAGGTTTGTGCTATCGATGGAGGTGTACCTGATGAAATGGGATTTAGGGGGGGCCTCTCCATTTCCTCACTAAAGGTAGCTTCTACTCCCTCAGCCCTCCTTGCTATCTGTTCTATTTCCCTTGATTCTGAATTTAATTGCTGTATTGATTCTAGTCAGTCAACGGAATCCAAGGGTGCGTATCTATTTGCAAGCGGAAGGTTAAAAAGTGGTTGATTCATATGCTTTAGCCTCCTGGTGTAATTTTGCTCATAATGGCGTCTGGGCCCTTCTCCACTGACTATCCATGGATTATTGACTGGAGCCAGTCTTGGGGGGGGTAAAAATACCCTAGTGGAAGGGGCCTAATGTCCCCTTCGTGCCTATGTGGGTTCGCATTAGGAGTGTCCTAACAACCTGTGGGTTTCTAAAATTGATCACAATGGTATCACCATCTAAATATTTTGCTCTTTGGCCCACCCACCTTACCCTGCACTTGAATAAAATCTCACTCGCATTCTTATAGGAGAATTGAAGTTGTTTGGACAGCCAAAAAATACATTTATTTTTTAGCTCATAATGCAATTCCCTTTGCCCCTTTTTGAGTTCTGGCACATTTGTTAGAATTATAACATATGGTGTAGAGTCGGGGGGGAGGTTGATACAAATGATTTCCCAAAGCTGAGAGAGAAACCAGCTGAATGGTACAAGCAGGTTGAAAGGTTTGTAAAGGTTTCAAAGGTTTTGTTGAAAGACTTGGATGGTCTGTTTGACATAGTGGTACCTGCTGATTTGTGGACAGAATGTAAGATTACAGTTGATTGGCCTAGTGAAGAATACCCAAGAGATTTGAAAACAAAATCCCACCAAAAGAAACAGACTGGGTAAAAATAGACAGAACAACGCAAGAACCTAATGAGTCTGTACATGCATACTATGAACATCTGTTACAGGTGTTTAAACAGTATAGCAGATTTGAAAATATTGGAGATAAGGACATGGGTCATTTTGTGTATCGATTTGTGTATGGTTTAAAACCAGAGATTAGTCAGATGATTCAGCAACATATGCTGTGTTGGCAGGGAAAGCCTATCGACAATATTTTAAAATATGCCAAGTACTGTGGGGATGATATTGAGGCAAGACATAAAAAGCTTCAAGAGAAAATGATGTGGGCACAAGTAAAATAAGCTGAGCAACAAGGGATTGATTTGAATAATCAGTCTGATAATCAAGGAAAAGAACAGGGCTCTAACAATAGTGCAGCAAGTGGAGGTAAAACAAAAGGACGAATGAGTAGAGAGGATGCAAAGAAAAAGTTTCCTTGTCATGGGTGCGGGAAGTTAGGGCATTGGAAAAACGAGTGTAAGAATATTCAGAATAATAATGGCCCGAATCAAAATTTAAATCCACAGACACAGAATGAGGTGCTAATGAATCAACCGCAGCAGGTTGTTAATCAGCAGAGTTAGGTGCCACCTGCCCCTATACAAAGTTTTGTGAACAGAGCAAAGCACAGTGCGGACGCCAGATTTCAAGGAGGAAGTGGTAAGAAAAATTCTGTGACTTCACCATTTCTTTTACACAGCAGTCTTTTGACAGCGGAGATGAACAATGACGGTGCCTGAGAGGGGGGGAAAGAGGAGTGCGTACTTGGCGCATCCTTGCCGGTAGACCAGTCAGGTCCATATGTTGATGGGAAAGTAGAAGGTAAAGATATCACTTTTCTATTGGACACTGGTGCTACCCGTTCTACTGTAAGAACAGCAGACATCCCAAACCTTCCCCTCTCAGAAGCAGCCATCCAAGTAGTGGGCGTTTCAAATAAACAGATTAGAACTCCAATTACAGATCCAATGGAGGTGCGAATAGGTAACTTTAGAGAAATGCACAAGTTTGTCGTATGTGATTCCAGTCCAGTAAACCTGTTAGGAAGAGACTTACTGTGCAAAATGAATTGCACAATTTTTTGCACACCAGATGGTGTTGCTATTCAGACCCCTGATGAAGACCTTGTTTATAAAATAATGCTAGCAAAACAAGGCACCGAAGTAGATGAAATGTATTCATTAATGACAAAAGATGATTTACCAGATGAACTGAAAACGACTGTGAATTCAGAGGTTTGGGATTTCACTGGAAAAGAAGTAGGATTAATGGCGAATGTAGATCCAGTGAAAGTGACTGTGAAGGAAGGTGCAGTGTACCCAAATACCAGACAGTACAAAATGAGTCTCTAAGTCAAAGCAGGAGTAGCTTCTGAAATTGATCGAATGATTAAACAAGGCATATTGAGAGAAATAATGAGCAGTCCTTGTAATTTACCTATAATTGGTCTTAAAAAGCCTAGTGGGAAATATCGGATAGTGCAAGATTTAAGGAAGATCAAGAAGATTGTTGTACCTTGTTGTCCTGTAGTGCCAAATCCAGCAGTGATTTTATATCAGATACCATGGAATGCAGGATGGTTTACAGTAATTGATCTATGTCAAGCATTTTTCTCCATCCCTTTACACTCAGACAGTCAATATCTATTTTCGTTTAAATTTGAGGATCGTATTTTAGTATGGAATCGAGTTCCGCAAGGGTAGACAGAAAGTCCCTCCATATTCAATCAGATTTTGAAAAAGTGTCTAGAAAAGTTAGTCATGCCCAGAAAATCAGTTTTGGTTCAGTACATAGATGATTTGCTTGTCGCATCAAAATCACGAGATGATTTGATTGTGTAACTGATTCAATTGCATTATTAAATCATTTGGCTGATGGTGGACACAAAGTATCACCAGAGAAATTGCAATTCTGTCGAACAGGAGTCAAATATTTGGTACACCAGATTGAAAGGGGAGTAAGGAAAGTGACCCCTGAAAGAATAAAAATAATAAAACAGATGCAGTTGCCACAAACCCAGAGAGAGATCAGAATGTTCCTTGGAGTAGTGGGGTATTGTCAGCAATGGATCGTACGTTTTTCATTATTGGCAAAACCATTAATTCAGATGACACGAAAAAGAGCAAAAGACCCAGTAGTTTGGGATGATGAGAGTGTAGAAGCATTTGTAAAATTACGAAACTCCCTGTGTGAAGCCCCTGCCTTAGGCATGCCTGATTATACAAAAGAGTTTGCATTATTCTGTTGTGAGAGAGAAGGTTGTGCACTTTCAGTCTTAACCCAAAGACATGGACTGAGCCGACGTCCAGTAGCGTATTTTTCTGCTACTTTGGACCCAGTGGCTTCAGCATTACCTGGTTGCTTAAAACAGTAGCAGCTACTTGTATGAGTCTTGAACAAAGTGAGTCAATTGTGATGGGACATCCATTGAAGGTGTATGTTCCACATTCAGTCGAGATTCTTTTAACGAGGTCTCGAACACAGTATCTTACTCCTAGTCGGATGACTAAGTACGAAAGAATAATTCTGGGAGCAAAAAATGTAACAGTGATCAGATGCACTACAGTAAATCGAGCAACTTTCTTGCCAGATGCACGTTGTGAGGAAGTTAGAGATGAGACAGAACATGACTGTCTAGACGTGACCGAGATGTGCACAAAACCACGTCCTCCTGATATTCAAGAAGAGCAACTAAAAGAACCTGGTCACGAACTTTTTGTTGATGGCTCATGTTTAAGACATGAGGAAGGAGGATTGAGTGCAGCCTATGCTGTATGTAAAATCACCGGAATTGTCGAAGCATCCTGTTTACCCGGAGTCAAATCTGCACAAGTAGCCGAATTGATTGCTTTGATTAAAGCTTGTAAATTGGGAAAAAATTGGAAAGTGGCCATATTTACTGATAGCCAATATAGTTACAGGGTTGTGCACGATTTTGGCCAGCTCTGTATGCAGAGGGATTTCTTCTTCAGGATCCCCAAACAAAAATGGGAAATTTGAGAAAGAATTATTGGAAGCAATACATTTACCAAAAGAATTAGTGGTGGTCAAATTTGCTGCTCACCAGTCAGGAGATGATTATGTAGTGGCCGGAAATACATATGCAGACCAAGTTGCTCAATACTGTGCAAGAAACAAAATGGCATTGAACAGAAAAATTGAAACTTGTGGAATCAGCTGCCAACTTATGCTATGTACAGCTCCAGAGACATGGGATGAAGTGAGACAATTGCAGGATGAGGTGGAGGATAGTGAAAAGGAGAGCTGGATTAAAATAGGCTGCAAAAGAAGGGCAGAAGATGAAGTGTGGGTTTGGTTTACCCAGATGGTCGACCAGTCATGCCAGACTGTATGCTTTCACAAATGGCCAGGATGTATCATGGAGACACACATGTAGGTAGGGATGATATGATCAGACTTTTTAGACAGAATTGGTACAATCCAAAATTTAGGGTAGTCGCAGAGAGTCTTTGCCAACGATGCTTAACTTGTCAACAGATAAATCCAGGCAGGAAAACAGTGGTCAGTTGGGGAAGAATTGGAAAGGCAGAAGGTCCATTTGTAAGATTACAATTAGATTTCATACAGTTACCATCATATAGGGGATTGAAATACATACTTGACATAGTGTGTTTGTTTTCACGGTGGGTGGAGGCATATCCTACTAGAAGAAATGACAGCATAACAGTTGCAAGGTTGTTGTTGAGGGAACTGATACCACAATTTGGATTTCCAGTAACCTTGGAATCAGATAGAGGAACTCACTTTAATAATGAAGTAATTCGATTAATCTGTGAAGCATTTAAAATTGAACAAAAACTGCATTGTGCATACCGACCAAAGGCTTCTGGAGTGGTGGAGCAAATGAATGGCACAATTAACTCAAGACTAGCAAAGGTATGTGCAGCCACATCACTGGATTGGCCCGATGCGTTGCCTCTTGTTCTGATGGGACTCAGAAGTATTCCTGACAGAAACACAGGATTGAGTCCGCACGAAATTATCATGGGAAGAGCAATGAGACAAGCATATGTACCAGGCCATAAACTGCTGAATATAACTGATGATCTGGTATTAGATTATTGCAGAGGATTGGCTGACCTAGTGCGTTCTGTTTCTCACCAGGTTGGAGAAGACGCAGTAGCCAGGCAGCCGGATCAAGCGCATAATCTGAATCCCGGAGACTGGGTGGTAGTGAAGAATCACACCAGAGAATCGTGTCTAGCACCCAGGTGGGATGAACCATGATAGGTCATACTGGTCACAACAATAGCTGTGAAATGTGCAGGTTTGCCTAGCTGGGTACATGCCAGTCACACCAAAAGGGTTCCAGCCCCTGATGAAGAGGGACCCCAACTGACTCAAACAGTTGAGGCAGATGAAGGTTGTGCAGCTGAAGAATCTAGAGTGGTAGATTCTGAATAAACTGACGGAGAACAACCAAGCACAAGTCAGGAGGACTGGGTACAAGTAGTTGACATTCCTGAAGTAATTATCAAAACCAGAAGCAAAACTAAGTTAGAAAGACAAGAAATTAGAACGGACCAGACAGGTGAAGAAGAACACGCTCAGGAAAGGAAAAATTAGACTGCTGTAGATCCTGAGCAGGGACAGACAGGGAAAGAAGATTATGCTCAGGCAAACGTTCAAATAAATGAGCTTGAGCAGGGACAGATAGTTTCAGAAGAACACGTTCAGGCTGCAGGAGAGCAAAGTGCAGTAAGACCTGAACAGGACCAGTTAGGAGAAGAAGAACACGTTCAGGGGGAAGAAAAAGAACAAAGTGATGCAGAACCAGAACAGGAACAGGTAGAAGAAGAAGAAGATGTTCAGGCAGATGAAGCCACAAAAATAAGACCTGAACAAGGACAGATAGAGAGGGACTCTGCAACGAAGATAATCAAATTGTGCCACAACTTAAAGAAAACAAAAGGGTTCTCGAAAGAGACGAGGAAAGTGAAGGTGCAGTGCAGGGTCAGGATAGGTGATAACTGGCCAGGTGGAGACAAAAGGTTAAAATATCGCATAGCCACCAGAAGTGAAAAACCAGAACAAGTGAATGAAGTCACTACTAGTCAGTCTGGGCAAACAACTGTAAATGTGAAACGAAAAAGCCAAACACTGAGAATTCTGAACAATAAGTTCAAAGGCCCTGAGTGGACCTATGTGGTTCTTGAAGAATCCGAGAATCTAGATCTGAATGAAGAAAGTGATGAGGAAATAGATGCAGAACAGATTGACGAAGGAGAAGTGAGATCTCCTTGAAGTAACAAAAAGCAAAAAATTCATAAAGCAAAGAAAAGAAGAGTAATCTTCTTAGTCTAAAATGGCTGAGGACAGGGTTTCTGAGAGACCAAAACGAAATTGTATAAAGATATGTTGTAGAATTTGCATATGTAGCATTTTATTAGTGATTGTGGTTTGGTTACTTTTAACAGTAGCGATTCCTTACCTTATGGTAATGGATAAGAAGAATAACAGACACTAATGAGGAGGTAGCTAACATAAAGGGAGATAGAGTAGAACTAGAAGCATCAGATGAGTCAGATTTTCATCACATTGTAACAGATAATGACACTACATTAAATGTATTCACAAAGTTGCTGTTCCAGTATGTAGATACAATGGAGATTAGTGATTGGTATGTTTGTATGAAATGACCTGCATCAGTAGCAGAAGGAGTTACATACCATCATTTACCGCTAACATATGGTATTTCATGTAGTGTACTGACAAGTTTATTTTATAGAACAGGAAAGCTTCAATATTATTATTCAAACTTAGATGTGATATTTTCAAAGATTCCTATTCGAAAGAACATGAATCCAGTGCTTAGTAGTCAAGATGCACAGTTTATGGGAGAATTTTTCTTAACAATGAAATCAATAGATATAGCTAAGGCACATAGAAACAATTTAACATGCTTACTACATGAAGAAGAAAAAGTGTTTTTGAATTTAGTAGAAGGGAGGAGACAGGACTTCCAAAGAAAGGATTCTGAACATAAATGCCATATTCCACCATGGGCTGAGAAAGAGGGAATTTACACAGCTGGCAAGACTCATGCTGCGATGTCCCTAGATTTTGTAAAGACAGGGAAGACCTGCCTCCATAGATTAAAGACTGACTATAACAAGGTATTTATTGGTTCCAGTGAGTGTGAACATAATTTTTTAATTCTTGGAGGTTGGGGACTAAAAGGGGGAACAGATCCAGTATTTCCTGGAGTATACTACGTGTGTGGGAATAATGCTTATTATAGGCTACATGCACAGTGGTATGGGAGTTGCTACTTCGGAATTGTTTTTCTAAAGGTGTACCATGTAAAGAAAATCACTGGAAGCAATGAAAACACAAAACAGTAAAGAACTAACACGTAAAAGGAGAGCTAGTTTTTCAGAAATATTTGGTGCACTAATACCCTCAGTGGGAGTTATTCTGAATTCAAGAAGAATTTGTCAATTATCTACAGTAGTTGATCGTTTATCAACTGATACTGCTGGAGGTTTCCTAATGATTAATACAGAAATGGTTGCAATTAGGTCTATGGTTTTGCAAAATCGCCTTGCACTTGATATATTATTAGCAAAAGAGAGCAGAGTCTGTAAAATGTTGAAAATGCAACATTGCTGCACATACATACCAGATAAAAGCACAGGATATAGAAAGAACATTACAAAACTTGGAAAATAATTGAAACCACTGGAGGTTGACAGTGTATGGGAAAGACTAACAAAGAGTATTTCATCAATAGGGATTTGGTTTATTAATATAGGGAAAGGACTTATAGGTCAAATATTACTACCATTAGTTGGTATAACAATAATAGTTTTGATAATAATGATATGGTACAAATGCTGCTAGAAGGGAAGGACTTATAAAGTAAATGAGAGAGGCAAGAAAAGGAAATATGAGGAGATTCAGTTAGAAGAATTGAAAGGTGAATTATACAAGAAAATGAAGGGTTTGAAAAAAGAGAAAGATGAAAATAGAAGTGAAAAGACTGAAAAGAGAATTGGAATGTGCTAAAGTTGGCATCTGGTTTGTGATGGGTAATTTTTGTGATGGCTCAGAGAGGGGATTGATGGAGCAAGGACTCATAGAAAAGAGACTTGCTCAGAAGCAATCCTCTCATATAACTCGTAACCCGTATTAATTGCGTAATGTGAAAATTAATATGCACCAAACACGATATTTTTAGAAAAGATGAAGCTTGCCTACGTGTCTTAACTAACAAGTTACCTGAGTGAAATCTAAAAATGGCTGCTAAAAGCGGGAACTGTATTGCGCATGCGTCAACTATATCTACGTAGTAATGACGGGCTGTCGCTTGGAGGGAAATCTTTGCGCTTGCGCAGAATGCTCTAATATGGCCGCTTAGAAACTCACATGCTAAGCATCTGTTTTTCTGAAACTAAATCGTGCTATTTACTAAACTGCTAATGCGGGGAGAGCATTTATAAGTAAAAGGGGTTAGAGTAGAGATAGGTGGTATACAGTGAAATCATTTTATATAAATTAATATGTTTCTTTTTGACTTCTTTTTTAGTTCGTATTTTGGGCCTTTGAGGGTAACCAAAGTCTGTAACCCACGTGACCAGAGAACATGCGCACTGAGAGCAAGGCAGACGCCATAATGCCATACTTGTCTGCGAAAGGAAGAGAACATATGAAATGTATATTTTTGCACTGATAAAGATGTGAATGCGGGTGGGAAAATAAAGAATATGAATAAAAATGAAGGGGCGGGACCATTTAACAAAAGTCTAAAAAAATGATTGAAAGTATAACATGGTGTGATGATCATTTCCCCTTGCCCGTCCAATCAAAATTAGTGGCCCCATAATATTGAAACATTAATGGGTGGAACATGGGTGTAGAAAGCTATAATTAAGGTAGATTTAGTTAGTTAGTTAGTCGGTGATGCTGAGATGCTGTGTGATCGGGATGCTGTCGGAGAGCTGAGCGAATGCTGAAGAAGATTTGAATTGCAGAACTTAGGACTAAACCCTAAATAATTAGAAGAAGATCGCGGAAGAATCTCGAGGAGGAAGAGAGTGTCAGAGAGGGGAGCGATGCTGGCGTCGGTGGTTAGAGAGGACATCTATCCTGTCCTGATTCCTGTCCTGAACCTGTCCTGAAGTTTTGTTCGCCTGATCTGTCCTGTGGACCTTTCCCAACTCCTTGGCTAAGGGGAATGGTTTTTTCACACCATCTTAGGTAATTATAAGTCTGTGCTCTTATATTTATACTGCTCTCTCTCTCTATCCTCTTTTTCTGAGTACCGTCATTGTGAAGTTTGATTTAATAGATGACTGAATTTTTAATTGAATTTCCTTCCTTTGAGAAACTGGGTTTCTCTGTGCTTTGCATTTGGCTCACATGAATTAATTTAGATAAAACATTTAAACCTTTCCAGAATCTGTGATTATTTAAACAATAAGTCAGTTAAGTTAATTTAATGTCATTTCACCATCAACTAGTTCCAACTAACAGATCCATTGATCTAAGGAAAGAACTTTTTGATCAGTGGAAAGATTAGTTAGGGAGGACAAGTAACTAAATCTAGGAATAAGAGTATAATAAAAAAATTGACCCCCAGTGGTATTTACTAGCTTGTGTGAATAAGTGTTTATGGGCCCAGGTGAGTATATGGTGTTTGAGCACTTGTTGCTGGTAACCCGCTGGATCACTAGGGTTCAAAATCTACAGCTAGACACTTTGCAAAAAAGGGTCCGTTTTCACTGTGAAAATCTGTTGTGTCCACGTTGCATTTTGGGCCATTTCCTGTCGGGGGCACTAGGGCTACCCACACAAGTGAGGCACTATTTTTCTCAGAAGACTTTGGGGAATGCGGAGTGGGTGGAATTTCGCTAAAGCGGCGATAATTTTAACACCGTTCTTGCTAATATGGCCCAAAGTGTGTCCACTTTGCGTTTTGAGCCGTTTCCTGTCGGGGGCACTAGGCCTACCCACACAAGTGAGGTACCATTTTTATCCGGAGACTTAGAGTAACACAGAATTGTAGAGCAACTGTTATTACCGATTGACTTTCGATGCATTTCAAATGAAAGACAATGTGTAAAAAAGAAGTCATTTTGAAAATTGACCTATAATTCTCATGCTAGTATGGGTACTCACAATTTTGGAAATGTGCAAATATCTACTGTTTCTAAACTCTGTGGGGCATATTACCAAGGATTTTCGATCATTATCGCAAAGCGCGCTTAGCGCTGTTTGTTTTATCGCCGGCTATTGCTGGATTCCATCGCGGAGATAAAGCTTTATTATCAACGCATATCTCCAAGGCGATAGAAAATCCAGCGATAGCGGCGAAACCCAGCAATAGCGCAAGAAATCCAGTGATAAATTCCCTGCGCTAATGAAAAGCTCGCTAATAGGCAGGTGAGGACTTAACCTTACAATCCACCTCCCATTGAGAGAATTGGTTAAGTCAAGTTTTTATCAGGTGTTAAATTCCAGCATTAATCGCGGTTAGCGCGACTTTTTTTATCGCTTCGCAGGCATTGGTAATAGGGGGAAGTTGTGTTTGCGACTGGTTTGCAGTCGCTTTTGGTTGGGAACGCCTACTTTGCATGTCATTAGCGATAATTATCGCTGACATGCAAAGCGGGAACAAAATGGCCGCTATCGCCATTAAGCTGTCGCTAACAGCTATTAGCGACAGCTTGCTAATAGGGCGATAAAAATATCGCCGCTTTATTGGCAAAAAGTGCCGCTAAAGTGGCGATATTGCCCTTGGTAATATACCCCTATATTTTGTTCCAATTTCAGAAATACATAGGTGTCTTTCATATCGATTTTTCCATGTATATATTTTCCCAAATTAATTGTTATATACCCGGTACATAATAAAAAAACATTGCAAGATGCTGCTCAGTTATTGGCTCTGGGTTCGTCGGGTTCTTGGTGAACCTGCAAGTCCTATATATCCCCACAACCAGAAAGGTCCAGCGGATGTAACGGTATATTGCTTACAAACAGCTGTCATAATTAGAAGAAGATACAGGTGGAAACGTGGACACAAATGGCTGTTTTTTTCAACTAATTTTCAATTTTTCCTATATTCAACTGTTAGTTTCTATAAAGAAATCTTGAAGGATCTACACAAATGACCCCTTGCTAAATTCAGAATTGTGTCTACTTTTTAAAAATGTATAGCTTTCCAGGATCCATTATTGCTTTCATACCCATTTCTACCATTAACTGGAAGGAGGTTGAAAGTACAAAAAATGGCAAAAATAGGCTATGTCTCAGAAAAATGCCAAAACTGTGTAAAAGATTTTGGTTTTCTGACAAAAGTCTGCTTGTCTCTGAAAGCTGGGAAGATGGTGGTTTCAGTACCACAACCCCTTTGTTGATACCATTTGCAGGGAAAAAAACAGACGCTTTCATCTGTAGCCCTTTTTTCCAACCAAAAAAAACCATTTAGCTGTATTTTGGCTAATTTCTGGGTCCCCTCCTGGGGAATCCACAACCCCTGGGTACCTTTAGAATCCCCATGATGTTGGAAGAAAAGGACGCAAATGTGGCGTGGATACCTTATGTGGTCAAAAAGTCACAGGGGCCTAAGCACGAACTACCCCAAATAGCCCAAAAAAGGCTTAGCACAGGGGGGCAAAAGGCTTAGCAGCGAAGGGTTTAACTTAAAGTAAAGATCGTGTTTGTTAGTAAACTTATATAAAACAGGCCAAGCAGCGGTCGCGCATCAGCAAATTTTGTTGTATTTAAACTGTAATGTTTATTGAAGTGGGTTTAATAAAACTTATATAGACCCCTGTATTGATAGAAGTTCTCCATAAATTTCAGAATCTTTTCATCAGCTACCATACAAACTGCAACTGACTTCAAGAAACAAACAGTCTTAGATTGCAAAAAGAGTTTGTATAACAATAGCTTCTACACCTCATTGTGTACTGATGCAACTCTTATGACTAATAGCGCGACTAAATTTGCGGAGTTCATGTCGACGAATGCAGAAACCTGTTTCAAACAGGTAATAACAAAACTGAAAATATTAAAGAATAATTAATGAGAAGGGAAATTTGTTTAGCTAGGGGCACAGGGTTCGCCATGTTTGCAATGCATTATGGGCAGCCGGATGTCCATTCAGAGTCTCTCACATTGCACGGGAAGTGATTTCCTTACAGCGTCTCAGCGTCGCTCAAGGAAAATAAAAACAAAAAAGACGCGGTCGCATCATGAGGTTGAAGTTAGCTTCTTATACGGTCAGCCAGGGCCGGTTATTTGCTTTTTGGGGGGCCTGGGGAGAAGGGGAATCTGCGAGGGCCCTCTAATTTGTATAGGCTTGAACCATTCAGGACTGTCTGCATCTCAATAGATGCCACTGCTCCTGAAGCTGCAGCCCCTCCCTCTCAGCCACCTACAAGCACCTCTTAACAGCTCATAAAGGGCTGACGGTGTGAGGGTTGCTTATCTCCAGAGAGGGTTATGACTGCCAGGGAGCTAAACAGCAGGGCAGTAGTCCTCCCGCTGTGCCTCTGCATGGGTGAGGGAGGAGGCCTAATTGCAGGACAAAACTAAGGAATGTGCCTTCTTGCAACTGGGACTGCCCCCCACCTCCGGTTCACCTCCCTACACCATAGTAGGAAGGCCAGGGTAGGGGACCCCCTAAGTTGCTGCACTCCCAAGGTGGCACCTTTCATGCTGTGGCCTGACTGTGTCGCATTAGTGCGAGGCCCCAAGTTGGAGGGCTGACTGCGGGACCCTCAGCAGTGGCCCACACTGCCCATGCCCAGTGCTGGCCCTGCAGCCAGCATCTTAATCGCTGGTGAAAGCATCTTATTTGTCCAGCATTTTATTTGTAGCAACATTTTATATAAAATACAACATTAAATAATTTAGCGCACTCTTATTTTATCGGACTTTGCATTACCACCATACTATAAATATGTTGTTTTTCAATCCAAACAAATACCACTTTTTCACCTATTAGGATTTAGTATGACAGCTTTCCACCAAAACAGGAGACAACTTTGCAGCACAAAAAAGTCATATTCATGTTAAGAAATGGAGCACTCCTTAGGAATGCCTGTAAGTAAATTGTCTGAGCCACTCATAATTTGTGGCACCACATGGGTCGCGCTGACCTCAAGGCATCATATTTTTCCTATAGCAATTTCACATTGGCTTGCAAATATTTTAAACTTACTGCCAGCCGTGGCCCATGCAGGTAAGAGCGGTGGGGCCAGGTGGGGGGAGATTTTGACAGAATACGACGAGGAAAATTAATTATTTATTTAATTTTCCCTCGTCGTCTGTTGAAATCCCCCCCACCCAGACCACCACTCTTATCTGCACATGCCGCGGCTGCATACTGTGCCTCCTTACAAGCTCCATAAGGACTTAGGGGCATATGTACTAGAGAAGTGGTGGAGTGCGGCATTAGCCTCTTTGACTTAGCGCCACGCTCTGTCACTTCTGAAACATAGGGCTGCACCATATTTAGAACAACATGGTGCAGCCCTGCATTTCCCCCTGCTCTAGCGCTAAATGTAGCAGCCTAGCGCCATAGTGCAAGGGTGTCTGCGTTGAGGGGAACATTGTTTATGTGCAGGAAGGTGTGCGGATAGGGGCTTGTAAATATGCCCCTTAGAATGAGCCTAACAATGTTTCCACCTGTGCCCCAGCTCTGCCAAGTGCCATGCATCAGGTGTTAGACTAACGCATGTGCAGTGTGGTGGTCCACATAACCGCACTGAAATGCATTGTCAGGCATAATGCATAGCGCCGGTGCCATCAAGGAAGGGCGCTAGTAATCATGTTGCGGTCGTTGGGGGTTCTAATGCGTTGGTGGTAGTTTGTCATGGTGTCATTGTAGGCGGTGTAGTTTTCAGGTGTCTTCTTGTTTCTCCAGTTCTTCTCCAGGCGTCTGCAAGTACGTCTGGCTTCTTGGAGGTCGGTGGTGAACCAGGCTTTGCTGCGCTTCTGCATTGCTGGTGGAGTCAGGGAAGTGCTAAAAATGCTTGACTAACGTATTTTAGTGCAGTGATGCGGACACCATACTAAAATGCATTAATCTGACCCCTGAAGTGTGGTACTTGGCAGGGCTGTTTAAACACCAGCCTTACAGAGGTGGAACATAGTTCTCATTACTTTCCGTTTTCCCTTCGGTCTGGTTGTGTTCTCCTCATGCCACAGAATCAACTCTTCTCTCTGATACTGTTAATCTCGCCTCTATTCAGAACTTTTTCATTGAATCTTTCCTCTGCTTTAATTTACTTTCCGCAGATGGATTTTGTCTCTAACTTGGTCTGGGTGCTCCCTTCTGCGCCAAGAAACCTTGTCTTTATTATTATTATTATTATTAGATTTATATGGCGCACAGCTACCCGAAGGTTTCCCGGCAACTACGGGCATACAAGGCGAGAGAAAAGGTCAAAGCTATTAATAAAAGGTTCTACTGATTAAAAAGCCAAGTTTTCAGCTCTTTGCGGAATTTGAGGTAGTGTTTTTCAAGGCGGAGATGCATTGGAAGGGAGTTCCAAAGGGAAGGAGCTAGGTAAGCAAAGGAACGTCCTCCCATTCTGGCTCGTTTGATCCTGGGTACCTGGAATTTTAATTGATTGGAGGAACATAGTAAGCGTGAGGGACGATAATGGTGCATCAAAGCACTTAGATAGTGGGGAACTGAGCCTATGTTTATTTTGTGCATATAGCAAAGGGCTTTAAATTTGGCGCGATTGTCAATTCTCAGCCAGTGTAGTTTTGGAAGAGCCCCTGAAGTGGAGGCCATTCTGGGTAGTTGGCAAAGCAATCTTGCTGCGGAATTTTGGACTACCTTCAGCTTCTGGAGTACTTCCTTACTAGCACCCAGGTAAAGCACGTTAGCGTAGTCCAACCTGGACACTATCAAGGCCTGGATGACAGTTTTTTGTGTAGCAGAGGGAAGCATCCAGAGAATTTTCCTAAGCCACTTCAGGATAGCAAAGCAAGTGGAGGCGACTTTGATCACTTGCTGCCTCATAGACAATTGAATTGGTCGTCAATAATGACGCCAAGGTTACGGGCCGATTGTGATGGATGCGGAAGATCGCCCATTTGCGGTGGCCAATGTTGGGGGCCCCAGAGAGTTTTATTACCACCGAAGATGAGGAGTTCGGTTTTCCCACCGTTAAGTTTTAGTTTGTTTAAATGCATCCAATCAGCGATCTTTTTTAGCCCCGTCTGGAGAGAGGATGATTTCGGAGTCTCCTTGGAGGAAAGCGAAAAGATCAACTGGGTGTCGTCCGCGTAAGAGTATATTGTTAGCCCTGCTTGCTCTGCTATCAAAGCCAGAGGGATAACGTAGATGTTGAAAAGCAATGGACTAAGTATGGAGCCCTAAGGGACTCCATATGGGGAAACCTGAGTCTTGGAATGAGCAGTAGAGGAGAAGACCTGAAAGGTCCTTTTGGATAAAAAGCTAGACAGCCATTTAAGTGCCGTGCCACAAATGCCCTTAGCTTGAAGGATTTTTATAAGCGAAGTGTGGGAAACAGTGTCAAATGCGGCACTTAGATCAAGTAAAATAAGGGCCACCGTATCTCCTTTGTCGACCTTTTGACGAATGTTCTCAGTGACTCCCAGAAGTGTCGATTCTGTGGAAAAACCTGCTCTAAAGCCCGATTGAGACGGATGTAGAATATTTTGTGCTTCAACATACTTCGTCAACTGGAAGTTGATATGTTTTTCTAGGATCTTGGAAAAGACAGGAAGCAGGGAGATGGGGCGAAAGTTAGAAAGAATCTTGGGATCAGAGTTGGTTTTTTTAAGCAAAGGGAGCACCATCGCATGTTTCCAGGCCACCGGAACTCTAGCTTCAGATAGTGATGCGTTGAGGAGCTCCATGATGATAGTAACTATAGGGAGGTCTAGTTTTTGAAGCACAGAGGGGGGAAGCGGATCCTTAGGGGAGCCAGATTTGATGCTCGTGAGAATACTACGGAAAGCAGAGATGTCAAGAGGAGTCCATCTGTCTAGCAGGATGCCATTGTTCACTTGTACGACTTCTTGTGGGAGGCATAGTGTTGCCAAATCATTGGTTTGCAAGTTTGTTGATATAGTTGTGTGTTTGTCTTTGCCCCTTTCCTCTATTGCTCCATTCCCACACTATCTGGTAGCATCTTTGTATTGGTTTATGTGGTTGCTTTCAAGTGAGCTACTCTCTGCCTTGCCTTTTCATGACCGCCCAAGTGACTTTAAATTTAGTTTTTATTCATATTCTTTTGTGAGAATCCTTCCACCTTACAACCACTTCATGATGCTCAGTTTCCTAGTCTAACCAAAGGGGGGAAGTACTGTCCTATCAGAGAGAAAAGAAGACAGGGCGGTGGATGAAACAAGTGGTGGGAATCCTAAGGATTATTCATTGGTGCCCTCAAACATCCCTAGAGATTTCCAGCTTCATCAACGGGCATGCTCCTCATAGGGCCAGCAGCACTGCATGCCCTACGGGCCCCACAAAGGGTCTCTTTAGCGATCCTTTTTTTGTTATTGCCGTATGATGAGTGGTATAGGTATTAGGGCATCCTAAATGTGTGGGATAGACTGATGGTGTACGTACAAGTGAAGGAGAGCTAAAACTGTCTTGAAGATACCAGGTAAAGTTTAATGTGATGGTTCTTCAGACAGAATTAAAAGACTGTAAATGGGTCTGGGTTACCATATGGGCGTAATGTGCCCAAGTAGCCTTAAATTGGTGGGTGTGATCAGGTCCTGTAATCAGGTTGACATGTTTCGCACCTTAAGGCCCAAAAAAGGATCCACAGCGCTTCATCGGGACCTAGGAAAGAGGTGGGTATAGCTCTAGCCACATCTAAACCATAATGTGCAATAAAGGAATTCCCCTGGAAGAAAATACCTGGTACAATGAATAAAGTGATAATCCAATCCTGCGGATTAATCAGACATGCCCCATAGGTCAGAAACAGAGGTTAGTGCAAAGCTGCTAAGTGGCTTCCGAGCTGGGAGCGCAAGTGACCTACCCTCCTATACTCGCCCAGACGTGGGTGCCTTGCTCACTGTGCCACTGGAACCAAGATACACCTGTCTGAAGAGCCCCAATCAGGGCAAAACCGGTCATGGGTTGCTTGTGTTCTGGTTCAGAGAGGACTTGGCTTGGCAGTTCAGGCTGGACTGTTCTTATTGGTGCAGGGTCAAGACTGATTAGCATATAGCGGGGTCTAATCTGATGTGGCGTGGTGGGAAAATGAATGATGGGTGGGCAAAAGAACAATGGGTTGGAATGCTTACCAGAGCGATTGCCAGTGGTTAGACTTATTGCAAGCATCTTCAAATCGCCTTTTCTGTGTTTTAGATGTACTGCCCGAAGTGGCAAAGGATATGCACAGGCATGGGGCCCTTGCTCACTGTACCACTGGAACCAAGCTACATATGACTGAAGAGCCTCATTCAAGACACCAGAGCTACAACGCCATAGTTAGAGGACCCACCAAAGCATTTGAAACATGACTTTCCAGGCAACCATGAATCTCCACCTGAATTCAACTGGGAAGGACAGCCTAAGGCAACCACCGGCGAGCTTCTACCTAGGAGCAGATCCGGGGAAGATCAAGCACCCAGGACAACCGTTCGCCTGCATGAAGTGCCACACCATGGGATATAAAGGAAAGGACTGTCCGCAGAAGTGCTGCAGGATATGTAAGAAGACTGGACACAAGGCAAGCGGGTGCACAGGCAAGAAGGCATGCAACTTCTGTGGCGCAGAGGGACACACCTACTACTGATGCCCAAAATCAGACAAACCAAGGACCTACGTGGCAGCAGCGTGAGCCCCAGCACCAAGAACCACCAGACCCCAGATGCACCCAGCAGCCAACATGAAGGTGAACGCCATCCTGAAGGCTTCAAGAGAAGAAACAGGGAAGAACCAGTCAAGGCAGACGCTGAGAAGAAAACAGCCATGAAGGATACAACTCGGCCTAGAAAAGACCCAGACCATGCCAGCCTCCACAGCAGAACTAATACCCCCAAATGAGACCATAGACGCAGCAGGAAACCTCCACCCCAAGGGATCCACAGAGGACGGAGCATCACATGGAGCACCACCATCTGGAGTCCAACAGGAACTGGAGCCAAAGTGGGAAGCTGCAGCCAAGGAAAGGAGGTGAATAAGGAGACTGCAGCAACAGCCAAGGTGAAGGTAAAAAGAAAGAAGAAGGAGAAGGAGAAGAAACCCAAGAAGGGAAAGAAGAAAGAGGCAGAAGCAGCGGAGACGAGAATGAGATAGCTGAAGAGTGGAGCCAGGTGAGGTCCCAGACACTGCATGCAAAGTGCAAGAAGGAGGAAGAGGAGAAGAGAACAGGAGATGCACCACAGCAGTGTAAAAACAGGCAGCTACAGCACAGCACCTCAAATCAAAGAAGGAGCAGGAGGCAGATCAAGGACCCCAGATAACAAGCAGGAAAAGGACACTTCAAAGGAAGGAGGAATTCTACACCTGAAAGAAGCACATCACTTCCCAGGCTGAACAACTAGACAAGGACTTCATCACCATTAACCCTGGGCATAGTAGCACTTCAAGTAGCTACACGAAGTACATAGCTGGGTGCTTGACTGCACTGTACAATAATTGCCAAAAGCATCTTGCACAGTAAAATTGCATATAGTCATTTCACAAAAGTGAACATAATAAATTAACAAGCAGTGAGAGAGGTGATGATTTTGGGATCCTCCCTAACCTAGGGAGTGAACCAAGCAGATGCCTTGAAAACAAAAAGCACATCTTTTGAATGATTCGGTGGTGGTCCCATCCTCTTAGGACCACCCCAAGCACTGTTATTGGCAAAAATACAATCCCAACCAAAGGCCCTGCAAAGCATTATGGGACGGGATTAGCAGTGGGCAGTGAATATTATAGTATCCAATATCAAAATAATTCTACAAAGAGCTGCAGTTCCACTAGTCGTTACTAGATGTCCCTCACGAGTCAAATGCAAAAGCTTCATGAAAGTGTTTCAATGCTTTTGCATTTGACTCGTGAGGGACATCTAGTAACGACTAGTGGAACTGCAGCTTGATATATTAATAATTTCAATGCTTTTGCATTTGACTCCTGAGGGACATCTAGTAAGGACTAGTTGAACTGCCGCTCTTTGTAGAATTATTTTGATATTGGACACTATAATATTCATTGCCCGCTGCTAATCTCGTCCCATAATGCTTTGCAGGGCCTTTGGTTGGGATTGTATTTTTGCCCATAACTGTGCTTGGGGTGGTCCTAGGAGGAAGGGACCACCACCGAATCATTCAAAAGATGTGCTTTTTGTTTTCAAGGCATCTGCTTGGTCCTCCCCCTAGGTTAGGGGGGACACCAAAATCATCACCTCTCTCATTGCTTGATATTTTCTTGTCAAAGTTCACCTTTGTGAATTGGTTATATGTTATTTAGCATAGAAAATTGCTTTATCAAAGCTTTTGAATGTGTTTATTTTTGTCATTTTGCACAGTTTATCACTCTGCTATGTGCAATTTGTGTAGTGCGTAGTAGCACAAACTTTACATGCTCCGTGAGCGTAGCGAAGTATTATGCCCAGGGTTAATCACCATAGATTCCCGTGCTGAAGATGAAAACATCAAGACACAGAAGGCACCCCGGGAAACCTGATTTGTCCTTCCAGGCAGTACTACAAGAACTCATCCAGCAACTGAACATGAGGACGGTCTCAGGGGCACCTGTAGAAGAAGGAGCCACATGGACAAGGTCCCAGACGATGTGACAGAGCTCTTCATCAAGGACATGGAAGAGGACGAAGAAGAAGTAAACAAGGACCAGCAATCAGCTCAGCACTTCCAGTAGGCCTTCTGCCCAGTAGCGGTTTTAAACCGAAGCACTGAGAGGGAGTGCTGAGACAATGGCTATATCATTGTTCACCCTAAAGTTCAGGAGTGTAAGGATCAGGGCACACAAGTTGGCACATTGCTTTCTGGCCACCCAGAACTGAGATGTGTGTTTTCTGCAAGAATGCAGGATTCCGTATGCTCTAGTAGTACAGTCAACTCGAATGGAAGTGGATGCACAGGTCACTTTTTTGGTCTGGAGGAAACTACTGCAAATTATCAGGAGTCGCCATTCGGATCAGGGCGAAGTATTTCCCAACTGAGAAGGTTACAGACCAGGTCAACAGCAGAGTGCTGGCCCTCGATGGCTTCTGGTCTGGTGAGCCCATTAAGCTCAACAGTGTCTATGCCCCCCCCAGAGAAGAATAAATGGTTCAAGTTGTTCTGCGTCCTCAGGATGCAGCTCGTGACCTCCAGGACCATCCTGATTGGTGGTGACTTCAACTGCATAGGAGACGCACTGGGTCAGACTCTGTGGGAATGAATGTAACACTCAGGCTGTTGGTAGAGATGGTAGGTGAGGCGTCCCTGTGGTATGTCATCGGGAACATAGGGCCGAATGCCAGGACATTTTTCCTAGAGTAGGGCATACGAATCTGTCCGTTCACAGATCAACATCCAGGTCCCCTCCCCAACAGTAAAGCCTGGGTGAAGTGGTCCCCGTCCACTTCTCCAACCACAGAGCAGTCAGTTTCAAAGGGGAACTTACAGGGAAGTTCCCAGCTGGCCCTAGTTCATGGAAGCTGAACTGCTTGCTGTTGGAAAATGAGTAGTGGCGAACCTTAGAGTCGCGTATGTAAATTGAAGGGACATGAGGGACCATTTTCACTCGACCAGCCAGTGGTGGAAATGGGTGAAGGACAGGTTCTGAAGCTTTTTCCAGGAAGCAAGCAGAGCTGTTTCACAGGAAATTAAGGGTGAGTTTGGGAGGCTGCAAAGCAGATTGAACTTGAGCTCAGAGGATGGGACGTGGGTGACAACTTGGAGGAAACCCAAAAAGGGATTGCAGAGCACTTCAGTGAAGAATCCAGGAAAATCATCTATCAGACCAGAACCTTGTGAAGGACAAGAAATGATACTAGTTCTTCTTTATGAAACTTCACTCTGCCCATGCCATGCTGGTAGAATTTTGGGACTCAGTGAAAAACCTTGAAAGTGGGAAAGAGTAAGTCATGAAAGTTGTGCCTGACGTTTACAGCGAGCTTTACTCACTGAAGTCATCAGAGAGAGTCCAGGTGGACAGTTTCCTGGAAGGCATCTCAAAGACACTTGGTCTGGAAGAGAGAGAGGGCCTGAATGCACTCTTCTCCCTGGATGAGCTGCTCTGGGCTGCTACAATCTCTAAGAGAGGCAAGACCCCATGAAGTGAAAATCTCTAAGTGGAACTTTAGGCCGAGATATGGGACCTGATCGGCCTGGACTTGCCAGACCTCTATGAGTAAATGGTGGACAGTATGCCACAATTCCTGTGTGAAGGCGTGATGACGCTTTTGTATAAGCAGAAGGAAGAGAGAGAGAGGACCTCAAGAACTGGAGGCCTATCTCACTCCTCAATGTGGACTACAAAATCCTAGTGAAAGTAATGGCCAATCGTGTGAAGAAGGAAATAGCAAAGATAGTGCACCCTGACCAGTCCTGCGGGATACCGGGCCAACAGATCATGGACAGTCTTGCCCTGGTTCAGAACATGATTGAGTACGTCACGAGCCAAAAGGATCAGGCGGATTTGGCCAGTCTAGACCAAGGAAAGATGTTCAACCACATCACCCATGAGTTCATAATCCGGACACTGAAAGCACTGGGACTGGACGACTTCTTTTGCGACGTGGTGACCATAATGTTTAGAGATATCGCTAGCACTGCGTTGGTTAACGGTTGGAAAACTGAATGTCAGGTGTTAGGCAGGGCTGTCCACTCTCACCTCTTCTGTATATTTGTGCTGTAGAGCTCCATGCCGAAAACATCAGACAGAATAGGAACACTAAATCCGTGACAGTGCCAGGATGCAACAGGAAGGGCGAAGTGAAATGCTTCCTCTATATGGACGACATCTCAGTCTTCTGTACAGACTGCACTCCGTGAAGGAACTAGAGAAAACAATCATTGAGTTTGGAAAGGCATCAGGAGTGAGGATCAACAGCGCCGATTCGGAAACCCTACTCTTCAGACACTGGACCCCCACCGAAACCCACTGTCATTCCCCATCAAGCAGAATTTCCTGAAGATCCTTGGAGTCTGGGTTAGCAGAGAAGGTGCGGAGTAGAAGACATGGAAGGAGAGACTGGCAAAGATGAGACAGAAGCTGGGACTCTGGAGCCTCCAGAAACTGATGATTGAAGGGAAGTCTTTGGTCCTGCAGAATGAGATCATTCCAGTGCTCCATTATGTCGCTCAAGTATGGCCAGTACCCATTACGAGAGTGATCTTTCACTTCATATTGAACTCCAAGATGGACAGAGTGAAGAGGGAGATGATATTCAAGACCCACAACAAAGGAGGCAAAGGAGTGTCGGACATTGCCACCATCCTGAGGGAAATCTTAATGTGCCACTGCTTGAGGAGCACCCTGAGGTTCGAAGCTGAAAGCCATGTTGGCTTTCTGATGGCATGCTTTTTCCTGTTGCCAACGTGGAGGTGCCTTGGAAGGGCAGAGTAGGTGAGCGTTGTCCCATACAACTGGGATACCTCATGGTCCTACAAGAAAGTGGAAAAGTTTGTGAAGGAGTCTGGTGGCTGCCACCTCGAATCAGTGGACTCTGAAGATCGTCTAACGACAGCGAACCGTTTGCCACCCTTCCATCTGCTACATCGGATAACACGTGGGAGAACATGGCCTCCAAGTGCATGACCATGTACGCAAGAGAGATAACCAATTCAAGTCCTGGCCGAGAGGACAAATGGCAGACAAGACTTCCTACCATCTCTTCTGGAAATGCGCCTATGCCCAGGACCTGCAGTAGGCCCTCAGCCCCGAAACTGGGGCCTTGATACCCAAAACATGCATCACCGCAGATTCAGTAATGTGTGGTTCATTTCCAGGGACTCAAGCACTTGAAGACCTCCCGGACCGCTTAAGGCTCATGTGTTTTTTTTAAAGATGTTCTTCTGTTTTCCAGAAACCGCCTGGTTGTAGGGAAGAAGAGAACATCGACCCAGGCCTGGTGGAAGATGATCCACAGCCTCCTGTGTGACTTTGCAGTAATGGTCAGATCAGACAAAGACAGTGATGCTGCAGCCTAAGGTCCCAAAGGGGCCCCCTGACCATCTGGGGGGGCAGCTCCGGAGGGACTACTAACCTCTTTTCTCCTTACTTCTGGAACTGGATGGTGCTCAGGAGAGGAGTGGACTGATGAAGACAGGTGTAGTAAAGGTATTGTATTCTTTTTGACTAACATGACCTTTTTCCTTAACAGGTATAATGTCAAATGGATAGCTTATACACATATTGTCAAGTTTGTTACCTATGCCTTACTAGTAAAAAGTTCAGGGACATCTCATCCCAATTAATAACACAGAAACCTCACATACTTTTAGTAAAACAACAAGTAACTCTATCTTTACATGCTACAATACATATAATCATTTCACAAAAGTGATAAAAACAATATAGTAAGCAGTGAGAGAGGTGATGATTTTAGGGTCCTCCCTAACCTAGGGAGAGAACCAAGCAGATGCCTTGAACACAAAGAACACATCATGCTGAACGATTCCGTGGTGGTCCCATCCTCCTAGGACCACCCCAAGCACAGTTATGGGCAAAAATACAATCCCAACCAAAGGCCCTGCAAAGCATTATGGGACGAGATTCTAGAGTGCAGTGAATATTATAGTATCCAATATCAAAACATTACTCAAGGGACAGCAGCTCTCCCTCATCGCCTCTCTCATTGCCTGATATTAATCAAAGCTCACTTTTGTGAATTGATTATATGCTTTATAGCATATAAAGGGAAAGTTGTTTTATCAAAGGGTTGTGGGTGCAATAGCTGACTCCGCTTTATGGCGGATCCGTGTTTTCAATTTAATGTGAAGTTAGCAAATCTCTGCAATCTCCCCAAGAGCCACACAGAGTGTCACAGAGACTAGTTTGTTTTTTCCTCACACTGCACTGGGTGAGATTTTCCACTTAGATTAATTACCAATATGATTATTTGTGAATTTGAAATAGGCTGCAAAGGGAGGTAAAGCGCTCCAATACCTTTAACGAGGATGCAAAGGGAGGTAAAGCGCTCCAATACTTCCAAGTTGCTATATAAATAAAACGAACCCCGCCTCAAAAAAATAAGCATTTGCAATGCAATAGCTCTCGCATTCACGCGAGCTTGAGTTATTGGCATTGTAAATGACAATGCCCTTTATTTATGTTTTGGGTTTTAAAACATCAATAAAAGGCATTGTCATTTACAATACTAATAGCTTAAACTCTCGCAAATGCAAGACTTATTGCATTGCAATAAAGGACCTTTCCGACCGCTTGTTAGATTGTAAATATCAGAGGAAGAAACCGGCCTGCGACGTCTTCCAAGTAGTGATAAACAGTGCAGTGAAGAAGAAGTGTAAGTGTTTTTCATACAGGCCGTTATCACTATTATATCAAAATTACCAAATTCTGATTTGCATAAATGACATGCCTGTGACCCAGATTCTGATCCACCCAGATCAGAATGGGTTCATTGACATTCCAACTAGAAGTACCTTATTTAACCATAGACGCCTGATCGGCCTTGTCTACGGTGCAGCATGCACTACAGAGCTATAGGTTGCTGTGTCTCTCTATATCGAACATGCCTTTGATGCCTGGCCTTAGTTAATGGAAGTTCTTAAAAGTATGGGCATTGGTTCTGCTGAGCTCCTTGGCTAGATGTCTTTGCTGTATTTGATCCCAAGAGCTAGAATACAATACACACAGGATAGGTAATTTCGGATCGTTTTAATATAATTAGAGGGACACGTGAAAGTAATACGCTGTCACCAACAATTTTTGCCATAGCAATGGAGCCTCTGGCGTATCTTTTGCAACAGAGGGCAACGGAGTGGAGCATGAGGGCAAACTATAGTTGCCACTTTATTCACCAAGATCATATGGATTGGATACCCACTGGAGGCATATAAAGATGAAGATGAAGCCCTTAGGTTTCAGCATGAATTGTGTCCATTTTGGAGAAGTGTGGCTCAATGGTTAGAGCGGCAGACCCTGATGCAGAGATCTGGCCCGGGACCAGGGTTCAATTCCCGCCTCGGCGGGTCTTGGACTCAATTTCCTCGGACCTGATAATTCTCGCCTCGGTGCCTATTCTAATCATGGGTCCCACTCTGCAACTCTGGGCAATAGCTTGCTTAATCTCCACAACGGCCCCACCAGCGCTGGGATGCCTGGCTTCACCTTGGGGGTGCCCAGGAGTGGACATTTCACAGGGAATAGCCAGGAAGGGTTCCACAGCGGTATGCGTATAGCGCCAGGATGCCCCAGTTGGGGTGGCAGTGCGCTTTACAAGTACGAATTACATTACATTACATTACATTACATTACATTACAATACACACGAGGATGGAGTTCATGCTAAAAAAAGCAGCAACACCACAAGCCCCACAAACAGCAGCCGCCCGCTTTACAGCAGTGTTGTTCCCATGCACTTGTGCTCATTTTTTGCGGCAACGGTGTGTAATTACTTGATGTGGCACAATAGCCTAATTTCATGTAACAAGTGTAATACAGTATTACTGGAATAACATGAAACTATGCAAGCTTAACTCGTATTTCATCCTGAGCCTCCACAATATTCATCTGACCACCACATGACATGTCTTGTTAGTCAAGTGTCAAGACATAAGCTTGTGTTCCGAGGCAGGACAAAAAGGCAGAAACTGTGCTTTTGACCATGGCGGCAGGTTCTGTAATGGCCCCTACCTGTAGTGTTTCATTCTAAAGGACAGAGTGCGTTCATGGCTGCCGGTGAACGGGAGTGGAGAGAGTTGTGATTCAGCAGGGTAAGGTAAGGCAATCCTCTGCTGTGGCAGCATTCGACGGGACCCTTCCCCCCACAGGCAGGAGAGTGCATACGTGCCAGGGGTGTGCAATTACTGAGGGATGCCGCCACGGCTGGTGAGTGATATTAGTCCCATTATTGGCAACACACCCCACCCACACCACAACAGAGTATGCATGCATAAATAAATACACAACACAACTTTTGTTTGGGAAAAATATTGCTGCAGGTTTATTCCATACAAAAGTATGCAAATATGGTGGGTTATCTTACGGGCGATCCAAGGGCAGACAGCTGTACCACTCGATGCTGCCCTGCCCGCCTGATGAGCCAAGCACTGTGGAGAATCCAATCAGCGCTACCCTTATGGGGTGATCCCCTTACTGGATCACGTGACACATTGGTCCCTTATTACTCACGCCCCTTTCGGGGCGGAGCGTAGCAAGGCAAGCCCCCGGTTGTTCAGGCCCACAACCGCCTGAAGGACTAACGGGGCGCCGACGTAATTGTTCCAGGACCCTCCCATGAGGCTCCTGGGATTTGGCTCTGGCACCCCTATTGTGCCCACGCAGAGATACCCTTCTGTACCCATCTGCTTCCAGATCGCCCTGTAACTCCGCCAAAGCTCTGGAGGCGGCCCCCGTCGCCTAAAGAGCCCCCCACCAAAACAGTTCCTTTCTCACTGCAACCTGCAATTTCCCGGGACTCATTCATGTCCAGCAGGAACAGATCCAAGCCCACCTGTGCCAAGTGCACCCAACTTTGTCAAAATAACCTTTGGTGTTCACCCGGCATAGCCCATGCCTGATGAAGCCAAAGCCCCTTGCTCTGCGAACTTGCGCATGGAGCGGTTTATCCTTCTCTTGGAATGTACCAGTGCCTCGCATTGCCTGCAAGAATGTGATGGCCTCCCAGGATGGGGCTCTACTTTTAAACATCGCTATATTACCCTTCAAGCTGATGTGGCTCCCACCTCCTGCAACCTGTAGTTGCAGTCCTTCTAGCATTTCATGCTCCCTAACACCTGTTTCCCCAATTTATGGAACAGCAGCACACTTGCTTAGCAGACCGCTTCCACAACCAGCCTATATACTCTGGCTATGCGGATGGGGCATTTCATGCATCACTGAAGCAACCCGTAACCTGCCTTGGGAGCAGCGTGCACCTACTTTGTTGAAGTTAACCAGACATGTGCACAGACCTTTGCGATTAATAAACCCTGGTGAACAAGACTGTTCGCATAGCGCACACCATTGCAGTCACAGCAACATTTGGAGTGACAACTTACGCCACCTACCAGGCTTGCTTAACTAAAGCTCGATCACAGATACACACATACCTGCTAACCAGCTGTGACCCTTACTGCTCAACCCAGCTAAAGACCTAGTACTTTGTTTTTTCAGGGAATATTGCCCTCCACAAGATCAAGCCGCACATGAGCATATGGCCTTCACCTACTGGGCCGAGGCGCAGTGTGTGGTCTGGAATTGTCAGCAATGGTGCTCCAAACACATTTCAAGCCGCTATTGGAGCCACGGCCACCTTCTGGCCTAACCAACTGACGCATGCCACCTGGCTAACTTGCTGCTGCGAGATTTTGATCTTAACACCACGCTCTTGCGGTTACTGGTGCACATCGTCTATAGGTCTTGCCCCTACTCTATTTAAGCAGTTTTCCGCAATGTACCCTTCTGCCCCTGTACGGGAGGGAAAATACCTGTAACATTGCAAATCCCACTGCACTCACATTCTCGGGCAGTACGGTGGGGGAGAGGGGTCCTTAGAATTAGTTCTGCTACATTGCCTGGCCTCCTAGCCCGCAAACACCCTCGTCTGACAGCAGACTATCTGCCGTGTCGCCCATGCAATGTCCGCACCCTGGCGCAAGACGTCCCGATCTATACCTCAACTAACAGACTACCTTCAGTGAGTCTGGAGTGAACCGATGTATGTTGTGCCTCTGACCATAAGAACCTTGGTTTGCTTTGGCAGGGATAAAATAGTTGCATCTGTCACACTTGAAATAGTGTCAACGTGCAGTTCTTTTGCATTCTACATTGCAGAGTGTGCCTGGGATAATCCTAGACACCCCCTGTGTGCCAACCCGCTTTGACCCAAGATGCAAAGCACAGACCCGGTACACTTGGTTACCCCGGACTTACTTGCCCTCCACCGAAATCCATGTGTAAGGTAGCTGGTCCCTGATTTAATTCCTAGTAGTCTATGTGTTATGCCGTACTCCTTTTATGCCTTTTTCTTAAAGCAGTTAACCCGCTCACACAAGAGACCCACTGGTAGCAAGACCAGTATAACCTGTACATGGAATTTAAATTTTCCTACCAACTGCACTGAGGGCAAGCCACACTCACTGCTACTGGTGTCTGACTAATCGGCCCTTGGAGGGCGTAGCAAATACTGCCCAGTTAGCAAGTACGCCCACTGTACAGTTGTAACTTAGTAACTCCTGGCGCTGACAACCGCAGGTGCCTACTACCGGGCTGTGTGTATATGCGGCCCAGGAACCTAAGCAATAGGCTTGGTGTGGATGGGTTGTTAACAATGCCTGGCCATAAGTGTAATACCTTTGACAAACCTCTCCTGACCAGCATCTACATCATTCTTAAACATATTACTGTTTTTTGCCACATGGCACTCTTCTGGTTGGTGATACGGAACCACCTACCCCGCATAAGCTGACAGTCTTGCGTTGCCGTCACACCACCAGTGTCCCTTGAATCACCCTCCATCCTCCTGTGTCACCTAACCTCGGTTCAAGAGTGCACTTACTTCGCACTGTTGACCAGACAATTCCGCAGACCTCTTTGCTTGCTAGACCCTGGTGAACACATTAATGGTGTCAAATCTGGTTTGAAACAATATATGTATGGTGCCCACTATTGGAGACAACTCACCCCTTTGTGGAGTGACAACTACACAGGTGCCTACTCAAGTCACCCAACAGACAAGTTGGCCCTGACTACCTTGTGTTCTGGTGCCAGGTTTGGAAAGAGCCTTGCCTTCACTTGCTGCCCCCCTGGGAAACACAAAGACCATGCTCTGGCCGCAGCGCGGCGATGCCCTCATGTAGGAGTGAACCCCTGGTCAAATAAGAGTGACTACTCCAACTACTTAAGACTACACCATGACCATGGGTGGAGGTTAGCTCTTCCCCAAACTTCTGCTAGTGTAACCCACGGTCACGCCTCCTGTTCAGTTCAATTTAGTAATTCATGGCACTGACCCACAAGGGCCTAATACTGGGCTGTGTAACGCGGCCCAAGGGTGACCTTAAACAATCGGCTTGGTGTGGATGGGTGCTAACATTACCTGGCTTAAGTGCCATCCCTTTGACAGTCACTCCTGACAAGATGTGTCAATGCAGGTAGATGCAAGAGTTACCCAGCCCGCCTTACTTCCTGTCCCAGTTGTCTGAGTAAATTAGTGAAAGATGCACGTTTGAACTGGCAGCTGATGCTGTTACTTACGCCTGCAAATGCCCTGCTCAGAGCAGCCCACTAAACAATGGCTTCCATTTGAAGGCGGTGCCAACAGACCTCCAAGCACTTAAGGCGGTCCCTCTGAGTAGGGCTCTAATCTAACAGCTGCCCCTTGCATCGGATACCGCCTCTGGATGTAAGCCGCTCAGTGCTACTGATGCCTGGCAGTCATATTTAACCTTGATATCCTTACAGCAGAGCAACACTCACCGCTGCCAAATGCCTTGGTGTGAGAACGTCCACTGGTCGTACTAGTCAATACATCTATCATTTAGATTAATGATACTATGCATATGAATAAAACTATGCACCGGCAGCTGAAAATTTCACACGTTAGTAAATGTGAAACCTTTGGATTTGCCCCTCGAATTAAGCCAGTTACCACCCTAGGTGAAGTCTAGCCCTCCTGAACTTCTGCTAGTATACCAGTGAGCAGACAAGACCGTGGGAACAGGAGGGGACAATATGTATCGATCCCTGCCCTTTCTTGAATACTGGGAATGCCAAATGCTCCTTAATACATTGTAGCCTGTTTGTGCTTTGACTTTAACTTTACTGCTCCAACCCAGTTTGACCCCAAAACTTTGGAACAACCTTCGCAGTAACTTGCCCTTTCGTAGAACATGCCCTTAGTGGTACATGACCTTCTACAAGCAATGCGCAGAAATCCCCCTCTGACCTGCTCGAGCCTGCGGCCATTCTGCTGAAAGCCCTGTGTGCCAGGGGGAGGGGGGTGCTACTAACCCTCAAGTCCTCAGTAAGCTCCCTCACTGCTGCAAGTGCCCCAGAGCATTTATTATAAAACATTTAATGGGTAACAACCCGCTTTGCGCCCACCTTAATGTGCCAGGCTGTGAGCAATTAGGTACCCCACATATCTCTTCCCTATGAAAAGATGAAACAAACCGGCCAAAGCACAATGCACAGGCAGTGAGTGTGCCCAATGAGAAACCCCCAGTTCTGTGTGATACAAACCCTAACGCACTGTGTGCCAGTTTGTGCATATCAATCTGGGGTGACTAAGCCCTAATGTGCCCCTTTACCTGGATGATCCCCAGTATGAGGGTACAGACTGATGACCAAGTGCTGCACCAGCAAATAACATGCAGACATGGAGTGAATTTACGCCATCTCATGCCCTACAAGGCCGCTCGGTGTGCCACCTCGCCTAAACCAAAACATGGGTGGATCGCCATGTCTAATAGGTTTGCGAATGTATGTCTATTGTGCATCAGACACAGAGTGCCCTGCTTTGTTTCAGCCGTGTTAAACTTGTTGCCTGCGCCACCCACCCGGCCTATGGAAATTGTGCAAAACTCTTGCTTCCTACACTGCCGAGTGAGCCCACAGCATTTCACAAAATTCCTTCAAAATTTTCATTTCTGACTGGTGCAGATTGTTTTAGCTCCCTTCCCCATTAATTATTTTTATTGAGGGTGAAGTGTGAAAATCTATTAGACACTTGCAGAGAAATGTTGTGTTCAAGGTTCTACAACCTCCCAAAAGGGGGTTTCTTTTACATCCAAACAGCACCTCCTATAAGAAAAGTGGGAGAGTTTCACATTATTTTCAGTAATGTTAGTGAGCTGCTGCAGCGTGTGTTGAAAGCACGTCACCGTCCCGCGTATTGGATGTAAACACATTTGGAGTTAGGACGAGTGTGTCTGTGCACTGCCAGTGACCTTCCCCAAAGTGGGCATGAAGGAGCTGTACTGCATCATAGATTAGAAGCCGTTCCCAGCAGATGCCCCTACTCATTTTGGCCCAGAGCAGTAGTACTATCGCATGTGCTGTTGAATACAAGAAAATGCACTCCTGACCCGGGGAGATTAAGGGATTTGCCCAGAATCACAGGTTTGTGAGCCGGTGCCGAAACTCGACCAAACACGGCAGCTCTGGCGGGTCTGCCACATTGTAAGGATTTGGTATTGTGGTGGATGACAAAATTCCTAATGAAAACGATTTTTTTATTTTTTTATTTGCCTTTTGGGTTACAACTGATTTATGCTATAATACTCTTGGAGATTACGGCAGTGAATACACTGAGCTGGTTGCTCTTTGTCCCCCCCCCCAGCACCGGACAATCATGCAATCTGCATGGCCACACTGCTCCGTTCCACCAGGAAACAAGCCAGCCCGAGAAGGGGGGGGGCACCAAGGGTGCACGAGCCCTAGTCCTGACAGTGCCCCGTACTCGCGCTAAACTGGTAACCGACACGACGCAACAGTGTGTCCCATGAAAGTGGCAGCTCCGGCCCTGCCAGCAGCACTGCATGTCGGTGACTCAGTCCTTTAGGGGTAATAAGGGTCCCCGAGCTGAACCCCAGCAGCCAAAACAAACACCAGCCTGTGTGTAGCGGTAGGACCCGCGTTCGAGGATCGGCCAACACCGCTGAGGGATCCTCCCGCTGGTTAGCAACGACATCACAATGGACCGATCCCAGATTACTCACTGGTAGAGAGCACTGCGCGAGCACATCAACAGTAGGTTATGCAATGTACTGTGCCTTTCGCACAATGGGCAAAGGGGGGTGACTGCGACCAGACCACCCCCCCCCCGCACTACACTGGCAGCAGCAAAAGTCCATCCAAGTTCACTTCCGGAGTACCGCACCTACACCGGAAGCGCTTCGCAAACCATGGGCAGACCCTTTCTGGCGGCAAAACCGAAGACGCCTGGCTGCCAACGAATCCTGCATGCCCCTATTGCAACAGTGAATTGCCACCCCTAGTCGCCAAAACACCCCCCTCATTACACTGATACCAGGAACATGCCACATATAGCAAACTGGAACCTAGGCAGCTATGAAAACCAACGCAACTGTAACTCGCTGTAAACTTGTCATCCTGCTACCGCTGTAAAGCCCCCGGATGCCCTCGGGCCAAGTCCGCGCCATACAAAACTGCCAACAGAACAAACATTATGGCCGCACTGTGGTGCAAAGACAGGGCACAACTAGCCCCTTCATCCAAGGCCCCCACTCAGACAGCAGCTGCCCCGCTGCAACCGGTGCCAGCAGGGCGCGTGCGCATCTAAGATTCCACCGGGCCCGTTCACGCGGAGAACCCGCGGTCACCCTCTGGGCCTCGCCCCCGCGGAGGTGTGGACTTCGGGCACATGACGACACCGTGTTCACGAGGACCTCGCATCCGTGCTTCACCTCCATGTGCGTACATCCTGGAGAGATTCCACCAAAGCAGATTCCTCTGCAGCAGCCCCAATAGCAGCACCACTGGCTCCAAAACTCGAGCCCTTACCATGAAAGTGAAAGGAAGAACTCCAGGCGAATGAGGGCACACTTGAAAACGTGCAGTTCAGGGAACACCAAGACACGAGAGGGGAAGACATTTATGTGCTATCCTTCCCTCCAACAAAGGGTATGCTAGAGCGAGAGGAGGAATGCCGCGGAATGATAGCATCAGCCCCCACCGCGGTTGCTTTTGAAAAAGAGCCGCTGAATAAGATTAAGTTTGTCCGTACCTGTATGTAACCTTGCTGTCAATAGCATCAGCACTATGGTTTGACCAGACTAAGTCTCCCGGTCAGGCTATAATAAACCTGTATCCCCTGTAGCACTACAGAAGACTAATGCAACTGTTACAGACATCTATGTCATCTTCAAACTACAAGTGCACAAGTACATGTGCTCGGGCGCGTGTGCTGTTGGGGCAGGGGTCTTGGCCGCGGAATAACAACACACTCCAGCTTCGGAGCTTCCCGGGCTGGGCGACCACGAATAGGCCCTGGCAGCGTCAGCCACGTGCATGAAGGACCTAACCCCCCACCGGGTCTATGGCCCCGCTTGCTGCCCCTTACAGCATGACCTCTAAGCCCCTGTGGGTGCCGATGCCGGGCGAAAATATCGCTGCCGGTGGACCGTGCACCAATTGGAAGCGGGCAAAACGGGCAATACACTCTGCATAATCCCTTCACGTATCAGGGTGAATGCCCCTGACGGCCCCACCGGGCAGCATGACCCCAGAATTCCCGTGGTTCGGGCCAGCGCCGCGCAACATGCGGCCAAGAGGCATGCACCGCCCCCCTACCCTGCCCCCGACCCACTCCCTCGTCACAAACCAGGGCACGGGCAGCCTCAGCGGGCAGCCGCGGGTCAGACACTCCGATGCACAAAATCAAGCGGTCTGATTCCAGCATGTGAATTAATTTGACCTACTCATTCACAGCCCCCCCCATGAGCATTTACAACCCTGGATACTTCCTGTGTGAGCCCCTAGCCACCAGACACACAGTCTTATCCTTGACCATGGCTCCTTAAGCGCATTGCCCTGTCCGATGCGCGGGGTACCACCCGCTGCATCAGCACGCGCTGCAGGCGTCCTGGCGACCGGCTCCTGCCGCCTAACTGATTCATTGTCCCTGGGGATATATGTCAACCGACTAGTATGGTGCCCGCGATCACTCAAGGTCTGAGGCGACTCTGCCCTGCGCTGTATGGCCCACCGCGAGCAGCAATCACGCGGCCAGAAGCTCAACATTTCAGCGATGCGCTGTACACAGATTGGTCGCAATAGGGGGATCCTTACCGCCGGAGCATTTACCCTGAGGTCCCCATGCGTGCAACGGATAACGCAATTAAAGGAGCGCTGTCCCCCGCTGGGCGGGTGGAGGGGGGCGATGTATGAGGCCTAGCCTAGCAAGCGGGATCCGAAAGATAGTATGCATGGCCGCCTTATCCGTAGCGCATGGCAGCATTGTCCGTGACCAGTTACGGGACCCAATAAATGTTGTTAGGCACGGAGGAGGTTAGGCAATTTGCCCATACTCACTGAACCCTTCTGCAACTCGAACCCGGTTACACCCGCGTGGCATCGCATGGCAGCATTATTCACCAGCGTGGCAGTGTAGCACAGAACCCTGCCGCACCTCGAACCCGGTGTCACCCACATGACAGCATTAAGTGACCCGTTACGGGGCCCATTACATTCTGTTAGGCACGGGGGAGGTTAGCTAATATGCCCAAATCAAAGACCCTGCCGCGCTTCGAACCCTCGCCCATATACCACCTTAATTACCATCGGAGAGCACCCCGCCAAGGGGCAGGTGACCCCGGGCCTATTCACCCCAACGACGAGCCTGCCACACTTCCCGTGGAGCACTACGTTGTTGTGCCTCGGGGTGTGGGGGCCTGCGCGGGTCCGATCTAACAGCGCAATGCTGAGGGGAACACGAAAGTATGCCCCCCCAGCTGACCCAGGGCCTCGAGGAGATCATCCGATAGTGGCCTAACTACCCCCATGTGTAGGGCCCGAGCCTGAACCTAACCACGCTGACTTGGACGGTTGGTGGGGCGGATCCGATTCTAAACTGGGGGCAGACCACTGCCAGTCGCCCCCTTACTACCACTCCCCAGCGTGTCCGGCGCAAAGAGGACGCCAAAATGGCCAGGGGAGGCATAAATACCTCCCCACCTCCTCTGCGTGCCGGAAGTGACGCGTCTGGTAAGGGGACTCCTCTTCGAGTCCCGCATTATTAGTGGGGGTGGGGAAGTGCCCAAATGGCACTAAAGGGGCTGCCCGTTTAGGGTGGCCCCCTGCGGGGGCCGCGGGCAGCCGCAGATTCGAAGGGAAGCCCCACAGAAGAGCCAGCCGCATGCCATGCCCTCACGCGCCCGCGCGCTGTTGCCACGCCGCTGCGGGATCCCTTCTGGTGGCTGCACTAGAACTCCCTGCTATAGGTTCGGGGGGATGCTACACTGCAGTAGCAGGAATCAGATTCCCATCACCCAGGCATGTTTTCCAATACAGGCGCAGAAAGGGAACTGATGACATCCCCAGCAACTAGAACTTGAATTATTCAGGGCTGGCTGGAGCAGGCAGGCACCAGTGCAGCCTCGGGTAAAACACGTGTGTGTGTGTTGTGCGTGCGTGCGTGCTTATATGTGTGCAGCCTTCTGTGTCTGCGTTCGTCTAAAGCATGTTAGGCCTGACATGAGCATTCATTGATGCGAGTGTACATATGTTCGGCATCGTGTTCTGTGTGTTGTATGCCATGTGTGTGAATGCTGTGTGTGTTTAGATGCTCATCCTCCGGTGTGTGCTTGTGTGTTCTGTGTGTGTGCCTATATGTTTTATGCTTGTACCTGTATGTGCTCGTGAGTGAAGTGTTCACCTCGTTTTTTCATGGATGTGTGTGCACTGTGCGTTTGTCCATCCACGTAACCTCAGTGCGTGTGGGGGTGCGCGTGTTTCCCTAGTATAAGTTCCTGACTCTGAAGAGGCTTGTTTAAAGCTGTTAAGTAGACTTCTTAACCGGCATACGTTTTCAAAGGGATTTATTAAGTACAACAGAAGAGCCGCATGCAGGTCGCTGGCTAGGACACAATAATCAAACTGTCAACTGTCACAAGAGAACAGTCAGCTGGCATTCTAGAATGCCAGCTGATGACATAGCACGCTAGCACGAGGACAGGGACGCACGTGGGAGGGGACGGAGGCCTACGGGGGTAAACGAAGTGAAAGGAGAAACGGAACAACTCAACACATCTCCCTTCCAAGGGTAAGGAAAGAGGATGAACAGTCTAGATAGGAGGGGGGGGAAAGAGCGCACAGAGGCAAGGCGTTAGTCACAAACAAAGTCCTTGTACTTGCAAGGTTTTAATACCCTGCGGCCATATCTACTGGTACTGCCTGTTTCTTTCACTGTTTCTCCTACAGGATCCTGCACTTGTTCAGACAGGTTTCTTCCCTCTGCACCAGAATCCACTGTGTCCCTTGTGATAGTGTTTCTTTCTTTGGCCATGTCCTCTTCTGGATCCTGTTCTTCCTCTGACTGGCTGGTATTCTCTGTACTGGGCAGTTCAACAGAATCACCAGTGCTAATGTCTTTGTATTCTCCTATTGTTTCGATGAGCCCCTGTTCTGATGCCACACTAGTGTCATTAGTTTGGGAATGCATAATTACACAGTTCCCTTCTCCCTCTGAATCAAATTTCTCAATAATCAACCAGTCCCAGCTATCCTTCCTGCAAGTGTTCTCATTAGCTTTGTTGTATTGTGTTCTTGTGCAAGCAGAAAGTGCGGAGGCATGCCACACCCTCCCATCGCTGAGGAGTGCAGAATTACAAAAAACGTTTTCTACCACCAACGGTGAGCTAAACTTGTTCTCTCCTTTTTCAATCATTCCACTTCTTTTCACTCTCACTCTGTCACCTACTTTGATGTTGATTTCTTTACACTTATGTTTGGCATCAAAGTTCTCCTTACACGCTTCTTGTACTTTTTGGATACTTTCCCTTATCGTTTCCGCAGACCAATCCACTCTCCTGGCTGTTTTTAGCCATCCAACATTGTCTTTAGATAAGGGAGTCCTTCCTCTCATAAGTTCGAAAGGGCTGAAATTCGCGTTCTCCCCTGTGATCCTGTACGCCCAAACCATTTTGTTCACCTCTTTCTTCCAACACAGCCCATTGTTATTGGCTAGTTGTATATTTCCTTTAATTACTCTGTTAAAACGTTCAACAGCACCGTTCCCTGCTGGGTGGTACACAGATGTAGTTTTGTGTTTTATTCCATTTTTTTCCATTGACCTCTTGAAGTTCAAAGAGGTGAACTGGCTGCCATTGTCGCTGACTATTGTTTTTGGTATTCCTTCCCTCATGAAAACATTGTCAAGGAATGCTATTACATCGTGTGTTTCTACTTTTCGGCTTACTTTAATCTCCGGCCACCTTGAAAAGTGGTCCACCATGACCATAATGTACACCTGATCTTCCTGGTAACGTAGGCGTCCCATAATGTCCATGCCCTCCCGCTCTCCCAGGGCATGCCAGGACATTTCAACGGTTATAGAGGGGGTTTGAGTGTGACCTGAGTCTTGTCCGAATTCTCACACTGCACACAGTTCCTCACCTTTCTTTCTATCTCCAAGTCACATCCTGGCCACCAATACCAACACTTAATTCTGTGTTTTGTTTTATTGATGCCCAGGTGTCCCTCATGGCAAAGTTCCAGTAGTCTTTCCCTTAGCATAATCGGAGGTATTACTTTTCCCTGTCTCAAAATGAGCTCTCCTTCAACTGATAATTCATTCCTGAGTTCCCAGTATGGTCTCAATTCTTTTTTATGAATTTCTTGCTTGGCCAACCCTTTACAATAAGTTTGTGCACTTCTTGTAGGGTTTCATCTTTTTCATACTCGTTAACCCAAACTTCTCTTTGTATGCTGGGGAACTCCTCAATGATGCTTGCTACACAGAGTTCATCTTCTCCATCTCCCCAGTTACCATAGTCTGGTAGGGGTAGTCTACTAAGGAAGTCCGCAACCACATTTTTAACACCAGGTAGGTATTGTACTTCGTAATTATAGTCTAACAGTCTCATAGACAACCGTGCTAATTTTGGTGAAGCATTATACAAGCCTTTAACAGTAAGTACTTTTGTGAGAGGTTTGTGGTCGCATCGTAGAGTGACCCTCTTTCCCCAAATGTACTGGCAGAAATATTCCAGTCCCCACACACAAGCTAATGCCTCCCGCTCTATGACCGAGTACTTTTCCTCAGTAGGGGTTAGTGAGCTGGATGAAAATTCTATGGTAACTTCCTTACTGTTGCTTTCTGCTTGTGTCAGGACTGCTCCTATTCCCTTTCCGCTAGCATCCGTGGTTACAATACTGTCAAGAATTGTGTCAAATCCCTGTAAGGGTGGTGCCATACAGATTTCCTGTTATAGGGTATTGAAGCTTTCGTTGCAAGTTTGAGACCACTCAAACTTGTTTTTTGATTTTAGAAGTTGTCTTACGTTATATGTTTTAGTCGAAAAGTTCCTCACGAACTTTGAATAGAATTCTACCAGTCCTAAAAATGCTCTCAATTCTTCCCTGTTCTGTGGAATCAGAGCATCCCGGATGCCTTTAAGCAACTCTTTCTTCGGCTTTATTCCTTCAGGTGTGATTTCATGTCCCAGATATGTGACTGTTTTCTCTGCAAACCTGCATTTCCTGTACTCTGCAGTCATGCCACACCTTTCTAAAATATTCAGTACATTCACTAATCTATCATCGTGATCTTCTTCATCTTTTCCCATCACCAGGATGTCGTCCTGAAATATGAGCACCTTTTTGACCCCTTTAAACAGTTCATGCATCAACCTTTGGAACAACGCCGCTGCCGACGTTAATCCAAAGGGTACCCTCTTGAACCTGTAACATCTGAAAGGTGATATGAAGGTGGTAAGGTGCCTGCTGTCAGGGTGTAGAGGGACCTGGTGGTATGCTGCAGCAAGGTCGATAGTAGAGAAGACCTTCATGTCCTTTGTAAGGGAGAGCATTTCATTTATTTTAGGGAGGGGGTACTGGTCTACGATGATATTTTTGTTTAGGTCGCGTAAGTCTATGCATAACCTCAACTTTCCGTTGGGCTTGCGTGCAACGACCAAGGGTGCGACCCACTCAGAAGATTCCGTAGTTATTAAAGTACTCCCGCCATTCTTCCCATTTTATTTGCGGTTCACCTGCTCCTGTCAAGAACGACTGCGGGGGCTGTAAGTTATACTTGTTTCCAGATGCCATTTTTAAAATATATCCCCAAGTTTTGGTTACCAAAAACAGCACAAAAAAAATAGCTTGTCCTTGAATTGTTCTAATAAATATTGTCTTTTCTAGTTTGTGAGCAAGACACAATAAGCACCATTTATTTTAAATTTGAAACAGCTCAACAGCAATTAGCAAAACTGTCCCATTATTTTCAATTTTATTTATGCTCACTTGTTTTTATAGTCCGGCGGTTTCTTTTCGTCAGTAAAGGCCTTCCGGTGGATTTTTCCAAATGAAACTGACTCGACGATTCTTCCGGTGTATAAACTGTTTCTCAGCGCTGCCGATGGCACTATTCAATATGTCTACAACCACGCTTCCTGTGCGTCGAAAGAAAGACTAGTACGCCGACTTTTTTTCATTCAAGATGGCGCTCTTTTGCGTGCTACGTAAGCACGATGCTCCTCCTTTAAGCTGCGCCACAGGATTGTGTGGAGAATTTTTTCCTTCGATTTCTCCCCGCAAAGTCAGCTCTCCACAGTAAGTTTTAACTTTTCTTTATTTCACTTACTTTACTTCTCACTGACTCAGCTCCCTCACGGATGATGCCTCCTGTAGTTTTCTCATTTCAACCGAGCTTTTCTTCATATGAAAATCTTCCAGTCATTTTATCATGACAGCATCACCGATAATCCCTTAAAGCTTCTTCTGTCACCTTCTAGATGCTTGAGCTTCCGTCGAACAGTCACTAAATACAATTTTCCTCATTTACCGACATCTCCTCAATATTGCTCCAACATCTTTTCAAGTGGGTTCCTTGGTGTGTTGTTCTTCATCCTCGTCGCCATAAATGTTAAGTAGACTTCCTAACCGGCATAAGTTTTCAAAGGGATTTATTAAGTACAAATGTACAACACACCAGCACGACAGAAGAGCCGCATGCAGGTCGCTGGCTAGGACACAATAATCAAACTGTCAACTGTAACAAGAGAACAGTCAGCTGGCATTCTAGAATGCCAGCTGATGACATAGCACGCTAGCGCGAGGACAGGGACGCATGTGGGAGGGGACGGAGGCCTACGGGGGTAAAAGAAGTGAAAGGAGAAACAGAACAACTCAACAAAAGCCCCCCATGACTTTTAAAATTATTTCAGTAAAATTCCGAAACTCTGTCCCTTTGCTGCATTTCCTGGAATTGACAATCATGTAGGAGCACAGATCTAAAAAAACCTAGAGGATGACACTATCCTGGAAGGTGATGGCCCAGTCGCGGTCGGTGTCCAGCCGCTAGAAGACGGCCTCTGCCTCCTCCGGGCTAACGCAGAGCTCAGCGCACAGTGACTGAAAGTCCTCTCGTTCCAGGCGCCCCGAGTGGTTGGCGTCACAGGAGAGGAAGAGAGCGCAGAGCCGGGACACCTCGCTCTGCGAGGCCTACGCCATTGTCCTGGCTCAATAAACAAAAAGTACACAATCTGTGTAACATCCAAGTAAAGGGGCCAGTAGCCATGGGAGGATACAAATGACGACATGGCTGTACTAAGGCAGGACTAACAAGCCTCATAATGAATCAGAAGACGCACTTACAAAGGACAAACACACGAGCCAATGAAAAATAAAGGCGGGGGAGTGGGCGAAGCTTCTCTCCGTACTGAACTACCACAGATCTTCGCAGAACAGCGCTTGTGCGCTAGCTCAGGCTCAACCTAAAAACTAAGCCAAAAAACAAGAGAGGCCCAGGGGGGCTGGGAGAAGCAACAACAGACGGGGGCAAAATGAGGAAGGTGCGGGGAAGGAAGGAGGGAGGAAGAGAGGGGTCTGCGCACAAAAACATCCTGAAAATTCAGATGCAAACCGTCTACCTGCCTTAATTGTGCAACAAAAAGAGAACATGTCGATGTAATTTAAGAAAACTAATTGCAAATGGACTAAAGAAAATCAATACACTTGTGTTTTCAGTAAAATGAGACAAAAACAAGCTGAGGAAGATTCCATCCCATACTTGGCTTCGGGCTCTACTGTGATTAAATAAATATGTTATCTAAGTGCTCGTGCAAAGACAGTCGATAAGTCAGTCGAGGGCCCTTTAGTGAAGCGCAGCACTTTCCTCAACCCCTCCCCACCCCTAACACCAGATCGTGCCTACTGTAGTAACTAGGCTGCAAAGGAAGCTGCTTAGGTAAAAAGCTCCAATACTTCCGAGTTGAACTGGTGCTATATAAATAAATGAACCCCCAAAAATTAAAAAGGTGAAAGGAAAAACACAAGAGAGGTCCGAGGAGGCTGGGAGCTGCAACAATAGATGGATCGTGCATGCTGTTGTAATGAGGATGCAAAAGGAGCTGCTAAAGTAAAGCGCTTCAATACCTCTGAGTCAATTTGGTGTTATATAAATAAACAAACCCTTCCAAAATTAAAAAAATAATAAAGCAAGAAACAGAAGCGAGGTCCAGGGAGACTAGGAGCTGCAACAACAGACAGGGGTCAACACGAGGGAGGCGCTAGGAAGGAAGGAAGGAGGAAGGGAGAGAAGTAAAAAGTACATGGGGCAGAGTTACAAGTCCCTTGCGACACTTTTACGCCACCACTGCGTCACTTTTGTGATGCAGCGGTGTCGTAAACAATGCCCCACGTTGCGACACATTTACAATGTGACGCATCTAGGTAGATGTGTCACGTTGTAAAGCCCTGTGCCACATTATACCTGCGTCAGGTAAAACGTATGCAGGGTGGGCGTTGTGACGCAGGAAAGCCTCGTAAAAGTGACACAGTGAAATCTACAAGATTTTACCGCGTCACTTCTACGACGCCGCTGCATAAAAACCTTACGCCAGCTTGAAGCAGGCGTAAAGAGTGGCGCAGCACAATAGAAATAGGCATTCCTGAGCATTGCTGGAGTTGCGTCATGCTCCAGCAATGTGTTACCTTTACGCCAACAGATGGGTAACGCATCTGTCAATCCTTGTGCCACAGTGCGCCGCATTGTAAATGCAACGCACCCATGGTGGCGTAAGGGTTTTTTTGCGTGACGCAATTAAACTGACGCATCTCTGATAAAATGCAGAGATGCAACAGTTTCTTGTAAATCTGCCCCTATATGTGTTATTCAGCAATTGGTAGCTAGATTAATTTGTTACTAGCTAATTTAGTGAGTAATTCTGCACCAATACATCGGGAGGAATTTGTAGGAGCAGAATAAAGTACAAACCTAACGAGGAATAAACAAAACAGAGAACAAAGTGGAAGAGGGGTCAAATATAGGGAGATTGCTTGTGCTGGGGCATGGGCATGTCTAGGGAATGTACACTTTGGAAGGGGATACCAAAGATTGTATGCAGACAGGGATTAAGAGCAGCTGCCTGCCAAGTGCAGAGGCATGTGATGATTGACAGGGGGGCATCCTGTGTGTAGTGAACCTGACGGGATGCATAGAAAAGAGTGGGCAACTGGAGGGCAGAATCGATGGGGGAGAACCTGTGGCGGTGCCACTGATTGCAAGGAGCAGTTCATAGGCACTCAGTAAAGGGATAGTAGCGTAGATGTAAACCAGCATACATTGCTCAGTAACATAGTGCGGAACGTTCCAAAAATTTAGTCTGAAAAATGTGGTTCTTCACTCAAAATCTAAACTGTATTGTGAAAGGAAGTATGACGGTCTAGACAAAATATCTGGGGACCTCTTTAAGATAGAGAACGATATCTGGAGCCCCCTTATTTTGTCTTGTGCTTTCACTGCATTAGGAAGGGTCCCCCATGCCTCCGTCATGGGCCTGGGCTAAGTTCGTTACAGTATTTAAAAAGGGATCAAGGGCCCTACCCTCAAACCTCAGGACCATCAGCCTGATTGACAGCTCAAAGGAGCATTTGAGCAGGATCATACTGGAGTGGCTGCAGGACTGGATTGCTGACCCCATTGCAAGCTGGGTTTAGGGACAGTATTAGCATCATACATCAGGTGTTTTGCCTCCAAATGATTTATTGGAAACATGTCCCTTTAAGGGAGGGCGACTTTACATGGTTTTCTTGGACCTCCGGTCTGCTTTTGACCTGGCACCTAGGGCTTCCCTGTGGAGGGTCATGGCGGAGCTGACTGCTCCGAAATACCTCCTTGATATTATTATCAGGCTACACTGCAACAACTTCGCACAGGTTAGATATGGTTCCCAGGGTGAACTGACCGATCCTACTCCAGTCACTCCGGGTGTAAGACACAGGTGCGTGAGTGCCCCCACCCTTTTTCTCTTATATATAAATGATTTAGTATCCCAGCTTGGCTTGCGTGACAATGATGCCACGCGTCTTGCTGGTATGAAGGTCCCAGCCCTCTTGTTTGCGGACGATATGCTTTTGATTTCCAAATCTCCAATGAGGAACCAGAAGCTGTTGGATCAATTTGGAATGTTCTGCAAACAGAGAGGCCTGGAGGTCAAGCTCAGTAATACCAAGTATATGGTTCTCAATCCATATTCATCAGCTCTCTCCCCTCCTTTTCTTGATGGTGTCCCTTTGGAGAGCGCTGACATATTTCAAAATTTAGGGATCTTGATTACTGAACAGTTTGATTGGACACCACAGGTACAAAAGTGAAGACTCAAGATGGAGCAACATATAGGGGGCATCATATGCCATACCGTGACGTCTATATGCTGTTGACTGGCCTTTAAGTCTACTAATGGTGAGTCAGAATGTTATACATCTGCACCATGATCACTAACGTTGGAGCACCGCCATTTTGTGCTTAATGTAACTGTAATTATATGCTTATGTCCTAATTCAAATCGGCACACTTTATTATTTTTATGCCATACCGTGATGTCTATATGCTTTTGACTGGCCTTTAACTACTAATGATGAGTCAGAATGTAATACAATGTTCTAATTCTAATTGGGTTACTCTATCCTGATCTCATGCAATATCGTTACGTGTATATGTTTTTTTGACTAACTGTATATAGATGATGAGCGAGAATGGTTCACCCCTTCATTCATTTCCTTTTCCAAACCCCGCTTTCTTCACCCCCTTCTCTGCCTTACCCTCTAGCAGCACACCTCACCCATCATGGCGCCCACCATTAGCCGGGCTTATATCGGGTTAATGCTCTAGCTATTATGCTAACTCGCATGCGCACTATTCCTCCTTGCTACTTAACCATCCTACGGCGCATGCACTCGGCGTTCTATCACTGCCGGACCGTGATCCTCGCAGCCACTGTGCAGGTAAGGTCGTTCACTTTCACAATCCGTATACCGATTGTCTGGAGGACCTTGCGCCTCTCTTCAGCGAGCGCCCTCACTCCAGCGGCCCTTCTCTCTCCTTTTTCACCCTTCAGGCCTCTCATCCCTTTGGATTAACTCCTTGACCTCGTTCTCACCGAACGCCTAGCGTGGTAAGTACAGCATGTTACCACGTCCTCGTTTCCTCTACAGCCCTTCTAGCTCCAATTACCCTCATGTATTGCCACTCTGTCTTGCAGCTATTATGCACTCCCAGTAATTATCCACACCCACTCACGGATACAGTTGGGGTCGAGACCTTGCTCTCCCCTACGACCTCATCCCAGTAAGCGCTCTTACGCTTTCCTTGTAAATTTGTTCCCTTGATCTCTGGTGCCTCTGCCATCTCCTTATTCACTCCTTGATTTACCTTCCGTTACCAGTCTAATCGGATCTCTGCCACGCACGCACAAGCCACCTTGGACGGGACATTGTTCCTCTCCCCGTGACTTTCATTGACAGTCTACCCGGAACCTCCAAATCCGCGCTAGAACCTTCAGCCTTGGTTGGGACACCGCTCCTCTCCAATAGATAATTGTTACACTCCCTGCATCTTATATAAGAACCTTTTCCTTATCGCCTGATTGCATAATATAAGCATCACTTTCGGATCGTATAGACATATATCATCATCTCACTTAACCGTGCATATGAGTTGAGATTAACCATAGGCATAGTACACAATTTCAGTAGTAACTGTGTGCTTGTCTGCACTGTGCAATAATTATCAATGGTATTTTACACAGTGCAAGTTAAGATAACAAGTATTTCTGTCTTTATATACTAAAATGCATATAGTCATTTCAGAAAAAGGAAAACAATAAATTAACAAGCAGTGAGAGAGGTGATGATTTTAGGATCCTCCCTAACCTAGGGAGAGAACCAAGCAGATGCCTTGAAAACAAAAAGCACATCTTGTTGAATGATTCGGTGGTGGTCCCATCCTCTTAGGACCACCCCAAGCACAATTATTGTCTAAAATACAATCCCAACAAAAGGCCCTGCAAAGCATTATGGGACAAGATTGGCAGTGAATATTATAGTATCCAATATCAAAATAATTCTACAAAGAGCTGCAGTTCAACTAGTCGTTACTAGATGTCCCTCATGAGTCAAATGCAAAAGCATTGAAATTATTATTACATCAAGCTGCAGTTCCACTAGTCGTTACTAGATGTCCCTCACAAGTCAAATGCAAAAGCTTCATGTAAGGGTTTCAATGCTTTTGCACCACACCACAACCCAGCACAGCACTAAAAAATCATTGACAATGCCAATAGACTCTGCAAAGCTGAGACCTATTGGCTTTGCCAATGCTTGTTTTAATTTGACTTTCCTGAACAGTTGCAAGGCTCCCATCCCCCACTGAATTATGGGTTGCCTTGTAGAGTCGTGAACAGAGTTATTTAGTGAACAAAAAAACACCAAAGAATTATTAGACACTATGACATCTAAAATGACCCATGACCCATGTCCGCCAAAAACTCTTCTGCAGGTCCCAAAAACAATATCTGACCACCTAGTTCACATCTTTAATGGAATGCTCAACTCAGGCTATTTTCCTAAGGGTTGGAAAAAAGCCTCAATCCTACCCTCAGTAAAAAAGGCCAGTCTCTCCTCTGCAGATCATAGCAACTATTGGCCTATATCTTGTCAGCCTTTACCAGCCAAGATTGTAATTGTAATTGCATTTTTATAGCGATTACTACCCCTGACGAGGCTTCATAGTTATTTATTGGTGAGCAGCACGCTACTCCGGAACTCAAAAAGGATTAGTGGTGAATTAGTATAGGGAGATATGATATTAATTTGAGCAGTGGACATATGAGTTTGTTATTTGGATTGAAAAGGATAGCAGAGGGATAGAAGAGGGAAGGGTTTGCATTTATATAGTGCTTGCTTCCCCTGATGAGGTGTTGAAGTGGTATTCGGCAGGTAGCATGCTACTCCGGAACCCAAATAGGATTAGTGGGGAATTAGTATAGGGAAATATGAAATGAATTTTAGCGGTGGACATGTTAGTCTGTTAGCTGTATTGAAAAGGATAGTGGAGGGCTAGGAGAGGGAAGGTCTAGGGAGAGTTTTTTTGTTTGAGCTCAAAGCAGTAGGTGGAGGTTTAAGGATGAGTAAAGGGGAGGTTGAGGGGGGACGAGTCAGAGGATAGGGTTAAGAATGGCTTGTTTGGGAGATCTGAATAGTAAAAGAGGTATGAGATGATGCAAGGAGGGGTAGAGGAGGGAAGAGTCTAGAGAGGGTTATTTTGGGGATCACAGTAGTAGAATGAGGCTTGAGATGAGTCAGAGAGTGGAGGTAGAGGATATATTGAGAGAGGTATAGGGTGAGATATAGCATTGGAGATGCTGAATTATAAGTAAAGTAATAAATATAAAGATACATAAGTACATGGGAGGTATAGATGTATAAGGAAGGTAATGTATATAGATTTAAGTTGTATTTAATAAACTCAGACTTTCAAGTGTTGCTCTACCTTAAGTAATTTCTTTTGTAATTCAATAGTGAAGCAATTGTAGATAAATAGTTATGATAAAAGATTTACTTATTTATGCAGTCACTTATATACATGTTAAACATAGAATAATGTAACTATAAGTAATTTGTACATTTGTTAAGCAGAACTAACGAATATCTATATATTTAAAACATAATTAATATACACATTTATGCAAAGCAATACACATATGTAGGTACACATGGATAGTCCAAATAAATGCTATATACAGAGGGATATGCTGTATGTTTATGTTTGAGTATGGTGGTTAGGTGGGGAAGAGCCAACTCTTGAGTAGTCTTATGAAGATAAGGGTGTTATCCGTGGATCTTATGTTTCGGGGTAAAGAGTTCCATGGTTTGGCTGCTTGAACAGAGAAGGATGTGCCACCTATGGTTTTTTTCTTGTATGGTGGGATTTTGAGGCAAGGTTCCAATCTGGAGCGGAGGTTCCTTTGTTAAATGTATTTGGTGATTTTATTCTTGATACAGAGCAGTCATGTTTTGTGTTTCGCTTTGTGGGTGATGCAAAGCAGCTTGAATGTGGATCTTCTGGCAACCGGTAAACAATGTAGGGCCTTCAAGGCAAGGGAGATGTGGGTTTGTGGCTTTATATGTAAGAGTAGTCTGGCAGCAGAGTTCAGAATCCGTTGTAGTCTTTTCATGGTTGTTGTTAAAGATGATCCTTGGTAAAGGCTATTGGCGTAATCAAGTTCAGACAGAACAAGAGAGATAATAGCCTGGACCTTGTGTGGATATCCCAGGTGGGGAAAGATGCGTGCCAGAGTTTTTATAGTAATGAAGCTTGATCTTGCTAGTTTGTACACTTGGGCATTCATTGATAGCTTGGAGTCCATGGTTATTCCAAGGTTTCTTACTTCCTTTGATACTTTAGGTGGTGGTCCCAGACCGTCAGGCGAGGCGGCAAGTGGGTTATCTTTCCAGTCACCAGATGTGAGTTTTTCCGTTTTGGAAGCATTCAGTTTGAGATGGCTTTATTTTAATTTTTTTATTTAATGCGATTTTATATAGCGCGAACATTACCCGAAGGTGTCAGAGTGCTTTACAAAAGAACCAGTTGCGTTACATAAGGACTTTGGATTGCATGAGTTACATAAGGGATACAAACAGAAAAAATTGCAAATGTACAAGTTGTAAAGTCATTCAAGGAATAGATACAAACAGAAGAAAATTGCAAATGTACAAGTTGTAAGGTCACTCAAGGAAGAGATACAAACGGAAAAACTCAAAATCACATAGGAATGGTAGTAAGTACAAAGGTCTACTACATATACTAGTGGTTAGAGTTCTATATATACAAATAGTAAATTCACTCAGGATTACATTTTAACAGGGATTAGGCTTGGACAATTATATATTACATATTTATATATATATTTATTTATGAGTTACAGAAGCATGGCTCAGGCATAGGGAAAAAGCAGGCAAGGGGAGAGAAATTCAGGGGAGAGAGGAAAGGAATAGGGGAGGTAGAAAGAGAGTGAGGGAGGGAAGAGGTAGGGGAGGGAGTGATGAGTGATGGGATCAGGGGCATCAGCATTATTCACAAACGATGAGTAGATCGGTGGAGAAGATAGACGAACGAAAGGTCGCCTAGCTAGAGACCGGCTGGACCGGAGGTACGGACCAAGGTCGCTAAGATGGCGGATAGGACAAGAGTGTCTTTAGGAGATGGTCCCAAAATGGCGGGGTGCATATGAGTCCTAGTCCAAAAGTTGCACTCAAGGGTGAAAGCGGTGGGCGCCATGTCATATCATCCACTGATCCACGGCTCTGAGGCACCTGAAAACTTGTGAGTTTCCAATGTCTTTGAGGCTTTCCACTTGAAGGAGTATTAGTGTGTCATCTGCATAGTTATAGCACATGAGGGGAAATTGATTGATCAGTGCCGGTACTGACTTCATGTAAATGTTGAAAAGCATGAGTGAGATGATAGAGCCTTGAGGGACCCCTGCTTTTGTGAAGTACGGTTTGGACAAGAAAGGGGGGTATGGATGACATTAGTTTTGTTTTAAAAGTAGGATGTGATCCAGTCGAGAGCAGGCCCCTCTATGCCGGCTTCGTAGAGTCATTGTGTTAGAGTGCCATGGTCAACCTTGTCAAAGGCAGCTGAGAGGTCAAAGAGAAGTAGTGCAGCAACCCCATTCCGATCAACTGTGTTCTTAAGGTCATCCCAGATGGCAATGAGGGCAGATTCTGTCCCTCTTTCTGGATGGAATCCTGTTTGGAAGTCTGAAAGCATGGCATTATTTTCAATGAATTCTGACATCTGGGCGAATGCTGCTCTTTCTATCAGTGTGCCCAGGAAAGTTCCATTTTTTAATCGGTCTATAGTTGTCGGGTTAAGCGGATCCAGGTTTGTTTTCTTTAGAAATAGGCATATGTATGACTTTTTAGATCTTCTGGAAATATTCCCGTAGTAAAGGAATTGTTGATGATTCTTCTTACTGGTGTGGCAGCAGATGTAGTTAGAAGAATTTTCTCGAAGATTTGTGGTGGACACGGGTCAGAAGGGCTGCCGGCAGGCCTAGCTTCCTTTGACCAGATCCATAAATTCATTGTGTGATGTTTATTAGAAGGAATGGAGAAGCTAGGTTAGCGTACCCTTGTAGTGTTTTTTGGAAAGGGTCGGTGCTGGTGGTTTTTCTTTATTTTAAATAGGAGTCCAACGTACCTGCTTTGGTTGTGTAATGATTTGCCAATTTGTCTGTGAATTCCTGAGTAATGGGATGAGCTCTTTCTTGGCAATTTGGTTTACAAAATTCTGTGAGAATTTTATAGGAATCTTTATTTGCACATTTAGCATTTTGAATTCTGTCTGAATAGTATTTTTTCTTAGCTTTTTTGATTGCTGACTTGTAAAATCTGTTAAGTTTCCTTAGGCGAAGTTTGTCTTGATTCGTGTTAGTTTTGAGCCAGGTACATTATAGCTTCTAATTTGCTGTTTTATCTCCTTAAGCTCTGTATTTCTACAAGGTGTCTGTTTTCTTTTGTTCTGTTGTGTTGTTCCTAGTGATATTAGGATATCAAAAGCTTCCTGTAGCCACTCAGTTTTTGAACATAATTTATTGTGTCTAGATTTGTACTGGTTGTTAGTTGTGTTTCTAAGTGTTCCAAATTGAGGGGTATATGTACAAGCCCCTATCGCCACCACAACGTCACTTTTTCCGACGTTGTGGTGGTGATAGGGGCTTAGCCTTATTTACAAGGCAGTGTTAAACCACTTAATGTGGCTTAACGCTGCCGTGTAAATAAGGCCCCCTTTCACACTATGGTTAGCGTGAAAGGGGTGGGCAGTGGGTGTTACGGTGGGCGTTCCACCGCAACAACCATTGATTTTGTTGCTGCCCCCTATGTACAAGGGCAGTGTACATAGGAGGCAGTGCCACAATTAAGACCAGGGAACACCTGGTCTTAACGTGGCGAAACAAGGAGAAATTCATTATTTCTCCTCGTTTTTGCTTTTTCCATGTGTGTTGCCTTGTGCAGCACACATGGAAAAAGCAAACTGCCATGGATTGTTTAAGTACAGGAAGGTAGCCCTTCCTGTACATAAACAATCTGTAAAAAATGCCATTTTCTGACTTTCATGTGTGCTGCATGAAGCAGCACACATAAAAGTGACAAAATGGCATTTTAGGATTGTTTATGTGCAGGAAGGGACACCTTCCTACACATAAACAATCCTCCCCTGCACGCAGACACCCTTGCACTATGGTGCAAGGGTGCTGCGCACGGGGAAACGCAAGGCTGCACCATATCCTTCTAAATATGGTGCAGCCTTGCGTTTCTGAAGTGGCGGAGTGAGGCGTTAAGCCATGACTGCTAACGCGCACTCTGCCACTTCCTCGTACATATGCCTCTGAGTTTGTTCCGCGGTCACTAGGTGGATGCATGTAAGGTGGTTTTAGGTGTGTTGCTTTGTGTTGTTTTATGTTGGAAAGCAAACAAATGGTGGTCTGACCATGTGACGAGTCAATGTTTGAAAGGTAATTAGTTCTGAATTTGCAAAAATGACATCTAGAATGTGTCCAGCAATGAGTGTGGGTTTGCGGACGATCTGATGTAGGTTCAGTGCATCTAGGCCAGTGATGATTTGTTGTGGATGGGGCATATTGAGTTTGTCAAACCAAATGTTCAGGTGTTATACGGTTTGAAACTCTGTCCAGAAGTGTGTCTGGGAATGTTGCATTGCTAGGTGGAGGCCTATTGGAGCAGGAATTTACAGGAGGAAGATGGTGTAGGGTTGCATCTGGTGAAGAGGGTCTCACAACCTTGTATGGAGACTTTGTCAGCTTTAGTGATATTTAATGTTTGCTCGAATACAACAGCTAGGCCACCTCCTCTTTTGCCTATTCGATTTGTGTGATGGTTTTTTATTTTTAAACTTCTTTTTATTTCAGCATTGTAGCAAGAATACATATACACCACATGTAGATACATCACCATTCTGGAAAACATAGCAGCATGTTACATCAATTATCTGCATTGCTTTTTCCCAACATTCCCATCAATTTCCCCCCACAATTGGCGTTTGATCATTTCCGTCTTCTAGCCTCCTTTGTCTGGCTTGGGCCGTTGGGACAGTACACAAAAATCCTCAATACTCTTTCCACTTTGCCCAGATTTGTTCCCACTTGTGAGGACAACCCCTATTCAGGTATGCCGTTTTTTCTGCCACAATGCACCAGTCCATACCTTTTTTCCAGTCACCGAGCGTTGGTATTGTTTCCACTCCCCAACTGCGTCCTATGTTTCTTTTAGCAATTACCAGTGCTAAAATCACTCCAGTTCTCTCCCCCCTCCCCAGGTCTGTTGCCTCCCATACGTTAAGTAAACATAACTTGGCCGACAATGGCACCGCCACTCTGTTTAAACTGCTTAAGCAACGGGTTATGTTAGTCCAGTAGGACTGGATTTTGGGACCCTGCCATATTATGTGAAAAAATGTTCTTTCTTGACCGCATCCTTTCGGCCAGTGGCGGCTCCTCCATTGGGGCGTGGGGGCGTTGCCCCACTGCTTTCTCGCCGTGCGAGAAGCAGAAACATGAAATGGTAAAACTACCATTTCATGTTTCTGCTTCTCGCACGGAGGGAAAGCAGAAGTGCCTGGAGTGCCTAGTTGGGGGCGGGCGGGCGGGTGGGCGTTCATTCTCGAGTGCAGGGGAGGCGTGGCTAGCCCACTGTCTTTGGTGCTGACGGTTTGTTAGGGCTCAGCGCCGACCACACCAGTCATGCGCAGTTGCGCACTCTCTCTATGTAGGCTGCATGCATAGAGAGAATGGCCCTGGTCTACAGGCGCCCGGCCGGGCGCCGCCCGCCTCAATCACAACGCTGCTGGCTTAGGGGAACGAGAAGGAGGCTGTCTAGATTTACACAGGCCCGGCCGGGAGCAGCAGGAGCGGTGGCGCGTGATCCGGAGGAAGCAGTGGGAGGAAGGTATTAAGGTAGGTTTAGTTTTAACTTTATTTTCAATACTGTCCCGCTCCCCCCACACCCGCGCGGCCCCCCCTCCTCCGTCTTGCCGATCGCGACTGATGCTGGAAGCAGTTGTTTTGGGAAGAAGCATGTAGTGGTGCATTTTGGACCATCCCAAAATGCACATCAAGATTATTAAATACGTTTATAGACACTTAGTAGAACTAGACTGTCCCTAAGCACACATCTTTCAAAAGTGCTGTTGGGTAGATCGGAGATCGGGAACAACACAGATTTGAATGTCTGTATACATTTGTTTAGCTAGAGCACCTCAGCTGTGAAATACTGAGCTGGACATGTAGCCCAGTTCTAGCTGCTGGAGTCATGTGTGTGGGACCAGACTAACTTGTCAGGGCAGGTCCGGTGCTACTCATAACACCTGACATCTGAAGGGAACCCCCTGGCTAAGCACTCTACCAGCCACCTCATTAGGCTTGGTTAGTGCCCCAAGTCCCTACACCAGTCTGCCCTTGTGTTTGCTCCTCCAGCTTGAGGTTTGCATGGCTCTTGCAGTTACTGTTTTATGTGTGACTGAAGATCCGTGGCAATCGACAGGTATGAGCCAGATAGGAGGGTGATTCTGCTAGGGAGCTTGCCACAGAGGCAGCAGATGGCAATCTATTACAGACCTGTCCTCCACAGTGTACCCCATGGACAGGAGGGGTGTAGTAACCGGAACTCATTGATCCCTATAAATAACATGCCTCGTAGTTGGATGTTTTGGTTGTTTTCGTTTCATTTGCTGCGTGTGCTAGTTCTATTGTATGCAATTAAAGAACCAATAAGATAGCACAGCGGGTTGGGTGCACACTGAAGCAAACTGTTTGTAATAAGCAGATCACGGGTGCAGGTGCACAAGAGTTTCTCATGCCTGCTGTCAAGATCTGTGAGTAACATGCAGATTACAAGTTTCAATTCCTGAAAGACGTTATAGGGTTTTACATCAACTGTGCAGAAATCTGACTAATGTGCGTGCCATATCTTAGAATCCCCATGGGTCAACTTAGCTTTTCCTCCTCCCAAAGCCAATAAAGCAGTCCGATTGAGACGGGTAATATAGAGGGGCTTTTAATGCTCTTAATAAAAACTGTGCCGTCCAGTCCCTTAAACACTTGAACAAAATCAGTAATATTTATAGGGATAGGCCTCATCGACATCCAAATGGTTGGATTTAGCTGCCCAGGTCTGAGCAACTTCCGTTATGCAGTTGGGCAGCTGCAGTACGAGGAAGCAAAAACTGTGCCCACGACAACACTGAGTGTTTCTTATGAAACTGAGAATACCTCCGCTGCCAGCACTGTGCCCAAGAGGCCACAGCTCGGCCTTGCGTGAACACCCTGTTTCCAGAACAACTATTAGTCCTGTCAGAAAGTGAACGGCAAAAATTGACCCAAATAAGATATTAAATTGCATGCTTTTAACATGCCAATTTGTTTGCGCTCCAAAGTGATGGTCTTTGAAATGCCACAAACCTATTTTCACATTCTGTATAATTAATTAAGTCATAGGTGACTCTGCTCTGAACTTACACCCTTAGGACTTATTGGTATCTCGGTTATTCATGTTCTGAAAACCATTTGGGTACACAATGGAAGACTGTACCCCTGGAAAATATGCAAAATGCACATCGATGCAGCTGTCTGTTGTTTAGTAATTACGCTGTCCAGCTTCATCTCTATACTCTTCCAAGGTGGCAAAATGGCAACGTGTTGGCACTCTGTAAATAGATACATGCATTGAGAAGTATTTGTTAAAAGTGAGACTTTTTAACATGAACTGAGAAATGTTCCTGTCCCCTCCCTGATTACAATACTATAAGTAAACTAAGAGTCATATCAGCGGTCATGTATACCCTATACGTGGGACAGATTCTTATTATTCATGGATAAAAGTTGCACCATCTTACACCAATTGTTTTTACATTTCTTGGGGGGAGACACCCGAATTCCCTCTCATAACCGCGCAGATTGCGCGCTCACCAAAATTGGTTAACCAGTCTTACGCCCCACCTCTTTCTAATTCCACCAGCCACCACTGCTTTCGGCAAAGTGGATCTGATCGCCTAGCCATTTTCACCAACACTGTACATGAGATATAGGCTCTGTGGAGCACTTTGAGTTGTATGAGGCGAAATTGCGACTTAATGGCTGCTTCTTTAGGGGAGGATAGGGCGTAGGGCCATTCGTCCTCTTGCATGTCTGCAATGTCTTTTCCCCATTATTCCCACACTTTTACTAACGGGTTAGGGGCATTGTTTACCAGCTTTTTGTATGTTAACGATATTGCCTTTTGAGTTATGTATTCTTCAAGTAACCTGTTCTCTAGGGGTGGATTTTGTGTGATGAATGAATGAATGAGGGGATTTTTAAAGCGCTGGACTCACCCCTGCAGGGGTATCTCCGCTCTAGCAGCGAAACGTGAAACAAAGAAGTGGATGGAAATCATTATTAAAAGAGTTCAGTTTTCAGTAGTTTTCTAAATTTTAGCAAGTCAGGGCACATACGTAACGCACTGGGGAGTGAGTTCCAAAGGCGCGGGGCTACATAGGCAAAAGATTTGCCTCCCGCACGAAGTTTGTTGACCCAGTGGCACTACTAGCAAAGCCTTTCCACTTGAACGCAGAGATCTGTTGGGACGATAGGGGACAAGACTATCGGTCATATACCTGGGCCCACTATCGTTGATGGTTTTGTGAATCAAACAGCAAATTTTAAACATGATTCGATTACGAATAGGAAGCCAGTGTAGGCTTTTTAGTAATGGTCGGGAAGGGGTCCTGGGTGGTTGATTTAAAGCCAACCGAGCTGCAGTGTTCTCCACTACTTGCAGCCTGTTTAGCACCCCCTCATTCGCTGCTCCCAAAAGTGCATTTCAAAAGTTCAGTCGACTAACTACCAGGGCTTGGAGCAGGATCTTGCGGACCGATAGGGGGAGAAGATCGAACACTCTCCGCAGGAGCTTTAACATACCAAAACAGCTACCTGAGACGACCGCCACCTGCTCCTTCATAGATAGAGAAAGGTCCAGATACACTCCTAAGTTTTTAGCCTTGATAGTGGGCAGAGGAGCGGGGCCTAGTTCTGCCGGCCACCACTCCGGGGTCCAGAGAAGTTGAGCTTTGCCAAACAGGAGGACTTCGGTTTTGTTGGCGTTCAACTGGAGGAAGTTCTTTGACATCCAGTTGCCGATTGCACGCATACCCTCTGCAAAACAACTGTTTGGTTGCATCCGAGTTGTTATCAAATGAAAACAGGAGCTGCGTGCCATCTGTATATGAGAGAGGGACAAAGCTGTGATCTCTGATGATCTTTGCAAGGGGGGCCACATATATATTAAATAACGTGGGACTGAGGCAAGATCCCTGCGGAACCCCCTTATTAAGAGGTTTGGCTCCGGAGCGGAAATTACCCAAGTTCACAGTTTGGGTGCGCTGTTCCAGAAAGCTGGAAAACCACTGAAAGGCAGATCCTACTACGCCTATTTCCGTCAGTCTTTGCAATAGTCTGTGATGTGCTACAGTGTCAAGGGCTGCGGTTAAATCCAACAGCACTAAAGACACTGCTTTGTCCTTGTCTAGGGCAAGCTTGATAACGTCTGTGACACCAAGCAGGGTCGTTTTGGTCGAATGTTTAATAGTTTGATAGGTTGATGTTTGATGGTTGAATAGTTTGATAACCTAGAGGAACAGCTTCATGGAACACTGTGACTGGAGCCATGTCATCTCCCAACCATGATTCAGTTATGAACAGTAGGCCACGTTGTGTGTCAGTGAGAAGGTCGTAGATGTAAGTCTTGTTTTCTTAGAGTGATTGAGCCTTTATTAGTAGGCAGTTTAGAGAATGTGCTTTAGTGATGGCGTGACTTTGTTTTGTAGAAGAGCGAGCAATATTTTGTGGGATTGTAGCAAGTGTGCCGTTAGTGCTGGTATTAGCTGTATGCGGATAGCAATAGTGTCGCTGTTCTGTACCGTGTTACTCGTCCAGCAGGCTAAGAAGGCACATTGATGGGTCTGCGTGTGTAGGTGGTGGAGATGGTGGTTGAGAGTGAGTTGGTGAGCTGTGTTGTTTTGGAAGAGTAGGCTTGTTGTGCAGTAGACATGGAGAAGCGAAGTTGTGGAGAGTGGCATGTTGCTTTTTTTGTTTGCGTGTATTAAGGGTGGAAGGTGTATGAGTTAGGGGTGGCAGTGCAGCATGTGGGTCATGTTGTAAGGTTTTAAATTGTCCAATGGATAAGAGGCGGTTAAAAGAGAGTTGCTGTGCTGCTGTATATGTGATAGGAGTGGGGAAAGAGAAAAAGATTGGTATTTGAGTTGGTTTAGGGTGCGTATGATCTGTTTAGTCAGGAAGGTGGGAGTGGTATATGTTTGTAGTTTGTGACAGAAAGTATTATGGGGTGTTGTGTGTGAGATTTTGTTGTGCTGGTGTGTGTGTACTGTTTTGTTTATGAGGAGTAGTGAGAGGAGGTGATGATGTTTTTGTTTTCTGCGAAGAATCTGTATGTAAAGTATTGTTGGCCAGTGAAAGTTGCAAGGTAAAGGGAGTGGAGATGTGTTTTAGAAAAGAGTGTATGTGGTGTGTGTGAGTGGATGAACAAGAGTTAAGAGTGTTTGTGTTAGATTTAATTGGTATAAGAGATAATATGTCTGGTGGAGTATAGGGGTTGTGTGATTGTGTTTTTGTAGTAAAAAGAGGAGAAGAGCGTTGGTGGATGAAAAGATGGAAGGCTGATTATAGGTTTGTTGGTGACAGAAAGGTGTTTGTTAGGATAAATTAGAGCAGGGCGTGTGTATCTGGATGGGATATAGTTAAATATGGTGTGGATTTGGGTTGTGTTTGTTATAAGTGCAGTGGGTAATTTCAGCCGATGGTTTCCGGTGCTCGGTACCGGCGCATAATTGTCAGCACCGGCACTTATGAGAGGCTGCCACATGTTGGTGATGTTTGTCTAATTTGGAGAAGAACAACTGCTGGTTATTATTACAATATGCGTTTAAAATGACTAATACCTGCCTCCCAAGCCTTTCTTATAGCTTAGGGGGCCTGGAATTGTCAGAATTGTCTCACTTGTAGCAGTGTGATGGTCAGTAGTTGTGTTGGTACTGTCATTGGCAGCAGGGGCAATGGGTGGCACAAGCAGCAGTGGCCTCCTGACGAGGGCCCTGGCACTTATTTTTTTTAGAAATTAAGCACTGGATAAGTGGATTGGTTAGTGGTATAGGATAGAGTGGTGTTTTGTCCGTGAGTGAAGGTACAAATGTGAGGTCGTTGGGGGTAGAAGGGTGTAAAGGTGTGGGTTGTGTTCACTTGTAATGGGTACTAAGGAATTAAAATGTGTGTAGGGGTTGTTTATAGTAAAAGAGTAGAGTACGTTTGCTGTGAGCTGATAGCCGAGAAAGTCATGAATCTAGAGCTGGCTTCCTCGATAAATACAAATAATCTGCTTGACCCCACTTAATTTGGCTTAGGAAGCGAACATAGCACGGAATACGCCCTAATTGTGCATTGCCTTTAAAGCATTTCATTATTCAGGCCCTGAGTATCTTAAATGCAGCTTTTCTTGGTACATCCTCTATAGGCCATTGCGCTCATCTGCACCCAAGAACGTAATTGTTCCCAAATTCATAAAATCCTCCTGGGGAGGCAGAAACTTTGTCACCTGTACAGCCAAATTATGGAATGCACTCCCTCTAAAACTAAAGGAAATGAGAAATCTTCTTCAATACAGGAAAGCCTAAAAAGACAGGGGGCTTCTTTACAAGCCCCTTGCGCCGCTGGTCCGTCACTTTTTTTGACGCAGCACAGTGTGCTGGCCCATACTTACAAGGCCAAGCAAAGTCACCCTGCGTGGCTTTTCATGCCCTTGGATTTACGTCCCCTTTTCAAGCATCACTTTGCATGAAAAATGTGTGCCATGGGTTTTGCTGTGGAACCTGACGCATTCCCAGATTTACAATGTTTCTTAAACCTGGGAATGCGATAGAATCCTATGCCTCCCTTAGGGAGGCGTAAGGAGGCACAGCAAGGAGAAATACTTTTGGGGCATGTTTACAAGGAAGTGGCGGAGCGCGGAGTTAGCTTCCTTGGCTTAATGCATGACTGCACCATATTTACAAGAATACGGTGCAGCCTTGCGTTTCCCCCAGCGCTGGTGCTAATTTAGCTGCCTAGCGCCAATGCAGGCACCCTTGCACCCTAGTGCAAGGGTGCTTGCATTGAGGGGAATGATTGTTTATGTGCAGGAAGGTGTCCCTTCCTCCACATAAACAATTTGAAATGTGTTTTGAAATTTCAATGTGTGCTGCTCAATGCAGCACACATAGACGGTGCAAAACGTCTTTTTTTAATGATTGTATATGTGCAGGTAGGGACACCTTCCAGCACATAAAAAAATCAATGGCGTTTTGGTGTTTCTATGTGTGCTGCACAGATGGAAACAGATAAAACAAGGAGAAATTAAACATTTCTCCTCGTTGCGCCAGGGTAAGACCTAGTTTTACCTGGTCTTAATTTTGGCGCTGTACCATATTTACACCACCCTTGTAAATATGGGGCAGCATCAAAATCAATGAGTGTTGTGTTGGAACGCCCACCACAACACCCATTGCCTGCACCCTTAATGCTAAGTATAGCGTAAAAGGGTGCCTTATTCACAAGGCGGTGTTAAGCCACATTAAGTTGCTTGACCCCGCCTTCTGAATAAGGCGAAGCCCATGTTGCCACCACAACGTCGAGAAAAGTGACGCTGTGGTGGCGATAGGGGCTTGTAAATATGGCCCACTTTTATTTCTCCTTGTTTTTTCTTCTTTCTCTGAGTGTTGCCTTCTGCAGCACACATAGAAAGAGGAAAGCGCTATCAATGATTGTTTTAGGGCAGGAAGGGGAAATCATCCCCGCAACGCAGGCACTCTTGCAACATCACGTATGGGTGCCTGCACTGGCGTATGGCAGCCAATTGTGCGCCAGGGCAGGGGAAAGCACAGGAATGCGTAATATTGTTGTTAATATGACGCATCCCTGTGCTCTGAAAAGGATTCAGCGCGACGCAGCAATCTGGCCTGCACTCCGCGCTGCATCATTTTGTTGTAAATAAGGCCCCTTGTATTTTAGCCAATAGTTGGCCTTGCCTGACAGTCCCCCTCACTCACTGAGCCTGTCTTTCCACATTTTCCACATTGACTTAAGTAGATGCCTCCAGGCATTCGAGCGCTTTATAAATTATGGGGCTTATTTACAAGCCCCTTGCGCTGCCGGTATGCGTACCGGCAGCGCAAGGGGCTTGTAAATAAGACCCATAATTTTCATTTCAAATTCCAAACCATTGGTCTTTGCCGCTGTTTCTTTAAGAGAGAGAGAGAGTGGGTGTGCATGTGAGAGAGAGAGAGAGAGAGAGGGTGTGCGTGTGAGAGAGAGAGAGAGAAAGAGAGAGAAAGAGAGAGAGAGAAAGAGAGAGAGAGCTGTACTTGTGAGAGAAAGAATGAGGGGGATATGTACTAGGAAGTGGTGGAGCGTGTCGTTAGCCTCCTTGGCTTAACGCCTCTCTCCGCCACTTCTGAAACGCAAGCCTGCACCATATTTACAAGAATGTGGTGCAGCCTTACGTTTCCCCCTGCGATGGCGCTAAGTTTAACAACTTCGCGCCAACGCAGGCACCCTTGCACCAGAGTGCAAGGGTGTCTGTTTGCTGGGGAGGATTAGTTATGTGTAGGAAGGTGTCCCTTCCTACACATAAACAATCCTAAAATGCCATTTTGTAACTTTCATGCACACATGAAAGTTACAAAATGGCATTTTTTCAAAAGGTTTGTTTATGTACAGGAAAAGACACCTTCCTGTACATAAACAAGCCATGGCATTGTGCTTTTTCCATGTGTGCTCCACAAGGCAGCACACATGGAAAAAGCAAAAACGAGGAGAAATAATGCATTTCTCCTCGTTTCTCCAACTTAAGATCAGGATTTTCCTGGTCTTAATTTTGGCGCTGCCTCCTATGTACGCCACCCTTGTACATAGGGGGCAGCGTCAAATACAATGGGTGTTGCGGTGGAACGCCCACCACAACACCCACTGCACGCCCCTTTCACGCCAACCACAGCGTGAAAGGGTGCCTTATGTACAAGGCAGCGTTAAGCTGCTGCAAGGCAGCGTTAAGCCACGTTAAGTGGCTTAACGCTGCCTTGTACATAAGGCGCAGCCCCTATCGCCACCACAATGTCCATAAAAGTAACGTTGTGGTGGCGATAGGGGCTTGTACATATGCCCCAGAGAGAGAGAGAAAGAGAGAGAGAGTGTGGGTGCTTGTGGGAGAGTGAGTTAGGAGGGGGTGGAGGGATAAACTGAACTATCTACCAAGCAGCAGGTGCAGTACCATCTGCTGTTACTAGAGGGCACTCTGCTTGACAACAACCAGCTGTCTTTTGGGGAATTTTGCATACCCAGAAACCACTGCAAAGCCACCAAACACTTTTGTTTCATTGTCATGTGCAAAAGAGTCCTTTTTAGCATCAAGACTGAGAAATATTTCACGTATGCGCGTGTTTTAGTAAGACAGCCTTACATTTCCTACTAGTAGTTATGATGGAAAGTCACCGTACTTTTCGTATGCGTTCTTCATGATACCAAGTAAAGGAGACCCTAAAGTATGTACAAATACAAATCAAAATGGTACCGTTTAGTCGATGTTCATCGCACTTTGTGTGGTGATGATAAGCGATGGTACACTAATTTTTGGAGGATCTTAGTAAGTACTCTCAGATCCATATTAAGAATGTAAATAAGGAATATTTCACAACCTCGTCACCGGTTTGCACACGTAATCAGTTCGTTTGAATAAGTACCACAAGTAAAACGTTGTAATGGGAGAACAGCTGTTTCTTCAGACGGTATTCATTTACACGCAGCAGATAAGTGGTATGACTGAGTGCCTTGGGACAGGATCCGTGCTTACAAAACGAAGTACAAATTCAGGGGCATATTAGCAAGAAGCTTGTTAAAATTATCGCCGTTTTAGCGGCAGGAAACTACCGCTAAAACGGCGATAATGGGCTTGCTAATATGCGTTATAGAATTCCAATAGAAGCCCAGGTTAGATGTGCAGGACATCTAACCTGGGCTTCTATTGGAATTCCATAACGCATATTAGCAAGCCCATTATCGCCGTTTTAGCGGCAGTTTCCTGCCGCTAAACTGACTGACTGACTGAGGTATTTATAGAGCGCACTAATGCCGAGGCGTCTTGGCGCTGAGATAATGACAGTCCATCCTGAATGACTGACCTAGGTCCTGGAAAAAAGCCAAGTTTTTATCAACTTTCTGAAAAGGGGCCTACTATTCTGCAGTCTTAGATGTGTTGGGAGGGAGTTCCACAATTTGGCCGCTTGGTAAGAGAACCCCCTGCCACCCCATCTGGCTCTTCTTATCCTAGGGACAAGAACCAGTCCGGTGTTTGCAGACCTAAGACATCGAGTAGGCAGATATCGCGGGAACAAGCGTTGAATATCTGCCGCCCCTCCTCCATATATGGCTTTATGCACTAAGCAAAGCGCTTTGAAGTCTATTCTTCGGCGGACTGGTAGCCAATGGAGGAGTCTTAGGCTCGCGGAAATGGGGTGGTGTTTAGGTAAGTTTAACAATACTCTTGCAGCCGCGTTTTGTATGGACTGAAGTTTGGAAAGCTGCCTGACTCCTGCGCCTAAGTATAGTGCATTGCAATAGTCAGTTCTAGAAGACACCAATGCGCCGACCACTGTTTTCCTTAATGAAAGTGGTATAAATGGAAGAATCTTCCGCAAAATTTTTAGTGTAAAGAAGCAGGCCGAAAACACCTGGTTGATCTGAGAAGTAAGCGTTAGCTCTTTATCGACCATAAACCCCAAATTTCTGGCCTTCGGTGCCGGGACAGGGAAAGTTCCGGCCTCAGACGGCCACCAGAGTTCGCTCCAGACCGATGGCTTATGGCCGAACTCTATAACCTCGGTTTTACCCGTGTTTAATTTCAAAAAGTTGGAGTTCATCCAACCCATCAGTGCCAGTAAGCAGTTCCGGAACCTTTCCGCCATCAAATCTACATCTTGTGTGACTGACACAACTAACTGAGTGTCGTCAGCATATGACACTAGAGAAAGACCATGACTTTTTATTAGTCTGGCCAATGGGGCTACGTAAACATTGAACATAGTGGGGGACAGGGCGGACCCCTGGGGAACTCCACAAGGGAGAGTAAACTTTCCAGACCGAAGACCATTCCAATGAATTGCCTGTACCCTGTTGGCCAAATATGAGGCCAGAAGGGCCAGGGCCTTTTCCTCAATACCGGCCGCTTTCAGTCGTTGCACCAACACCTGATGGTTTACGGTGTCGAACGCTGCGGTTAGATCTAGTAGTATCAGGATGGACCTGCCCCCTCCATCCATCACTTTTCTTATCTCTTCCATCGCCATAATCAAGGCAGATTCTGTAGAGTGGAGAGCTCGAAAACCATGCTGCGTTGAATCCAGTATGTTGTTCTTGTCTAGGTGTTCCGTCAGCTCTTTGTTTAAGGCTTTCTCGAGTAGCTTGGAAGGAAACGGGAGGCAGGAAATCGGTCGGTAGTTCTTAACCTCCAAAGGGTCTAGCGCAGGTTTTTTTAGTATAGGCCTGATACAGACCTTTTTCCAACACTGTGGAAAGACACCTGAAAAGATGATAGTATTCAGTGTTTTAGTCAGACCCGCACTAATAGCCTCAGGAGCAAGATGTAAAATGAAAGGGGGACAAGGGTCCAGAGGAGACCCGGACTTAGTTTTTAACAGTAGATCTGTAACTTCATTCTGATCTAAAGTTCGGAACTGAGTTAGAGTTCCGTCTGGGGCAGGGCCTTCTTGTCGCTCAATGTCAGTCCCTCCTGAGAGTGGTATGGTGACAAGGAGCTCATTATAAACGGCCCGCACTTTGTGCTGAAAAAAGTCAGCCATTTTATCCACTATTGCTTGATTGGGCGAAAAAACCGTGTCCCGTGGGTATTTGGATAGGGTACTAACGGTTTTAAACAATTCTTTAGATGAATTCGACGCTAAAACGGCGATAATTTTAACAAGCTTCTTGCTAATATGCCCCTCAGTGTTACATTGTTTTTTTTTTCATCTTCAGGTAACTGCATATAAAAACATGCACACATCTCAAATGAATTATAAATGCAAGTTAAACTAAAGGGAAATATATTTTTTTACTTTATGAAACCTCAGTTGGCTAATGTGATCACCACAGATGTCTCTGTGTGTGACCAGAGAGTCACAGAATTACATCCTGATTGGTGGAGTGAGGAATAGTGACTTGTTTATAGCACTACGAGGTCCGAGCCTGTGACAGAAAGCACTGTGAATGTTAATATTTTGCAGCAGCCTGTTATATACAGTGCATTCATTACATTTGTAAAATAATGTTTAACATTAGTAATAAGCATTCAGACTATACCTAGTGTAAATATTTTTAAATGTATCCATTGAAAGCGTGCACTCCTTTTAACGGCACATATATTACCTCTCTAAAAGAATAAGGGCCTTATTTACAAAGAATGAACGCAGCACGGTGCTGCTAGCCATTTGGCTGCGCCACGCTGCGTTAATTCCGAAGCCGAGGGATGCGTCATATCTACAACAATATGACGGATCCCTTCGCTCTCCCCTGCGCTGGCGCACAATTAGCTGCCATGCGACTACGCAGGCACCCTTGTACCATGGTGCAAGGATGCCTGCGTCATGAGAATGATTGTTTATGTGCACATAAAGAATCAAAAATGGAGTTTGAAACTTCTATGTGTGCTGCATTAGCACACATAGAAGTTGCAAAACATCATTTTTTTTTAAAATCATTGTTTATGTGCAGGAAGGGACACCTTCCTGCACATAAACAATCACCAGAAGTGATTTACTCGTTCTATGTGTGCTGCAGAATGCAACATGCATAGAAAGAGGAAACAAACTAAGAGAAATAAATATATTTCTCCTCGTTGCGCCTCCCTACACCTCCCTTGGGGAGGCGTAGAATTCAGACTCATTTCCAGGTTTATGATTGCTCGTAAATATGGAAATGTGTCAGGTTCCATGGGTGTTGTGTGGGAACACCCACCGCAACACTCATGGAATGCCCCTTTCACGCAAAGTGCTGCGTGTAAAGGGGCCGTATTTACAAGGACCGGAAAAGCCACTCAGGGTGGCTTTTCCTGTCCTTGTAAATTTGGGGCAGGAAAATGTGCCGCCAGTGCATCACAAAAGCTGACGCACTGGCGGCGGAAGGGGCTTGTAAATAAGCCCCTAAATATTTGGCACCATTAACTTTAGTGACTCCATTAATTTAAAGCTACACTGGCTCGAAAGCAGCCTTTATATTTGGTGATTAACCATTGCACACATTTACATTTCTTTCAGGTAGCGGACACCTAGGTGAGAAGACATGCTTCTTCATTAGTTGTCTAATATCTGTTCCACAGCACAGGAGACCCCCTCCCCACCCTCTGTGAGTGGGCACTGGACCCCAGTTATGGCAGTCTTACTATGGAAAAGAACATGGGGTGCACCATTGCTGCGCACGGAACAGGGCCCAAGCAACGGGGGGGGCCTAATGGGCTTTTTTGTTGTTTTTTAAACAAAGTGGCAGAAAGCCTGCTTCGGGCATCTGGCCTCGAAGTAACAGCCCTGTTGAGTGGACAGAGCAGAGCTGTTGCATTAGAGGCCCAGGGCATGGCTCCTGTGCAGTGTTTCTTTGAGCCTTGGAGCAGTGGCCCAAGGGAGGGGACAAAATGAAGCGGAGACGACACCTTGAATTGGGCATCAGAGAGATGGGAGGGAGAGGGATGTGGATGTGGAGAGAAGAGAAGGGAGGGAGGGAGGGAGAGGGATGATGAGAGAAGGAAGAGAGAGTGACGATGAGAGAAGGGAGGGAGAAGGACGCTGAGAGATGGGAGGGAGAGGGACGATGAGAGAAGGGAGGGAGAGGGAGAGGTAGAGGGACGCTCAATCAATCAATCAGGGATTTGTGACGCACGCTACTCACCCGTGAGGGTCTCAAGGCGCTGGGGGGGGCAGTGCAACTCAGAGTCAGCCGAAGAGTCAGGTCTTGAGGCTCTTCCTGAAGGTGTGAAGAGTGGGGGAACGTCTGGCTCTGCAGATGCGAGGGCTTTCGACGAGGGAGAGGTCGGCGGAGTGGATGTGTCTCTTGGGTATGTGGACGGAGACTCTTACGTTGAGGTATTTGGGTCTGGTGTTGTGGAGGGATTTATAGGCATGAGTGAGTAGCTTGAAGGTTACTCTCTTCTCGACGGGGAGCCAGTGGAGGTCTCGAAGGTGCTGGGTGATGTGTTCATGTCGTGGGATGCCGAGGATGAGTCTGGCTGCGGTGTTCTGGATGGTCTTGAGTTTGCAGAGCAGGGATTTGTTGATTCCGGCGTAGAGGGCGTTTCCGTAGTCCAGTCTGTTTGTTATGAGTGCGTGGGTGACGGTCTTTCTGGATTCGGGTGGGATCCACTTGAAGGTCTTGCGAAGGATGCGGAGGGTGTTGAAGCAAGTGGAGGAGCCGGCGTTGATCTGTCAGGTCATGGTGAGGGAGGCGTTGAGTATGATGCCGAGGTTTCTGGCATGGTCCGTGGGAGTGGGGGGTTGCCAAGGGTGGTGGGCCACCAGGTGTTGTCCCATGCTGAGGGGGTGGGTCTGAGGACGAGGACTTCAGTCTTCTCTGAGTTGAGCTTCAGACATCTGCTGCTCATCCAGGATGCAACATCTTTCATTCCTTCCTGGAAGCTGAGTCTGGTGGTGTGGGGATCCTTCATCAGCGAGAGGATGAGCTGGGTGTCGTCGGTGTAGGATACTATGCTGAGTCCATGCTGTCTGACGATGGCGGCGAGGGGGGCTATGTAGATGTTGAAGAGGGTGGGGCTGAGCGATGATCCTTGGGTGACTCTGCAGTTGATCTCTGTGGGTTCGGAGAGGAAAGGCGGGAGTCTGATTCTTTGGGTTTGGCCGGTGAGGAAGGAGCGGATCCAGTCGATGGCCTTTCCCTGTATGCCGGCGTCGTGGAGTCTGGTGGTGAGAGTGCGGTGGGAGACGGTGTCGAAGGCTGTAGAGAGGTCTAGTAGGATGAGGGCTGCAGTGTGGCCCTGGTTGAGGACAGTGCGGATGTCGTATGTGGCGGCGAGGAGGGCGGTCTCGGTGCTGTGGTTGCTGACAATCCGGATTGGGAAGGGTCGAGGATGGAGTTGTCTTTGATGAAGTTCGTTAGCTTGATGTGGACGATCTTCTCTGTGACTTTAGCCGCGAAGGGGAGGAGAGAGATGGGTCTGTAGTTTTTTAGATCCGTCGGGTCTGCAGAGGGCTTCTTGAGGAGGGGCTTGACTTCTGCGTGTTTCCAGTCGTCGGGGAATGTGCCAGATTCGAAGGTGGCGTTGATGGTGCGTTGTAGCTCGGGTGCTATGGCGGCGGCGGCTCTGTGGAAGATGTGCGGCGGGCAGGTGTCATGGGGGCTCCTTAGTGGATGCTCTTCATGATCGTGGTGGTGTCTTTGGTGGGGACCGGGGTCCAGGCGGAGATTGTAGGGTGGCTGGCGTTGCAGGATGAAGGAGTGGTTTCGGAGACTGGTGTCTGTTCATTGAAGTTGTCGTGGAGGGACTTGATTTTCAGATCGTAGTAGGAGCCGAGTTTGTTGCAAAGGTCCTGGGAGGGTGTGACGTCTGAGGCTTCGCTGGGGGATTTGGTGAATTCCTGAATGATGCTGAAGAGTTCCTTCGAGTTGCTGGAGTTGGCGAGGATTTTGTTCTGGATGAAGGTCCTTTTGTTGGATTTGATGCGTTGGTGGTATTCTGCCATGGTGTTCTTGTAGGTGGTCCGATCTTCCGAGGTTTTGCTGTTTCTCCATAATTTCTCGAGACATCTGCAGGTGCGTCTGGATTCTTGGAGGTCAGTGGTGAACTAGGTGGCTTTCGTGGGGCGCTGTCTGTCGGGGTTACAGAGGGGGACGAGCTTGTGTGAGCAGTTGGTGATCCATCTGTGTAGTTCGTTGACTGCAGAGTTGACGTCGGTCATGGTGGGAGGGGGATCGTGGTTGAGGGTGGAGTTGAGGTGCTCCTCAGTGACCTTGCTCCAGTTCCTTCGCGGAGGGCGTGGTGCAGGTTTGTGAGCGGTGGCTGTGTCGAAAGAGAAGTGTACGCAGTGGTGGTCCGTCCAGGGGGGTTGCTTGGTGTGGCTGAAGTAGATGTTGTTCCCTCCTGCGAAGGTGAGGTCGAGGGTGTGTCCAGCCTTGTGGGAGGGGTGGTGACGAGCTGTTTCAGTCCGATGTTGGCGAGATTGTCCAGGAGGGCAGTGGAGTTGGGGTCGCTAAGTTTGTCGAGGTGGAAGTTATGGTCTCCAAGCAGTATGTAGTCCATGGAGGTGATGGCGTGAGGTGCGATGAGGTCGGTGATGGTTTTGGTGAACGCGGTTCGTGGTCCGGGAGGTCTGTAGGCAAGGGTGCCGCGTAGGGTCGTTCTGGTGCTGGTCTGGATTGGGAAATGGAGGTGTTCCGTGGGGGACGAGGAGTCGTTTGTGCTGGAGGTGATGAGTCAGAGGGAGTTCTTGTGCGCGTTGGTGAGTCCTCCTCCTGGGTGGTTGGGGCGGTTCTTCCTTTGGATCTTGTATTCATCGGGGATGGTGGTAGCGATGTCGGGGCGGAGGTGAGGTTGGTCAAGGTTTCCGTGAAGAAGGCGACGTCTGGCGAGAGGGTGTTGAGGAGGTCCCGGATCTCTACTGCGTGTCTGTGCAGGGAGTGTACGTTGAGGAGGATGCACCTCAGGGCTTCGGGTGCGCTGGAGTCCAGCGGGAGGGCGGTGGCTGTGGGGTGCGGAGGTGGGTGAAGGTTTGTCGGCAGTGTCAGCAGGAGAACTGGCCGTGGGTGGTGTTTGGCATGGACAGCTGGCAGTTGTTGTTCCTTCCGGGGATGAGTGCGTGGAGGGCAGCTGATTCATAGCGGTGTGTGGTCGGAGAACCAGGGTCTTTGGCGCTGGTCGCGGACTGGTCTCGGACGGGCACAGACGGGCTTGCTTTTGACATGCCAGCGGCCGCCATTAAATAGGGAACGGGGAGGGAAACGCAGCTGGGAGGCAGGAGCGGGAACTGGCAGGGGGGGAGGGGCCGCGGGGACAGCAGCGGCCGGAAAAGGGCAGCGAAAAACAGGCACAATACAGAGGACACAAAAAGGCACAGTAATAGCGAAAAATATAAAAAACAGAAAAACAGACACAATAACAGTACAGACAGACAAAACACAGACAAACAGAGAGGGCTGGCCGAGCGGACCAGCAGAAGAGCAAGGCTCTCCCACTGGACCACCAGGGATGAGGTGCAGGCAGGATCCTGTGGGTGGAGGAGGGCCTCGAACACCTACCTGCACAGAGAGGTGTAGAGGGCAGCTGCAGCAGCGCAACGAGGGAGCTGCTAGAGCGGAAAGCAGAGTTCCCTGACCAGGAGGTCAAAGGTCTTGCACGCTGAGAGGAGGAGAAGGAGGAGAAGGGAGGGTGAAGGATGTGGAGAGATGGAAGGAAGAGGGACGATGAGAGATGGGAGGGAGAGGGACGCTGAGAGAAGGGAGGGAGAGGGACGATTAGAGATGGGAGAGAGAGAGACGCTGAGAGATGAGATGGAGAGGGATGCTGAGAGATGAGATGAGAGAAAGCAGGGAGAGGGACGATGGGAGATGGGAGGGAGAGGGACGATGAGAGAAGGCAGGGAGAGGGACACTGAGAGATGATAAGGAGAGAGATGCGAAGAGATGGGAGGGAGAGGGACGATGAGAGAAGGCAGGGAGAGGGACTCTGAGAGATCAGAGGAAGAGGGACGATGAGAGATGATAGGGAGAGGGATGCGAAGAGATGGGAGGGAGAGGGACACTGAAAGATGGGAGGGAGAGGGATGATGAGAGATGGGAGAGAGAGAGAGGGATGTGGAGCGATGGGAGGGAGAGGGATGGTGTGAGATGGGAGGGAGAGGGATGTGGAGAGATGGGAAGGAGAGGGATGCGGAGAGATGGGAGGGAGAGGGATGCTGAGAGAAGGGAGGGAGAGGGACGATGAGAGATGTGAGGGGGAGGGATGATGAGAGATGGGAGGGTGAGGGACGCTGAGAAAAGGGAGGGAGATGGATGATGAGAAGGGATGATGAGAGATGGGAGGGAGAGGGATGCTGAGAGATGGGAGGGAGAGGGATGTAGAGAGATGGGAGAGAGAGGGATGTGGAGAGATGGGAGGAAGAGATGGGAGGAAGAGGGAGGATGAGAGATGGGGGGACAGGGCCGATGAGAGATGGGAGGGAGAGGGACGCTGAGAGAAGGGAGGGAGAGGGACGATTAGAGATGGGAGAGAGAGAGACGCTGAGAGATGAGATGGAGAGGGATGCTGAGAGATGAGATGAGAGAAAGCAGGGAGAGGGACGATGGGAGATGGGAGGGAGAGGGACGATGAGAGAAGGCAGGGAGAGAGACACTGAGAGATGATAAGGAGAGAGATGCGAAGAGATGGGAGGGAGAGGGACGATGAGAGAAGGCAGGGAGAGGGACTCTGAGAGATCAGAGGAAGAGGGACGATAAGAGATGATAGGGAGAGGGATGCGAAGAGATGGGAGGGAGAGGGACACTGAAAGATGGGAGGGAAAGGGATGATGAGAGATGGGAGAGAGAGAGAGGGATGTGGAGCGATGGGAGGGAGAGGGATGGTGTGAGATGGGAGGGAGAGGGATGTGGAGAGATGGAAAGGAGAGGGATGCGGAGAGATGTGAGGGAGAGGGATGCTGAGAGAAGGGAGGGAGAGGGACGATGAGAGATGTGAGGGAGAGGGATGCTGAGAGAAGGGAGGGAGAGGGACGCTGAGAGAAGGGAGGGAGAGGGACGATGAGAGATAAGAAGGAGAGGGACGCTGAGAGAAGGGAGGTAGAGGAACTTTGAAAGAAGGGAGGGAGAGGCATTATGAGAGATGGGAGGGAGAGGGACGATGAGAGATGAGATGGAGAGGGATGATAAGAGAAGGGAGAGAGAGGAATGTGGAAGGATGGGAGGGGGAGGGACGATGAGAGATGGGAGAGAGAGGGATGATGAGAGAAGGGAGGGAGAGGGACGATGAGAGATGGGAGGGAGAGCGAGAGGGATGCTGAAAGAATGGAGGGAGAGGGATGATGAGAGATGGGAGGGAGAGGGACGCTGAGAGATGGGAGGGAGAGGGACGATGAGAGATGGGAGGGAGAGGGACGAGGAGAGAAGGGAGGGAAAGGTACGCTGAGAGAAGGGAGGGAGAGGGACGCTGAGAGAAGGGAGGGAGAGGGACAATGAGAGATGAGACGGAGAGGGACGCTGAGAGATGAAGTTAGAGGAGAGATGGGAGGGAGAGGGATGTGGAGAGAATGGAGGGAGAGGGATGATGAGAGATGGGAGGGAGAGGGACACTGAGAGAAGGGAGGGAGAGGGACACTGAGAGATCAGAGGAAAAGGGACGATGAGAGATGGTAGGGAGAGGGATGCGAAGAGATGGGAGGGAGAGGGACACTGAAAGATGAGAGGGATGGTGAGAGATGGGAGAGAGAGAGGGATGTGGAGCGATGGGAGGGAGAGGGATGGTGTGAGATGGGAGGGAGAGGGATGTGGAGAGATGGGAAGGAGAGGGATGCGGAGAGATGGGAGGGAGAGGGATGCTGAGAGAAGGGAGGGAGAGGGACGCTGAGAGAAGGGATGGAGAGGGACGCTGAGAGAAGGGAGGGAGAGGGACGCTGAGAGAAGGGAGAGAGAGGAATGTGGAAGGATGGGAGGGACGATGAGAGATGGGAGAGAGAGGGATGGTGAGAGAAGGGAGGGAGAGGGACAATGAGAGATGGGAGGGAGAGCGAGAGGGATGCTGAAAGAATGGAGGGAGAGGGACGCTGAGAGATGGGAGGGAGAGGGATGATGAGAGATGGGAGGGAGAGGGACGATGAGAGATGGGAGGGAGAGGGACGATGAGAGATGGGAGGGAGAGGGACGAGGAGAGAAGGGAGGGAAAGGTACGCTGAGAGAAGGGGGGAGGGGGACGCTGAGAGAAGGGAGGGAGAGGGACAATGAGAGATGAGATGGAGAGGGACGCTGAGAGATGGAGTTAGAGGGATGATGAGAGATGGGAGGGAGAGGGATGTGGAGAGATTGGAGGGAGAGGGATGATGAGAGATGGGAGGGAGAGGGACAATGAGAGATGAGAGGGACACAGAGAAGGGAGGGAGAGGGACACTGAGAGATCAGAGGAAGAGGGAAGATGAGAGATGATAGGGAGAGGGATGCAAAGAGATGGGAGGGAGAGGGACACTGAAAGATGGGAGGGAGAGGGATGATGAGAGATGGGAGAGAGAGAGGGATGTGGAGCGATGGGAGGGAGAGGGATGGTGTGAGATGGGAGGGAGAGGGATGTGGAGAGATGGGAAGGAGAGGGATGCGGAGAGATGGGAGGGAGAGGGATGCTGAGAGAAGGGAGGGAGAGGGACGCTGAGAGAAGGGATGGAGAGGGACGCTGAGAGAAGGGAGGGAGAGGGACGCTGAGAGAAGGGAGGGAGAGGGATGCTGAGAGAAGGGAGGGAGAGGGACGATGAGAGATAAGAAGGAGAGGGACGCTGAGAGAAGGGAGGTAGAGGAACTTTGAAAGAAGGGAGGGAGAGGCATTGTGAGAGATGGGAGGGAGAGGGACGATGAGAGATGAGATGGAGAGGGATGATAAGAGAAGGGAGAGAGAGAGAGGAATGTGGAAGGATGGGAGGGGGAGGGACGATGAGAGATGGGAGAGAGAGGGATGGTGAGAGAAGGGATGGAGAGGGACGATGAGAGATGGGAGGGAGAGTGAGAGGGATGCTGAAAGAATGGAGGGAGAGGGATGATGAGAGATGGGAGGGAGAGGGACGCTGAGAGATGGGAGGGAGAGGGATGATGAGAGATGGGAGGGAGAGGGACGATGAGAGATGGGAGGGAGAGGGACGATGAGAGATGGGAGGGAGAGGGACGAGGAGAGAAGGGAGGGAAAGGGACGCTGAGAGAAGGGAGGGAGAGGGACAATGAGAGATGAGACGGAGAGGGACGCTGAGAGATGGAGTTAGAGGGATGATGAGAGATGGGAGGGAGAGGGATGTGGAATGAATGGAGGGAGAGGGATGATGAGAGATGGGAGGGAGAGGGACAATGAGAGATGAGAGGGAGAGGGACACTGAGAGAAGGGAGGGAGAGGGACACTGAGAGAAGGGAGGGAGAGGGACACTGACAGATGAGAGGGAGAGGGACGATGAGAGATGGGAGGTAAAGGGGTGGTGAGAGAAGGGATGGAGAGGGACGATGAGAGATGGAAGGGGGTGGATGTGGAGAGATGGGAGGGAGAGGGACGATGAGAGATGGAAGGAAGAGGGATAGTGAGAGAAGGGAGGGAGAGGGACAATGAGAGATGGGAGGGAGAGGGACGCTGAAAGAATGGAGGGAGATGGATGATGAGAGATGGGAGGGAGAGGGACGCTGAGAGATGGGAGGGAGAGGGATGATGAGAGATGGGAGGGAGAGAGAAGATGAGAGATTGGAGGGAGAGGGACGATGAGAGATGGGAGGGAGAGGGACGATGAGAGATGGGAGGGAGAGGGACGAGGAGAGAAGGGAGGGAGAGAGATGATGAGAGATGGGAGGGAGAGGGACTCTGAGAGATGGGATGGAGAGGGATGGTGTGAGATGGAAGCCCGTTTTGTTAGGCAACAGTAAGGCAGAAGCTATCATTAGTGAAACAGGTGCAGTGACACTTTTGCCCAGGGGCCCACTGCAGCGCAATTAGGAATGTTTTACAATAAAAAGAGGACATAGGGGCTCAGTTTCCTTGCTAGCATCAGGGCAGATGTCGCTCTGGGCGCAGAAAAGCGGGCAGCATGCTGTAGCTCATTTTCTTTCAGAAAGAAACTTGTTTTGAGATTCAAGTGATCGTCAGACATGGTGGGCAAGGAGTGAAAGAAGAGGAGACAGCCTGCTTCTCAGGGCTTCAGCTATCATTAGTGGAGCTGGTGGAGTACATGGGGGCCCACAGCACCCCAATTTTGGGAAGTAGTGTTTTTGGTCAATTCTGTTCTTGATTGATGCTGTTACTTTTTTATTAGTCCCACATTTATTGTGGATTACAAGCTACAGAAAAGCACCCGTGAAATGACCTCATAATTAGGGCTCCCGGTTTTATGGTATTTATATTTTTGACATTTCCGTCTGTACTTATCCATATTTATTTTTTGTCAACTTTATCTGTATTTAGCCATATTTATTATGGGTTTTGTGAGGAAAAATAAAGCTGAAACTGGTATATTTCTACATTTATTTAACCAATAAATATGCAGTCATGCTTGAATGCCTGCCAGGTTTCAGTGATATGAACACCCGCAGAAGATAAATCAATGCACTTATATGAAAATATGCACATTTCAGCATCAGCTTTATGCATATCTACTGCTGTTTAAGCCTCTTTACTAAAATTCCTTTCTTTTTAACTCCCTTACCTATCCATCTACACAGTTATTGGCCTGGCAGTCATGGCAAAGTGTATTTAGAATCACTCAAAAAACACCCAATTTCTTTTTTATCCACTTTTAAAAATAAATACAGACCAGAAAATAAATGGTTTTCTGTCTGTATTTATCTGTAAAAGTCAGTAAAAACAGAAAACAGGGAGCCTTACTCATGACCCCCACCCCTTGTGATCATCCCTCCACCTTCCACTCCCCAAATCCTTACCATATAGTTTGGAGGGGGATCCAACTTCCAAACATTTTGATTAGGGGGGCTCAGAGCAAAAAAGTTTGAAGACCTCTGCCGTATAGAACTCCACTGGCTCCTAGTGAAAGCCTCTGGCACTACACCCTCGGGTTATATACAGTGCAGTGCTTCGCAGACATAATTAGGGACCTCTAGTAATCATCTATACAAGTATTGCATCCCTAGTATATATACAGTGTGGTGCCTGGCGGATTTGGCAGTAAGTTACTGGGCAGCACTTGTCACTGGTGAGTTGTGCTGTGAATGGGTCAAGGTGGAGTGCGATAGGCCAGTCGCATCATCTCCTTTTCCACTAAACTATTTTAAAATTCTGCGAAGGCCCACACATGATAAAATGGACTTTATACTTAATAGTCAATAATCATTTATAACAGTGCTTTTCTTTCTTTAGTTCCTTTATTTTATTAGCTACGGACCGTTAAAGCAGCACTGGGACACATTTTAAAGTGCTTTAGTCTTATGTTTGCGGTTTTCAATATGCACTGACGTGAGGATAAAATAAAGGCTTTAAGTGATTTTTTATATTTTATGCTGGGTCATTAATTTACTGGTCATGCCAATACAAACAAGCATTTGCAATGCACTAGGTCTCGCATTACCTAAAGTATGAGCTATTTGCATTGCATTATTATTTACAACGCTAATACCTCAAACTATCAGTAATGTGAGACCTATTGCATTGCAAATGCTTGTTTCTTTTGCAGTTTGTCCATAAGGATGGTGGTATATTTCTCTGTTTCTTGCTGATTGAAGTGCATTCCAACCTATATTAAATAAAGCTTGCTGCTTACTGTTACTTGCACTTACCTTTAAATATGTCTTTATTTTGAATTGAGTGACACCACATGCATGCAGCGGTAAAAAGGGAAGCTGTAAGTCCCACAGCGCCATGTGCTGTTCTTGTTGCTAAAAATCTAGCATGGGCTGAAGGTAGTACACATGATGGGGCCACCTGGCAGCTATTCAGGATAACTCACTGACCTTGCCAAAAAGTATTAATGTTATACAGGCCGACGTCATCGATGTTTCACTACTCTGCAGTGCAGAGGAGGTGTCCCATGTCATTCCTTTAATCTCAGCTGCAGTGCTGAAAAAATAATATATATGGAAATATTGTACATTTTTTGCATCTAATTTTTTTCCGGATTAAACTACTTAAGTGAAATATTTCTATTTGTAATTCCTTAGAATGGGAAAGATCATCCTACCGTTCACCATAATGCAACACAAACATCACTCCCCCTCAATCAGTACATGTCACTGTGTTTGGGAAGGGAGAGGTTTTGAAAGTGGCAAGCTGTTGGCACTGTCTTGGGTAACGGGCCCCTCGGTATTCCTAGTTGTTAGCAAAGACCACTACATTAACATATCAGGGACGCTGCGTCTGTTTTAAGGCCATTTCTAGCCAGCTACGCTACAAATAAATAGGGTCACTGCTTACATCATTGCTGCTTTAGTCAACCGGCAATAAAGTAGAACACGCAATGCATAGAAATGTCAAACATAAGCCCACGAAGACCTGGAAATGTCACACATAAACAGACTGAAAACTTGGCAGCTATACTAACCTAAGGTCGACGCGTTTCAGTGAGGCATGAGAGTCGCTGGGGCTGCCGGGGGCACTCGCATTTTACATTACGCCACTGCAAGGCAAGAAGCAACAGCAACATGATGATTCACGTGTGCAACCGCCCAGCCTGCAAGGAAACGCCAAAACGGTTTCTCTCACCACAAAACATGATTAATTACACAAGTCAAGGGGTTGTGAAAAGAATTTCAATTAAATGTGAACAAAAAATGTGGCTTAGTTGGAGGCATCCGCAGTGAATAAGAACAGATGTGGAGCGCACACAGAAGAGTCTATCGGGATTTAAACGTTTGAAGAGCGCTCCCTGCTTGAGCCAAGGAGCGTGTTGTTGAACCAGTGGATCAGGGTCGTGGAGAAAAGGAAACCGGACAGAAAACAGAGAAGAAAAAAAGAAAATAGCGGAGCACGAAGCAGAGCAACTGAAAGAAAATTATTTTAAAACAAGCACTAGACTCCGAACGTGACCCCGTGGCATCCAGCAGCTGCAAGCAGATGCCTTCTTCCGGTTTCGGGGGGGGGGCATTGTTGAAAAAGCGGCCGCTATAATAAAAGCGTGCCCTGCTTACAACATAAACAAGCACTAAAGACAAAAGCAGGAAACATTAATAAGGAGCGAGGGGTGGATAGCACTGGGGGGGGTGGCACACAGAGGGCATCCAGCACTGCCACAAGCATGAAGCAAAGCAGTAAACACAAAAAAGAGTTCCCAAAATAACAGTTACACTGTCTAAGCGTAACAAACCTGTACTTGGTCGGTGCTGCATGGGAAATAAACGGAAGTGACGTTGGCTGCCTAAACCAATTACACAGCAGCAAAGAAGACCGACACTGCCCTGAACGTATAGTAAGTAGCAGGCGGGCAGCAGACGGGAGTTACCTCAATTTACTGAATACTTCAGGTCTTGCGACAGCGCATGCGCTGTCTAGGCTCAGCCTAAAAACAGGGAGTTAGCAACCCTATTGGCTGGTTCTGGTGTGTGTGCATGCACCTAGAATGGCTTGGTCTGGCAGGGTTGTATGAATATTGATAGTGTGTGAGAACACTGTGTGGGCCTGGCTTGTTCAGTTTGGGAATGAGACTGGACACCACCAGGCTGATTCAGTTTCAATTAGGCTACCAGATGGACTGGACAGGCCCAGGCCGGCTGAGTTAGGGGTTAATGGGGCTAGAATGGACGTGGCAGGGCCACTCTGGTTCTGGTGAATGTGAGTGGGGCTTGAATTGTTTTGAACTGGATGTAAAAGGTCAGAGGGCATTGAGAAGGGGTAGGTAGACCTGCTGGAAGTGTGTAGGGTTTGAACACTCTGAATCGGGCTAGCTGTTTCCGATTCTGTCAATGGAGTTAGGATGCACTGGCTTGGGTCAGACGAACTTCTGAAGTGTGTTAATAAGTTTGTATCCTTTGTCATAACATACAAAACGCATTTCATAAGACTCAAGCGGACATTCATTCACACCGTTTTATTTTTCGTTTGATGAAACGTCCATAAAGGCTCCTTGTGTGGATTTCCACCCACAGGAACTCGGGGACGTCCCTAGTAACCTTTGAACCAAACACCCGTAGCTGCTCAAGTGAAGGGTGAAGGGTTTTGAACAGGAAGTAAACATAGCCCAGAATCCTTTGCGCAAGCACTGTTATACCCACAATCCATTGCGCAACAGATGCATACCCACAATGCCTTCCGCCAATCCTTGTCATTCACGATCGGGTATCACGTCGTCAGTGTCAAACCTTAGAGAATGTGTTGAGTTTTTGTTTCTGACAAAAAATAAACCGTTAATCCAGCCCCTCTGGTACTGAAGAGATGGACTTGATATCATATATTATTTCTCTTAAAACTAATGATTTTCATGCCGCAGTATGTAGTAATGTTGGGTAACCCTGGGCATAATACTTCGCACTGACGGAGTATGCAAAGTTTGTGCTACTACACACTACGGAGCATGCAAAGTTTGTGCTACTACACAAATTGCAGGTAGCAGAATAAAAAACTGTGCTAATTGACATAGCATAACAACAGTAAAATAAACACCTTCAAAATGCTTTCATAAAACAATTTTCTATGCTAAACAGCATATAACCAGTTCACAAAAGTGAACTTTGACAATAAAATATCAAGCAATGAGAGAGGTGATGATTTTGGTGTCCCCCCTAACCTAGGGGGAGGACCAAGCAGATGCCTTGAACACAAAAAGCATATCATGTGAACCATTCAGTGGTGGTCCCTTCCTCCTAGGACCACCACAAGCACAGTTATGGGCAAAAATACAATCCCAACCAAAGGCCCTGCAAAGCATTATGGGACGAGATAGCAGTGGGCAATGAATATTATAGTGTCCAATATCAAAATAATTCTACAAAGAGCTGCAGTTCAACTAGTCGTTACTAGATGTCCCTCACGAGTCAAATGCAAAAGCATTGAAATTATTAATACATCAAGCTGCAGTTCCACTAGTCATTACTAGATGTCCCTCACGAGTCAAATGCAAAAGCATTGAAACCCTTTCATGAAGCTTTTGCATTTGACTCGTGAGGGACATCTAGTAACGACTAGTGGAACTGCAGCTCTTTGTAGAATTATTTTGATATTGGATGCTGTAATATTCACTACCCACTGCTAATCTTGTCCCATAATGCTTTGCAGGACCTTTGGTTGGGATTGTATTTTTGCCAATAACTGTGCTTGGGGTGGTCCTAAGAGGATGGGACCACCACCGAATCATTCAAAAGATGTGCTTTTTGTTTTCAAGGCATCTGCTTGGTTCTCTCCCTAGGTTAGGGAGGATTCCAAAATCATCACCTCTCTCACTGCTTGTTAATTTATTGTTGTTTTCCATTTTGTGAAATAACTATATGCATTTTTAGTATATAAAGACAGAGATAGTTATTTTAACTTGCACTGTGCAAGATGCCTTTGGCAATTATTGTACGGTGCAGTCACGCAGCTACACACGATGCAATTGGCTTAGCTACCTGTAGTTCAAAATGTACTTTGCGTAGCTACGTGAAGTGCTACTATGCAAACTACGCCCAGGGTTAATGTTGGGTGGGTGGGCTTTGATCTTATGTAATAGTTATGGTTATGTAAAAAAAATTGTCGTTAAGTACTTAGGGGCATATTTACAAGCCCCTTGCGTCACTTTTGCGCCGCCGTTGCGGCGACGCAAACCATGCACCGCGTTGCGCTATATTTACAACGTGACGCATCTAGGGAGATGCGTCACGTAGTAAACCCCTGCGCCACATGAAACCTGCGTCAGGTTTCATGTGGGCGTTCCAGCGCAGGGTGGGCGTTCCCTCGCAGGTACGCCACGTAAAAGTGACGCAGTGAAATCTACAAGATTTCACTGAGTCACTTTTACGCCCATGCTGCGTCAAAACCCTGCGCCTGCTTGAAGCAGGCGTAAGGATTGACGCACCATGTTAGGGATAGGGCACCCCCGAGCATTGCTGGAGCTGCATCGCGCTTGCGACTCCAGCAATGCGCCGCCTTTCCGTCGGGGGATGCGACACGCATCTGCCATTCTGTGCGCCACGGCGCGCCGCATTGTAAATGCGGCGCATCGGCGGTGGCGCAAGGGCAAACTTGCGTGTCGCATCTTCCCTGGCGCATCCCTGCTGATTTGCAGGGATGCGCCAGGGAACGTAAATATGCCCCTTAATTCTGTGCGTTTGATGTTAGTAAACCTCTAGCAGTATCCTGTGGCTCTGTAATATGAATGCTGCTGACTCTACAGGGTCACCTAGTAACGACCTGCGGTACTGCACTTTGTGCAGCTGACTTTACAGGGACACCTAGTAACGACCTGCGGTACTGCACCCTTGTACTGCTGACTCCACAGTTAAATGTTACTTAAAATATTGAGTTGAAGAAACCTCTGTCTCCTCTGCAGCTTTTTCATTGGTGCAGAGTTATATGAACAAGCAATAACAAAGCCAAGAAGCCTCGCCTTGTCAAATATGTATATTGAATAGTATGTAGTCATAAACAAATGCATTCAAGTGCTGAGGGCGTGCACAATGAAAAGCCGAGTGGCAAAATACATGTACAGTGCATGTAATACATTGAGGGTCAATAAATTGATAAATTTAACACAGAAACCAGTGTCTGTTAATGTTGGGATTTAAAAATCTCCAGACAATCCCCCTCCCACAGAAGGTTTCGACCTTTCGATAGTGGCAAACATTCCAGTAGGAAAATAGCAGTAATAAATGTGTGGCTAGTACAGTTGCTCTAAATAATGTAAATGGACCACATTTCATTTTCTGACAACTTAACCCCTTGGCTGCTGAGCCTTTTCGAACCTCAATGCGGAGGCCTTTTTTGATGTTTGGGGCACTTTGCGATTAGGCCTTCGTTCCTGTTTTAAATTTTTTTTTTTTTTTTACAAACGGTATACAGATAAAATGTGTGTGCTTTTCCCGACTTCTTGGGGATTCTAAGGCTTGTGGATTCCCCTAGAAAGAACTGAGAAAATAGCTTAAATATGGAGGGGCAGATTACAAGAAAGTGGCACATATGTAGAGATGCGTCACTTTCCTTCGCCACCCTGAGAAACCCTTGCGCTACCATGGATGCGCTGTATTTACAATACGGTGCACCATGGCGCAAGGATTGACAGATGCGTCAGAAATTCTTACGCATCTGTTGGGGCAAAAGTCACGCATTGCTGGAGTCGTGTCGCAAGCACAAGCCAACTCCAGCAATGCATTTTGAGGCCTATTCCCACTACACTGTGTCACTCCTTAAGCCTGCTTTAAATCTTGTAGATTTCACTACGTCACTTTTACGAGGCTTTCTTGCATGGGAACGCCCACCCTGCATACATTATACCCGACACAGGTATAATGTGACGCAGGGCTTTACAACGTGACACATCTCCCTAGATGCGTCACATTGCAAATTGGCCACATTTTTTACGCCACCGCTGCATCACATAAGTGACGCAACAGCGGCGCAAAAGTGTTGCAAGGGGCTTATTATCTGCCTCAGAAATGTTTGTTGTTGTTAGTAAAATGGGAAGAAAGTGCTGTGCAAGAAAGCATATGTTTTTATTCCTAATAATGCCATCTGCAAAAGATTTGTTGTACTAAGATCACCATCATCCCGCTTTCTGGAACAGGCAGCGTTGTAAAAGAACACCAATTTTTTAAACCACAATTTTTCCATCTCTCTAACTTGTAGTCCTGTTTTTTTACGGTTTCAACCTACTTACCGTTTGTCGTAGAAACAGGTGTGAACCACTTTGGTGAACTTGGAAGCTATACATTTCTGAAAACTAGAGGAAATTCTGAATTCAGCAAAGGTTAGTAGTATACCAGGATATCTTTGCTCATCATGCGTGTCCTTAAAAGTGACAGGTGCCCCGCCCCTCGATATGTCCTTAAAAGTGACAGGGTATGTCCTTAAAAGTGGCATGTGCCACACCCTAGAGAATGAACTAAAAGTGACATGTCCCAAACCCCTTATTGATGTACGTGGCTATTTGCCCCAAAGGGGCGGTCTGCCACGGGTTAGGGCTGTTTTTGGAGACATCAGCAAACCAGAGCCCTATGACGTGGGATGTCCATTTTGTGGTGTAGAGGTGCACGCCCCTTTTAGGGGTTGCTTAGGATGCATATAAGGCCTCCTTAAGAGCCTTGTACAGCAAGCAGGCGTCTGAATATGAAAAGTTGCCCATAGCAAAATGAAGAGATACAACCCGTTCGTGAAAAGGCCCGTGTTGGATGGCGACCAGCCTACTATCGATAGATATTACCGCAGCTTAACACCCCTGGTAATGGACGAGAATGCTCAACAAGAAACACCTAAGGATATGGGCTGCGGCGTTACTGGTTTTGGCGATGACATTTGCCGGCGTATGGAAACACTCAGTCTCAAGGATTGCGTACGCCGGATGTCCCCGATTAAGGGCGACAGCAGCAAGAGTGAGGGCTTGTGTAGTGGCAGCGTGTATGCGGGCCTCAGTTTCGTGGACATGGAGGATGATGAAGAATCGATAGTTCCACCTAACACCCCCGTCTATGAAGACATGGGTTTTCAGGAGGATACGGCTCCTGAGAAGGTAGTTGTGCAGCAGCCGGGTACAAGCGTCGAAGATGATGGGGCATCGCAGGACATTAGCGACTCTCAAGATTTCAGAGCCGCCGCCGAGGGAGGTGAAAATGCGGAGGTTAGTAAAAAATTTATGAGCAGCCAGCTACATAATGATGTATTTTATTTCTTCAACTAATGGCCTGTCAATCTTTCTTCTTGTGTATACCCAGCAGACAGTCAACCTTGATGGTATTATCATTTGATGTTATTGGTGCCACTGTGTATATATCCTCAATACACATTCTAATTTCTAGGGAGTGTTCTAGTTCAGTTGTTCTGCTTTGCTCTTCATGTATGGATGCTCCAATATAGCTATTGCTTCATATTACTTGTGTGTTTATTAGCTACCCCATTTTGGCGACCATTCGGATTTAAGAACCCAGGAACAATCCATGCAGGAATGTATATAAGGATCTACAAATTATTCAAGTTGCTTGTACTAGCGGTGACAATGCGAAGAACTGAACCTGCTGTTATTTAGGTGGCTCAGTACAGCTGTACCCCTGGAATTCATGGCGGAGTAAGGAGAGTACTGCTGTTCACCCAGTTTAAGTAAAATTGCTGAACCTCCGCTGTGCTGAGAGACACAGGTACGGGTTGCAGTAGTGCTGTGAAGGACTGGTGGCAAGGTTATCTTTGTGATTAGGAGGAACAAACAATGGTGTGCGGAGAGAAAAGCATGTAATGTTGCCTCTATTTTGCAGCTTAAAAAGAGCAAGCGTATGCGAAAAGGCATGTGCAGCAAGAGCGCGAGGCTTCACCCGTCAAGATTGTTGTTGGAGAAAGTGCAGCGCAAGCAAGGATGAGAGGTTTATTGCATTCTTGCGATGGTTGTGTGCCCATGTAGTACAGCACAAGCGAGGGGCACAAGGTTTATGCCGGCATGTCAACTGTTGTACTCGTGCATTGTCGGGGACTTGTGAATGCCCAGCAGGAGCCGTGAGCAAACGACGGAAATTGTCCACACGCAGTTCGTGACCAGCGTGTGTCAGCAGGAAGCCATAAGATTGGCTGTAGCATGCACACACTCAGGACGTGCACACTATTGTTGTTAGTGTGTATATTCAGCAGACAGTCAAACTATATGTTATTATCATTTGATGCTATTGGTGCCACTGTGTTTATCCTCAGTGCACATTTTAAATTCTTGGTAGTGTTCTAGTTCAGTTGCTCTGCTTTGCTCTTAATGTATGAATGCTCCAATAAAGCTTCTCTTTTATATTACTTGTGGGTTTATTAAATACCACATCTGTAGGTGACGATAATCCTAAAAGCAAAACAATCAATACTACAACAATAGCTATCAAAGCTCCAATTATTATAAACCTATGTCTATTAGGTTTATTAGATTACATAACTTCTCTAGAATCCGACGGTTGAGTGGAAATTAGCAGCAAACAGAGTCTTCTTCATATTTTGAACCAAAGTTGTCTGAACAGCTTGACCATTGCATCATTCTGTTGCTCACCATGCCACCCCAGTTTGGACCTGGCCATATGCAAATAAGTCTTGACCCTGTTCCTCATGGGAACAGACCAGCCCAAAGGTCCAGGTTCAGGGTTTCACCTCTAATCAGCCAGAATAGCTTGAATCCAGTAGCATAGTGACTCCGGAACCCACGTCTGGGCATACCCGGCACACTTAGGGCAAGAAAGCAAAAGACACAAAATTGATGGACAGAATGCAGAACAAATCAAAATATTCACCCCCAGTCAAGAGATCTGGGTTTAATCCATCATTCTTTTGCTCACCATGCCACCCCAGTTTAGACCTGGCCATATGCAAATCAGTCTTGATCCTGTGCCTCATGGGAACAGACCAGCCCGAACTGCCAAGCCAGGTCCTCCCTGGACCGGAAACAAGCATCATAGGACCTGTTTCGGGGTTTCACCCCTCATCATTCAGGATAGTTTGAATCCAGTGGCACAGTGAGCCCGGGACTCACTTCTGGGCATACCCGGTACAAGCTAGCCTGGCTGATGAAGGGTGACATACCCCGAAACCGGTCCCAGGATGCTTGTTTCCAGTCCAGGGAGGACCTGGCTTGGCAGTTCGGTCTGGACTGTTCCCATGAGGCACAGGGTCAAGACTGATTTGCATATGGCTGGGTCCAAACTGGGGTGGTGTAGAGCATAAGAACGATGGATTTAACCGAGATCTCTTGACTGGGGGAGAATGTTTGAATCATTCAGCATTCCGTCCATCATTTGTTGCAGTTACACTTTTCGCCCTAAGTGGGATGGGTATGCCCAGACGTGGGTCCCATGTTCACTGTGCCACTGGATTCAAGCTAGCCGAGCTGATGAAGGGTGACATACCCCGAAACCGCCCCTGCCACATGCACCCCAAAGCTTGTCCAATGCCAGATACGAGCAAAGGACATCAGCGAACCGATCGGCGCCCTCCCCTCTGCCGCAGCGGACCACGTCGCATTCAAGAACCTGACCAACCAGCAAAAAAACATTGCCTGGATGGCCATCCAAGGAGGACTTCCCGTGAGAGCCTTCATGCACGCAAGAGGACTCAACTGATACAAGTCCTGCCCAAGAGGGTGCATCGTGGCCAAGATGACATACCATCTTTTCTGGGAGTGCGCGTATGCACAGGACCTGCTGAAGGCCCAAGGCACAGGGCTTAGGGCCTGGATACCTACGCCCTGCCTCACAGCGGACTCTGTGATGTATGGTTTGTTCCCAGGGACACACGCACTGAGCGACCTCAAGAACTGCTGGAGGCTCCTGTGCTGTTTTAAAGATGTTCTTCTGTTTTCCAGAAACCGCCTGGTAGTAGGGAAGAAGGAGACATCGACCCTGGAGTGCCATAAGATAATCCACAGCCTCCTGCGTGACTACGCAGCACTGGACGGATCAGATGAAGATGACGACGACTGAGGACCCAAAGGGGTCCCTTTGTAACCTTGCACGGGGGGACCCTGGAGGGGCACTAACCTGTTTTGACCTTTTTTCTTTAACCCAGGGACCGGTTGGCGACAGGGGAGAGGAGAAGGCGGATGAAGATAAGTGGAGTAAATGTAGTTATTCACTGTATGAATTTGACTAACATGACCTTTTCCCTTTACAGGGAAAAGGTCAATGAAATAGCTTGCGCACTTGTTGCCAAGTTTGTTACCAACGGCTGACGAATAAATAGGGTGTTGTGGAAGGTGACAATTGGTGTATCTGAATCAGAAACAGCGCCCTGACATGGATGAAAAAAAAAAAACGGTCCCAGGATGCATGTTTCTGGTCCAGGGAGGACCTGGCTTGGCACAAGGCAGTTCGGTCTGGACTATTCCCATGAGGCACAGGGTCAAGACTGATTTGCATATCGCTGGGTCCAAACTTGGGTGGCGTGGGCAAAAAAACTATGGATTTAACCCAGATCTCTTGACTGGGGAGAAGGGTTGATTCATTCAGCATTCCATCCACCATTTGTTGCAGTATCTGATATAGCACATTCATGCTCTTTTCTTTCACCGTAGGGCAGCATGCAAAGTTTGCGCTACTACACAATTTTCTATGCTAACCAGCATATAACCAATTCACAAAAGTAAACTTTGACAATAAAATATCAAGCAATGAGAGAGGTGATGATTTTGGGGTCCCCCCTAACCTGGGGGGAGGACCAAGCAGATGCCTTGAACACAAAAAGCATATCATGTGAACGATTCAGTGGTGGTCCCTTCCTCCTAGGACCACCCCAAGCACAGTTATGGGCAAAAATACAATACTAACCAAAGGCCCTGAAAAGCATTATGGGACGAGATTAGCAGTGGGCAGTGAATATTATAGTGTCCAATATCAAAATAATTCTACAAAGAGCTGCAGTTCAACTAGTCCTTACTAGATGTCCCTCACGACTTGTCCAAGTACGCCTACGCAGAAGCGCTATGCGATAAAAGTGGGGCTAGCGTCACGGCCACTTTTAAAGCCATCTTCGAGAAGGGACGAATTCCTCAAAAACTACAAACAGACGCCGGTAAAGAAATCTTAAACAAGGCATTTCAGAATTTATTAAAGCACCACAGGGTTCAACATTTTGTAACACACACGGGTGTAAAAGCAGCGGTTGTAGAGCGGTTTAACAGAACTTTAAAGTCTAAGATGTGGAGGTATTTTACGGCCCACAACACCTACAGATACGTTGATGTTCTACAGGCTTTTTAAACCGTATATAATGCCAGTTATCACCGGACCATCAAAACAGCACCCATAGAGGTAACTCCTAGTAATTCGTTAACTGTTTGGAGAATGGTGTACGGGCGTAATTTTGCTACAAAAGTGAAGAAGCCTATTTTTAAAAAAGGTGATCACGTAAGGATTTTAAAACTGAAAGGGGTCTTTACGAAGGGCTACCAGCAGACTTTTAGCGACTAAATATTTATAGTGGAAAGTGCGGAGCTTAAAGAAGGGATGTATATTTACAGGTTAAAGGACTACGATGGGGAAGCGGTGTCGGGGGTCTTTTACAAGGAAGAGTTACAAATGATACCCGACGATCCGCACTGGGTGTATAGGGTTGAAAAGATTCTGAAAAGGAAAGGTAGAGGTGCTAATAGCCAAGCATATGTCAAACGGAGGGGCTGGCCGGAGAAATTTAACAGTTGGGTGTTGGCCAGCTCCCTGAAGGTTGTGTGAGCTAAGGACCGTCTAAAAACTGCTGATAAGATGGAGAGAACGCCCTTTTATATTAACCTGCCGTCCAACGCTTATAAGGGTATGTTCCCTGATAACCAGATTTCTAATTACACCGTGAAATTGGCTAAGCCTGTGGACCTGAAAGAGGTTTGGGAGGTAGCCCTAACCGAAATCCAATACCCTAGAACATGGAACACATTTACACAGAGCGATGCCAAGTTTTACATAAAGCGTGAACAGGACCCTGTGAGCATGCACGCGGGCATACCATTAACCCTGGGCATAATACTTTGCTACGCTCACGAAGCATGCAAAGTTTGTGCTACTACGCACTACGCAAATTGCACGTAGCAGAGTGAATAACTGTACTAATAAACGTAGCGTAGCAGGAGTATAATAAACTCCTTCAAATGCTTTGATAAAGCAATTTTTTATGCTAAAAAGCATATAACCAATTCACAAAAATGAATGTTGACAATAAAATATCAAGCAATGAGAGAGGTGATGATTTTGGAGTCCCCCTAACCTAGGGGAGGACCAAGCAGATGCCTTGAACACAAAAAGCATATCATGTGAACGATTCAATGGTGGTCCCTTCCTCCTAGGACCACCCCAAGCACAGTTATGGGCAAAAATACAATCCCAACCAAAGGCCCTGCAAAGCATTATGGGACGAGATTAGCAGTGGGCAGTGAATATTATAGTGTCCAATATCAAAATAATTCTACAAAGAGCTGCAGTTCAACTAGTCGTCACTGGGTGTCGTCCCTCAAGAGTGAAATGCAAAAGTATTGAAAACCTTTCATGAAGCTTTTGCATTTGACTCGTGAGGGACGACACCCAGTGACGACTAGTTGAACTGCAGCTCTTTGTAGAATTATTTTGATATTGGACACTATAATATTCACTGCCCACTGCTAATCTCGTCCCATAATGCTTTGCAGGGCCTTTGGTTGGGATTGTATTTTTGCCCATAACTGTAGCTTGGGTGGTCCTAAGAGGATGGGACCACCACCTAATCATTCAATAAGATGTGCTTTTTGTTTTCAAGACATCTGCTTGGTTCTCTCCCTAAGTTAGCGAGGATACCAAAATCATCACTCTCTCACTGCTTTTGTTTTCACTTTAGTGAAATGACTATATGCAATTTTAGCATATAAAGACAGAGATATTTATTTTATCTTAACTTGCACTGTACAAGTTTGCTTTTGGTAATTATTGTACAGTGCAGTGAGTCAAGCACACAGCTAGCACTACGCCCAGGCTTAATAATAATAACAAACTCCTTCAAATGCTTTGATAAAGCAATTTTTTATGCTAAAAGCATATAACCAATTCACAAAAATGAATTTTGACATATCAAGCAATGAGAGAGGTGATGATTTTGGAGTCCCCCTAACCTAGGGGGAGGACCAAGCAGATGCCTTGAACACAAAAAGCATATCATGTGAACGATTCAATGGTGGTCCCTTCCTCCTAGGACCACCCCAAGCACTGATTATGGGCAAAAATACAATCCCAACCAAAGGCCCTGCAAAGCATTATGGGACGAGATTAGCAGTGGGCAGTGAATATTATAGTGTCCAATATCAAAATAATTCTACAAAGAGTTGCAGTTCAACTAGTCGTCACTGGGTGTCGTCCCTCACGAGTCAAATGCAAAAGCTTCATGAAAGGTTTTCAATACTTTTGCATTTCACTCTTGAGGGACGACACCCAGTGACGACTAGTTGAACTGCAGCTCTTTGTAGAATTATTTTGATATTGAACACTATAATATTCACTGCCCACTGCTAATCTCGTCCCATAATGCTTTGCAGGGCCTTTGGTTGGGATTGTATTTTTGCCCATAACTGTGCTTGGGGTGGTCCTAGGAGGAATCGTTCAATAAGATGTGCTTTTTGTTTTCAAGACATCTGCTTGGTTGTTGGTTCTCTCCTAAGTTAGTGAGGATACCAAAATCATCACCTCTCTCACTGCTTGTTAACTTTTAGTTTTCACTTTAGTGAAATGACTATATGCATTTTTAGCATATAAAGACAGAGATATTTATTTTATCTTAACTTGCACTGTACAAGTTTGCTTTTGGTAATTATTGTACAGTGCAGTCAAGCACACAGCTATGCACTATGCAATTTGCATAGCTACGTGTAGTTGAAGCTGTACTTCACGTAGCTACGTGAAGTGCTACTACGCAAACTACGCCCGGGCTTACATACCATACGGCTACTACCCAACCGTTTCAAGTGTTGTCGACGCCATCAACAAATCCATAGCCACCGTCGAATCATATGCGAATATTCATCTGTCGCTAGATAACGTCAGAAGGAAGGTGTTTCTTAAAGCCCCGAATCGTAACACATCGTTTAACTGCTCCGGTAAATTAAGAAGAGTTTTAGGCACAGTACAGCATGCGAAAAGCCAGATCGAACAGGATCACACATGCCCCGATATTAACGGGGGGGGTTCTACACGCTCTATGTGTATAGCGATATTGTAGAGGCCCAGAGGATCGGCGATAGTTACTCGCCACTGTTAAGATGGGATCATGTACAGGGTGAAAATAATACGATGGTCAATATTCAATTCAACAAACCCGACTACGTCGCAGTTTCTAAAAACCATTTTGACACTATTTCAATTATGATCTTCGATGATCAGTCCGTCCCGGTGTCCTTTAAATAGGGGAAAGTTCTTGTTAAACTTCATTTAAGGCCGAGACGCGACAGAGGCTATTAAGCAGGCATCATGGTGGTTGTGAAAACATACGGGGACCCGTCTATGTACAAGGACTATTACCGAAGCCAGGCCAGATATGGAGGCCCTCCGTACTTTCAAGGGTCCCTGGTTATGTACGGGGCTGGTCTAGGGGGTTTCTTCTGCAGTCTGTTTAGAAAAGCTATGCCCTTCTTGAGAAGAGGCTATGAAATTGCAAAACCGCATGTTAAAGCGGCGGCTACGAACATTGCCCAGGACGTGGTGGGGTCTGTTACTTCGGCGGTTGCCGAGCGCATGAACAAGCAGCCGCAAGAAGGCACTGGTTTGGTGTACAGGACGCGCGCACGTGTTAAAAGGAAGCGCAGCGCTTTGAGACGCAGAGGACCACCTGCCCCCTATAAAAAAAGGAGGAGTTCTTCAAAACGCGGTCACAAAAGAAGAACTCCAAGACGGAAGAGAGCTTCGAAGAAGAAGAGAAACGGCTCTAAACTAAATATTTTTTATAGCGGTGCAAACTAAAGCATGGCTTTTGTACATTGTGCATCGGACGAGTGCGCCAAATCCGAGTTAGACTTGTTTACTCTAAAGCCCACACAGATAAGCATCGAAAACAGCTTCTTCATGGAGGTTTCACCTTTAGCCGCTTTGACGCCTCTGGCCCCTATAGAGTTTTTTGTATCGGGGTCCACGGATATGTATTTGGATCTCAACAACACGCTGCTCCATCTTATGTGTAAAATTGAAAAAGCGGATGGTTCCGACATAGCAGCAGATGCTAAAGTGGCGACGATAGCTTACCCCCTAGCAACCGTGTTTAATCAGGTGGACATCACCCTGGACGATCGTCTCATCACACAGAGCGATAACATGTACGCCTACAGAGCCTACCTTGAGAGCATTCTACATTACAGTAGCGACGCTCTCGACACGCAGCTTTCAGCGGGGCTCTTCTACAAGGACACATGCGGACAGTTTGAAGCCAAGGAGTTGGACGGTGAAAATCTGGGTTTTGTAAAAAGAGCAAGGTTTGCGGCGGGCAGTCGCCACTTTGACCTCCTGGGCCGCATACATTCAGACCTCTTCTTCCAAGATAAACTGCTCATCAACGGAATTGATTTTAAGATCAAGCTCACTCGCAACAAGGACTCATTCTGTCTCATCAGCGGGGATGCGGACCAGTACAAGCTGGACATACTGTCAGCGAGTCTGTTTGTAAAGAGGGTGAAAGTGTCCCCAGGCGTCAGATTAGCTCACGCCGACGCTTTGCAAATATCAAACGCCAAGTACGCGGTGGAAAGAGTAGCTCTGAAGGTATTCAGCATCCCAGCCGGTACACGATTAACTCAGCAACAGAATTTATTTCTGGGCCAACTACCCAAGCTTATCATCATCGGATTTGTGGACAATACAGCTTTTAGCGGCGTCTACGCCTCAAATTCCTTTAATTTTAAGCACTACAACATCAACTACGCTGCGCTGGTCCACGAGGGCTCTGTGATTCCTGCAAAACCCTACACACCCAGTTTTATAACCTCCAACTACATCAGGGAATATCAGGGGTTGGTTTCGATAACCGGGAAGCATCTACGGGACTGCGGGGTAGCCGTGTCAAGAGAAGGCTATGGGGACGGATACACGTTGTTCGCATTCGACCTGACTCCCGACATGGAAGACGGCGATCACTATAACCTGGTCAAAATCGGCAATCTAAAAGCTGAAATACAATTTAGTAATCCGCTACCTGTGAATGTGAACATGGTCGTATTCTCGGTATTCGACAGCATCATCCAGATTAACCACGCCAGACAGATTTTGTTTGACTATCTTTAAAGCGTTTGTGAAATGGACACTGTGCAGATACGGGACTTCTTAAGCGGACATAAATACGCTAGGAAATACTTTTTAGGTGTTTTCCCTAGCGATGGGTTACCAGCCGAAAAAGGGTCAGAAAGACCACGCACCATAGTCTTTAACACAGATCCTCATTACAAGGGTGGAACACACTGGGCGGCCGTGTTTATAGATAGTGACAAGGTTACAGTGTTTGACAGTACAGCTGAGTTCCTCGAGCACAGTATCTACACACAGCCCATATTCAAGTTTGTGAAAAAAGCTGCAGCGAGGGTGGAGTATAACAAGCTGAGGGTCCAGGATTCGTTAGCCATCACATGCGGGGAACACTGTATTTATTTTAGCAGTAAAATGTCGGAGGGCGTGCCGTTTAGAAATTTCTTAAATCTATATTCGAGTGACCTTGTTAGCAATGACCATCTAGTTGTGGAATATGTGAAAGAAAACACATGGGCCGCGGTCAGACCTGTGAAACCCGAATATAGCGTTTGTCAAAATTGTAAGGGCATGTAATGTGTGTATGTTTAATGATGAACGTTTAAAATAAAGGTATTTTTAAAGCACGCATTCAGACTCTGTATTTATATGCTTACACATGCACCATAATTAAAATGTTTTAAAAGACGAGTGAGACAGGTTGAAAAGTTATAAAAGTGTTTATTACAAACAGTTATGTAGGTTGCGCATTACAATGACATCCGTTACTAGAGAAATATATGAAGAAAAATCAGACACGGTTATACACGTAATAGGCACAGTTATTCAAAAGGTCTGTAGAAACATTAAGGCGTAATCCACGTATGGGATTTGGACAGTGTCCTTTTCCTCTGTACAGCCATCGCAGGTTGGGTGCTCCAGGAGGGGGATAGTTGTGGGACGTCAGAGGCGGCTGGCGATGGAGGGAGGGGTGCCTTCAAACTTTCAAGCATATGGCGGTGATCGTTATTACCCACGAGGGTGGAAGGGATGTTGAGTTCAGCAGCGGCTCGCAGAAACTGATCCCAACCTCTAGGAGCATTTTGCTGTGTTAGGGTTTTGGGGTGCGTGAGACCTTTGACTAGATCGTACATGTGTGAGCCAACAACAGGCTGCCCCTTGTAGAGAAATTCGCCTCGCTCATTCCACGCTGTTAGGTCTTTAGAAGCTGCGAGTTTACTCATCAACATTTGCGCTGCCCCCCTGTGTCGCTGACTTATATTTTTTAAGAGGTCGTCAACAAAGATATACGGGGGTGGTGCAAGGGTCAGCTGCGGCTGCGGGTGTTGCGGAGCCGGCGCTGGCGCTGCTGGCTGTTCAGAGTCCGGGGCATATAGAGTTAGCTTATTTTTTTCGGTATCCCACTGCTTGTAGTAGCTTAAAAATTTTTTAAGGGTGCTGTTGTAAAGGTTAGCTTTGTCGTACGGGTTTAGATCCGTCTGGTTCAAAATGTCTTTAATTTCACCATCCAGTCGTAGAGTCTCATTTCGCCGTATATCCCAGGCATTGTCCGCAGAAGAGCCCAGCTGCTCCAACTGTTGTCTAGGAACCAAATACATCTTTGCGGCATGCTCCATCACCGTCCCGAGAGGAGGCTTGTAATTATTGGTATAGCTATGCCCAACAATGAGCCTATAAAACCCCCAGACTGTTTCACCAGTTTCTTCTTGGTAATGGGTGATGCCCTTTTATTACTGAGCTTCTTGATAAGATGTCGCTTCTTCTTCAACACCTGTAACTGGCTCTTTGATGTAGGGACGTTACCTTTTAGGGTGTTTAGGGCTATTTCTGAAATGGCCGCCACTAAATCGTCAGAAGCCGCGCATAGGATGGCCTTTCTGTGCTGGGGACTGGCTGTAACCAGCATTTTCAGGAGAGCCAAATTGCGGCGTAGGCGGTCAGACATGGTAAACACCTGGAGTTATAAGGGCGGACTACAAATGTCTCTAAAGGTCTTCAGCGCCGCTTTTTATAGGCTCGGGACTTGGTCTTTGGTGTTGTTGGACTTGGCCCTTTTTGCAGGGTCATCCCTGAATCTTTTTTGCCTTCCTCCTGTATTTTTTCTGACCTATTTTTGCTGGTTTTAGATGCTTTGGGCACTGTGCCACTGCTATTCAGTGCCACAGTGCAAGTGCTCCCTATGTTAAATTGATGTATGGATTAGTGACTCCATGATTGGCTTATTTGGTTTACTTGTCAGACCCTAGTATAGTGCACCAGGTGTGCCCTGGGCCTGTAAATCAGATGCTGCTGGTGGGCTTGCAGCATTGGTTGTGCCACCCACAGAAGCAGCTTGTAAAGTGTGTCTCAGGCCTGCCTTTGCAGAGCCTGTGTGCAGTCTGTGACTGCCATGTCGACTTGTCAAGTGCACCCACTTGCCAGTCCCTAAACCTTCCCATATCTTCATATCAGACACCCCTAAGGTAGGCCCAAGGGCAGGGTGCATTGTAAGTATAAGGTAGGACATGCCCTGGTGTGTGTGGCATGTCCTAATAGTGAATTACAGCCATTTTCGTTTTTCACTATTTCAAGGCTACCTGTCCCCATAGGCCAGAATGGGTAGTTTGATTATAACATCTTATAATCCTAACTGACCCAGGGGACATGGTAGAAATTCGAGTTTAGTATGCCTGAACTCAGAATGATAAAATACATCTTTTAGTAAAGTTGGTGTTAACATTCTGTGTTTGAAAATACCACTTTTAGAAAGTAGGTATTATCTTGCCTAAGTGTCCAAGCCTGCCTCTGCTAGGTTGTGTATTGTGTGTCTGGTTTTGTGAGTGACAGGGGCTGGGGGATTCCAGGAGACAGGTTGAGTCAGCACAGAGCTGAATAGAGCTATCTGCATGTAGAGTGGTGGAAGGAGCTGCACCTGGGTCTGAATAGGACTATGCCTGCCTTCCACAATGCTGGCTCCACCTCCTGTGGTGCATCTGATGTCTCTGGCCCACACTGTCAAAGGATATAAGAAGTCCTATAAACAAAGTGCTCCAGAACTAATCCTGGGCATAATACTTAGCTACACTCACTTACAAATCCTTTGATAAAGCAATTTTCTATGCTAAAAAGCATATAACCAATTCACAAAAGTGAACTTTAACAAGGAAAATATCAAGCAATGAGAGAGGTGATGATTTTGGAGTCCCCCCTAACCTAGGGGAGGACCAAGCAGATGCCTTGAACACAAAAGCATATCATGTGAACGATTCAATGGTGGTCCCTTCCTCCTAGGACCACCCCAAGCACAGTTATGGGCAAAAATACAATCCCAACCAAAGGCCCTGCAAAGCATTATGGGACGAGATTAGCAGTGGGCAGTGAATATTATAGTGTCCAATATCAAAATAATTCTACAAAGAGCTGCAGTTCAACTAGTCGTTACTAGGTGTCCCTCACGAGTCAAATGCAAAAGCATTGAAATTATTAATACATCAAGCTGCAGTTCCACTAGTCGTTACAAGATGTCCCTCACGAGTCAAATGCAAAAGTATTGAAAACCTTTCATGAAGCTTTTGCATTTGACTCGTGAGGGACACCTAGTAACGACTAGTGGAACTGCAGCTCTTTGTAGAATTATTTTGATATTGGATACTATAATATTCACTGCCCACTGCTAATCTTCTCGTCCCATAATGCTTTGCAGGGCCTTTGGTTGGGATTGTATTTTTGCCAATAACTGTGCTTGGGGTGGTCCTAAGAGGATGGGACCACCACCGAATCGTTCAATAAGATGTGCTTTTTGTTTTCAAGACATCTGCTTGGTTCTCTCCCTAAGTTAGCGAGGATACCAAAATCATCACCTCTCTCACTGCTTTTTGTTTTCACTTTAGTGAAATGACTATATGCATTTTTAGCATATAAAGACAGAGATATTTATTTTATCTTAACTTGCACTGTACAAGATGCTTTTGGTAATTATTGTACAGTGCAGTCAAGCACATAGCTACGCACTACGCAATTTGTATATACGTGAAGTGCTACTATGCAAACTACGCCCAGGCTTAGAGGAGACCTCGACTTCAGAGGAGCCCGTTTCCCATTCCCGGCCTGATGCACTGAGAAGACGCTGTCATTCCTGCCCGCAGAGAGTCCAGCTTCCAGTGATCTAACTTCCCTTGCGGGGTGTTGGAGTTCGAGTCTGGAAAGAGATTCCTACCTCTCTCATTCTTCAGGTATGGAGTTGACTAGAACCTAGAGGGACACTTGGCATACTTGGCATACTAGGCATACTAGGCTTAACATACTCTTAGTATACCGTAGTAAGGAATACTTCACCTACTTCTACTTCTCTCTACACCTAGGCTAGGTTAGGAACATTGGGGTAGAACTAGCTAAGAAACGCATCGTATGAGTACTCGCATTTTTAGGCTGTGTCATTTATGTAAATGCATATATGCTTAAAGATAATGCTATTGCAGTATTATTTATTTCTACTGCTCACTCTGTACATTATTTATCTCGCATACTGTCTTGTGATCGTAACAGCACATTATACTTACACCAGAAACAAGACTGTTCAATAAATCTTTTATTGAAACGCCCGTCTGTTCTTTCTGTGTAACTTTGAGGAGAACTAAGCATGCACGACTGAGCTGAGTGAAATAGTTATCTATTGTTTCTACGACTCTGGGACACGTTCTGATTCTAAAGAGAAACAAAGGGGTCATGTTTTGCGGCTGCCAGAAACTACTCCCTTCTTGTCGTCAAGAAGTTTCTAGTGTCCTCTGAGCTAGCTGGCACAAGTAATTACGGGGCATATTAGCAAGACCCACGTTAAAATTATCGCCGTTTTAGTGGCAGGAAACTGCCGCTAAAACGGCGATAATGGGCTTGCTAATATACGTTATGGAATTCAATAGAAGCCCAGGTTAGATGTCCTGCACATCTAACCTGGGCTTCTATTGGAATTCTATAACGCATATTAGCAAGCCCATTATCGCCGTTTTAGCGGCAGTTTCCTGCCGCTAAAACGGCGATAATTTTAACGTGGGTCTTGCTAATATGCCCCTACGTTTAATATACTCGATAGGGACATACCGACCTTAGTCCTATGTCAAACCTATAGGATATATTATTCCAATGCGCAGAGCCTATTAGGGAAATAGGAGCTACACTACATGACTATATGCATTTTAGCATATAAAGACAGAAATACTTATTTTATCTTAACTTGCGCTGTGCAAAATGCCGTTGGCAATTATTGTACAGTGCAGACAAGCACACAGCTACGCACTACGCAATTTGTGTAGCTACGTGTAGTTCAAAGTGTACTTCGCGTAGTGCTACTACGCAAACTACGCCCAGGGTTAGTTTCAAGACCCTGACTTTCTTAGTCATCTCCACCACAACGTCTCTGAAGAGGTTGCATGCTTGTCGTAGGATCATTACATCCGCCTGACAATAAGCTTTCAACTCTGTTTGAAAATGAAACTCCTTTTCACTGTTTTCAGAGTACCATTGCAGAAAGCTCTCTTTCTCGGCAGTCGGCAGGCATCATATATTGAACTCTGTAGCTGTCCGGAGGCGGCATGGGCCCCACATAATCCTGGTTCGCCCAGGTGTTAAAAAAGTGTGGAAAATAACCTTTACACTCCGGGAAACCAAAGGCTTTTGGCAGCTTACTCAATTTCATGGGCAGGAAATTCAGGGTGTCTATGAACCTTATTTGTAACTGGCCAGCCGTTAGCAACATCAGCTTGGAACCCTGAGTGATGAGTTCTACTTGTACCTTTTCACGAATCATATTTTGTAAAATAAAGAATGAGTCGTATGCTTTTGAGTTATGGGCCAACATGGTATACCCTTTGAATTTTTTTTTTGAATGAACTTGTTAAGGAAGTCAGCCACACACGTTCGCCCTTCAAACTCCCAGCTGTCATCGGAAGTTAGGTGGTGGGCGTAAATATAGTTAGGTTGGTGTACACCCGTCTCTTGTGTGCACTCTATATCGAACACTATGTAGCCTTCGGTTTTGGTCTGTGGTTTGCCTTTAACCATGTAACAACGGTGATTTGTTCCTGCCCTAAAAGGAGTGTGACACCTTGGGCATTTCATGCCTTTGCATTTGTGATCTTCCGCCACATACCGACCACACTCAAAGCAATACATTTTAGGGACGCATTTAACAGCATTGTTGTGTATGCTCAAGCAGTCTGGCGAGCGACAAAACATCTTACAGGTGCGACACCTCACCTTCAGGGATGCGTCTACGCCGCAACCGTCCCTCTGACACATCTTACAGTGCATTTCACATTGATGATGTGCCTTAGTGCTGTATATGTGGTCACAATGGGTGCACACGTACTTGACTCCCAGAAAACTTTTAGGGTTCAAGATGCCGTAAAAGTTATTTTCGTGGTGAAGGACATATACGATCTTGTTTCTCACACATTCCCCGGTTGTAAAGTACTTCCAAGAACCGTTGTGATAAAGAACTTTCACCGTAACGGCGAAATAGTTCTCAAAAAGACCTATGTCGCCAAAGCCGACCATTCGGTCTGGAGGTATTTCAAGAACCTCATGGGCTTCAGCCGCTCCAGACAGGATGACAGCATTGGTGGGGTTGCGCCCCATCAGCAACCCCGCGATGCTGGCCACCAAACACGTGTTGGCTGCTCCGTTGTTAAAGTTGAGCAGCCAACGTTGTTTCTTACCAATTATCTTGCTGTATAGTACGCTCTTTAAAGGCCTGGAAACAACCCCCTCATGACCCCGTACAATGAGGGCTATGACTCTGAAAGTGCCATAGGCGACTAGTTCAGCCTTACTCTGTAAAAGCCTCCACGGAGTCAAACACCGTGCGGGACTTTCGTTTGGTGAACAAATGACTGTCAAAACCCTGCCCCTGGAAGCGTAGTTGGAAAAAATGATTAGGACTAAGCCTGGGCGTAGTTTGCATAGTAGCACTTTACATATAGCTACGTGAAGTACATTTTGAACTACACGTAGCTATGCAAAATTGCATAGTGCACAGCTGTGTGCGTGACTGCACTGTACAATAATTGCCAAAGGCATCTTGCACAGTGCAAGTTAAGATAAAATAAATATCACTGTCTTTATATGCTAAAATTGCATATAGTCATTTCACAAAAGTGAAAACTATAAATTAACACGCAGTGAGAGAGGTGATGATTTTGGGATCCTACCTAACCTAGGGAGAGAACCAAGCAGATGCCTTGAAAACAAAAAGCACATCTTTTGAACGATTCAGTGGTGGTCCCATCCTCTTAGGACCACCCCAAGCACAGGTATTGGCAAAAATACAATCCCAACCAAAGGCCCTGCAAAGCATTATGGGACGAGATTAGCAGTGGGCAGTGAATATTATAGTATCCAATATCAAAATAATTCTACAAAGAGCTGCAGTTCCACTAGTCGTTACTAGATGTCCCTCACGAGTCAAATGGGGATGGGTGGTTCAGTGGTTTTATAAATAAAAAAGCAATCCGGAGCCCCGGGGCCGTCAGCATCCGCTTTATAGCTGCAGCGCATGGAGCTCTAAAATGCTAGAAACGGCCTATACGTTGGCCACCTATTATAATTTGAGAGCCTAGGGCTCTGTTAATGAGCCTCTACACCTGCTCAACAACCTCTCTTTCTAGGCAAAACACTTAATCTACCCCTACACACCTAAATGAATGTGTGGTTGTGTAGGGAAACCGGTGCTCCTAAAAGCGCTCCAAACCCTTGGGTCGCGTTTGTGCTATATAAATAGGCCCCCATTGGAAAAAAATAAAAACAAAATAAAAGCCACAGGGACTTTGCTAAACGATCCCTGCGGCTGTAAATACATTTTTTATTTATTTATTGCCAGCCCTTGGGGCTGAAATCACCATAGCCGCACAGCCGGCGTGCAGGAATCCTCAGCTCTGAGTTTCCTCGCCGTGTTTGCGAGGACCGGGCCCGCCCCTCCGTGATGTCAGGGGTGTCCCTGTGATGATATCACTGATGGGGCGGAACTGGACCGTGCAAACACGGAGAGGAAGCTCCCTGCAGCCATGACGCCGCCATCAAGCACACGTGGGGCACAAGGAAGAGCCGCCAACCGCCCCAGCCCACAGAGCATCGCAACCGGTAAGCGGGCTCTGTGGGGCTGATTAATGTATCTGGGGCCTCACCCCCATGCCTAAAAAATGCCCCAGAGCCTGCCCGCAGTGCACCGGTCGCAGCCACAAGACCCCCAGAGCAACGCCTTCCACACGCGTGCTCTGGGGGCTTTTATTTTAAAAAACGGGGCCTCGCACCCCACACCGCCCCAAGGCCGCAGGAGCCCCCAGAGTCCCGCACTTGGGAAACGGGCTCTGGGGAGGAGGGGCTTTTATTGTATAAAAACGGGGCCTCGAGCCCCATACAGCACCCCGGCCGGAGGAGCTCCGAGAGTCCCGCACTTGGGGGCCTTCTATTCTATAAAAACGGGGCCTCGCCCTCGAGCCCATGCCACACTTCGCCCCAGAGCCCGCCCGGGTCTCAGAGGGCTCTGGGGATGTCCCAACACACCAGACCCTGCCTCACACCCCCGGAGCAGCGCCTTCCACAAGCGGGCTCTGGGGGCTTCTATTTTATGAAAACCGGGGCCTCGAGACCCTTGCAGCACTTTGCCCCAGAGCCCTTCCGGATCTCAGAGGGCTCTGGGGCTACCCAGCACGACGGCCCCTTACCACATGCCCCCAGAGCCCCCGCTCGGACCACAGCGGCCTCTGGGGGCTTTATTTTATAATTACCAGGGGCCTCAAGCCCCACACAACAGCCGCACATGTCCCCAGAGCACAGCCCTGGTCACAGCGTGCTCTGGGGACTTTTATTTAAAAACATTGGGTCCTCGAGCCTCACACCGGAACCGTGCACATGGGACGCATCGGACTCTGTGGGCCTTTTATTTTATAAAAACGGGACCTCGAGCTCCATACCTCACCGTACCACACATGTCCTCAGAGCCCCTACCGGACCTCAGAGGGCTCTGGGGCTCCACAGCAGCTTTGGACCTTGGGACCCACTACGGCCCTTCAATATTCAGGGGCATACCCTTAGCCCCAACACCAGACCCCAGAACCCTGCAACATGTCACAGAGACCAGCATGATCGTGTTGGGGGTCTGGGGCTCCAACAACGTGCCATAGACAACAGCCCTTGAGGCAGGATCTGCACCAGAGACACTTCCCCCGCATCGTCATAGCCAGGCCTTGGCATCCAGAACACCCTGCAACACCCAGACCCTGCAGCCTTGAGACCCCAGACATACATAGGACAGCAGTGTGGTGAGTACAAAACTGTAATATTTATTTATTTGTAAACAGTGTATATTATTTGGGTGTACTCTGACAACATTACAGTACCACACATACCATGTAAAATGTGTGTATGCGCTGTAAAATATATGGTTACCTCTGCATGTACCCTGCTAAGGCCTCTAGCATTATACACTTTAAATACAGTCCTCCTTGCGCTTAGCCCCGTTTAAAAAACTTAAAATTACAACCACATTTCACCTCAAGGCCTCTAACAGCATTCAACTTAAGCAACATCCCCTAATGCTTTAAACATTATTTAAAATGTCAAGACGGCATACATTTAAAACAACCTCATTGCTTACATTAAATACAAACCCCTTTGTATTAAGTGACATTTAAAACTACAACATTATTCCAACCCTCTGCCTCTAAAAATATCAAATTAGGCAGCAGCCCACAACGGATTAGACATTAATTAAAACATCAAGGATACAATCCTACATTTCGCTAGGCACCTTTTAAAACTACAACTGTGTTCACCTTAAATGCATTCCCCAATACTTTAAATAAACCCTTAAATCCTTAAGACTGTAACACTGTCCCCCTTATTTATTTACCTCCATTAGCGTGTAGCATGCGGCATCAATCTGTGAGAAGTTGCTCTGCTCCATTGTTCCCTTTAAAGTCCTGGCTGGGCCTGTACCACTGCAAATCCTCAATACACCGTTCCAAAAGGGTGGCCTCTGTATGTGCTTTGTGTTTGAGTCATGTGCTTGGGGGGGTTTTATACTTTGAATGGTATGCTAATTATACAAGCCGTCATTTGTGGAGGTGGGTGCCTAATAGGTGATAGTGCACTGATTTGCGGTTTCATTTCCCAACCCCCCTGAGGGCTTACCTTTATGACCATCTTGTACACCATCCTCTACTATCATGCATGACATCTCTTTTTTTATGGGTTAGGCTGCATCAGCATCTACGCTTACGTTCGTTTCGCAGGCCCTAGGGGTCATCCTTTTGCGTTCATCTTATCCCGAGCCATCTGCTAATCAGGACTGTCACCTTTTTAGGGCGGCTTGACTCAACATCTGTGGTTAATTACATTTCATGACTTTAAGTTGCTGCCTTGTGTGAGCACCTTGTACTCGGGCCTCTGCTATCATGATTGACATCTCTTTTTGTGATAGGCTGCAGCAGCATCTACGCTTAATTACCTTTCACATGCTATAGGGCGACTCCTGCTACAGGGTAACTTATCCCAGGCCATCTGCTAATCCTGCCGTTCACCTCTTTTTGGGGACGTTTACCTCTACATCTGTGCTTAATTACATTTCAGGACGTTAAGATGCTGCCTTGTGTGATCACCATGTACCTTATTCCGTCTTCTGCTAAGCACGGTTGACAACACATTTGGGGAAGTTTGCTGCAGCCGCCTCTGCGCTTACATTCGTTTCGCAGGCCCTAGGGGTCATCCTTTTGCGTTCATCTTATCCTGAGCCATCTGCTAATCAGGACTGTACCTTTTTAGGGCCCTTTGACTCGGCATCTGTGGTTAATTACATTTCATGACTTTAGGAGATTCCTTGTTTGGCCCTTTTGCAGTTCCATCTGTGCTTAATTACTTTTCCCAAACTCTTCTTTTTAAATGCCACATTTAACCCTCCCCCTCTGAGCTGTGTCCACAAACGGCTGGGGGCTGTGTCTGCCTGCTCGTTTCCCAAATCCCCGTGCAGTGACATTTCTGTCCCAGCTCATTTTTTTTTTGGCATGGCTTGAACATGCCCTGGCATGCCCCTCTTAGACACAGCCAGTTATGTGCACACCGCCATGTCACCAAATTCACACAACCCTAACCATATGCTGCTATTAAACCTAACACAGGCTTCCTAACAAGCTCACATTATCTCCCAACACATGTGCCCAAGCCCCACCTTCTCCGGTTCCGTGGGGACCTGTCACTTTTAGTTCATTCTCTAGGGTGTGGCACATGTCACTTTTAAGGACACGCATGATGAGTATACTGGTATCCTGGTATACTACTAAGGTTCATTTGGGTACATTGCTCATGGTTTTCCAAAAGCAACTAATTATTCAACAGAAAAATAGTGAAAATGAGTAGGAGAATGTAGCAGTTGGTGAAAACCTTTTAGTTTTTTGCTCTGATGGCCGATTTCGTTATGTCTGCCAGAACATTCTGGACTCAGGGATATATAGTCTTTGTTGGTTGTCCAAAAACACGTTACCCAGAACCAACAACTGAGGTGCAGCTTGGAATGATTTTTCATTGAGTTTCAACCATGCAGATATTCATATGGTACAATCTAATGAATGAAAAATGAGTGAAATGAAGGAGATTTATGTATTTTTTAAATGTGCACAAGATAGTTAAGGGACAGTGATTATTTCCACAACTCTGAGGGGCAAATTTACAAGCCCCTTGCGACAATTTTGCGCTGCCGTTGCATCATTTTTGGTGAAGCAGCGGCGCCGTAAACAATGCGCCACATAGCGGCCTAGTTACAACGTGATGCATCTAGGGAGATGCGTCACCTTGTAAAGCCCTGCGCCACATTATACCTGCGTCAGGTACAATATATTCAGAGTGGGTGTTCCCCCGCAAGAAAGGGTCGTAGAAGTGACGCAGTTAAATCTACAAGATTTCACTGCGCCACTTCTAGGACGCCACAGCGTCAAAACCCTACGCCTGCTTGGAACAGGCGTAAGGAGTGACGCAGTGTATTGGAAATAGGCCTCCCCATGCATTGCTGCAGTTGCATCATGCTTGCGACACGACTCCAGCAATGCGTAGCTTTTGCGCCAACAGATACGTCAGAATTTCTGACGCATCTGTCAATCCTTGCGACATTGTGCACCATATTGTAAATACAGCGCATCCATGGTGGCGCAAGGGTTTCGTATGAAGGCTCAGGGAAACTGACTCCTCTCTACAGACGAGTCAGTTTCTTGTAAATCTGTCCCCAAATTTGGAGTTACCCATACTATAGTGATTCAGAGGGTATTTTGCAAAATGTGATCTTTCTTGCACACTGACTTCCATTTGAAAGCCAAAAATGGGGAAAATTCAATCCATAATCATAAATGTTACACTATTCTGTGTACCCGCCCCTCTCCCCCAAAAAATTGTACTTTATGTGGTTGGGCCAGGAGCCCTTGAAACAAAAGGGAAACTTCAGAAATCTGTAGAGATCCACAAAAGTCTGACCACCCACCATTTCTACACTTCTCCCGATAAAAACAGTGCCTCACTTGTGTGGCTGGGCCTAGCGCACATAGCAGGAATAGATCAAACCAGGGACCATGACAGTCTTGGGTTTCTAGTATTCAGAAATGTCTGGGTTTGGTAGATTTCCCTGGGTGGTGGGTAATTTGGGTTTATCCTTTCTATGCAGGTCCATATGTAAAAACTATGAACAACAGCAGGTGTGGGAATAATTTCTCTTAAAGTTCTTTTCAGATCCACCAAGCTCTTCGGCTATGCCAATGATTCCAAACAGAGAAAAAAAACGAACGCAGAAATACAATAACATATTAGACTCAGAGTCTATGGGACAGAATCCCCTTTGGGGCGTGTGTATACCCATGGGCCCAGTAACTCACCCAGTAACTTGCCTATTGGTCGCTAGCCCTTAGTGTGTGACCCCACAACATTGCAGGTAAACACCAATGCAGCCATATCTTTGTAATAGCTTCAGCTTTGGGAGTTACAACATTGTAAGTAAATATAAAACGATGAAAGAATGGCAAATTCTTTAAAAAAGTTTATTAACAGCTAAATAAATCATTGTTTACAAGCATAATACCATTTAATAATTATTAGAAAAACTGTGTCATTACAATATTATTAAAACTATGTAATTATAATAATTTGCATTTTAAAACTGTATAATGTTTTAAATTAAATATTAAAAATCATTTATTAAAATATTTTCTTTTTATATGCAGTCACAGAAGACAATTGGCAAGTCTTTAGTTAAGTCAGAGTGGAGATTTTCGTAGATTTACTGAAAGAAAGTTTTGATTGTATTGAATACACAGAGGCAAGTATTATGCATTATTTTCTTATGTTTATTCCGTCAGCAGCCAAGATAAAACATACTACACTACCCATGAAACCTAGAGAAAAATAACTATCAATTGGTGTCACAACGCTAACTACCAGTTAAATACAAGCTACCCTATAAACCTCTTGACCTGGCGCAACAAGTACTCTTTTCTTGTGGGAGCAGATCAAAAGTTTTGAAACATAGAAGCAATAAATGGAATAATCATAAAAACCATATGAAAAGTAAAAAAATCTTTAAGTCCATAATAAATACTCTGTGTTACATGTGCAAGGAGGTAAAGAAAACAGTGCGAGGAATATCCTGGTTGGTTTAAATCTGATCCAGTATCAAACAACAGTTGACACCAGGGACATGATTCCTCGGATAATCCATACTAAGGGGTATATTTACAAGTCAATTTTTTGACGTTACGGCGGCTTTCTTTTATTGCTATATTTACAAGTTGCTGCTAACTGCAGTTAGCGGCACTTTTCCAGCGTAAACATTAATTTTCAAGATCGCCACTTCTGTTAATGGGAACTTAATGAAAATGAGATGCAAGGTGGGCGTTCCCGTGCAAAAACTGCCGCAAACCCCACGTCGCGATATTTACGGCGAAATTCCCGTCCGGCGATAACCCCCCAAAACTGCCACTAAGTCAAATTAGAGGCAGTTTTTTAAGACCAACAAATAGCTGGTCTTAAAATTGGTGCAAACAGTTGGGTCCACATATAAGATGTTTGGGTGCTGGACAGAGCTGCAAGGAATATTGCTGCGCTGCCCTGCACCAAAACAAAAGGTCAGGGATGCGCCCTATCAATAAGATAGGGCGTATTCTTGGGCCACATTCATGAAAAGTGTTGCATCGCTGCGACAAAACAGTGTTGCGATACCTTTCACTGTGCCCTCCTTGCTATACTATGGATGCACCGTATTCAATGTAGGGCGCTCCATGTTGCAATCAATGACAGATACTTCTGGAATCCTGACATATCTGTCAGCGCTAAAGTCACGCATTGCTGCAGTAGTGTTGCAAGCATGGTGGAACTCCAGCAATGCATGAGGCCATCCTATCCCTATGACACTTCGTCACCCTTACGCTTGCCATGAGGCAGGCTTAAGGTTTTGACACAGTGGCGTCCTAGAATTGTCGTAGTGAAATCAGAGATATTTCCCTGCGCCACTCCTATGAGGCTTTCTTGCGTGGGAACTCCCACCCTGCATACATCATACCTGACGCAGGTATATTGTGGCTCAGGGCTTCACAAGGTCACGCATATGCCTAGATGTGTCACTTTGTAAAACCGACGCAACGTGGTGCAAGATTCCCGCTGCAAGTACGCCAAGAAAATGCCGCACCGGCGGCGTTACACTGTCAGAAGGGGCTCGGGAATAAGCCCCCCTGTCTTTTTCCCATACGATGGCAGTCAATGGCTGCCATGCGCCAACGCAGGCACCCTTGCGCCATGGTGCAAGGGTGACTGTGTTACGGAGTTGATTGATGTTGTGGCTCTATCTCTTCTCGAGATGTCTGCAGGTGCGTCTGCACTAGTGGAGGGGGGTAGTGAACCAGTTGTCCTTCTTGGAGTGTTGTTTGCCCGGTTTCTCCTTGAGGGGTACCTGGGTGTCAGCGCAGTGAGAGATCCACAGTGGAGGTTGTGCGCTGTGGTGTTGGTGTCTGTAAGCAGAGTGGTTGTGCTGAGGGAGTTGACAAGAAGTTCTTCTGTGGCCTTGATCCAGCTGCGATGGGAAGGGGGCAATGATGGCGATGGTGTACGGTAGCCGTGGTGAAGATGTGATCTATACAATGATGGTTGGTCCAGCAGAGTTTGGTGGTCTGGCTGTAGTTGAATGTTCCCGCTGATGGAGAAGACGGGGTCGAGCGTGTGTCTGGATATGCGGGTTGGTGCGATGACTAGCTGCTTGAGTCCAATGTTGGCAAGGTTCTTCAGGAGGGTGGTGGTGTTCTGGTCACTGGGGTTGTCCAGGTGGAAGTTGAGGTCTCAGAGTAGGATGCAGTCGGCGGATGGGAGAGCCTGGGGTGCGATGAGGTCTACAATGGCATCGGTGAATGATGGGGGGGTCAAGGGCCGGGGGCCTGTAAACGAGGGTGCCTGCTGAGGGTGGTGTTGGGCATGGTCCGGATCTGGAAGTGGAGGTGCACCATGGTGGTGGTGCAGAGAGGCACGGGCAGCCATTGGCAATCTCCTTTGTGCACCACAGTGTTGCGGTGGCGTGTGTTATGCGATGCAGAGCTCTCTTTGGTGGTGCGGACGGGCGCCTCTACTGATCAAAGCTCCAAAGGGCATCAGGCGGTCTTCTCCCACAGGTCAGCAACGTGTCTCCATGCGATCTGCCAGACTTCACCACCAGGTAAGGGCGATCACAGATACCTCAATGTCTACCGCCACGGAGCAAAGGCTTGGTCCCAACATGGCCTGCCTCCACCGTCTGGCCGCAGCAACTCCAAAGCACCTCTGCCTCCCACACCGGGTCTCAGACGCAGGCACAGCTAGGCCTATGGGCCCAGAGGACTGTCCACGCTTCCAGGCTTTGGCTGCCATGGTGTTGCAAGGGAAGCGCTATGTAAAGTGATGCATCACTGGTGTTCCCCAGCGATTCTCCTCTTTACATATGTGGAGCACTGAATCTGCATTTTCTCTTCCCCTCAGACTCCGGCTGGTCATCCTGGCTATTGGAGGGTTTGGGGGGGTTGTTTACCTGTACTGAACTTGGTCCTGGCTGCTCCATTCTGAATTCCATTGTTTTTATTTTCTTTTATCATTGGTAGTGGACTTATAGGCTATTTTTGCCTCTGGAGGCAGAAAAGTGACGTTGGGCTGACTAACGTGAGTTTTTTTTGCCTCTAATTGGCCTTTTGTCACTTTTCTCTCGGTAGCGGCAACATTTTCATCGCCGTGTCATTGGTGTTAACGACAACATTTGCTGCTGCGAGAAGATCCTATCGCCATGTAGTGACATATTGTAAATACGTCAGTACAATGGCGATAGTTTTCGGCGGTACGCGGCAGTAAGCAAATTGCCGCTTACTAACACTAGCTTTAGTTAGCGGCAATTCTTGTAAATATATCCCTAAGTTGATTAATTTTTGGCTCTGATAGGTGCTAGAAAAGAGAAATGAGGGGAAACTTAGCCTTAGTATTTTTAATAAAATTAAGACTTTCTTTCACTAAAGTTAAGAAAATCTCCATTTCATTACAAAGCCGGAGGCTCACATAATGCTTGTTTAAAGCATAGATATAATAAAATTAGCAACACGAGGAATGGGTTTGTAATAAAAAATAAAAGTGGAAACAGACCAATCAGCTGGTCTGAGAATGTCCATCAATACTGCTCCAGGCAAAAGGGCTTGTGAGGGCCATAGTTTCCATTGTGGAGTGAGCCTCGTCGAAAGCAGATGAGTCAATGCCCTCTAAATTCATGATTATTTTAACCAAGTGAGCCAAACTTGGAGAAAAACTGATATGTAAGAAGTTCTCATTTAGATGATGAATTGGATTGAGGAGGACGTTCTCAATCATTTGTTTTCAGAATATACTCGTTTAAACAGTTTCCTAAACAGAACTTAGGTTGAAGAGGAAAATAAGGATAGAAAACTGAATTAGATTTATTTTTGTTCTTCTCTGGTCTTGGAAACAATCACCAGAAGGAGAATATTGGACTGAAGACACAACTAAATCTTTAATATCAGAAAGACGTTTCAAAAAAACCAAGCACACTAGGGCAATATGTTTTTCAGACAAAATGTTAAGAGATGAAAAAACATTATCAGACCAATTCAAGTACAAATTAAAAATTAAATTTACCTCCCACATTTGGTTATATTCAAGTAATGGAGGTTTATTAAATTTTACTCCCTTCAAAAGTCAATCCAAAGGTCAAATCTAACCCTAGGCGTAATGCTCACACACAAAAACTGTGCAAATTGACATAGCATAGTAGCAAAATCATCAACACCTACAAATGCTTTAATCAAGCAATTAGACATGCTAAAAAAGCATATAACAAAAGTGAACTTTACCAATGAAAATATCAGGCAATGAGAGAGGGGATGATTTTGGGGTCCCCCCTAACCTAGGGGGAGGACCAAGCAGATGCCTTGAACACAAAGAGCATATCATGCTGAACGATTCAGTGGTGGCCCCTTCCTCCTAGGACCACCCCAAGCACAGTTATGGGCAAAAATACAATCCCAACCAAAGGCCCTGCAAAGCATTATGGGACGAGATTAGCAGTGGGCAGTGAATATTATAGTGTCCAATATCAAAATAATTCTACAAAGAGCTGCAGTTCAACTAGTCGTTACTAGATGTCCCTCACGAGTCAAATGCAAAAGCATTGAAACCCTTTCATGAAGCTTTGGGAGACGCGGAGGCTGTCCATGTAGTATGTATAATACTGACTTATCCCAATTAATGGCATATCCCGATACCGAAACAAATACTGCGCAGATATTGAGTAGCGCGTGGAGGGATCGCGTGGGTGAGGCGATATATAAGAGAATATCATCTGCGTAGAGGGAGATACGATCTTCACATCCCTCCCTCCATTTTAGACCTCAGACTCTGGAATCCCACCTTATCCAAGCCGCCAGTGGTTCCAGGAACAGCGCGAACAATAAGGGTGACAATGGGCAGCCCTGTCAAGTCCCCCTATTCAGGGTGATTTCCCATGAAATATGTCCATTGGCGACTACATGCGCCACAGGGTAGGTGTAGAGTAGATGTATCCAGGAACAGAACTTCGGGTCAAACCCTAAATGCCGAAGGACTGCGAATAAGAAGGCCCATTCCACAGAGTCAAAGGCCATTTTGGCGTCTAGTGAGAGGACCGCGGCGTCTTCCTGTATTGTATGTTTTCGACCCAGTACGCCATGCAGGCGCCTGAGATTCAGGGCTGTGTTTCTACCAGGCATAAAGCCCGATTGGTCCGGGTGGATCAATTTGACGAGATAGGGTGTTAGCCTAAGCGCCAACGTTTTTGCTAAGATTTTCCCTTCCGCATTGATCAAAGAGATCGGTCGGTACGATGTGCATTCCTCCGCCGGCTTGCCCAGCTTGTGAATGGCTACAATCGTTGCCAGACGTTGATCTCTAGGGAGTGTTCCTATGTCACGACTCGCTTCAAACATTTTTAGCATATATGGGGCTATCTTGTCCACCGTATGTTTATATAGTTCTATTGGGATGCCATTAGGACCAGAGGCCTTACCCGATTGTATCTTTGAGATGGCTGTCTTGAGTTCGTCTATCGTGATGTCTGCCTCTAGAATCTCAGTCTCTTGAAGCGTGAGTCTCGGCATGCGGATATCGTTAAGAAAGGCGAGTGCTTCTTAGTAGTGATAGTGCTCTTGGATGTGTAGATTCGATCATAGTGCTGTGCCAGTGCAGACACTATTTGTTGTGGGTCAGATGTGATATCTCCATCTTCTTTTCTAATCTGCGCTATCCATCTATCCGCCTGTTCCTTCTTGTCCAACCAGGCCAGAAGTTTGCCTGCTTTGTCTCCAGATTCAAAGATCCGGTGTTGGACTGCTTGTCCACGGGATGTGGCGTCAGTCCAAAGGCGCTCTTTGTATTTTTGTCGTTTCATGCGTAATGTATGTGCCGCAATGTCAGTGGGCCCAGTGGTGTGTTGGGATTCTAATTGCCGTACCTCCTGCTCCAGGGTCTCTATTTCAGACTTCTTTTCTTTTTTATGTCCCTCTATGAGGGAGATGGCCTGTCCACATATCACTGGTTTGTATGCCTCCCACAGCGTTAGAGGGGAGGAAACTGATGCTACATTGTCTTGAAAGTACTGTATGGTCGCAGTGACTAAACTTTTCTTAATTTTTGAGTTGAGGAGGTATCCTGGAAATATGAGATACATACGACGTTGGGTCGTGCAATGCGCCCGAATCTCTGCCATTACCGGGGAGTGATCAGAGATCCCTCTGGGTAAGTGTGTGGTCGTCCCTATCCTTCCCATGTTATCTGATGCCATGAATATATAGTCTATGCGGGAGAGGCTATTGTGAACGCCTGAGTGAAAGGTGTATTGTCTCTCAAGTGGGTTTTGGAACCTCCAGATGTTCAACAGGCCGTGTGCTTCTAAAAAGCCGGCCAGGGGTGAGCTTGAACGATGTTGTGGGCGGGGAGGCGTTCGGTCCAGTGCGTCATTTATGGTCATGTTGAAGTCTCCCCCTAGTATTAATTCCCCTTCCGGTAACGTGAGGAGGAATTTACCCAGATCTCGGAAGGCGGGGGAATGCAGGGCGGGCGGGATATAGACAGTCACTAAGTTAAGCATAGGACCCTCCCATTGAATCGATAGGGCAGCGAAGCGGCCCTGGTCATCTTTAAAAGTACGGTGGACAATGAGGGGGAATCGCTTTCGCACCAAAATCCCCACTCCCCGTGAGCCAGTGGTGAATTCGGAATGTACTGCCTAGTGAAACCCCCACCTGTCAAGGGCTTTACACATGGAACCCGTCAGGTGTGTCTCTTGTATCAGTATAACTGCCGGGGTCATGCGCTTCAGATATTGTAGCACCAGTCCGCGTTTTATCTTGTCCCTCAGCCCATTAACATTCCAGGAGAGGAGCGACAGCGTTGGCATTATGGTATGTTATGTCATAGGATCAGACGAGGTCATGGAAGGTGTGAGTGGTAGTGACATGTCAGGTAGTGAAGGTCAGTGTGAATCTATTCCCATTTGGACTGTGTGACACTACTTGCAGATCAATAACTATGTAGACTCTAACATTTAAAACATTCCCGTATTGCAAACATACAATATTTACATTCAAATACGACACTTCTCTGCCCCTGCCAAGTTTGAGTAACGGCATAATCATAATATCACATTTCCCAATTCTACGGGGGCTAAGTGAAGAATTCCATTATCATGACAATATTGAAAATTAACAATACCCACCCTACCCTATCCCTGAAGAGCAAATCCCCCCTCCCTGCATCCCTGCCTAGTAGGTTTAGAACTACCCGCCACCACCCCAATAGCAGAGTGCCTATGATCCCAAAAAGAAAAAACATTAAACGTAGGGTCGTGCGGTGTTAGCGCCCAATAGTCTCTCCCTACCGGGCCCGCAACCATGCCCAAGCAATATTGAGGGTCAATAACACTTCCTAGAGTCCCATTGTTCATTCAGCATTATGCCAGTCCGGTATTGGGTTGGTAAAGAGGAGCACAGTACATCCATAGAACGGGGAATCCCCCACCCCACCACATAAAGGAGCAGTAAGAGAAATAGCTACAGACCTCGGACCTTAATCATTTTTCTAGGGGCCACCTGACCCACTTGAGAATCTGGTGCCACTGCGTACAGGTGTCAAGAGTACAGGCCTGAGTATATTTGACATTCTATATTTTGTATGATTTTGATACACGTTTTTAGTAGAGTGACTGAATATCTTGGTCCTGAAGAATGCCCGGAACATCTTAGTCACACACGGCAGAAACATGTTGACCTCATACAGTGTGAACATCCATTACCTTGTTTCACTGTGCTTTTAATATCTATCCCTTAGGGCATATAAATAGAGTTGTTTTGCTCCTATTGAGATAGTTTTAACTCACTGTTTCTTTTGCACTCTGCCCCTCAGTCCACCCCGGAGGTACTAGGACATAGATGTGCCACATAAAAAACTCCCGCTCCTTTCCTTCTGGAAAGTTGTAGCCCAAACTGGGTACCATGCGGTCCCAGTGTGTGGAGGGACCCCATGATGAAGCATGTCACCCTTGGGTGAGTGGGAGTTCTCGTCCAAAACACTTGGAGTGCCCCCACCATTCACCTGCCTTACATTTCCTGCTCTTTGTTGCTTTCGATACCCTATACACTGTGTGAGCCAAGTTACTTTGGAAGTTGTATGTTACAGTTTGTAGCACATACATCCCTTTGACTCTTTTGTGTAAGATACATGAGTATTTGTAAAGCACACTGTCACCTAGAAGGGTGTCCTGGAGCTGTGGAGGTGTTTGTATAGCCTCTCCTAGGGCGGGCAAGAGGGACTTTATGAGGAGCCAGGGCTTCAGTTTCTTGTGGAACTCAAGAATTGAGGAAGAGGCTCTGATGTGTAACAGCAGTTTGTTCCATGCTTTAGGAGCATTGTAGGAGAAGGCCTGACCACCGAATCTGGTTGCTGCTTTTTGTGTTGAGTGTGAGCAAGTAGGAGTCTAGCTGAGTGGAAGTATCTGGGCGGTTTGTGAAAAGAGATGTGACTATTGATCTAGGCTGGGCCAGTGTTGTGTAGTGCTTTGAAGGTGTAATTGAAGAATTTGAACTGTGCTCGCTTGTGTCTAGGGAGCCACTGGAGCTTCATGAGGTGTGGTGTGATGTACGTGCGGAGTACAAGGTTTAGTGTGAATTTGGCCGCTAATTTCTGAATGGTTTGTAGACATCTGCTAAGTTGTTTGCCAATCCTAGCATAGAGGGCTTTCCCGTAGTCCATCTTGCTTGTGACAAGGGTGTGTGTCGCGGTTTTGTGGATTTTGATCGGGAGCAATTTGAAGATTTGCCAGAGCAGCTTCAGGGTCTGGAAGCAGGAAGTTCCAACGGTGTTGACTTGGGTGGTCATTTACAGTTTGCTGCTGCTGATGATCCCGAGTCGTCCTGGCATGGGTGGGTGTGGGTCCTAGTTCAGCCGGCCAACATGTGGAGTCCCATGGTGAGGTGTTCCTGCCAACTTCTGTCTTGTCTGTGTTAAGTTTGAGACAGTTGGTCTTCATCCATTCGGCAACTTGGGTTATGCAGGTGGTGAACTTCCTCTGGAGATTGAGAGTCTTGTCTGATAGGGAAAGGATAAACTGTCGTCACCATAGGAAAGACATCTATGTCGTCGATTATGCTTGCAAGTGGGATGGTGTATGCGTTAAAGAGGGTCAGTCTCAGTGATGAACTGTAAAGATCAACAAAGCGCTTTCTTTCTACTTCTTCTTCTTTAGTTTTATTACAGTTTATCAGAAATCCCCAGCAGAGCTGTTATCGCTCTCAAGCTCGTCCCCTTCCCAGCATCTTCTACATTCCATCCCATGTCATCAGCTTCCCACATTCTATATTATCTGCTGATCACCACATGATCCTTATGGTATTCCACAGATGAGATTGCAGGTGTCTGAAGAGTAGGATCCCCATACTCTTATACCCTCTTCTTGTCCCCCCCACCCATCTATCTTATATTTAGAGTCTAAATTCATCCCATATGTGTTTATGACACCATTGGGGATAAGTGAGCTCTCAACATTAGCATTACTATCGCTATGTCTTCTTACCACACACAAAAGTCTAGATTCCTCTACTGTGTCCATCTATGCGGCTAAGGCACTTTGATAAGATGACTGCGAAATAAAAAAAAACTATTGTGAAGAGGGAAGCATAGGAATACGACCACCGTGGGATCGACAGCCAAGGTTGTGCCTAGAGTGCTGTAGTGTATATATGTGAGTGTGTCTGCCATTCGGTTTACATCTCTTGTAGTGGCAGACAAGCAGTTATGCTCGAGACTTCCTCGAGTCGTGTTTATGTACAAAGTTATATTCAATTAAACCGCCTCTGGTATTCTGCGTGCGGTCGCTCTAGGAATTCCAAGCAGTTGTATCATTCACTGTTGAGATTCCCTATGGCCGGTCGCTGTGGGCTTCTTTATCACAAATAAACTGGAACTTCTTCAGAACGTCTCCTGCCTCCTCAATACATTTTGGCGACGATCGGATTCGCCTCCAAGAAGACCACCGACGCAGTTCTTTCACATTTTCGACAATTTCTTCCTTTTCGGATTTCTCCTGTGAAGGCGCAGCTTATACTTCTGTGGTTTCACACCTATGCTGATTTCTCCACGCTTCATTCCTGGTAAGGGTGTGCAACGCTCGCGAGAGTGTGCTGCGCTGAGCTTCGGATTTGCCTCTCACGGCATTTCACCACTCACTCGCGCTTGCTCTTGCGCACAACCAGAATGTAATTTCTTTCCAGATGCGAATTTGACGTCATCCCGCACTTCGTACGTGCCACCATTTTGGATTCAACTTCTACTCAAGAATCATTTATCGGTGAGCTCCTGCTACATGAGCGTTTCTTCTTGATTATATCAAACGGTTTACCTGAAACTACAATCTTCAATTTGAAGGTATTTCTGCTACATTGATCTCTTACATTGTAATGACAATTTGATTTAAAGGTTTTCCTCAGTACTGGTGATTTGATAACAATTTAGTTCATGTCATTATCCTCTCCTTTCACATCATTAATATTACAACAGTTCTTACTTCATTAATTAAACAAAGAGCATAAAGATAATGGCTTCCTCTCAACAAATTACCCAACCTCCACCTTTTCTTGCTTGTCCTGGAAAACCCTCAATTAAACTGTCTCATTGGTTGAAACTGTTTGAAAATCACATTGTGGCTATCGATGCTGGAGGTTATAGCCCGCAGAGGAAATGTGCGCTCTTATATGGTAATTTGGGTTTGGCTGCACAGTAAAGTTCGACAATTTACCTACTGTTCAAGCACCTACAGGACGCTCTGGCAATTCCCAATGGAATGTATACGTTGAAGCTATTGCACGCTTACGCAAGCAGTTTTCTGAGGAACCTAGTATCATGATAGAACATCATAAATTTTTCAAACGCAAGCAGGCAGATGACAAAGGAGTAGAAGAGTATATCGCAGCTCTAAGGATTTTAGCTTCTACATGCGAGTTTGGTTCGAATCTCGACACAAGTATTAGAGACCAATTTGTTTTCAGATGTTCATCTTGCAAAATACAAGAAAGACTGTTAAGCTGTCGCAATCCCACACTTAGTGAAGTCATTGACTTAGCTAAAAGTATTGAAAGGTCTCTTATTTCCTCTAAAGTTCTTCATGCTGATAATCCTGTTAATGCAGTAACAGTTGAGAGTAACCAACAAGCTGAACCTATTTGCTTAATTAACACTAAGTTCAAAAACTACAAGAGTACACAAAAAAAGGAATTAATATGTGTTTTAGATGTGGCTCTAAAAATCATTATAGTAATTTCCCAGCTTGTCCAGCTTTGGGTAATCGATGTTTATTCTGCAAGAAAATAGTTCACTTTCAATCTGTACGTAAAAGTAACAAAAATTCTGTCAAAGTCAGTTGCGTAGACACTGAGGTTGAGACAAGTACAGAATCAATCAATAACGTGCTTCTCACTATTGAATGCAATACTATCCAAACTTCAGTCAAAGGTCCCACATGTGAAGCTATTATTGATGGTGTGACATTAGAAGTTATGGCAGATTCAGGTTCTCCTATAACCATACTTAGTGACATTACGTTTAAAGCGCATTGGGACAAATTGTTAACACCCACTGACATAAGTCCTTAGGCTTTCGGTGAGAAAGACATTGAAATGTTGGGGCTTTTCTCTACCAAGGTTAGTTGTCTTGGCAGACACACTTTAACTAAAGTTTACGTAGCTGTTAAAGGGAAAAACATACTGGGCTGGCAAGACCAATCGAAAATGGGTTTACTGCTTAAACCTGGTGCGGAGATTCCAGTCGTTCTGGGAGATTTACCTGAAGGTTACGTCAGTTGTCTCATTGACCCTGTTGGTGAATTAATAGATGAGTTCAAAGTTATTTTTCGAGATCAAGTAGGTAGTGTAAAAGGTTTACACCGCATCAGATTAAAACCACCAGCACAACCCGTTATACACAAGGTAAGACCTGTACCACTAAGTGTTAGAGAAGAACTCCCATACCATACAGAACCTCTGCGAGCAGGGTATAATTGAACCATGTGATTCATCACTTTGGGTTGCCCCATTGTCGTTGCACGTAGGAAGTCTGGCGAGATTAGGTTATGCACAGATTTGAGAAGTTTAAATGCCAACATACTGGTGGATTGCCATCCCCTCCCCAGAATACAAGAGCTCTTAGTTAATATTGGAGAAGCAAAGGGGTTTTCATTAATTGACTTAAGAGCTGCGTATCATCAAGTGGCATTAGCCAGAGAGTCACAAGAGATAACCACGTTTGTTACTCCATACGATGCGTATAAGTACTTAAGGTTACCATTTGGCATGGCGTCTGCCGCCAGCATTTTTCAAAAACTTATGGATAGTCTATTTTGTGATTTGAAGGGTGTACAATCCTATCAAGACGATGTTTTGAAATATGGTAACAGCTTTCAGGAACACAACAATGTTTTAAGATAAGTTTTCACCATTCTGTGTCAAAGGAACATGACAATTAGACAAGACAAATGCAAGTTTGCTATACATGAATTGGATTATTTGGGTCACACAATTTCAGCTTCTGGCATCAAACCCAAATGTTCACTGATCAGAGCCATTAAGGATGCGCAGGCACCCACAGATAGAGATGCTTTGCGCTCCTTTCTTGGTCTTGCAGAGTATTACGCCAGGTTTGTCTCTGGGTATGCACAAGCAGTTGAGCCACTGAGATCACTTTTGCGCAAAGGTCAGAAATGTATTTGGTCTGAGGAGATACAAAGTGCGTTTGATGTGGTTAAACTCTAAATTGAAAAAGCTCCTGCTTTGAGTGCATTCCAGGAAGATAAATCTTCCATCATCACCATAGATGCCAGTCAAAGAGGTTTAGGAGCTGTTTTGAGCCAAATAATTGCAGGGAGAGAACATACTGTAGCTTTTGCCTCGAGATCACTTAAAGAGTACGAAAAACAATACAGCACAATCGAGCGAGAGGCCCTATCTTGTGTTTGGGCTGTACAAAAATTTAGAATATATATATGGGGCTGCAAATTTCAATTATACACTGACCACAAACCCCTAGTTCACATGTTTACAGGAAGGTCAAACATTAATCTTTCTGCACGTCTTACAAGACTGTTATCCAAATTACAAGAATTCGTTTTTGAAATCAAGCATCTGTCAGGGGGGAGAAACTTCCATGCTGATTGCTTGTCTTGCAGGCCAATTAAAGAGTTACAAGATGATAATGATATCTTAGATGATGTAGTGTGTGTAGCTTCCATTGATGCTGTCAACGAAGATTGTAGCAGCGCCCTTAATGAATCCATTTGGATTGCTGCTTCTCAGAACAATGAGATTTTAAACTAAGTCAAAGAGTACATCATTCAAGGGTGGCCTGAGAAAAGATTTTTAGTTGGCGAATTGAAATTTTTGCACAAGTTGCAGACGATTTATCTGTGGCCAATAATCTTTTAATGAGAGGAGATTTGTTTATTCCTCCTAGTAAAATACGTGATACCAATATCATCTGCGCACATCAGGGTCATCTTGGCTCCACCAAAACTGTAATGCGCATTAAACAACATTACTGGTGGCCTGGCATGGAGGGACATGTTAAATCCATAATTCAAAAGTGTCCTGAATGCTTGTTATCAGACAAACATTGGAAGCTACATAAAAGCCCTCTACATCCTGTACAATTTCCTAATCAAGCATGGAAGAAGATAGGTATTGATTTTCTGGACCTTATGTTTTGTTACCAGACAATTTGAAATATCCAATTCTTCTTGTAGATTACTTCTCTAAATGGATGTATTATTCATTTGTCAAAACTACAGACACTGAAACAGTAATGAAAGTTTTGGAACAAGTTTTTAGTATGGAAGGTGCTCCTACATATATGGTGTCTGACAATGGCACTCATTTCACTTCTGAACGTATGTCTGAATTTCTTAAAAAGCATGATATCACTCATTTGAAGGTAGCTTTGTATTCTCCATCTTCCAACGGTCTAGTGGAAAGCGGTAACAAAATCATTAAAGAAGGTGTACAAACAGCCATTGCTGCTCTAATCTAGATGTTAAAACCTTTCTGAAACAGAAAGTATGGTGCTACAACACTGCACCACATTGTACGACTGGGGTTACACCTTTTTCTTTACTTAGAGGCAGGAAAGCACACACCACTGTTTCCCACTTGGTTGTAAAAACAAGTAATCACTACAGAATGCAACAAAGTCGCAGACAAAGATAAGCTTATGTCCAATGTACTAGAGAAACAGTTTAAAATGAAACAAAGTTTTGATAATAGACAATGCACGTCTTCAACTGAAATAAATGTAAATGACTGTGTTTTGATCAGAAGTCCAGTCAGAGTAAAAAAAGGGGAGTCCGTGTACTCTGCTCTTCTTAAGGTGATACGAGTTAGCAAAGGTGCAGCATTACTTGTAAGCAGGGGTTGATGGAACAAACGCCAATTAGTAAGGTTGTCTGTGCAACAAGCAAGTATTATTTTGAAAAGACGCAGATCTGTATCTCAATCTAATTGGGTGTCTTGGATACAATATACCACACCCAAAAGCTTTTGCATTTGACTCGTGAGGGACATCTAGTAACGACCAGTGGAACTGCAGCTCTTTGTAGAATTATTTTGATATTGGATACTATAATATTCACTGCCCACTGCTAATCTCGTCCCATAATGCTTTGCAGGGCCTTTGGTTGGGATTGTATTTTTGCCAATAACTGTGCTTGGGGTGGTCCTAAGAGGATGGGACCACCACTGAATGGTTCAAAAGATGTGTTTTTTGTTTTCAAGGCATCTGCTTGGTTTTCCCCCTAGGTTAGGGAGGATCCCAAAATCATCACCTCTCTCACTGCTTGTTAATTTATTGTTTTCACTTTTGTGTAGTAACTATATGCATTTTTAGCATATAAAGACAGAGATATTAATTTTATCTTAACTTGCACTGTGCAAGATGCTTTTGGCAATTATTATTGTACTGTATAGTGCAGTCAAGCACACAGCTACACACTATGCGCTCACTACGTGAAGTGCTACTACGCAAACTACGCCCAGGCTTATCCAGAAGCCTATAACCCGCATGCAGTTCTTCATAAGGAGAAAGACAAACTTGCAGTACCCCACTTGTCATACCGCCCAACGATTTGTTGTGATCTGTGGTCTGCATAACCGCACTGAAATGGAAAGTCACGCATAATAGTGCCTCCTCAACTGTTAAGCAGAGGAGACGCTAGTAATCCTGCATCATACAGTGAAAGTAAAGCTGGAGTGGCAGCGTGCAATGGCGCTGCTCCCGGCAGGCTTGGGGCTCCCGGCTGGTGCAGAGTCCGCAGCTCTAAGCCGCTACAATGTAACAGAATTTAGACACGCACTGCCGCATTAGTGGGCGGGACTGGAAGACCTGCTGCTGCCCAACCGGGTGGCTGCAGTTAATGATTACGGTTTTGGCAGCTAGTTTTAATATGTCACAGGCAGCGCTGCTCGCACGCGTTGTTGTGCCGCGGACGTTTATTTTATCTAACTAATCCAATGACAGGACCCTCACCCGACCCCACCAGCGGCTTTCAAGGGATTAAAATTAAGTCACTGCTTGCCTGTTGCAGAGGAAGAGCCAGGGGCCGGCACAGAGCGTGAGTAGTCTGACCCTTTTTCCAGCACCCCCTTTGTTGACAGACAGGAGAAGGAAAATCATTTTTTTTCCAGTTTATGCTGGGTATACTGGCAAGCCACGATTACAGACAGCGCGCCTCATGTTTTCAAAATCTGAATTTAGCCACTCGTTGTATCCCACCTTTATTGCCTGAACAGGTAGACAAAATTAGGCATCCCTGCGTTTGGAATGTAGGTGGTGTCTGATTTGTGATCTGTGCTATGCGACAGCCGCAAGAGCTAAAGTTGACAAAGGAGCGAGGGTGGAAATGCGCAGCCTTTACTTCACAGGAGCAGCAGACGAGCCGTTCTCGCAGGAACCAGTTTCTGCCAGATAGTGTAGGTCCCCCCTCTCCTATCAGCTCGGGCTGCTGTGGAGTGCCAGGCACACCACTAGCACAGCGGGTGAACATGTCCACCCACGCCTCTGACATGAACCATGTGAACAGCTGTATGGTAAGTTCAGGAACAGCGCAAAAAACCACAGGCAGGCAGCGAGGAACCTCCCTTAAAAAAAAACTTTTCTGTACAAGTGACTTTTTTGGGAGGCCACTGCAGCTTGCACTAAAATTTGCTGCTGCTATGCTGCCAATGATATTAACAACACAACTACTAACCATCACACTCCTCCTACTGGTGTGACAGTTCTGGGGCTGAATTATTTGTCTGTCCAAGAGTTTTCATGCAACAATAGAAATGTCAAGAAAACACTGGTGAATAATGGAGTGCTGGAGCAAGATCAGCGTTTTGTCTACTGACAGTTTTCACAAAAGAACATGAACTTCGCGAAAGTCTATTTTATGAGGATTAGCTGTGAGTTACTGCTTTTTACTAGGTTAGTGCCCATCCATTTCTGGTGCTTTAAAGCAGTTTTAAGATTTTGATAGAGTTTCTCGTTGATCAAATGGGTGTAATTTCTGATATGTATGTGTTTCCTTTATCTTAATTTCTTGATTTTGCTTGCGAGAAAATGTCACTCATAGTCATTGAATGTCACTCCGAGTCCTAATTACACTGAAATTATGAAAATGTCACTCATAAGCAATCTGAAACCTTGGCAGCTATGGAAATGTGGCTAGCTCGTTGGCAGCTGAATCTTCCAAAATGCCCCAGTGAAGATTAAAGTCACCTAGAAAGATCAAATGCTCACTATGTGAGTATTTGTCGTTAGCAAAGTCAGTGAATTCCTCTGTGACGGCAGAGCAGTCACCTTGTGGCATAGCTGCTAAGGTTTCAGATTGCTAGGAGCAACATTTCCATAATTTCAGTGTAATTATGAGTGACATTTCAACAACTATGAGGCTCACTTCCTCATGAGCAAAATCATGCAATGTAATGGTGCTAACTTCGTGCACCAGCCACAGAGGTCTCAGGGTAACCTCACCAACAGGGAAAAAATAACTTGTCTGCCTATAAAAAGTGTTTTTTTCGTGTTTTGGAATCAGTACTGCTTGCCTGGAAAAAACGTGCACCTATGACCCTATGTACTCTCCATATTACAGATAGTCATTTATGGGGTAGAGGTTGCAGGGATCCTGCAGCGTCATCGTTACAACGCGATGCCAGCCATCGGTCCGAGGTAGAGGAGTGCGGGGGTGGTAGTGGTGGACAGTGCCAATACTACAGACATAGATAGAGTGAGTGGGAGACGGTGCGTGGAACGCAAGAAAGGGCCAGGGATGATTAAACGGCAGCCCCCTAAAATGATGGTTGAGCGGGCTGCCCCTCACACTGAGTCTGCAACCCTAGCCCCAGAGCTGCCTTTCACCCTACCTGACAGCGGCTCTTGGGGTGTCAAGGGTCAAAATGGCAAGTGAGGGCCTGCGGGGCAAGGTGGCGGCCTCGGCCTCGGCTGTCGTGGTCTTTCCCGTGCTCCATGTCAGGCACAGCCCGGAGCCAGAGGGGCTGACACAGAGAAAGGGTCAGCCGGGATCGGCAGCGGTGGAGGCCAACCGGGGAGCCCGGCCAGCACTAGTGGGACCTGGAGCTGCAATGAAGGGGCTCAGACAGGGGTGGGGTCTGGGTGGTTCAGCACTGCCTAGGAGATGCAGTTCCGCTTCGCCGTTATGTACGTGCGGCCCGGGATGAGACGAAGGGGCGGAATGTCTCACTCACATGGAACAGGATAAGTCGCATTATTGCGTCCTGTATGTGCACAGACTGTGCCTTATTGGCACACAGCAGGCTGCCTGTGCTTGAAGTATGGGGCTGCCTGATCATGCGCACTGCCGCTAAAAAGGATATTATTTTTTTTAAATTCACACACTGCTGCACTGCAGCGAGTACAGTCACTTACTTCAACTTGCAGCAGGTTCAGGCCGCGAGCCACAGGAATTTGGGTTTGCCACCCACCTGAGAGTCCAGTGACAAATTCATGACTGCTGCAATGGTAACATTCATTATGTGAATGATTCCTAATTTGCAGCGGCCAGTGCGAGCAAGCAGTGTTGAACCAAGATTTGCAGTAAAACCAGCCAGCCTCCAACAAACACTGAAATGAGCACTGATGTGACGGGCCCCAAGCCTGCGGGAGCAGCACACTGCCAGCCACTCCAGTTTGCTTTAACAGTACTAAGCAGTCTAACGTCTTGACAGCCAGACGCTATGCCTATAATGCATGACAACCCATTTCAGTGCTGCGATGCAGAGCACCACACTGAAATGCGTTAGTCTAACAGCTGATGCGTGGTACTTGGCAGGACTGTGGCAGTGATAAATGACATGAAACCTGAAAGAAGAGCTGTGCTTTACATGAAGTTCCAGAGAAAGGCATTTAAAGGTGAGGAAAGAGCTACTGGGAAATTCCTTGAATTGAAGGGAGTTTCTGAAGATAGCTTCAACACCTCCCCCACTTTACCATCCTGATCATATCTGATAATGGAATAGTCCAGGGGGAGCAGAAGATCGAAAGTAGTGTGAGAGGTGTCATTGAACCAGGTCCCTGTGAGGAAAAGTACATCAAGATTGTATTGATTGATGATGTCTGAGATTTCAAGCTTGTGTTTAGTTGCAGATCTACAGTCGTGAAGCAAACAGCACCTCTCTGATATGACTGTTTTGGTGAAGGGGGTGTCAGGGATTTTAGAAGCAATAGGGGTGATGTTCCTGTATGTAGGTGCGTGGGTTGTAAAGGGCTGGCATTTAGTTCGCACCAGGGAGATGGTGGGTATAGTGCAATGATTTGTGTTGTCTGGAGAAGAGAAGGTGGGGGACTGAGAAGTATTATATCTAGTCAGTAAATTGGACATTTCTGTTGGGGACAGATTGCGTGCAGCTCTTTTGGGGCGTGGGAGGAGAGTAATCCTCAGGATAAGGAGTTTGGGGAATTGTGTACTCGCCAGGGGGAGTAGGGAGTTGGGTAAAGTGGACATTTTAGAACTTAGGTGGGAGATGGTAGCTTCAAGCTGGGAGATTGAGGAGATGAGGTGGCCTAGTGTATTTCCTAAGGAGACCAGAGCTGAGCACGAAATGTTAAAATGCTTGGTAGGTTGATGGGTTCTGAGGGGAGTTCAACTTGAGAGGTAGAGTGAGGGGCAGGAAAGAAGATGTGATGGGGTATAGGATTATCAAGTGGAGGGTGAAGAGTCAAATGGTGTTGGTTGGAAATAAGTGTGGGTGCTGCTGTGGTGAAGAAACAGTCCTCAGGGCACTCATTGGAAGAGATAGATGTGTTGTGTATTAAAAGAAGTGGAGAGGAGTGAAGGATGTGGTGGGATGATGGTATGAGGGGAGGGGAGAAATGGGACTCAAAGAAAGGCAAGGGGTCGGAGGAGGTGAAGAGAGGAGGAAGGGGTGATGGCACGTGAGCTAGGTAGTGTGCGTGTGTTGGGGCCGGAGACATGGACGATGAGGAGAATTGTCCAGGAGGGTAGAAGTAGAATGTGGATGGTTCTTCTTGGTTAGTGAAAAGGGGAGGAGAAAGATAGAGGTTGCCATAGAAAGAAAGATCTTACCTTTTATTCCTTTGGAGCTGAAGAAACTAGTGTTAGCTGCCCTCACCCTATCCAAAATGACTACTTTAATGGTCTGTATATTAAGTTACAGAAACGGCTCCTTAGCCAACTACCAATTCTGCAGAACTTGGCAACTCGCCTATTGCTGGGAATACCTAGACAAAGCTCAGTGGCTAAGGCTTTAGTGGAACTTCACTGGCTGCCAGTTAAGAAGAGGATAGACGTTAAGGAGCTTTGCATCACCTTTACGGTCTTACATGGAGAAGGCCCAGACTATTTTAACAATAAGTTGCATGGGAAGATGGGTGGGGTGTATAAAAAGGAGGAGCGTGTGGTTAAGAGGTCGCTATGCGAGCTAGGTAGTCTGACTGTTAAAAAGATGGACTGGAAAAGGGGGCAAATACTAGCCTATTTGGGTGGAGGGTTTCTTCGAAGTCCCGGGATAATATGTGCGGGGCAAATGAGAGTGGTGGCCATTTGTTGGGATGGGGTTTGAGGAAAATGTCCAGGCTGGAGAGATAGGGAGGTGGGGAAGTAGGGGGGAAGGAGGGGAGCAGGTGAGCCATAGGGGAATCCTGTTCCTCTTAGGGAAGCTGCCTTCTGGTGTCGAGGTGGATAGGGAAAGGTGAGTGTGAAGTAAGGGAAGAGTCCACTGGAGAGTCAGGATGGGGTCGGAGTGCCAAGGATGGTGATCAGGGAGGGCAATAGGTGGTCAACGAGAGAGAGACAAATATCTTTAGCTTGAATCATGACCTTTCTGTTGTAAAGGGAGATAGTGAGCGATCCATTGAAGCAAGCTGAAGGGGAAATTTTTAGTGGGTACCCATGTGGGATTGAGGAGGAGGAAGTAACGTTAAATGAGTTGTTGAAGTTATTGGATCAAGATGAGATGATGTTAGTGAAGGAAATCAGGTCAGTTTTGAGCCTCCCATATCGGCCGCTGTGGTATTGGTCGGCGAAAAGGGGATCAGGAAATTGTACAAGGCTGTTATGTTTGAACCTTTTTTCCGATGCTTTGGACAGATTGGGGTAAATGATCTTGAAGCAGGTGGCTCCAACTTTCACTTGTTTGGTCGATATTGTTATGGAGTAGAGAGGATGTGGTGGGGATGATCGTGGGGAAGGGGAGAGCCCCACAAGTGTAGTCGCAGCATAGAGAAGCAAAAGGAGGCATAGGCACATATCTCAGGGGAGCCGAGGTTAGAAAGGTAAAAGGAGAGGACAGAACAAAGTGTTATATAACCATGGCACAAATCCTAAAAAATAAAGTGGGGGGGGGCTATGCTAGTTAGAGAGTATGCAAGTGACATCACGGCGTATAACATCACGGTGCGTGACATTGCACGTGGCATCACAGGAATTGACATCACAGGAAGTGGCATCACAAGTCACGACAAGAAGTGACATCAGATCTTAAGCACTCACATATATGTTTAACAGGTCTATCAAGAGTACATTTTAGCGCATTTCTGGTATACATGCAAACCCTCCTGATTTAGGCAGAAGATTCACACTATTATGAGCTACACATAAAACAATGTTGCCTTTTGTCAGTATAAAGCTTCCTCTACCCAAGGATTGAACAAACTAACTCTAACGCCAGCCTACTTAACCAGGCATAATACTCCATATGCAGCACATTTCCATGTAGATGTGATTGCTTTAGCTGCCTGTGTTCTCCGGAGGTGAGACCACTCTCCTATGCGAAGTATTCTTGCTCAGCCTTACCCACCTGCACTCATTTTAGGAGACTGGGGTTCATTCTTCGCCAACAGACCATGACCCAAAGCCAGAGAGAAAGACAGAAAGGGAAGAAAAGAGAGAGATAACAAAACAATGATGAAGGCAGAGAAAACAACCTGCAAGAATAAGCAATTTTAGGGTAGTGAAAGAAAAAGGTTATGGCAACCTTGGCATTCAGCAATTGGACCCTAAGATTTTTTTTTAATGTTTTTACAAGCTACACACTGCACCCCCCTCCCCCAACCCACCAAAAACAAAATATTTCACCTCCACATTTAGCAGCAGACATCTCTCATGTACTATTGTTGGCATAACTATATCTAAACTACCCTCAAATTTACCAGCGCAACCTGACAGATCACCCTGGAATCAGTACCACCAGAATGCCCACACAAAGAATGGACCAGAAATGTCCAAGTAAGAGGTATCAGCTCCACATCAAAATAAGTGTAAGCTGCACAGTATCCAAGGATGAAATGGAAATGGTGACAAAGGTAACAAACTAACAAGAAAAATGCACATGCCCTTCCTGTCCCTACTAGCACTTTCAAGAAAATGTTGGCATTCCAGGGGAACTATTACTAGTTTGTATAAAAAACAACCCAAATGGGGGGATGTAGGAACAGTGAGAGACACCACAAACTATCGCCAGTAATCAGAATCTACACTAGACTTTGCTAGCTAATAAGACCTCTGCATATTGTAGACATGTTATACTGACAACATGGTGCACCAGAGACGGCCTACTTGTTTACAGTAACACTGACCTGTGGGCTCACCTGTTCACTGTAACCCCATCCTGAAGGAGCCAGCCCTAGGTAAGCACACATGATCTTTCATTTCATAGATAGCATAACTCTGAATTACATCAGTCTCCCAGACCTAAGAGCATCATAACAACAAAACTAACCTGTGTTATTGTGTTGTAATACAGTACACTGCAAACTTTGCAACATCGCTGCAGTAGGTAGGTGTGAGAAGGGCAAAAAACAAAACCACCCATACCTTGGAAATGGGAACAACTTGGCAAAATTTAACAAGCCAAATCCAGTGCTCTCAAATTTCCAGAGTTACAAAAATGCAACCTGTCTTCCTTTCAAGGTATACAGCTCTTCAGCATTTAGTGATTTGAAATGGTAAATAAAACACACAATTTCAAATATTTGTAAATCAGTCTTTTTTTGTTGTGTGAAAGATTTAGATACTTCTGCACAAAACTGAAATATTTGGGTCATGGAGGAGCAAGCAGGATTATGCAAGACAGTCCTTATTTGAATTGAAAAGTGCACAGTTGCGGCATCTGCCTGCCACCCACGCTTTAACCTAATTTGCCAAGAATTAAAGAACAAAGCATTAACCTTTGATGCAAAACAGGAGAAATAAAGATATGTTCATCTATGGCGGAAATGAACACTGTGAAGGCAGAAAACCTAGGATCAATCCCAGCTTGACAAAATTCTGTGATCAAAGGCAAATCTCTCTTGTGTTTGATTTAATAGGCTGTAATATTGTACCATGTATAATAAGAATCTAGGATGCGGGGAAAGGAGGAACCAAATAGGTTCACAGCTGGGAAGAGACGTTTGATGAAAGTTTGACTACCAGGTCCATCTTGCCTCCTTTCCGTCATGGAGCACTAAATAGGACGCTACTAAATAAATGCAAACATAGTGACCAAATAGGCTGGTATGTATGACATGTAGGAGTATGGTGGACAGTAGCGGCCCGTGGTGGGAGTGGTGCCGGGCGGTGACGCATGGCGGGGAGTAGTAAACTACGGATTTCGGCCGCACTGAGGTAAGTAAACAAAAAAATAAATAAAACGAATTTCGTTGCTCGCGCTGCATCGCCAAATGCGATGCAACTAGATATTTGAAAAGGCAGCCGGGTTATAGAGGATTGCACTGCCAGGCCTAGTCACAAAGGTAACCAAATATTGCCCACCTCAGATGGTCAGCTGCCACTTGACCACAAATTTAAACAATCATGCAAAGGGTGTGAGAGGCAATATATATACAAAGTGAATCATGTAATTTTATACAAGGATAAAAGAAAAAGAGTCCACGTTGCTGTATGTAGCCTTAGATGTCTTTATTAAAGATGTACTTATTCTCATAAGTAAACAGCCAACTCGTTTCGCCCAAACATGGGCTTCTTCAGGGCTGCAATATCATACAATATAAATGCACATTAAAATCCAAATGTTAATCAAATGTAAAATGCAAACTTAAGAGTGACTTATATTTAAAATACTCTAGGTAAAAAAACACAAAAAAGAGTGCTGAAGAAGGAATTAGTAAAGAAGAAAAGTCCTTCAGAGATAGTCTTGAGAAACCAATACTGCACCAGCTGATATGACAAACCAAGTTTGAGACAAAATAAGAGAAAGGAATTCCAACCTTGGATAAAACAGTGTAAATTAAGTGCCAAAAATACACCAAGGAGCAAACAATGGAAGGTTGTTCCACACGGTGTGACAAAGAGGGACAAAAAATTGTGATGAGGGGAGTGTTTGAATACCGTCAAGTGCTCTGTTCGTGCAAAAACAAAAACACCAGTAGAAGCCCAAAACTGATATGCTAAAGAAACCGTAAAAACGGCGACTAAAAGAAATGAATTGATACTATCATGTACAGTAGGGCGCTTACCGAATAAAGAGTACGATAGTTTCACAGGGGAACTTGATTAGGTCAGCATATCGATCATGTCCGTGTCAGGACGCGTGCAACGAAATTCGTTTTTTTTTTTTTTTGTTTACTTACCTCAGTGCGGCTGAAATCCATAGTTTACTACCCCCCACCCTGCCCCTACCCCGCCCTGCGTCACCGCCCGGCAGCACTCCCACCACGGGCCACTACTGATAGTGGAAGGAAGTTTCACAACTGAATGCAAACAAATAAGATACTAACGGGATCCTTGTGAGATCCTGATGAAAGCCAACTAGCCCGGTGAGGCATTGGTGTGATGACTGAAACATGTTGACCCAGGATTACAGAGGATTCCAATTTCGTTAGTGCATCTCCCACCTATTTTTAACTCCGTCAGGGTGCCCTTTGAAAATAAAATTCACCCTCAGGACACCCTAGACTATTTTAAATCTAGGATCCCACCCAATAACCAGAGAGCTTCCTTGGCAACCATGGTTGAGCCCACCCAGATGCATTAGGTATCTGGATGAGGACTCTATGATGAAGCATGCCACTTGGTGTTCCAGTGGGTAAGAGCGCTTTTAATACCATAGGGTGATCCCCTTGGACTGGCATGGAGAGATAGGCTAAGCACGGTAGGGGTTCACTCCTGTTGTATTTCTATGGTCAGGTGTTTGGGAAGGTGAGCAAACCCTGTATCACTTCGTCTTGGAATATAGTAACAAGAATCTAAGCTTCATATATAATGCATTTGACACGACTTTCATATGATGTCTACCTGCCAGCCACACTCTAACCTCATGCATCAAGAATTAAAGACAAAAAATTGACCTCTGATGTGAAAAAGGGGAAATAAAGAGATGTCTATTTAGTGGCTGAATTGCACAAAGTGAATGCAGAAAACCTGTGTGCTGCCCATGACCTCCGTATGCCAAGTGGGGGCTGCGATGATGATTGAGGGCATTGCTCTAACGAGAAGAGGGTGGTTGCTCTGTGCAATGCTGTGACCTGAAGGGGACGTTTTCCTGTGTCTGCTGTCACAAACACCGTATGGCAGGAGGGGGGGCCTGGATGAAGTGAGAGGGCTGTCCACCTGGAGCAGCGTGCAGGTTTGAAGGAGAAGGAGAAGCAAGCCAATACTCGCTGAGAAAATGCAAAGATTCAACTACCCAACAATCCTGGAGGATCCAAGACCTGTTGCCGGATTCAGGGAGGCTTACCACATAGGCAGAGGAGCATGTGGACGCCTGCCGCCTCTACCGTAGCATCCAGTCTTTTACTCACCACCGGGTTGCAGACACGTGACAAGGCGCTCCACCCTCCACTTCAGCGAGAGTGGGTAAACTGAATACTGGGCCACCAATACTGGACTTGCTCTCACTAACACACTACAGCGCAGAGGCACTTTGACTTTCTCAAAGAAATCATCGAACTTCTAAGACTTAAACTCACTAGCGGGGTCTAGCTGGAACGACGCCTCACAAAAATAGGGAATAACCTTGTTTCTTTTACAGGGAAGTGGAACTCGAGCACAGATCCAAGGAAAGCTAGTGTGCCTGCCTTTAGACGACTGTGTATATTATTTGCACACAATATACATAGGTGGATATACGGGAACACTGATGCACCACCCATGTAGAACCTACCTGACGCATGATAGCGCAATTGACTGCCTTGCATATTTTTTCTGGGTTTTTTTCACCAAAGCAACGCACAAACTATAGTATGAGGCTATTTCCTCTTTTTATGTGTGCTGCAGAATGCAGCATACATGCCAAGATGAAGTAAAGAGGAGAAATGGATATATTTCTGCTTGTTACGCCAGCCTCAGGTAGACTCACCAGATGATGCAACTTTGACTGAGGTGTACCAGCGTCCTGCCAACCAGGCTCCCAGTACCAGTGCTCTTTCCCTAAAAATGTACCACAATTGGCACCACTTCAATTATTCCTAAAAGTCCCTAGTAAAGGATACCCTTGGGACCTAGGGCATGGGTACTGAAGAGAGTCCTCTGGGGCTGCAGCACTGGTTGTGCCTCCCCAGAGACCCCTCTCTAAGGCTATGCAGGCTGGGTGTTTTGGTGCAGAGAAATCTGAAGAGTAGACATGGCACACAGCCCTGTGTGCCATGCCACCCATACACTCCATAAGGTATAGATAAGTCACCTCTACTGTGGACTTTAGCCCTAAGGCAGGGTGCACTATTTCCTAAGTGAGAGCATATCATCATGAGCAGATAATCCCCTACAATGTCCTGTCTGTTCTGAGATGTTGTAAGTGCACAGGGAAGCCATGAAGAGAACATGGGCTCGATAATGTCAACACAAGTTTCCTAACTCCATTGGTACCAACCATCTTGTCTTAATAAATCCTCACTGATGCAAGTGTTGGATTTATTAATAAATTCACACGGGTGACCTTTTCAGAGTATCCCCTGAAAACCTACCAAGCACTGCTGGACTTGTTTTCACCAGCCTGTTACTACCAGACATGTTTCTGACCTCATGGGGTGAGAGCCAGCCCTCTCAGAGGACAGAGAAAAATTCTGTTCTGGGCGGAGGTGCTTCACACCTACCCCAGGACAGGATGGCCTTCCCGGGCAGTAAGATTCAAAGGCGATGCCGCCTTTAAAATCTAACCCGGGAACCCCCAAATAGTGAGTGAAGCCAAGATACCTTTCCTGTTCCACGTTTGGTGGGAGGAAAGGTGGGAAAATTAGTTAGATTAGGAGGACTGTCCCCACTTAGCCTACACTACCCCTAGGGCGGGACAGGCAAGGTGAACGCCTCTCCTGAACTTCCACTTTTGGGATGGTGGAAAAACAACTTATCAGGGCTAGGGTAGTGCTCTTTCCCACAGGAAGTGTTCACAAGATGGTGTAGACATTCTAAAGGTAAGTAGCCCATTGACAACTACCTGTCTTCCCTTGCAATGCCCCTAAATTCAGTATTTAGGTGGCACCCCGAGAACTGAACATCAGATTTGATGGACAGAAGAAGACTAGGACAAAGAAGACCCGCTACATGACAACTGAAGCCCTGCTGCAGAAGAAAAAGGTGACAAACTTTGCCTGCTGCTCCCAGGAATCAGCAATCGCTGCTGCTGTATCATCCAGCAACCTGAAAGGACTCCAAAAACCCCAGAGCACCTCCAGCCTTCAAGAAGAAATCACCAAGATGCTCCCTGGGAATGAAGGTATCACCCCCCTACACTCCGCAGGCACCAATCCCATGAAGTCCGATTTGTTGACTTGCTGCTTCCCAACCACCTAGACACAGCACCAAAGCAAGAAAAGCTCCAGAGGATCAGATCTGTCTTACCACCAAGTATGGAGTCACCAAGACCTACCAAAGCCTTTTGTCCCTTTTTTCGAATTTGTATAAGGAGAATATTGATCCCTCACAGGATTCAATAAGTTTGTGGTTAAGGGACAAGCTTTTACCTGCTCTTACAGAATATGCCAGAGATCTTTTAGACTCGCCCATATCAATGGAGGAGATCAGGGACCAAATAAAGAAGGCAAAAAATAAGAAGGCGGCGGGCCTCGATGCCCTTCCTAATGAAGTTTATAAATTGTTACTTGACGAACTCTTGCCAATACTCCATACCCTATTCAATTCAGTCTATACCTCTGCTGGGGTGGTCCCCAGATCTTGGAAGGAGGCCACGATTGTTTTAATACTGTAGCCAGGTAAGGATCCCCTGATGGCTGATTCCTACCGTCCAATCTCCCTGCTGAATGCTGATTATAAGATTTTTATGAGTATTTTGGCAGGGAGATTGGCAAAATTGGCACCAAGCCTGATTAATATCGATCAGAAAGGCTTTATGGTTGGGAGAGTCATTCAGGAACAAACTCAATTACTTATTGGAAACATCGATCTCGCCGAAATTAGGGGGGATCCCCTGGCAGTAGTGGCCTTAGATGCCGCTAAGGACTTTGATCGTGTGTGTTGGAGATATCTTTGGGGGTTGTTGGAGGTCATGGGTATGGGCCCAATCTTTGTGCAGACTTTAAAGAACTGTTACTCTGGGGCTTCGGCGAAGATCTTGCTAAATGGCTCCCTGTCTCCAAGCTTTGCAATCCAGAGAGGGACAAAACAGGGGTGCCCTCTATCTCCCCTTTTATTTAATATCTACATTGAGCCCCTTGCGCAGGCGATTAGGCTGGATAACATCATAAGCCCTTTTAAATCGCAAGATTATCAGTGCAAAATCGCCTTGTACGCGGATGATGTAATAATCTATACCGGTGACCCTGATATCTCTATCCCGCGGCTTGAAACCTTGTTGAGGGAGTTTGGTTCGATCTCAGGCTATCTCGCTAACTCGGCTAAAACCGAGGTTATGTGCTGGAACACAGTGTATAGTCATGGCCCTACGAGTAGAGAATTTAGGTATTTAGGGATAAAAATTGTTAAGGATTTGAATGAAATTCCCCAGATTAATCTGAGGAAAATCGAAAAAGATATTGACTATCTCTTTGCCAGGTGGAAAAACCTCCCTTTGACGATCTATGGGAGGGTTAACCTGGTAAAGATGTCAGTATTACCTAAATTAACTTTCCTTTTTAGTGCGGTCCCTCTCACCTTTCCTCAGAAAAATATCAGTAAGATTCAGGGCAAAATTGGTAGTTTTGTATGGGGACAGAAAAGTGCAAGGCTATCATGGAAAAAATTAAGAAGGAATCTTTTAAAAGGTGGTTTGGCACTTCCAGATATTAATTGGTATTTACTGGTCTTTCAATTCAAGGGTATAAGGATGTTGTTGTCTACTCCTGAGGAAACTATGTGGGGTAGGCTTCTGGGTGAATTGGTCTTAGTAGAGGGTGGCAGTGGGCAAGGGTGTTCTTATACAAATTTGGGACACCCAGATTCTTTAAGCATGTACGTCTTAAGGTTTTAAAAGCTGCTCTGATGACCTGGTACAAATTAAGACGGATTTGGGGTATAGGTTATTTCTCTGCCTTTGCACCAATTTGGGATTCCCCGGGGACCCCCCTTTGCTTGGGCGACAGCTTGGCGATTCCGATTAGAAGAGCAGGTCTGGAGAGGTGGTCGGATCTGGTGGACTCAGATGGGGTTCTCCCTTGGGAGATACTGCGAGATAAGATCGGTCCTTCATTTTCCAGGTTTAAGTACCTTCAGTTAAGATCATGGCATGAGGCGGAAGCTCGAGAAACAGTAGGGAACTGGGAACTTGAGCAGTTATTTCAAGACTCACGCCCAAGGAAAAAAGAAATATCTCTGTGGTACTTGAGCCTCCTGGAAGCAGAGGATCACGAGGTGCCCTCGCAGTCATCGGTATGAAACTCTTCCCCACTCGTCCAGGACATAGAAAATGTTTTTGAAATCTCTTTTAAGTCACTGTATAAATATGTCAAGCCTGCTAGGCTAAAGAAAAATCATTTTTTTGTATTGAACAGGCTTTATTATACCCCGGCCAAGATAGCCAAATTTGCACCTGTTCCCATTCCAGTTTGCCCGAGGTGTTCTCTTAGTAGGGCGGACGACATTCATATGTTTTTCGAATGCGCTGAACTAGACCTATTTTGGAAAAATGTCGGGGACTCCCTGACAGCTATTTTTCAAACGCATATAGAGATGGATCTCCATTTGGTGATTTTTGGTGTAAATAACTTTGTAAAAGGGCGGCTCCCACAGATCTATATTGGTCTGCTTCTCTATCTTGTGATCTTGGCTAGGAGGGAGATATGTATTAGATGGAAAGATCCGTCTCCCCCCAACAGAGAAAGCTGGCTAAAAGAGGCACTGAGCATGGCCTGTTTAGAGCAAGAAGGGGTATTGGAAATCTGTGATAACATCTGGTCTCCCCTGTTAACTTGGGGTCGCCGCCTGCACTTGATAACCTGATAACCTGATAAGATCTCTGGTTTTGTGGGCGTGTCCAATGATTACACCAGTCCTCAGGAATGAGAGAAAGGCCGTGGGGCCCAGACAAAAGCAGTGAGTCGAGGGGCGTCCAGCAATGCACAAGCCGACTTGTCAAAACTGACAAAAAAAAAAAAAAATAAGACCTACCAGAGCCATGGCTTAATAATACCCAGGGTACTAGACCCCCAACGGCAAACACAGAGAAAAGTTCACTCCAGACTCCCGAAGTACCAGAAGCAAGCACCCATCAAAGGACATCAAGACACCTAAGGCCCACTCTGGGTAGCTAAATACTCTGCAGAACGTGCTCGACTTGGAGAAAGCATTCAATACACTAGAATGGGAGATCCTGTTCAACACTCTCTCTAGCTATGGACTGGGCAGTGTGGGCACCCACCTTCTTCACCTTATCAGATTACTATATACCCTTCCCACTGCTAAGATCAAAACAGGCCCTTACATGTTGGAATCAGTACCCATCAAAGCAAGCAAAGTTAGCAACAGTATAATAAACACCTACAAATGCTTTGATAAAGCAATTTTCTATGCTAAAAAGCATATAACAAATTCACAAAAGTGAACTTTGATAATGAAAATATCAAGCAATGAGAGAGGTGATGATTTTGGGGTAAAAAAATAAAATGTAAGTCTGTTTTTATATAGCGCAGCTACTCACCCTTACGGGTCTCAAGGCGCTGGGGGCCGTAGAGGAAATTAAGTGAGCCATTGCCCAGAGTCACATGGTGCTGAGCTTAGCTGCCGCAGCCAGGGATCGAACTGTGAACCCTGTGCTCCGAAGTCAGCTGCCCTGGCCACTGCACCACACCTCTCCAGATGCCTTGAACACAAAAAGCATATCATGTGAACGATTCAGTGGTGGTCCCTTCCTCCTAGGACCACCCCAAGCACAGTTATGGGCAAAAATACAATCCCAACCAAAGGCCCTGCAAAGCATTATGGGACGAGATTAGCAGTGGGCAGTGAATATTATAGTGTCCAATATCAAAATAATTCTACAAAGAGCTGCAGTTCAACTAGTCCTTACTAGATGTCCCTCACGAGTCAAATGCAAAAGCATTGAAACCCTTTCATGAAGCTTTTGCATTTGACTCGTGAGGGACATCTAGTAACGACTAGTTGAACTGCAGCTCTTTGTAGAATTATTTTGATATTGGATACTATAATATTCTCTGCCCACTGCTAATCTCGTCCCATAATGCTTTGCAGGGCCTTTGGTTGGGATTGTATTTTTGCCAAAAACTGTGCTTGGGGTGGTCCTAAGAGGATGGGACCACCACCGAATCGTTCAATAAGATGTGCTTTTTGTTTTCAAGGCGGCTGCTTGGTTCTCTCCCTAAGTTAGCGAGGATCCCAAAATCATCACCTCTCTCATTGTTAAATTTTTGTTTTCACTTTAGTGAAATGACTATATGCATTTTAGCATATAAAGACAGAGATGCTTATTTTATCTTAACTTGCACTGTGCAAAATGCTACTGGCAATTATTGTACAGTGCAGACATGCACACAACTACTTGTTTGTATAGATACGTTTAGTCGGTAACAGAAGCCCTTTGGTGAGGAGGGGAGGAATGGGGCACACACAATCCCCCTATATGCTATTGATCTGCTCTTATATCTTTGAGACATAAGGGAACCATGCAATAGCATAACAAAGATGCTATCTGACTTCACGTCCCCGTCTAGGCTGCGAATAAACTGGGCAAAATCGTGCCTGTACCCACTCGTACTCAATCGGTTAGGCTTGCACCCTACAGCTCTGCCATTGCCACCACTACCTGTGGGGTGCCTCAGAGCTCCTCCCTGTTCCCCCACCTTTTTAACCTCTATATTCGCCCCTTGATTCACTCCCTCCAACAAAGGAAGGTTAGGATCTACAATTATGCGGATGACATGCAATTGATTTTTTCAATTGACGAGACTGTGGACTCCAAGGCATTCTTCCAAAACACTATGTTATTCATCAAAGACTGGATGACTCAAACCATCTTAAACTGAACTCTGATAAAACAGAGATAGTCATTTCCAACAATAGACTAACCATTGGACTTCTACTCACTGGCCGGAAATATTAGGAGTTCCACCAATTCCTAAGAGTGCTGTAAAGAGTCTCGGCATCCAAATTGACGCTAACCTTTCTATGCAATCCCAGATAAACATGGTTACGTCATCCTGCTTTTATCAACTGAGAAACTTCAGAAAGATCAGAAGATTTCTTACTAGGGAGGCAAGCATGGTAATCATGACGGCCATGATACTGTCGAGAATTGACTATGCCAATGCCATTTACCTAGGTCTCCCTATCAACCAAACTTATAAGCTTCAGTTGATACAAAATCAAGCTGCCAGAATCATCTTCCAACAACCCAGGCACTGTCATACGAAGCCATTAATGAAAGAGCTCCATTTGCTTCCCCTAGTACAACGGTCCATGTTTAAGACGGGATGAATTATCTTCAAAGCAATGCAAAACCAAAGGGTATGATGAACGGAGTGTTGAACATTGCAAGCACTCACCCTGAGTCAACTGATCTGGGTTTAATCCATCATCATTCTTTAGCTCACTCTGCCACCCTAGTTCAGATATGGCCAGATGCAAATCAGTATGACCCTGTGCCTCATGGGAACAGTCCAGCCCAAACTGCCAAACCATGTCTTCCCTGGACCAAAAACAAGCATCCTGGGACCGGTTTCGGGCTCACAACCCTCATCAGCCAGGCTATCTTGAATCCAGTGGCAAAGTGAGCAAGGGACCCACGTCTGGGCATACCCTGCCAACTTAGGGCGAACAATGCAAAACCAAAGGGGATGATGGACGGAGTGTTGAACATTGCAAGCACTCACCCCCAGTCAACTGATCTGGGTTTAATCCATCATCATTCTTTAGCTCACTCCGCCACCCCAGTTCAGACATGGCCATATGCAAATCATTCTGACCCTGTGCCTCATGGGAACAGTCCAGCCCGAACTGCCAAGCCATGTCTTCCCTGGACCGGAAACAAGCATCCTGGGACCGGTTTCGGGCTCACAGCCCTCATCAGCCAGGCTATCTTGAATCCAGTGGCAAAGTGAGCAAGGGAAACACGTCTGGGCATACCCTGCCAACTTACGGCGAACAATGCAAAACCAAAGGGGATGATGGACGGAGTGTTGAACATTTTGCATTTATCTTCAAAGCAATCAATGACAGGGGCCCCAAATTTATCTCTACAAAGATTCATCCTTACCTCCCAAAACGGAATCTCAGATCGGCACAAATGAACTTGTTGACAGTCCCAAGATTTAAGCGCAAAAGAATGGGCGGTTCATGATGCTCTATGTTGGGTCCTCAAATCTGGAACTCCATGCCGATCAAGATCAGACAGACGACTGATTATATGTGTTTTAGAAAGAAATTGAAAACCTGGCTTTTCACTCAGGCCTATTGCTAGATACAACTTCCGTGGTGGTTCTTACTTTAGCGGCAAGAGACCTTTGGTATACGTGCGCTTTTATAAATTCCCTTATAACTTAACATAACATACGCAAGATATTCAAGTGGATCCCCCTGACTCCAGGAAAACCATCACTCACGGACTCATCACCAGCAGACTAGACTACGGCAACGCCCTCTATGCCGGAATCAACAAAAAAAATCCCTTGCAAACTCCAGACTGCCCAGAACGCTGCAGCCAGACTAATCCTCGATATCCCACGGCACAACAACATCACCCAACACTTCTGCGATCTCCACTGGCTCCCGTTGAAAGAAGAAAAACTTTCAAGCTGCTCACGCGCACCTACAAGGCCCTCAACAACACTGGACCCCAATACCTCAACAACCGAATCTCCTTCCATGCCCCCAACAGAAAACTCCGCTCAGCCGACCTCTCCCGAGACACCGTCCCACGTTTCTAGAGGACCAGAGCAGGTGGAAGATCCTTCTCCTACCTCGCAGCCAAGACCTGGAACAAACTCCCCCTTCACCACCAACGTAGCCCGACACTGCACCAATTCAGGAAGAACCTCAAGACCTTGCTCTTCGCATGACCCCAGCGGAACTGCTCACACCCACCCCCAGCACCTTGAGACCCTCACGGGTGAGTAGTGCTCTTTACAAAATCCTGATTGATTGATTCAGTTCATCCACCCCTGACCCAGCACTGGTAGTTAACGGTGTTGGGGTGCAATGGCAGCCGTCTGTGTTTCACTACCTAGGTCTCAGGATTTATTACCAACCAGGAGAACTACTGGAGGGGAACCCTATGCGGGCGATTGGCGCAATTAAATCACACATGGCCTACTGGCGCACCCTCCTCCTAGCAGTCATTCGTCGCTTAGAGCTCTTTAAGATGGTGGTCCTCCCACGGCTACTGTACTTCTTCACTAATCTGCCACTCTATATTTGGCCCCCAATCTTTCGTTCACTTGAACGCATCATGCGAGAATCTATTTGGCATTGCTCATGATGCAGGGTTGCGTTATCCAAACTGTTCCTACCAACCGGTCAGGAGGGGCTTGCAGTGCCCAACATGGAACATTACGACCTGGCAGCACAGCTCCAATGGATAGCCAGGTGGGTCAGTGGACTATATTTGGCAGACATGGCCACGCAACTGCCAGCAGGGACACACTCGTCATTTGTAAGATTATTTCACAAAGGAGGAAGGGGGCAATACTTACCCAGCTGATGCTCGAAGTGGCCTACAGATGCTTCCATTGCAGTTTACGCCTCACGGGCAGCAAAATTCCATATTCGCCTTCCTTGCCTATACAGGACATGCCGAGAGGGCAGCGCACTACTACTGGGACGGAACTTTTTGCCTGAAGGGAGGCAGGATTAGAGACAATAGGAGACCTATTTTGTGATAGGCAGATAGCACCCTTTGACGTCGTAGTAGTTGCGGATGGCCTACTGCGTGACCAATTCCTACTACATACCTCGCTGATAACGGCTCTGCGAGCGCTGTGGGGGACATATCTCAAGAACTCACAACACACCTCACCATCCAATACATACATTTGATGGGCATGGGGAGACACATTAAAAAGTTGTTTGCTGACTCGCTAAGGATGCACGCGGCGAAACCTCTGACATCTCTCAGGCAACACTGGGACACTGATCTTTACCGGCCGTGTAAAGACCAAGAAACCGAGAACGGGCAACCATATTAGATGGACCCACACACATCCCTTGAAATGCCAGATTTAGCCTAAAATAATATTTTATAATACACAGGGCATACCTGACACCAACCAAAATAAACAAATACTTCAGGCGCATAGACGCCCACTGCCCCAGGTGTAATCTGATAGAAGCAGATCTACTGCATATGCTGTGGAGCTGTACTGCTCTCACTTCTTACTGGGAGGCTGTTGTCACCTGTCAAGCTGCACCGGGTGCACAGTTGAAGGCATCTGGGAAGTATGCCTCCTGTGTGCCTCTATCGCAGATCCAAAAAATGCAAAGTAACATCTAGGTTTATCGACCTGGGGCTACTTGCAGCTAAACGCTTGATTGCTAGATTTTGGAAGCGTTCGGAGCCCCCACCAAAGATAGCGTGGTTCCACTCATTGATGACCTGGGCGCAGGCAGAGAGCATCGCCCTGCACTGTAAGAATACCCTAGGGCCTTGCAGGCTTCCTATGACAGTCGTGTAAAACACAGTTCTACTGGACCTCCGCCCCACCTGGTAGGTGGCTGACAGGCTGTGAAGTGTAACAGAGACACCTACCAGGTTGTGAAGTGTAACAGAGACACCTACGTGCAAATTGCATGAAAATTGACGTAGCAACAGTATAATAAACACCTATAAATACTTTAATAAAGTAAATTTCTATGCTAAACAGCATATAACTAACCCTGGGCATAATACTTTGCTACGCTCACGAAGCATGCAAAGTTTGTGCTACTACGCGTAGCAGAGTGAATAACTGTGCTAATAAACGTAGCAATAATATAATAAACTCCTTCAAATGCTTTGATAAAGCAATTTTCTATGCTAAAAAAAAGCATATAACCAATTCACAAAAATGAATTTTGACAATGAAATATCAAGCAATGAGAGAGGTGATTATTTTGGAGTCCCCCTAACCTAGGGGGATGACCAAGCAGATGCCTTGAACACAAAAAGCATATCATGTGAACGATTCAATGGTGGTCCCTTCCTCCTAGGACCACCCCAAGCACAGTTATGGGCAAAAATACAATCCCAACCAAAGGCCCTACAAAGCATTATGGGACGAGATTAGCAGTGGGCAGTGAATATTATAGTGTCCAATATCAAAATAATTCTACAAACAGCTGCAGTTCAACTAGTCGTTACTAGGTGTCCCTCACGAGTCAAATGCAAAAGCATTGAAATTATTTAATACATCAAGCTGCAGTTCCACTAGTCGTTACAAGATGTCCCTCACGAGTCAAATGCAAAAGTATTGAAAACCTTTCATGAAGCTTTTGCATTTGACTCGTGAGGGACACCTAGTAACGACTAGTGGAACTGCAGCTCTTTGTAGAATTATTTTGATATTGGATACTATAATATTCACTGCCCACTGCTAATCTTCTCGTCCCATAATGCTTTGCAGGGCCTTTGGTTGGGATTGTATTTTTGCCAATAACTGTGCTTGGGGTGGTCCTAAGAGGATGGGACCACCACCGAATCGTTCAATAAGATGTGCTTTTTGTTTTCAAGACATCTACTTGGTTCTCTCCCTAAGTTAGCGAGGATACCAAAATCATCACCTCTCTCACTGCTTGTTACCTTTTTGTTTTCACTTTAGTGAAATGACTATATGCATTTTTAGCATATAAAGACCTGATTCCTGAAGGGCTGGGCCTGCGTTACTCTGGCTTGACCGGAGCCAGGCTGCGTCACTAAGGGTGAAGGAGACTTGGAGACAGCCTCTCCTGTTTTGCCTATCCTAAGGGGTTGGGCCTTCGTTCCCTGGCTTGCCCGGGGCAAGGCTGACATCTCTGGGTGTGGTAGACAGGTCAGAGGGTTCTACCTGGGGGCCACTGGGTTTTCCTAAGGCGGAGGGGCTGGGCCTGCGACTCCTGGCTTGCCCGGGACCTGGCTGATGCTCTGAAGCTGGTGGGGTCCCAGCAAGGCTTTCCCTGCTGCTTGGACTGCGTGGAGCCAGCTAGAGCAGGCTTCGTGCATACATTATTGCAGCTGAGGATCCATCCTGCTGGAGAGCAGACCTGTGGATACATCATTGCTGCTGAGAGGTCTTCCGTCTGGGAGCAGACTGCAAAGATACACTGTTGCAGTGGAGAAACCTTTCCTGCTAGAGAGCTGACTTCGTCGATACTTTGTTGCAAGCTGAGCACCTGCAAGCCCAGGCCGGGCTTTCTCTTCATTCCTGTTCGTGTGAGGCTGCTTTCTGTGCTGCTGGCAGAGAATACATCGTATCGGAGGCAGGGGGCCAGTCCCCTGTCGGTGCCTGCTCCAGCGCAGGTGGGGGCTACAGGACAAGGTGCACACGTGCGGCTGCCTTTTGCGAGCGTGTCTGGCTTGCATTGTGACACCTGGCGGCTGCCTTAGTGTGTGAACACTTTTTCCTGCCCACGGAGGTAAGGCAGAGGCCTTTTTCGTTTTTCTTGTGACTGCATTACATTAACAGACTTGAAGTGGCAGCTGCCTCTTCATTAGAACAAAACGCCGAGACTTGGCTCTCTTTTCTTTTTGACTCACGCATCCTCGGAGGGTCGCTCTGATCAGAACTATTTTGATGACCCCCGGGGAAGGCAGTACTATCACAACGATTATGACCTGGACGAGGCCTCAGGAATGTCCTATAACTAGGACAGCCAATGACGGGGTGAGGGACCAGTCCAAATACCTGTAGATCAGCGTGGACCTTATGTCACGTCGGATTTGCATGGTTCGACTAAGAAGTTTTTGGTGGATACAGGTGCAATGAATAGCTCTGTTTCTCGTTCACTGGTCCCCGGGGCAGCCCTGTCTGGCCATAACAATGTCTCGGTAGGTTTTTCAGGCGTACCGGTTGTGAGCCCCATCTCCAAACCCCTTACTTTCACTGTTGGCCCTTTCACTGTGGACTTGCCATTCTTATTGACAACGAATTGCGGGGAAAATTTAATGGGATTAGATTTGTTGAAAATGTTTCATGCTACAATTTCATGTTCTCCAGATGGTGTTTATATGACAATAGGACCGGATGTAGCCAGTATCAAACAGTGGGGCATATTAGCAAGAACCGCGTTAAAATTATCGCCGTTTTAGCGGCAGGAAACTGCCGCTAAAGCGGCGCTAATGGGCTTGCTAATATGCGTTATGGAATTCCAATAGAAGCCCAGGTTAGATGTCCTGCACATCTAACCTGGGCTTCTATTGGAATTCTATAACGCATATTAGCAAGCCCATTATCGCCGTTTTAGCGGCAGTTTCCTGCCGCTAAAACTGCGATAATTTTAACGTGGGTCTTGCTAATATGCCCCAGTGTTTTTCAAAAGATGCACCGCTTCCTGCTGAATTTAAAGACGTGCCGCCCACGTTGTGGGCAACAGGAGATACGGACGTGGGGTTGTTGCGGATACCACCAGTCTCTATTACGATAAAAGACAATGCAGTGCTGCCTCGTTTTCCTCAGTACAAAATACCACAGGCGGAGGAACGGGTTTTGTTGCAGATTATACAGGATTTGATCAAATTGGGGGTAGTTGAGGAGACAGTTGCAAATGTGTGTAATAGCCCTATTCTCCCCATCCTCAAAAAGACACCCTTGGATTCCCCTGATGCTCATCCCGATGTCTATCATTTTGTGATTGATTTACGGGAGGTTAACAAAATAGTGGTCCCTCAGTTTCCAGTGGTACCTGACATTATTGCTCTCTTAACAATGATTCCTTCCACAGCCAAATTATTTTCTGTGATTGACCTGAAAAATGCTTTCTTTAGCAACCCCATCCATCCGGATAGCCGGCACCTTTTTTGTTTTACCCTGGCCGGCAGGAGTTTCCAATTCTGTTGAGCCCCTCAGGGGTATACTGAAAGTCCTAGTATATAAAGTCAAGCCATGAAAAGTCAGTTGGATTCCCATTCTCTTCCCTCAGGTAACGTATTATTGCAATATGTGGATGACCTGCTGGTGTCCTCCGATACTGAAGAGGGTTGCAAAGATGCCACAGACAAATTGCTGCTATATTTGGCACAGCATGGACATAAAGTGTCCCTTTCAAAGCTTCAATATTGTCGACAGGAGGTCACCTACTTAGGTCACCTACTGTCGCAGAAGGGAAGGAGGCTAACACCTGAACGAGTTGATGCCATTGTTAAGATGCCCGTCCCCAGGACCCAGAGGGATGTGCATGTTTTCATAGGCATCACCTCGTATTGTTATCATTGGATACCTGGTTATTATTTACTAACAAAGCCTTTAATTCGCCTAACAACTAAAGACGTGCATGAACCTTTACCTTGGACGCATGAATGTCAGCAAGCTTTTGAGCAATTAAAAGTCGCGCTTTGCTCTGCACCTGTGCTTGGTACGCCAGATTACCAGAAGCCTTTTGTGTTGTACGAACACGAAACGGCTGGATGTGCGCTTTCTGTGTTAACACAAGACTTTGGAGGTAAACAGAGGCTGTGTGCTTATTTCTCTGCTCTTCTTGATTCTGTCGCTGGAGCCCTCCCGAGCTGTTTAAGAGCAGCCGCGGCTGTCTCTATTCGACAATCGGCAGGGCTCGTCCTCAATACTGATCTCACAGTAATGGTACCCCATGTGGTGGACACACTTCTGAACAAGACAAAGACGAAGCACCGTACCAGTGCTTGTCTGACTGGCTATGAATTGACTCTGTTTGTGCCACACATCACAATTAAAAGATGTGCTACTTTGAACCCAGCCACGTTACTACCCCTCCCTTTGGAAAATGAGGACACAGATGTCCATGATTGCTTATTTCGGACAGAAGAGGAGACGAAGGGATGGGTAGACCTGACTGACGTTCCCTTATCTGACCCGCAAGGGGAACTATATGTCGATGGCTCTTGTTTCAAATTGTCAGACGGTACCACCACCGCAGCGTATGCTATTACTATGCTACGCACTGTAGTTGAGACATCACATGTTGCCTACCAATCAGCACAAGCTGCAGAGCTGGTTGCTCTTTTGCGAGTATGTGAGTTAAGTGAGGGATTGGCTGTCAATATTTATACTGACAGCCAATATGCGTTCGGAGTAGCCCATAATTTTGGGCGGCTCTGCGCGGAGAGGGGATTCCTGACTTCCCACGATACAAAGAAACAGCACATCCCTCTGATACACAGGCTTTTGTCAGCCCTGGCATTTCCCAAAAGATTGGCAATAGTGAAGTGTAGTGCCCAGAAAGCGATTACTGATGATGTGGGGAAGGGAAATGCGTTTGCAGATCAGACAGCTAAAGAGACAGCCAGGTCTAAGATGACATGAATGCTTGTGGCGGGGCCAGCTAGATGGGTGCCTGACAATGGGATGTTTGAGGACACACTGGAAAATGTAAAAGAAATACAGAGTGAGGCAACAGTTGAGGAGCTGGCAACGTGGCAGGAGAGTACGGGACGCTTAGATGAGGAGGGGTGTTGGACCGACAAGTCGGAAAAGCAAAGATGGATGTTACCAGATGCATATGTATTCCCTGTAGCACATAGCCCAGCTCACATTAGTGCAAAGGGGATATGCAAATTGCTGGATCCTGTATGGTGGAATGATAATATCCCAAAAGTAGCTGCTCATCTAGTGAGGCACCGCATGGTTTGCCTGACGCATAATCATGGGAAGGGTACCCCTACTCCTCCTGGTAATTTTGCGCCCCTTCTTTCCCTTTTGAGTTTCTCCAGATGGATTACATCGAAATGGAACGAGTTAACAACTTGAAATATGTGCTGGTGGTAGTTTGTGCATTCAGTAAATGGATTGAGGCTTACTCCACTAAAGAGAACACAGCCATAGCGACGGCAAAGGCCCATTTAAAGGAGTTTTTCCCGCGCTCGGCTTGCCCCGTTTGATTTGCAGTTACAACTGGAGTCACTTCAATGCGAAAGTTATTCAGCTGGTGTGCGATGGTCTGCACATTAAGCAGAAGTTTCATGCAGCAAACCACCCCCAGTCAGCAGGTTTAGTTGAGAAGTACAATGGTACTCTCAAGTTGAAGTTGCCAAAGATCAAGGAAAACACAGGATTGCAATGGCCAGACGCGCTACCCCTTGCCCTATTATCCACGTGGGTGACAGCTCATTCCAGAATAAGATTATCTCTGTATGAAGTTGTTTTCGGTCGCCGTGCAAATGTCTGGGGCGTTTCCTGCCCCTGAAAATTTTCAGAGATTGAATACCTATTACTTGTAGATTACTAAAGCGAGTTGACTAAAAATCTGCGTTCTACTCATCAACAGATTCATGAGGCGCTGCCACCAACACCTGAGGGGCCAGGGCACAGTATCCAGCCCAGTGGCTTTGTTTTGATCCGAAACTACCAGAGACGAGGGTGCTTGGAGCCGAGGTGGAAGGGGCCCCTGCAGGTCCTGCTTGCCACGTGGACCACAGTGAAGGTGGATGGCCGGAAGCACTGGATTCACTCATCACACTGCTGACGAGTCCCGCTGCCTCTCCCCTACAACAAGTGGGTCCTGGATGGCATAGGGAACCACGAGACGGAGAAGGTGCCACGTTTTGTTCCTTTTTCTGATGCCGACTGACCTGGGCACAGACGGAGGAGAACGACACTGCTTTGAATGAGACGGTCCCCCCAGAAATAAGGGCTGCCCAGGTTTCTCCTCCATCTGACTCCCAGGAGCTTGAGTCTCAGTCCTCTTCCCCCTCTGAGTTTAAGATCTTTTTTCATGACGAGACAGTGCCTGGAGTGGCTAGGTACACATTGCGTCCCCGGCGGAGGGACAGTGCACCAAAGGAAAAGTCTGATTAGTAGGGATGGACTTCATGGATGAAGAATAGGGTCCATGTACCTTGTCTGTGGTACCAACGATAGATTAGGGAAAGGGAAATTGGTGCATTGTCTAAGATACTGGACAGGATAAGTGGGAGGTGTCTTCCCAGGAGGGAGGGTGCCCTATCCTGAGCGAACAGACAGAAAGTGTTGTGACTGAACAGCCCCACCGCGAAGTGCTCAGTAGCCCCATCGTTGATGAGCAACAAGAGTATACGGACACCGAACTGGGTGTTTTATTTTTTCTTCTTTAATCTTTTTCCCTTTCACATACCTGGCTCCATAGTACGGACTTTCCTCTGGTAGTTTGATCTATAAAAATGTACCCCTTTGGCCGCATTGTTATGGAAGAAGAACAGCCTTTAGCAACACCCCGTTCTGAGCAACATAGCCCAATCTGGTTGAGTTGGCCCACCAAGACTAAGTCAGTGTTCCTATTAATAGTTTTTGTTGCTTTGGTAGTGGAGCTAGGGATTATATGGTGCCTTGAAGAAAGACATCCTGTGCATTCCCTGATTAGTACTACTCCTGTTCTCCCTGAACATGTACTTGTCACTCTATCCCCTCATAAGGAAAGACACCGACAGACCTATGTGGACAATGTCTTTCTGCAGATGCTCTATCAGGCTCACCATTCCACCAATGCCACAAACTGTTGAGTTTGTGGCTTACTCCCTTCTGTGATGCATAAGAATGACCTGTTACTGTCCCTCACCTTCTCTTATTTGGCCAGCTGCGAAGCCTGGTTTCAGTTATTCACCATGGTGTATATCCATTATCATGCTGATGCCATGAACATGACCAACCTCGACTATGAGGCTGTATTAGGATATATAGTGACTCACCAAGGATTTACCCCAAGGAGGGATGGGACTCCTGGTACTCTACACCCAGATGCCTGCATGAATGTTTATGAGGCTAAAAAGAATGTTGTAACATGGCTCCAGAGCGAAATGATGGATTTCCAGGACTTCAATGTCACTGAATATTTCAGGTCTTTTCAATTGCATAATATTACCCAGGATAAGGCGATGCAGGTACCAGTAATTAATACAACAGCTAGTTTCTCTGTCCAAGGTTTTGGAAAGGTTCCGGTGGGAAAGAGCACTTGAAACTATACATATGATTTGAACACCACCAGTAGTCCACCACTGCTTCCACCCCACAGTGTGTATTTCGTGTGTGGGTCTCAGGCCTACTTATGGCTTCTTAGGGGTGGTCTGGTATATGTTACGTGTCTTTCCTTTTGCCCCATGTGTATATCGCACCATCCAATTATCACAGAGACCACAGGTTACAAAGCAGGAGTGTGTATTTGTCTCGAGTTTGAAGGGTTATTGACACGAAAAATATAGATCAGACCGACACTACCTTGCAGCAATTTACAGATGCCATGAAAGGTATTTTGCCATTTTGGGGCCCCATGCATAACAGCCGTAGTATATGCAGACCCACAAGGGTTGTCGAAGGAGTTATCAACACCACAGCAGGAATACTGACCAACATTACAGCTGAGCTTCAGGCTACAAGACTTGTTGCCCTTCAGAACAGGATGGTGTTAGACGTCATCCTTGCTGATCGGGGTGGGGCCTGTCGCGTCATCGGTAGTAGTTGCTGTGTGTACATACCAGACCACGCTCCGAATGTCTATGCAGCCATACAAAAGTTACACAGACAAGCATTGGACATCCTCCAGGAGAATGGAACTTGGTCCTTGTCCAGATGGTTTTGGGGTCCGTCTGATAGCGACCTGGGGCTGGGAAATACTCTTATTCTTAGTAGCCATTGCAGGTGTTGTATTCACTTGTTATCTGTGCATTAATTGCCTTCCCGCCTGGTGTACTTATTGCATGCAAAAGTTAACACCCCAACCCAGAGTTCAAGAGCAAACAGCTAAGCCCTCTGCCATGATGGTACAGGCTGTTTTGAATATTGATATGTGTACCTATCTAACGTTGCTGATGATCATCTGAATGGTTAACTGTTGCCTATGTAGCCCCATTTTTCCCCCTCCATTTAGAATTGTAAAGAACCTTACCTGATAGCGACAATAAAGCTTTAGCTATGAATGCTAAAAGGAGGGTGTGTTAGAATTGAATGTGCCATTGCCCCATCCTCTATGTTGTATACTGTGTTATATTAGCCTTTATGTAGCTATTTTATATTGATCGCTATTGCAAATGTGTGTGTCCAGCCCTTCTAACATTGTGTAGGCTAAAGTTAGCTTCTGAGACGCCATTTTTCTGCCATGAAACCGCCTTGTTGCGCTGTGATCGAAGCCCGGCCTCTGTGCCCCCGCTCTCTGCTTGCCTCAGCAGAAAGCTACTGCTCAGTAATTCCCTCTTATCGTATTCAAGGTTGAAACCCAGATGTGCGAAATGAATAGTTTATTCAGCTTCGCATGCCTATCCCTGGACATAGTTATGCTACCACACTAGAGAGAGCTGAGACTGAGCAAGATGTCCTTGGAAGCCTGATACCGTGTACCAATTCTGCAGGTGGTAGCTCATCCCTCTGTGCCTTCTTTGCTCAGTCTTTTCCCAAGTTGTATTTTTCCACCGGGGGCGGGACTTGGGACGTGTTGGAAGGCTTATTTTGTGTTACCAAGTGTTCTGAAGTCAGTCCCTCGACAGGTATCTCATGAGGCTGGTCAGACTGGGCTCCGCTGCAGTGTACTTATTAATAAATGTGTTAGATTGTATTCTCCACTGTCGTCCCGACTCTTCATTTCTGGGAAGGCCGAGGAGTGATCGCGAGTGACCCGGGTGGCCCATTTCGGGTCACTTCCTTCAAAGCCCCTATCGCCACAGGAACCTCGTAAAAGTGATGTTCCCGTGGCGATAGGGGCTTGTAAATATGCCCCTAGAAGTGTTAAATGGGGAGAGGTTGTATTGCGCTCTCTACAAGAAGGATAAAATGAGGGAGGCTGGATTAATTTCTTCACAAGAGTGGGAAGGGGCTTTGCTCTTTGTAAATCAGACAGTACAAACAGAGGCTGCTTTGCTCCTTGTAGAGCAGGCAGCGAAAAAGGGTGAGTGAATTATTCCCCATCAACAGGTGAGGGGTTTAAGTAGGGAAAGGCTGCACTATTCACCTTATAGAAGGTGAAGGGTGAAATGGGGATTCCATAAAGGGTAGTGATATCCATCCTCTCATGCCCAGGCACACCTGCTCTGCAGGTCTGAGCCTGCAAGCAGCTGTGCTGGACTCCACCTTCTATCCCAGCAGAGGCCTCAGGTTCAAGATGTGGCTTCACACTCAATATAATAGACTTGGCATGACGTGCCCCTGCTTGGCGTACTGCAGACATCCTAGAAGAGATGCGCGAGCCAACAAATTAACAGGAGAGCCGATCCAGAGCCGAGCCAAGAGTCTGGCTTGGCTCTAAGAGCCCGTGCACGAATGGAGCCTTGGAAATATTCGCCATGTAAATCAATGGATATGGAATAAAAACAATATGGTAAAGGGTAGTAAAAATTATTTTTTTAAAGTGCATTTTTTGGGCCTGTAGAAGCATTTCACCGTAGTACATCAGTTTCTATTGCTGCATTGTGGGGAATTTATTGGACATGAAACTTTTTAAACTTGAACTAAGAAACATTCTTTTACCATCGCGACCTGGCAATGGCATTACTGAAGTATGAGGCAAGTCAGGAGTCATATATGTGGCCTAGATTCTGAGGGGCATATTTATCAATAAATCACGCAGCGTAGCAAGCCACCTTGCTTCGTTGCACTGCGTGATAGGAAAAGGGCAGGAATGCACAGTAATTAACATTATAAAGTGCATGCCTGTCTTTTCCTTGCGCTAGCGCACAAAGTACTGCATAGAGCCAGTGCAGGCACCCTTGTACCGCCGTGCAAGGGTGCCTGCATTGTAAGCAGGATTGTTTTTGTGCAGGAAGGGAAATATTTGCCTGGGATCACACAATTTGGTCGAGTGGGGAAGCCAGAATGTATCCTAGGTTTTCTGGTTTCACACTGTGAAATTCAGCCACTATTTGGGTATTCCTTTCTGCTCCTTTTTACATCAAACATCACTGCCTTTTCTTTAATTCTTTATCCATGAGATTAGAGCGTTGGTGGCTGGGAGAAGCCACATGAAGCCTTGGTTACATTTGAGCTCAAGGGTCCAGAGTACCTGGATCTGAGCCACAGCCAGCCACCTGGCATGAGCCTGGCTTGAGCTTCAGTGGCGGTGCGTCCATTAGGGCGCTGGGGCGTTGCCCCACAAGCCGCCCGCGCCCGCAGCTCCCTCGGCGTCTGTGAACTTAAGTAAACTGACTCAGTTTACTTAAGTTCAGAGACGCCGAGGGAGAACTGACAATCATGTCAGTCAGCATGACGTTGGACTGCCCACCCCCTTCAGAGTCTGAAGGGGTGGGCGGTCCGGCGTCATGTTGACTGACATGCATGATGCATTGTCAGACCAGGGGCAGGCACCACCACAAGTGCGCATGACTGGTGAAGGTCGGTGAATTTTTCCGCCGTGCCCAGTCATGCGCAATAGTGTCTGCTCTGGCTGGCGCATGCCCATTAGGAGAGCGAGGGTTGATCAGAGGCTCAACCCTCGGTCTCCTAATTGGTAGGCAGGCAGCGAGTAACACTGCTCTAAGCCAATCCTGGCGCTGCTGGAGCAGCGCCAGTATTGACTGAGGGGTTGCCACTCCAGTGAAGGCGCCAAGGGCCTAGCAGAGGCGGCGCGGACTGGCGGTCAGGTAAGTTTTCTTTCTTTTTTAAAATGTATTTTAATTCCCTGGCCCCCACCCCCGCGCGACCCCCCGCAACCCCCACCCGAGTATTGCGATGCGAGCCGCGACTGAGTTTAGTGACTGTTACCCAGTGAAATTCCCCACGCTCTTGACTTCGTTGGATGAGAAGAGCCGAAATAACCTCCATGTCAGCGTATTTATGTAGTTTTGATCATTCTTTTGATTACCGTTGGTTAATGCTGTACACATGAAGCCATCCCTGCATGCATCATCTCAGCACGAGCGCCTACATGTGCAGCTTGGAACATGTGAAGGTTCTCTCCGAAGTCATGCCTTGCACGTATGCACACAGCATGTGAAGCCATCCCACGCACATCTTCTCAGAGCAACGAGTCTACTTTGTGCAGCTGTGTGTGTGATTAAGGCTTTCTCTTCATGGTGCATCATCATCTCGCTGATGCCGATGCTGTTTGGAGTGTGTGGGGGCTGACTGTAATAATATCCAGGGGTTAGGAGTGTGTGTGTGTTTGGGGGATAGGCTGGGGGTGGGAGGCTGACTGTAATAATATCCCGGAGTTAGGAGTGGGGGAGTGGGGGTTCTTACAATAAAAATATCCCGGGGTTAGGAGTGGGGGGTGACTGACTGTAATAATATACCGGGGTTAGGAGTGTGGAGGTCGAGGGTGGGGGGCGCGACTGTAATAATATACCACGGTTAGGAGTGGTGAGAGGTTTGCCGTGGTATTTGCTAATATTATTCCCGCAATTTTCTGTCACAGGCTCAGTCGACCTGGCGAATGCTGGTCCATATAGTAATTCCTGCAAATGTCTGGTGTATCGGTATCGTCTAAAAACAATAAACTGTTGTCATTAAAAAAAAGAAAGGAAGATAGCTGGGTCTCACTCAAGATGTATGGTATTTAATGGCCAACGCTCGGGTGACCCCGTTTTCAAGGCTAGTATGTCAATCTGCTGAGTTTTTAAAGACACCTCGGTGCATTCTGGTTATTGTAGTCTTGTACGTCTGCTGGCAAACCTCTAGATTGAGACATATCCTCTGGGTGGCAGTTTAAAAACAGTGTCATGCAAGACTTGGTAACATGAGAGCTTTGCATCCGGGGGCTTGGGGCCTCGGGGTCCCAAGGGCAAGACACACTGTACAAGGCCTCACTCAGCAAAGCTATGTGTCTCATATCATATCAACGTTTCTATGATTTAGGCAGCTGTTGGCTTTGCTTGGCACACACACTCAGATAGGGGGACAAGCATGGAAGGGGAGAGGGGAGAGGGGTTTGGTCTGACGAACCCAAAATGAACTGGGCACAGAGCCGGGAGCAGCAGGCGGTCCCCCAAGGCTGTGCAGTTTTACATCCAAGAAGCTGTCGGTGTTCACTTCACACTCAAGTGGGGTCCCCACCAAAGCTTTCGCCTAACACACGCCCACTCTCTGCATGCCAGGAAGGTGCTGAGACAGAGTTTGCGTTCTGTATTATAGTATAAAGTATCGCCCTTTAAGCCTCTTGGCGCATCTAGAGATCTACTGTAATGGCAGAAATGTGCAGGGACTGAACTGCTGCACACTTGGGGCATTACCACTGATTTTAGTAATACTCTAATACTGCACTTTATCGCTGAAATTCTGTGACATGGACCCTCTAGCAAAAAATGTGGAAATACGTGTCCAAAATATCCCAATCCAGGGCTAATACCACGGAGTAACATTGTTTCATAGAGAGAGTAACCCTACCCACCTAAGAAGACAGGAGAGTATATTTTAGATGTTATATAATTTTCTACATGGTTCCTAAAATACTTTTTTCCAGTGCTTTAAAAAGAAATAAAGAGTTGCAGGTACTCACTATTTAGTAACTGTTTGCTCCTGAGAAGTACCGGTACTCTCCCATTAAATGTATTGCAGCACTGCTGAGATGTGCAGGCAGTCTCCCTTCCAAATTAAAGAAGTGCAGGTACTGAGTACCGGACAGTACCTGTTCACTGAAAGCATTGTGGGGCATATTAGCAAGACTGGCGATAAAATTATCGCCGCTTTAGCGGCAGGAAACTGACGCTAAAACGGCGATAATGGGCTTGCTAATAAGTGTTATAGAATTCAATAGAAGCCCAGGTTAGATGTCCTGCACATCTAACCTGGGCTTCTATTGAATTCTATAACGCATATTAGCAAGCCAATTATCGCCGCTTTAGCGGCAGGAAACTGCCGCTAAAACGGCGATAATTTTATCGACAGTCTTGCTAATATGCCCCAGTATTTTTTAGAGCAAGGGATAGTGATTACAGCTGTGTCCGGGCGATAATCTGATAGCATAAAAAGAAAACAATAAATTAAAACTATAGGGAAAGGTCTGCTTTGTGCTCCAGATCAATAACACATAAAGGTTAAAGATTTCTGGTGCTAAGGGTATGTCTAATGAAATAAAAGGCACGGTCAAGCATTATTGGGATATTATTGTAAAAGGACACGTGATAGGCTGCCTCAACTCGCTCATCTGCACATATTTCTATATGACTGGTTACAGCCAGCAGCTGTGGGTGCTTCCCGAAGTCTGGTTAGAGCATATTTTTCCAATGTTAATGCTGCATGCAGTGCAAGACACTGGGCAAGCATACATTTTAAAGGGCAAAAGTTGTCATGCAGAACAATTTACATATTACAGTAACTGTTGAACAAATTAATGCAAGAAGATACGGGGCAGTTTTTAATGTGTTTAATATTTCAAGACTATACGTTCCCACTGCTTAATAAACCTTGCTTTATCGCTGCATTCATTTGCTTTAAAATGCACCATTTGCCAATCTTTTTACATTTCTTTCTCAGGAGAGGGACTCTCCCTAGACCCCAGGTTTGTCCATTGAACTTGTTCACATCGCTAACTAGTGTATTCTATTGGAAAGGGTAGAGCCAAAGCAGTCTTGCTTAGTACCCTAGCCCTCTTCAGAAGTCAGACTTGCTTGGCAACCCTGAAATTCTCTGAAATAATGTATGAGTTTTCTTTTATGAATGCCTAGAAGAACTGAATTTTTAGTTCATTTATCACAGAAATAGTGCTGAAAATCGCACCAAAAAGTTGCCAATTTTTTAAAAATGTCTTCACGGGGGAGAACCCCCGAACGCCCTTATTGCCGTCGGGCTCGCTCGCTGTGCTCGCTCCCATACGTTGATTCGTTCTGCATACGCCTCACCAGTTTCAAATTCCACCAGCCGCCACTGTTGAGCTTTCAGTAGCCTGCTCGACTCTACATTCTTGACATTATGGAGGCCCCAGTCCCTGACACATGCCTCCCTTAGCAAGCACATTATTGGCATTCAAGGCATTATGGTAGCCATGGTATTAAGTAGCCCTCACTGTAATATTTAGGGCAGTTAAAGCACAGTGACGGACCTCCTTGGCATAGTATGGGCATTCCTCTCCAGTTTAAGTATTGTGGTGACTCTTCATGGAATGTAGAAGGCATCTTGTGCCTCTGCATTATGCTGCTCCTGATTTGCGGCTTCTGATGGCCGTCCTTGGAAAATGTCCACATCCTTAACATTTGGTCGCTATCATTGCCATATGGTGGGGATCTGTAACACCTGGCTGTAATACATGGAGCTCTACAGCAAGTGATGCTTGTGTGATGCTGGAATACATGTTAAAACTTGATGAAAATGTTGCTATTTGTATTTAAAATCGAAATGCCTTTGTTACCCAAATAAAAAGCTAGTGTATGGCAATGAAATAAGCACAAAAATTGCGGGCCTTATGCTGCACAAAGCAGCACACATAGAAGTTATAAATCGCTATTTAAGATTGTTTATGTGCAAGAAGGAACACCTTCCTGCACATAAACAATTCTTCCCCATAAAGCAGGCACCCTCCCTTGCACTATGGTGCCAGGGTGGCTGTGTTGGCGCTAGGCAGATGAAATTAGCGCCAGCACAGGGGAAACACAGGGCTGCACCCTATTGTTGTAATACGGTGCAGCCCTGTGTTTCAGAAGTGGCGGAGCAGGGCGTTAAGCCAAGAAGGCTAACGCTGCGCTCTTTCACTTCTTTGTAAAAATGCCCCTTGGACTCTATACCTTCTTCTAGTCGTAAAAACAGTGGTTCGTGCTGCAATCACGTCTGGGTTAGACTATGGTAATTCCATTTATTTGGATGTGACAAAATATTCCATCCAGTGGCCTCAAGTTGCTCAGAATGCGGGGAGGCTCCTTTTCTTGAATTTGCCTAAGCATCACTCTTTTTAATCCTGGCCATGTGAATTGCGCTGGCTGCCTGTCCTTAAAAGGGTGTTATTCAAGGCTATGGTTTTAACTCACAGAGCTCTAATGAAGGAAGTCCCTGTTTATCTGCAATGCTCATATAAGTTTATCTGCAAAGTTCATTCAACTTTATTCCCTGGGCAAGGCCATAAGGTTTGCAGGAGTTTGGGGGCAGGATGGTGTCCTCAACAGGCTGTGCAGTGTGCACATGGACAGGCTGATCTCCATGGGGTGTTGTTTGTCCATCTGGAAAGAAATACAAATATGTTATGAAGATTCCATGATTTACTATGACATAAATGATTTCTGTTACATTAAGACACTATTTTCCTTCACTTTAATGTACACAGGATATGTGCAACGTGTGTTTCTACAAGTGAATATGGCCATGTTGTACTATTGTTGCTTTACAAGTGGCAATACATGTATAACACTCACACAACCTCAGTATTCACTGGGGGTCCTATTTGTGTAAATTACACACAACACAATGCAGCTAGGCAGCTTGCTGTCCAGCCCTGCTCTGCCTGAAAGAGTGAGTGCAGGAATGGCCACATTCTACATGTTACGGCACATATCTGCTGTCTGCTCGCATTGATGAAAACTGTGCTTCTTAGCACCACTGCAGAGATCATTGCACCATGTAGCACCGGTGCCTGCATTTGCTCGAGCCATCAGTTTGCGGCCCAGCACTAGCCTAAGAGATGTCATATATTGTTATACCTCACACTATCCAGCACTCTACCCTTCACACAACACTACACACCAAGCTGCCTCACTGTACTGTCTTGCATTCAATTTGTGCATTATTGTGCCCTAGGGTTCATATTTCACAAACATCCATACAACACTACACGGAAAACCATCTTGCTGCACTGCGTGAAAGGGGAGGGCCTGTACATGCTAAAATTCTAATTTTTCTAGGGAATCCTGTAGTTTCCTAGCACACACACAGTCAACTCCAGACTCCACAACACTAGACACCAAGGAGCGTCTCTGAAGAGAATAGCCAACTTTATAACTGGAAGTATGCAACAGCTCTAGCTCACTCCATTTCCTTAGAACCCAAGGAGCTCATCGGCAGAGTCCCGCAAATCTCTTCACTCAGCCCCACTAGTCTTAAACTTGAACATGACTCCTCTGGCAATCATCTTTCAGACCCAGGGACTCTACACCATCTCTTACATTGAGGAGACCCATATCATACAATATCTCTCAGGAGACACCAGCACCACCAACAGTTGTTACATTACGCCATTGACCAACATTACTAAGTATATGTACGTTTTGCTGCTCATACACAACCTGACAAGATAGAAGTGATGACATTCTGTAGCATGTACTCACCCTGGTTGCCCACATACCCAGGCCTGAATCCTCACCCTCCAATCACCCCAGATACCTGTCCATCATCCTGGACACCTACCTCACCACGAGACTTCAAACCGTCACTACACCTTCACCTGATTTCACATTATTTCCATGGTCAGACATTTCTTCATATGTCTCCATTCTGAAAGCTGTAAAACCATCACCCAGGCCGTCATCACATGTAGACTGTAGAACATCACTGCCTCTACTACAGCATCTCTGCACACCTGCTACACAAGAGGTATACTATCCAACATACCACTGCCAGACTATTACTCAGCCTACCTTGTGGCACGCACATAACAAATCACCTCAGAAAAATACATTGCATCCCCATTCAGACACACTGCCAGTTGAAAATGCTCAGGCACACCTACAAAGCACTACACTACCAGGGACCCGCCTAGCTTTCACACCATCTATGCCTCCACCAACCAGTCATGACTCTCCACTCTGCAGTATCCCTGGGCATAATACTTTGCTACGCTCACGGCTACGCACGTAGCAAATTGACATAGCGTAGAAGCAGTAAAATAAACATTTTCAGACTGCTTTGATAAAGCAATTGTCTATGCTAAATAGCATATAACCAATTGACAAAAGTGAATTTTGACAATAAAATATCAAGCAATGAGAGAGGTGATGATTTTGGTGTCCCCCTAACCTAGGGGAGGACCAAGCAGATGCCTTGAACACAAAAAGCATATCATGTGAACAATTTAGTGGTGGTCCCTTCCTCCTAGGATCACCCCAAGCACAGTTATGGGCAAAAATACAATCCCAACCAAAGGCCCTGCAAAGCATTATGGGACGAGATTAGCAGTGGGCAATGAATATTATAATGTCCAATATCAAAATAATTCTACAAAGAGCTGCAGTTCAACTAGTCGTTACTAGATGTCTCTCACGAGTCAAATGCAAAAGCATTGAAATTATTAATACATCAAGCTGCAGTTCCACTAGTCGTTACTAGATGTCCCTCACAAGTCAAATGCAAAAGCATTGAAACCCTTCATGAAGCTTTTGCATTTGACTCGTGAGGGACATCTACTAACGACTAGTGGAACTGCAGCTCTTTGTAGAATTATTTTGATATTGGATGCTATAATATTCACTGCCCACTGCTAATCTCGTTCTCGTCCCATAATGCTTTGCAGGGCCTTTGGTTGGCATTGTATTTTTGCCAATAAGTGTGCTTGGGGTGGTCCTAAGAGGATGGGACCACCTCTGAATCATTCAAAAGATGTGCTTTTTGTTTTCAAGGCATCTGCTTGGTTCTCTCCCTAGGTTAGGGAGGATTCTAAAATCATCACCTCTCTCACTGCTTGTTGACTATATGCATTTTTAGCATATAAAGCTTCTCGGCCTTTTGACTAAGATCAAGTGTCAGCTTGGTTTGTGCTGAAGGGCAAGAGGTGACTCCTGATCCTCGACAGGCTGGGCATGCGTCTCTCTGGTTTGTCAGGAGCCAGGCTGCGTCTTTAGGGGTGAAGGGTGCCTTGAAGAGTGTTTCCTGCCTTTTGCCTATCCTAAGGGGCTGGGCCTTCGTACCCTGGCTTGCCCGGGGCAAGGCTGATTCCTCTGGGTGTGGTAGACGGGTGGGGGCCTTCTCGCCTGGAGACTTCTGCGTTTCCCTACTGCTGAAGGAACGGGCCTGTGACTCCTGGCCTGCTTGGGACCTGGCTGCACTCCTGGAAGCTGGTGGGTGACCCTGCGTTTGTCCAGCCTTGGTGGAGAACAGACTGCTTCAGTTCCAGCCTGCCTTCCAGACATCTTTGCTACACTGTTGCAGGATCGGCGGAGCCAATCTTCCGCCGCATTGACATTTTTTCCTCGTGCTTTCACGTTGGTGCCTCTGCGAGCGGAGCTGCCACTTGTCCAGAAGGGGGAGGCCCTTGTGGCTGCTCCCGGCCTCCCCGGCTGTTGTGCTTCGTGTTGCCACGGACGCTGTGGTAGCGCGCTGAGGGCTCACTTGCCTGCAGCTTTCTTGCGCAACAGTGCCATCTACTGCCCTTTACACTTCCCTCGGGAGGTAAGCTTTGCATACAACTTACGTGTCGTCTCTTTTCTCACTTCCCAGCGCTGTGCATTTGAGGGGCGGCGGCCGTCTTTTCTTCCATTTCACGCCTACCACCTTGTGCCTTTCCATTTTTGACTCTTATGAGGGTGTGGTGACTCTCTCCATGAGACTTTCCTCATGGCCTCATCTTCCCGCATGGCGGGTGCCTCCCGCATTCATGATTTTGTCCCTAATACAGTACGTGTAGAAGTGAATGAGATGCACCGTAAGGAGAAGAATGTGCTATTTCTTGTTGAGAAAATTATCAAAAAGGAATGCAGTATTTCTGACCGTGCTATTGAATGTATTCAGGACTTTTCCAGCAGAGGTATTTTTGATGTCACATTTTCCAGTGATTCCATTTGTCAGAGTTTGTTGCAACATGTGGCGGCCCATACAGATAGCCCGCCTTTACGTGGCCTCACTGTTACTTCCATATCTGCCCCGAAGGAAGTCATTCTAGTAGTTCACATGTATAATCCTTACACTGATCCTCGGTTGATTGAGGTATTTTTGGCTCGTTATTGCAGCACCATCAGGGGTGGGCAAAAGATAAAAAATATCTGTGGTATCTGGAATGGTAAACGGAAATATACTGTTACTTTTAAAGAAGACCCCACAGGTGTCAGGGGCCTGGCGCACCCTCCGCAGACTTTTTCCCTGGGGGCTAATAAAGGTTTTTGGTATATTCAGGCCAGCCCCTCTTCTGCAGACTTTGTCAGCAATTCGGCCATGCTAAAGAACAGTGCTCTGGCATGGTCTGCAGGAATTGTGGGGGTGCTGATCATAAAGCGCAAGATTGTGTGGTTCCCAAAAAATGCAATTTATGTGGTGGTACTGACCATTTGTTTAAGACCTGTCCTAAGGGAAAGTTCTCCTATGCCTCTGCTGCCAGTGCGCCGGGACCTCCACCTCCTCCATATGCCCCGCGCACTATAGCAGGCCCATCTGATGCACGCCAGGATGTCACGGACTCTGAGGTTTTGGGGTTTATTGATGGTCTTGAGATCCGGCGATGTGGGGTGTCTCAGGGGACTGATGAGGACAATGCGGAGGCATATGGTGCAGACCCCTCGGACCCAGAGTTTGACTCTGCTCTGCAGTCTCCACAAGTGGAAGAGGTGGATGAGGCAGAACGTGTGGAAACCCTGCGCCTTAAACAAGAGGCCTTAGCTAGAAAGGCGCAGCGCGCAAACGATGCTTCACAGTCTGCCTCGGGTGTGGTTCCCACTCCAGGTGTAAGCCAGGCACCCTCCACTCCTGAGGCTTCACTTACAGTTGTGCCTGAGACAATCCCTTCGGTCATTTCTCCCACAGTGCAGTCTGCTCCGAAGCCACAACGTTCGGTGAAAGTGGTAAAATCAGCAGGCAAAACCTCAGTGTTAAAAAAAGCCCAGCCTGCGGTAGTCCAGCAAAAGGAGAAAGAAATGGACCATAGTGGCTGGTCTACATATACGTCAAATAAGCGGAAAACCCGTACATCTCAAAATGTAGTGGATTCCTCCTGTTCTACAGGTGCTAAGCGTCGTACCTCCTCTCTGGATCGCTTTTCTGGAGGGGGATGGTTTGACGCTCTTCTACACCTCTCTGACTCAGAGGAGGTTATTCAGGACATAGCCCAGGTTCTAGAAATTTCTGATAGTCCAGAGCTGGATCTGGAGTGCACGCCGAACTTGGAGGCCCTTTTTCGGCGTCCACTCTCCAGAGTTCAGCAGAAGTTGCCAGGGTAGAAGATGATGATTCTGGGGCCCATGTTCCACTTTAAACAGTATGACTGGTTGTTCTCTCCTAATCATAATGGCCATATCCCTAGCCTCTTGTAATGTGAGAGGTTTGGGGACAGCTTTGCGTAGGAACACAGTCCTTGATTATTTTGCACATACACGTTTTGATGTCATTTGCTTGCAAGAATGTTTTCTTCCTTATCAACCGAAATATTCTTCCTTGCAGCAACATTGGCCCTATGGACCCTCGGCGTGGTCTGGAGGTGCCAACAGGAATGATGGGGTCGTTGTTCTTTTCCAGCATAAGCATTGGCAAATCACGGAGGAAAAAATCTTATGGCCCGGACGGGCTATATTATTGTCTGTTTTGATGGATGGTTTGCCGCTCAAAATATGTGCTGTATATGCTCCTGCCCTTAAACCAGAAAGGGAGCAGTTGTTTCATCTTATTAAACCATTTCTTGCAGGTGCCACGCCAACCCTTCTGGTGGGGATTTTAATTGTATTCTGCATTCCAAAGACCGACAGGGTGCACAGGCAACCTATACTTTGGATGTGACTTCAAAACTGCTGTTATCCCTTGTTCATGATTTAGACTTTTATGATACTTATAGGAAGCACCATCCTCCTGGTTCTGGCTTCACGTGGGAGGTGGATCATGGGAATGCCCGCTCCCGTCTAGACTTTGTATTTGCATCCAAAACTTTAAGCGCTGACAAATGCAGTCTCACACCAGTCCCCTTCTCGGATCACCAGGTTCTGGCTGTCTGGCTCACACCACCAGGCCGGCCTCAAAGGGGCCCTGGCTTTTGGAGATATAATAATGACCTGCTCCAAGACGAACTCTTTTGTGCTCGGTATGTCAAGCGATACCATACATGGGCTGCACAGCAAAATCGTTTCTCAACTAAAAATAAATGGTGGTGTTGGGTCAAACATAAAACAAAACTGTTTTTTCAGGAACAAGGCCGGCTTAAACGCCGCATTGAATGGGATGCCTACCAGAAGCTACATCGCCGCCTCATCCTTCTCCAGCAATTGGGTGCGGCGGGGAAAGATGTGAAAGAGGAAACTCGTTTAGTTACGCTGGACATGAATACTTGGTTGGCAAAAGAAATAAAGCCACAATATTTCATTCTAGGGTCCAATACTACCAGGAGAATGAAAAATGTACATCTTTCTTTTTAAGCAGGCGAAATCTTCCCATAAATTACTCACTACACTCCGTGATCAACATTGTACCATTTTGCACGGCACTGAGCATTGTAAACAGATCGCTTTTGATTTTTATTCTTGTATGTATGCTGCACCCTCTACTACTTCTTCTTTTCAGGATATGGAAGAATATTGTTCTGGACTGGAAGGAGGTCTCACTACAGATCAAATCACTCTCTTGGGGCAACCCTTTGATGGGGAAGAATTTCTGTCAGCCTTGCAGTCTTCCCCCAGAGGTTCTAGCCCTGGCATTGATGGGCTTACATGGGAATTTTATCGTAAATTTTGGGCCTTGTTGTGTCTTGACTATATGGCAGTTGTGCATGAAGGCTTTACTAATAATACCTTTTCTGCAGACTTCTCAGCCGGTATCATCACTCTGTTGTATAAAAAGGGGGACGAGACCTCATTGCAAAATTGGAGGCCTATATCTCTCCTGAACGTTGATTACAAGCTTATAGCTAAGGTGCTGGCACGCCGCCTTCGAGGAGTTATGCATTCTTGCATTCACCAAGACCAAGCTTGCGCCATCAGAAGGCGCACTATTGTATACAGCCTGGTGACCTTGCGTGATGCTTTATGGTACAATCAGGAGAGGGGCCTTCCTCTGGGTCTTTTGATCCTGGATTTCCATAAGGCTTTTGATAAAGTTTGGCATGATTTTTTGTTTTTGATCTTAACAAAAATGAATGTTCCCCCTGCTTTTGTTCACATGATCCGCACCTCGTATCATGGTGCTTACAGCCAAGTGAGTATCAATGGATTCCATACCACTGCATTTCCTATACACACTGGAGTCTGTCAAGGATGCCCCATGTCTCCCATTCTGTTTGTTTGTGTGCTCGAGCCTTTTTTGTGTAAACTCAGAAAGGACAAACTGATCAAAGGTGTTTTTGTTCCTGGCGGCTCTGGGGTCCCCACCAAGGTTACCGCCTACATGGATGATGTCACTGTATTATGTCCTGCCACCGCTTCTGTGTGCAGGAGCCTTTTACAGGCCTCTCTCTTTCAGGAGGTATCAGGGTTGAGACTGAACATGGGAAAGAGTGTTTGTCTGACCACTGGTCCTTGGGATCGGCTGGCGCACCTTCCACTCACTGTTACCACCGAACCTATTAAGATTTTGGGGGTCTATTTTGGGGCGCAAGGGCATGTGGAGAGGAATTGGGACGAAGTCCACGCTAAGATTTTAAAAAAGCTCTGTCTCTGGTCTTTGCGTAAACTTACACTGGAAGGAAAAGTTTTAGTTATTAAAGCAGTTTTGTTTCCTCTGTTGTTGAATCTTGCTATGGTTTTCCCTCCACACCACCGTACCTTGCAGAAAATTCAAAAAATGATTTTTACTTTCCTCTGGAGTTCTAAGATGGAAAAGCTCAGTCGTGGCAAAGTTTGTAAAACATGGAAGAATGGGGGAAAAAGTTTACCTGATCTTAAAACCTTTTTGTTCTCTAAGTTATTATGTTATGTAGTATCCCGTACTGATGAAGATCTTGTTTCAGTGCCTGCTTTATTCACCCGTTATTTTTAGGAGCCATGTTGCGACGTTTTGGACTCTTTGCACCTTCTAACCTGTACCCCTTGGCAACCATTGTCCCACCTTACTACAAGGGGTTTCGCTCCTTTTGCAGACTTTGGACACTGAACTTTTTGACCGGGATGTATGTATTCACCCCACTAGACTGAAGCAGGAACTCCGGAAGCAAGAGCAACCTGTTGTGTTGAATACCCTGTCCGAACCGCAATCCTTGCGAGTGTGGAAAATGGTAGGACACAAGGACATTACTCACAGTCAGCGTGATCTGGCCTGGATGGCTGTGCATGGCTGTCTTCCGGTGAAAACCTTTCAGCATCGGCGAGGATTGGCCCCCACAGCATGTTGCCCACGCATCAGATGTGGTAATGAAGAGACTGTTTATCATTCGCTGTGGGGTTGCCTCTATGCCAAGGAGTTTTGGACCTTATTACAGCCTTTCCTGTTGCATATTGCAGGTATTTCTGCTTTATCTTTCCACGCCCTGCTCTATGGACAAGGTCTTTCTGCTCAGCGTCCTCCCACGGGTTGGCGGCTTTTCAACTCTGCTAAAGAGGCTCTCTGGGATGCACGTAATTTACTTCTCTATCTCCACAAAGATATGGACACCAAAGCCTGTCGCAATCTTTTTCTAGATAAACTTATGACTTATGTTCATATAGACCGTGCCACCTTAGGCCTAGAAGACGCTAATACGTTGTGGCAGATTACAAATTGGAAAGGTTGGGTCACTTAAAAACTGTTTTTTTTTTTGTTTTTTTTTCTTTCTCTGCCTTTGCCACCAGGCTACCAGGATTGGCATTTATATAGGCCATCAATAAAACTTCTTAGTACATTTTTTGGGAGGGATGGATAATGCACCATGATGATTACGACCATGCTTTTTCACATGCTTTTTTGTATCCTTGTACTTCTTATGACCATTGTTTCATTGTAACTATGTAAGTGTGCCTTTATCAAACTAATAAAGGTTTTGAAACAATATAAAGACAGAGATAGTTATTTTATCTTAACTTGCACTGTGCAATATGCTTTTGGCAATTATTATATGGTGCAGTCAAACACACAGCTACGCACTACGCAATTTGCATAGCTAAGTGTAGTTCAAAATGTACTTCACGTAGTGAAGTGCTACTACTAAGCCTGTGCGTAGTTTGCGTAGTAGCACTTCACGTAGCTACGTGAAATACAGCTTCAACTACACGTAGCTATGCAAATTGCATAGTACGAAGCTGTGTGTTGACTGCACTGTACAATAATTACCAAAAGCATCTTGTACAGTACAAGTTAAGATAAAATAAATATTTCTGTCTTTATATGCTAAAAATGCATATAGTCATTTCACTAAAGTGAAAACAAAAACTTAACAAGCAGTGAGAGAGGTGATGATTTTGGTATCCTCGCTAACTTAGGGAGAGAACCAAGCAGATGTCTTGAAAACAAAAAGCACATCTTATTGAACGATTCGGTGGTGGTCCCATCCTCTTAGGACCACCCCAAGCACAGTTATTGGCAAAAATACAATCCCAACCAAAGGCCCTGCAAAGCATTATGGGACGAGATTAGCAGTGGGCAGTGAATATTATAGTATCCAATATCAAAATAATTCTACAAAGAGCTGCAGTTCCACTAGTCGTTACTAGGTGTCCCTCACGAGTCAAATGCAAAAGCTTCATGAAAGGTTTTCAATACTTTTGCATTTGACTCGTGAGGGACATCTTGTAACGACTAGTGGAACTGCAGCTTGATGTATTAATAATTTCAATGCTTTTGCATTTGACTCGTGAGGGACACCTAGTAACGACTAGTTGAACTGCAGCTCTTTGTAGAATTATTTTGATATTGGACACTATAATATTCACTGCCCACTGCTAATCTCGTCCCATAATGCTTTGCAGGGCCTTTGGTTGGGATTCTATTTTTGCCCATAACTGTGCTTGGGGTGGTCCTAGGAGGAAGGGACCACCATTGAATCGTTCACATGATATGCTTTTTGTGTTCAAGGCATCTGCTTGGTCCTCCCCTAGGTTAGGGGGACTCCAAAATCATCACCTCTCTCATTGCTTGATATTTTATTGTCAAAATTCATTTTTGTGATTTGGTTATATGCTTTATAGCATAAAAAATTGCTTTATGAAAGCATTTGAAGGAGTTTATTATTCTCCTGCTATGCTACGTTGATTAGCACAGTTATTCACTCTGCTACGTGCAATTTGCGTAGTGCGTAGTAGCACAAACTTTGCATGCTTTGTGAGCGTAGAAAAGTATTATGCCCAGGGTTAGCTACTACGCAAACTACGCCCAGGGTTACTCTGCAGCACTTGCACTCACTCCCATCTCCAATATCTATATGAGCAAGACCGGAGGTGGGGAGTTCTTCTCATACATGGCAGGCTACACCTGGAACTACCTCCCCCAGCATATTAGGTTAGCTGCGTCAAATATTACTTTGAACTGTACACCTGACACAAGTTCACAACTCACCCTGCACTCACACGAGCACTACTACACTCTTCCATTACTCACACAGCTCACCCTCCAGTCATATGAAGACACTGATGGCCCCGCTGTCACATGCGCACACCACTCACCCTGCACTCATTAAGCACGTTTCACTCAGCAATCACACTGCTAAGCACACACTCACACCACTCACCATCACCCAGCACTTACAAGGGCCCACCTCTCACACAGCACACTTTAAATTACACAACAATCGTAAACATGCACATATGTTGACAAATGCACCCAAAGAATATCTGGTCTTACCATAATACTATATACCTATTCCGTTCTATCCGCAACTATAGAGCCAGTGCAAGAGGGAAGTGGGTGCAGGAGCTTATGTAGGTGGGAAAATCAGTCATAGTCTGTGGTAATGACCCGGGAGGGAGTGGCGATTTGGTACTGGAGGGGAAAGCAGGTGAAGGTGAAGGAGGGGCCAAGAACAACAGGGTAAGAGTGAAGCACTGCATCTGAGGCTATGGGCTATTGCACAAATTGAGCGGGAACTGCAGGGTAAGACTTTAGTGTGGGTGGGCATTGGTTGTAGTTGTACTTGTTGGTCCTGTTGGCCTTCATAATGCCTCCAATGAAGCAAGGAAGTGTATGGAGAACTGGGGGCTCACCCATGGCCAGACCTGATTTGGCAGCTTCTGAAGACACGGGATATTTATTAGGAAATGATGCAGCACTGCGAGCTATTTTTCAGCCCTGTGCTGCGTCATATAAAAAAAATGCACCATTAAATAATAATGGGGTTCTCCCAGAAAACGTCTAAGGACCTGGGAATCAGTACAGTATGAACAACACTTGGTCCTGACGTATTTAGAACCCACCTCAGGGGTGTGGAACCAGAGCATTTAATTCAAACGGTCATACAGAAAACTATCCAATCTTCATTCAGTCATTAAGACAATAGGCAGTTGTCAAGAAACGGGTGAAGAAAGAGGTGCTCATATGTGGTGAGAACGTGAAAAAGTACAGAACAAATCAAAGAAGGTAAAGAAACATTAGTATCAAAATGTATATACACAACATTGGTTGGAATAGATTCGCATTAAGCTGAACCAATATTAGGCCTGTATAGATTATTGCTCCACTATCATTTTCCAATAGATTGCCTCTGCGCATTAAGCAGGGGTCAAGAACAGTAGTATTCCAGGCCAAAAGAGGAAATTTTCGACGTTTCGACCCGTCTTCCGCGATAAGGTTAATTTGGGTCTTCATGTGGGTCTTCATCAGGACATGTGGACAACCTAAGTGCGATAACAATATAATTAGGACCGATCTCCCTGTTATATTGGGTTATTGGAAACAAAGAGAACTGCAAGGACACTGACCGTGAAGTTAACCAGGGCATTCCATCAAGTGTATGTTGCCCAAGACGGATCTAAATCCTAATCGTAGGAACTGCAAATGGGTAGTCTGAAAGAATCAATGGATCCAAATTAGTGTGCTATACTGTGATTTGCACGACTGGTCTATATAGTTTGGAATATAATGAAAAGCGTACCCCCAGATCAGTGGGGTTTTGACAAACAGGTATCAATCTAGAAGGCTTGACATTTCAAAGAATGTGCAGTCATATTAATCAAGCCCCATGCTTCCCTTGAAGAGGAAATAGGTATAGCTTCCTTAAAAAACAGAACAATCAATTTTCTTTTTTTACTGTGAGCATGTTTCTTGAAAACATGATATGGAAGGACCTGGACTGTATGCCCGCAATATTCCAGTACAAAATGTTTAACATCACCTCATCAGTAGGTAAAGTGACCACAGGGGTAGACCCCATGGTTCACATAACATGTGTATTTGTAAAGCACACGTTCACCCAGAAGTATCTTGGCACTGAATAACAGATGTTTATTGTTACCCAACTCAATGGTACTCATTTTATCGACCTCAGATGGATGAAAGGCTGGGTGGACCCACCGGGATTTGAACCTGTGACCATGAGATTGAACAAAGGCCCCTGCAATGGACGCATTAGTCCACTGAGCCACCAGACCCAGCAGAGACAAAGTATTGTTCAAGTTAAATCAAGTGTTGAGAGTGCATCAAATCTATCAAATGTTGAAGCACGATCATTCTGATTGAAAACAATTGAAAGGAGGGAAAAGTAGACAAATGCGACTGGCTAACCTTATAGGTCAAAATATCCCACTTGTGCAGCTCCCAGTCAAAAGATTTAGGGGCAGATTTATCATAGTGTTTCTTTGCCCTTGCGTGACACAAGGTAATGCAAGGGCAACGGCACACTAAAGTCAAATTTACCGAGCGACGCAAGGCCACGTTGGGTGGTCCTGCAATGCTGGGTAAATCTGGAGTAACGCAAGGCAGCGCAAGTCACTGCTTGCGTTAATCTGCATGGTGGGGGCATTCCTTGGGTGGAGCGTGGGTGTTCCCATGCATCCACCCATGGAATTTGGTTCATTCCCAAATGTACCAAGAGTGGTAGACCTGGGAATGTGTCAAAATGCTACACCTTCCCTGGGGAGGCATAACAAGGAGAAATATGTTCATTTCTTCTTGTCTTTTTCCTCCAGAACGCAGCACATGTAGACAGAGGAAAAAGCCTCAGGGGATTGCTTTTGTGCGGAAAAGTGTCCCATCCTGCACAAAAACAATCCTGCCTGCAATGCAGACACCCTTGCACCACAGCACAATGGTGCCTGCGCTGGCACAAAGCAACACATTGTGCACCAGCACAAGGACAGGAGAGGAAAGTGGCATTTAATGTTAAATATGGTGCATTCCAGGGGCGTGGCCTGGCAAGATGGCCGCTCGGATGCTTTGAGCACAAGCTCCGTCGCCCCAGTGAATTATCCTATGGCATCCTCCCTGCAAGAACATCGAAAGGCACACCATCTGAGCCCCATGGACTCCTGAAACTGAGTGCTATATCCTGATACCTCTTAATAGGAGTTTTGAGAGCTTGATCCAGCCGTATTTTAGCCCTGGTGGTTTGTGCTGCCGCCCAGAGGCCGCATCAGAAAATGTCATAGACGGGGCCACTGCCGGAGGTGAAGGATGGTGGCAGTGAAGCGGAGCGGTGACTGCTGACTCCCTGGCTGTCTGTGGGACTCCTGTGGTACCTGGGAGGAGAGAAGGTGATCGAGAGCTGGGTCACTGGTGGGCTGTGGACGTGCTGCCGGGACTCCGAGGTAAGAGAACCAGTGCTGTCTTGGCCCAGAGCAGCAGAGCTGTAGCAGTGTGACTTGCCCCCTCCCTGAAACAACAACCGGAGGTGGCCTGATCCCCCTGTGACCACTGCTGACAACAGTGGGCCCGAAGAGTGGTGTGTGGGGCTCTCCCCACGCATCATAGGCCCAGGATGGACGACGACATCCCTGGAGCTGGACCATCAGCGCTCTTGCAGTGGGGAGCGGTGTGACAGCTGCTGATTCCCCCTGAGCCATGGAGGGAAGTTTGTGGTGCCCGGGAGGAGAGGAAGTGATTGAAGGGCCCACAGCGGACAGATGAGGTTGATGGAGGGCTGGGGGTGTGCCGTCAGGACCCTAAGTCGTGAGGGCCCACGCCACTTCGGCCTGAGGAGGCAGAGCTGTGATGGTGGGTCCCGCCACAAAACCGGGAGACATCTTGACCCCCCCAAGGATAGTGTGGGCTTGAAATGCAGTGAGAGAGGCAGCGAAGGGTCCTGAGAGCACAGAAGCTGTACCGCGGTACCGCCGGGCCACACGTGGGTCGGCGGTGGCAGATTGCAGATACTGAACAAGCCTAGGGGTGACAGGACCATGATCGAACACAGACGGTGAGCCGGGAGTGGGCAACTGGGATCGCCCTAGTGTTTGGAATTGGGCAGACTGGGCCTAGTATGCAACCATAATAGCACTGACAGTGCGTCTTGCTGGGGGAGCAGGGACCTGACATTGGACCCCCGCGCATCATAAGCCTCATAAATGCTAGGAGGCAGTTATGCTGCATGGAGCAGAGTGTGAAGTAGAAAAGCGGTGACCCTGTGTCACCTACGATGGCCTGACACTTCCAACAGGGAACAACAGGCAAGACTTACCGTGACATGGGACTGGTGGCCTCAGGGGTGTACTGGACTGGTGGTCCAGAAGATGCCTACAGAACTGGGTGCACTTAGGAAACTGGCAAGGCGGCGGGGAAATGGGGAAGGGAGTGACAACACCCCCGCCCGCCTCCCCAGTACTGGGAAAACACTTGGGGGCATATTTACAGGAAAATGGTGAAGCGAAGTGTCGCAAGCAATTTAACTGCGCCGAGCTGCATCATTTTATAAGTGCAGGAATGCGCCGTATTTACAACAATACTGCACATTCCTGTACTCACCGCTATGCCGGCGTACAAAAAGCAGCCTAGCGCCAGCGAAGGCACCCTTGCACCATGGTGCAGGGATGATTGTTGTTGTGCAGAAAGAGACACCTTCCTGTTTAAAAACAATAATAATGGCTTTTTGATCCTTCTATGTGTGATGTAGAATGCAGCACACATAGAAAGAAGCAAAAATGAGGAGAAATAAAAGTATTTCTCCTCGTTGTGCCACTCTAATGCCTCCCCTGGGAAGGCGTACGTTTTTGGCGCTGTCTCAGATTTACAGACCGTTGTAAATTTGGATCAGTGTCAAAATGCTGAGGGTGTTGCATGGGAACGCCCACTGCAACACCCATTATGCACCCCTTTAAGGCAGAAAACTACATTGAGGAGGACCATATTTACAAGGTGGCATTTGGCCACGCAAAGTGGCTTAGCACTGCCTTGTGAATATGGAGCAGGGCACAGCGCCACCGGAGCATCGCAAAAGTGACTCTCCAGTGGCGCAATGCCCTTGTAAATATGCCCATTGGTCTGAACTGCACCAGGCAATGAGATGATATTGATGAGTCTGTGGGGCTGGCATACTGAGATGGAGGGGTTCCATTACACATGATGAAATACACCCCTAGAGAGAGGGGGCCGGATGTGGTCAGCCACTGGCCTGCAGTACGCCCTGGAAGTAGTTGGAGGCACAGTTGGGCAGGCTGCGACTATGGTGGGCCTGCACACCAGAGGAACAGAGCACCACCAGAGGAGCCTCAACGAGGTGACCAGAAGCTATGGGGTACCGACTGTGACCCCTTAGGACGCAAGTGAGTGTGCACCACAAGTGACACTGGGTGAGTGTGCCAACGTCAATTGCAGGCAAACCAGCGGTAGATGGTGTGGGGCACCTTGGAACCAGCTATGAAGAAGGATAAAGCACCCAAAAGTCAGCAAAGAAATACGCTCACCCAGTATGCATTGCCCAGGGTCTGCCACAATGCACCACCTGCCAGACGGGCACCCAAGAGCCGGAAATGAAGGGGGAACTGATGGAGGAAATACAGGGGTCCCGCACCATACTGGAAGGCAAGATAGACACGGTGGCCATTGAGGTGGGACTCCTATGCGCAGACCTCTGCAAAGTGTTGGAGACAGTGACAGTACATGAGCAAACGACTGGCGGCTTGGACCAGGATGTTGCCACCCTCAAGGAAAAAATTGTGAAACTGACGGCCACAGCAAAGATGCTGGAAGACAGGGTGGAGGACGCAGAGGGACGGTTCCATCATAACAACCTGCGGCTAGTGGGGTTTCTGGAAAGAGCAGAAGACAATTCAGTGGAATCCTTCCTAGAAAACTGGATCCACAACACCCTCAGGCTTGAAGGTCTATCCCACATGTTCATGGTGGAGCGAGCACATAGAACGCTGGAGATGCGCCCTCAACCAGGGGCCCCACCGAAAGTCCAGATAGCACTGATTTTTAACTACAGTAACAGGGACTGCATCCCGGGAAGCGGGAACCCTACATTCTGAAAATCACAATACTGCTACCTTCTCAGATTATACCCGGAAAGTACAGTACCAGAGAAAGTCATTCACAGAAGTCAAGAAGAAACTTAGGATAATGGGGCTTTCATACATGCTGCTGTTCCCCGAAGGGTAGGACTAATTTCTTTAATCGCCTAAAGGATGTTTGGGCCTGGCTCGAACAATGGGGCAAAGTGCCACATGAAGAGCAGGGACCCTGTGAACTGGTCGGGGAGACGGGGCGTAACGGAGAGCCACCCCATGGAGCATATCACAGAGACAGTCGACGGCAGGAGGCGATATCGAATCCCGGATTGAGGTCCAGGAGGATGGCACGCTCGCAGATGTGCTGATGGAAGACACTGGCCTACCACCACATAGAGCAACAGGGAGGATGGCATACTCCCAACTCCATCAGGAACTACAGAATCATAGACTGGTTGACATGGCCAACTGACATTTGGTGGGACTATCTGGACGTGCTCCTGGTATGTAAGTACATCGGGGTTGAAGGGGAGCATGGGCCGAAGAAGCTGTGGGGTACTCTGGACCTTGCGGTAATAGAGAACTCAGTTTGATCAATAAGGGATATTTGGTGATCACTGCTGCTGCATCTTGGCTCCTGTGGGGATAACCATTTAGGGCACTGTTAGGGCAGCCAGGGCAAGCCCTGACGTGGAACTCTGCCCTTACTGGGGTGGGGAAAGCGCTGGTATCTCTCGCTTCTGCACGTCGGGGGTAAAGTTCAGTTTACTGTGCGAGGGTTTGGGACTGCAGTAAAGAGACAGTGCCAACCAGTTGGATCACAGTGGGGAAGTTGGCGGGGACATGTGCTCATTTGACACAAGATGGTCGATGATCACAATTGTTTTGTTTATTGTCATAGTAAGATTGTCCGCAGTGGGAATGGGGCGCCTGTAGTTGTTTTAGTAATAGTATGTCATGCTATGCTATGTTCGACTGATGCCTGCGAAGATGCGGGGTGGTAAGAGGGGAAGGTCTGCCTTCTGGGGAGACAGTACAGCAGCTTCCACCATACTTAGAGGTGTTTGGGGAGGTAACGGGTCTGTTTATTGATAGGAGGAAGTCACTGTTGTTTCCCTGGGGACACTGGAGGGGCGCCTGAGATGAACTTGGCCCCTCTGGGGCTGCACTGGGAGACGACCTCCTTTAGGTATCTTGGCATCATGGTGGGCCATTCTGTAGGGGACCAGGGACAGCCTTGTATTGAACCACTAGTGGAAGGACTAACTTAGTCCGTTAGTTTCTAGAACACATTAACGCTTTCCACGACCACGATGGGGAGAGTTGAGGTGTTGAAAATGGTGTTGCTCCCCAGGTGCTTATACATATTCCAGAATGTACACTCTCTGCGCTACTGTGCGGATTGTTTGAGACACTAGACATCTTAATGATTTCCCTAGTGTGGGCTGGAAAGAGGAGCCGGGCTGCACTCCTCCAATTTAAAAGCGACATAATTCGGGTGGAATGGGCATTCCAGACCTAGAACTTCACTATTATGCATCCAAACTGCAACACGCTGCTCAATGGGCGTCTGGAGACAACAAATGGGAGATGAGGCTACTCTGCGGTACCTTGATGGAACTGCTCATGCGCGGATCCCGTGCTCTGCCTGATGCCCTGTAACTGGTTGGGCAGGTGGCAGAAGTATGGGAGCGGATGGTCACAAGGGTGTTCAAAAGACCGTCCTTCGCTGGGGAGCTGGATATATGGACACTGCTTCCATTTAGACAAATTGAGGAAGACATGGCCGTAGCAAGATGGAGGGAGAGGGGTTGCAAAACGCTGGGTAACATCTAATCAGGGGAGGCGTTCCTCACCTTTGCGGAGGCACGAGAGACGTTTGTGGTGGGGGTGGATGGGTCAATTCCTCCAGTAAACTAAAGTGGCGAACACGGCACAAGAGATCTTCACGGAGTACCCGAACACCTCCCGGGTGACGGACACCCTGCACCTAGTGCTAACGGCCAGGTCGATGAGACACATGGTGACGCAACTATACAAGACACTCATAGCGGATAGGGTCTGGACTAGCCTGTGGCATGGCGAGCATGATAGGAGTAGCAAGCAGCACCCCTTACTGATCTGGAATGGAGCTAGTGAAGACAGTTTCATGCAATGCTAGTTTTAAATTGACCCACTTCAACTATCTGCATCGCAAGTACCTAACACCGGTCAAACTCAGCAGGATGTACACAGGTAGAGTGGTGATTGTCCCAGGTGTGGGGGAGGGGGAGGATCCTTCTTGCATATGGCATGGGAGCACCCGAGAGTTCACGATTATTGGCAGTGGGTGGTAGCGAAGCTAAGGGAAGTGACAGCGTTCGTACTTGAGGAATCACCCCTGGTGAATCGGGAAGGGATTGATGAACTGGCTACGCATTCACATGGCACAGAGTCCTCTAACACTCAAAGACACAATAAGGAGAGTATAGGGACGGCAGTGCCCATGGCTGGTACACAGTGAGCAAGGAGATTCAGGATGGATTGAATGAAAAAGTCCCACAGAAAACGAGAATGGGGGGATAAGCAGGGCTGCACAGTGAATAGTAGCGGCGAACAAAATAAAAGTAACAACAGGCATCCCTTGGGTGGGGATTGACTGAAGAGAGGAGTGAAATTGGTTTCTTGTACTGTACCGTTGATGAAGCTACAACTGCATATTGACTGTACCAATTTATGTTCTTGATGTTATTTTTATCGTTAATCTTGTTCTGCTCATCGGTGGAGAAGCACATGCATGTGCGTGTTACTGATGCAATATTTTGTACTGCCCCATAATGGGCAAACTGCTGACCAATAACTAATAAAAAGATAAACATGGCACATTCCTGCCCTCTCCCTTTCACGCAGCGCAGAGAGGTCTTTTGCTGTGTTGCATGAAAGTTTGATAAATCTGGGCCTTAGTATCCGGCCAATCCAGGAACCACACCTGCCCATGATGATATGCTGGTAGATGGAATCCCCGCCAATCTGGCAATGAAACCAAACCACCACCTCGTGTTTCAGCGGAGTATGATTTTTAAAGCGGTTTCCACTCAAGGGTGGAACATTAGACAAAACTAAGACAAACGGAGTAGCTTCAGGGGGAGGTGAATAGAAGGAAGGAATTTAGGAGCAGGAGTTGATATAGGGTTAGAAGGAATGTTATTAGAAAACACAGAACTGGGGACAGACAGAGGAGCATCAGGAAGCGGAGATGACTGTCGAGAGTGAGGTATGGCACACGAAAGGACTTCGGATTCTTTAGGCTGGGACTGTTCACCCGGGAGCGTTGAGGAGCACCATTACGATGAAGAAGCAGTTTTGTCAAAGCAGAAGTTAGAAAGTAACTGCTTCAACAAGGGAGCTATCGATTCTAGGTGCTCTGAAGGGACAATTAGAGCCATATAACAGTGATAATGATCGATAACACAAGCGATAGAAATCTAAGAGGTATTAGTTTAAATTACAACCCGCCTCTTATTAGCAATAGGGGAGGTTCATAGTGAATTTCAAGAAACTTAAGCAACACAGAAATTTCAGTTCCAATTACAGCCATCCACTTATTGACAGATTCAAAGGAGTTTGAAATTAGAGTCTCAATTGTGCTAAAAATAAATCATTTAAAGTATGTTGGGTACGATTTTTACGTATTGACAAACCTTTGAAGGTTCCCAAGATTAGTAAACTCCTTCTTATTCAAGCTATTTGGTTTTTACCTGAATCATTTTTATTCGCAAGGGGAAAGATACCTGAGAATCTTGGGCAGCGGGGTATATCAGCCTCTATCATTGGAGGTTGATAAGATGTGCAGGGATTGGATGGGAAAGTATGAGTAATGCCAGTAAGTGAAATAATACCAGCCGGGGAAATGGCGCGACGGGACTCTAACGGAGCAGAATGTAGATTCTCCTAGAATTAATGAAGGAAAGTCTTAATTTTATTAAATACACAGAGGAGTGTATTATGCTTTCTAATCTTGCTGTAAATTAAACAGCCGCAGTCAAGAACATTAAAGAAACTAAAAGTCCCATCAAGCTTAGCAACAATAAGTCAACGGGAGTTAAAGAGTAGTTCTTACATTAGCCAATCAGGTCCATAGAACCCCATTAATACATTTCTTGACCACGAACACTCCTTTTCTCTTGAGCGAGAAGTCATGAAGAATTATGGAAAACAGGCAGAATGAGAAACACAATAGCAATAGCTAAAATAAATGTTAACATTTCTTGAGAAAAGTCTATGGGGCATATCAGCAAGGGCTTTATCTCAGTTTTTCTGGCTTTAAAAGCCAGAAAACGGAGATAAAACTATCGCCCTATCAACAAGAGGGTGCTAACATGCACAATCGCATGTTAGCACCCTTTTTCCTAACGCCTCCTTTGCATCTCCAATGAGATGCAAAGTGGGCGTTACTGGGCGTACCCTGGATGGACTACGTTGCAAATATCGCTGATGTTCACATCGCAATATTTACAAGGCAGCCCACATGATTTTAGCAGAGGTTAGATTTTGGCGAAAACTGCCGATTTCGCCAAAATCTAACGTCTGCTAAAATCCTGACTTAGCCATCCCTAACATAGGGGGTGGATTCTGCTGATACGACCACAGGGTCGTATCAGCAAGGTTATCGCCGTTTTGCAGGGAACATCGCTGGAAAACCAGCGATGTTCTATGCAAAACGGCGATTTCCCCGCTATCGCAGGAATCTTTATCACCTTGGAGATACGCGTTGCTAATAACGCGATATCTCCGCGATAAAAACCTGCGATAGCCGGCGTTAGGAAAATGAGCGCTAAGCACGCTTTGCAATAGTTATCGCAAAGCGTTGCTAATATGCCCCCAGAAGTCTTGACCCAGGATCAGAGAACGGAGTCTTCATAGTTAAGAAGATGGAAGGAAGATCTTAAAGAGGATGAAGTTGATTTGTTGATGTTGAGAAAATGCTCAGGACTTTTATGTGGAAGAGGATGTCGAAGGAGTAGGCACCGTAAGGATGGAAAAAACCACAATTGATATAAATGTTGCATAGGGATAATACTCGCCTCTGTGCCTTTAATAAAATTAAGACTTTCCTTCATAAATACTAGATAAAATCTACGGGGCATATTAGCAAGACCCAAGTTAAAATTATCGCCGTTTTAGCGGCAGGAAACTGCCGCTAAACGGCGATAATGGGCTTGCTAATATGCGTTATAGAATTCAATAGAAGCACATGTTAGATGTGCAGGACATCTAACCTGTGCTTCTATTGGAATTCTATAACGCATATTAGCAAGCCCATTATCGCCGTTTTAGCGGCAGTTTCCTGCCGCTAAAACGGCGATAATTTTAACGTGGGTCTTGCTAATATGCCCCTACATTTTATGGCAAGACTGGAGGCTCCTATCATGCTTGTCCAAAGCATACTTATTACACCGAAGCAACAGTGTGAACTGGTTTGAAAGAGAAAGTACAAAAAGTGTTATTATTTGACCAGTCAGCCGATCTCAGAATGTCCTCCAGGCGTGAACCTGCCCAAAAGGCTTTGGAAGCCATGGCTCCCCTGGACGAATGAGCCCCAAACATGGAAGTTTCTATAACAGAAAGGGACATAACCCATCTAACCCAACCGGCAGGAGTATGAAAAGAAACTGGTTTGTGAGGTTTTCTGATGAATGTAAGATGCTGAGAGTCCAAGGACATTCTGAGAAGGTTGGTTTTTGTTCGCATGTTTTCAAACAAGTACCTACACACAGTTTAGGCTGATTTGGGGAATTAGAATAAAACACAGTTGTTAGATTCGTCTTTGTATGCTTCATTATGTTAATGTAGCGCAGGGTTTACATCTGCCTAGATGCGTCACTTTGTAAATATGGCACAGTGTGGCGTATTTGTTTACACTGCCGCAGCGTCACAAAAAGTGACACAACTGCGACTTAAGGGCCTCATAAATATGGCCCTTTGAGGATAACATCTGCTGAAAAGGGATCGATAGATTTGCCCACAAACCAGCCTGACCAAACAGACCAGGCTGATTTGCAGGCCTTGGTAGTACCTGGGGCCCAGGATTTGTTTATATATACGGCACTTCCGACGAAATGCCTGGATTAGATTGGGATGACCCGCTACTTTCCAGAGAGAAAGAATGAGAGAGTTGTCTTGTACAAGATTGTGTCTGGGTCCTTGCAGGTCCAAGAGGAGGTTGGGAAAAGAAGGTCACAGAATTGGATAATCCACCGTGAGTTCCAGAAGAGGAGGATACCATACCTGTGATTCCCAAAATGGAACAGCAATGACCAACATTGCTCTCTGTCTCCTGACTTGGGTTAACACTCTGTTGATCACCAGGAAAGGAGGGTATGCATAATTGACTCCTGGGGCCGTATTACACAAAGTGCTCCGGGGCGCAACAAGTGTTTGCGCCAGCGTTGCGCACCCCCCCGGAGCACTTTGGTATTACAGAAGGGGCCACAGACGTTTTCGCAGCCCCTTCTGTAATACCGATAGCACTGGAGCACATAAAGCACCAGTGCTATCTTCAGAGGGCGTTCCCTAATTTACATGGGGGCATGGCCCCATGCAAATGAGGGAATACCTCTGTCTATGCGCCTGCGCCGTATAACAGACACGGGCGCAGAGGCAAAGAAGCTCTCAGGAGGCATACTGACAGTGCGCTACCTGATGGCAGCCCTCTGGATGGGTTGAAGGGGGGTCCCATGGACACCCCCAGACATCCCTTGCAGGCAGATGCAGTCACTGACCGCACCTGCCTGCATGGGGATCTCTAATTCCCTTTAAAAGTGCAGGCATGTTGCCGCCTGCACTGTGAAAACACGGAACGACTTCAAAGCAGCCGCTCCGTTTTTAAATGAATGCACTGCCCTGGGGGCAGTGCGACTCGCGGCTGCCCTGGGGGCAGCGCATTCATCATAATACAGAGCATACTCCTTCATTGCGCTGAGCGCACCTTTTAAAAGGTGCACCCAAAGCCATGAAGGAAAATGCGCCGCATGTATAATACGGCTACTAGAGTACAGTATTGAAGAAAATTATCTGTTGCAAGTGCTAACGGATCTGGTCTCCACGGTAAAACTGAGGAAGATGGGAGTTGAGCCTGGAAGCGAAGAGGTCTATTTGGAAAGGGGCCCATTTGGGCCAAAGATTGTTGAAAATAGAAGGATGAAGTCTCCAATCGCTTGAATGGTGAAGATAATGAGAATTCCAAACGGCGACTGAAATTCGAATCCCTGGAAGATATTCTGCACGAACTGAGATCTTGTGATCTAGACAAAATCCCCAAAAATGTTTTGCCAATTCCGCAAGAGGCTTGGAATACGTGCTCCCGAGGTGACTGATGTACCTTACTGCTGTAAGATTGTCCATCTGTAGAAGAACGGAACATTTTACCTTGTGTTCTGCAAAACTCTGGATTGCAAAGGAGCCTTCAAGCATCTCTAAAAAGCTTAAGTGCAATTTTGACTACGCAAAAGGCCATGTACCTCCAGTAGAGATCTGACCACATCGGGCACCCTAACCTGTCAGGCTTGCATCTGATTCTAATACAAGATCTGGGGCTGAAGCGAAATTGTCCTGCATTTCCAGGCATCTTAATGGTCAATCCACCATTGAAGCTCTAGGCAAAACTCGTGATCTAAACTTATGAGATCGGAGTAAGCTAAGCCTCTGTGAAGATGGTGAATTTTCACTTTTGAAGAGCTCAATAATGAAGAGGTCCAGGGAAGATGTCCTCCATGGAAGATGATAGAAAACCTACAATCCTTGCCAGAGATCCGAGAGAGATGTAAGACTTCTAAAGAGTTTGGGCAATTTCTGTTTTTATTAATTTTACTTTGGATAAGGGAAGGTGTAGAGTCGAAGTCTCCGAATTGATCAAGAACCCTAAGAATCCCATTTGTTTGGATGGAAAAAGAATAGATTTCTCCTTGTTCATGAGAAAACCCAGATCTTGTAAATGAGAACTAGTGATCTCAATTTGAGACTGAAGAGACTGGAAATGTTGATCCATTAGAAGGATGTCATCTAGATAGATGATTAATCTGATGAGATGTGCCACTACCGGTTTCATAATCTTTGTGAAGCTCTAAGGTGCTGATGACAGGCCGAAAGGTAGGGAGGAAAAATTATCATTTTTCTTTCCCTCTGAAACTGAAGATATTTCCTGAAGTTGTGGTATATTGGGATTGTTAAGTACGCATCCTGTAGATCTAGTCGAACTTTCAATCATTTTGTAATAATGAGTCTAAGAGATAGATAATAGTTTCCATCCTGAAATGATGATAAACGATAAAATGGTTGAAATCACTTAGATTTATGACGTCTCATCTTTTTGTTTTTCTTCTGAACAAAGAGCTGAGGAAACCCGAGAGATGAAGAAGGGTCTCTTGAATTCAGTGGCGGATGCCACAAACAAAGGTTGGTGGGGCGGATGGAGGGAATACTGGGGGCAGATTTACAAGGAACTGGCGCATCTGCATAGATATGTCAGTTTCCCTGCGCCAGCCCCAAATGTCCTTGCACCACCATGGATGCGCTGTATTTACAATACAGTGCTCCATGGTGCAAGGATAAACAGATGCGTTAGAAATTCTGATGCATCTGTTGGCCCAAAAGTGACACATTGCTGGAGTTGCTCATGAAAGTGACGCAACTCCAGCAATGCAACACAACAGATAGGTGAGTCCCATTCAAAATGCCCTGCCTCATTCCTTACGCCTGATCTGAGCAGGTTTAGGGATTCTGACGCAGTGAGGGCGTAGAGTGACGCAGTGAAATGTTGTAAATTTCACTGCGTCAGCTCTACATAGCTTTTTGCGTGGGAACGCCCACCCTGCATACATTATACCTGCCGCAGGTATAATGTGACGCAGGGCTTTACGTGACGCATCTCCCTATCTGCGTTACGTTGTAAATTGGCCACATTTTTACGACGCCGATGCGTCACAAAAGTGACGCAATGGCAGCGCAAAAGTGTCGCAAGGGGCATGTAAATCTGCCTCTGGGAGTGGGAGAGTGCAGGGTGTGTAAGTACTAATATATATTTAAAAAATAACTTGCCTGAAGCCGCCGGCCGCCTCTTGCGTTGTGCCTCCTTTCCTCTTCCTGGCCCCAGCAGACCCTGGGACAGACTCCCATCCAATCCCAGCGCAGGGATTGGCCTGAGTGGGCTGAAAAGACGCTCCGCTCAGGACAGGAAGTCTGTGGAGTTTCTCCAGCCTGGCTGTTCAATGCAGCCGGGCTGGAGAAACCTAAGTGCGCATGTGTATTTGGCCGGACTGAGACGGCCAGCCAAACACATATGCGCACTTAGGGAGTGGACATAGCACTCCTACTCCCAGGCCCTGCCCCGCCACTCCCTGTACAAGCTGGCTCAGAGCCGGCAAATGAAAAATAAAACGATGCTAGAACATTGTTTTATTTTTCATTTGCTGGCTCTGAGCCAGGCAGTGGGGCGATGCTTCTCCGCCATTGTGGAGGAGCCACCGATTCTTGAATTGCTGGTTTGTGTAGAAGAGCTGACATTTCCTCAAAGACCAAAGAAGACATTTTGGGGCATATTTACAAGCCCCTATCACCACCACAACGTCCCTTTCAGGCGATAGGGGCCTCGCCTTATTTACAAGGCAGGGTTAAGCCACTTAACATGGCTTAACGCTGCCTTGTAAATAAGGCACCCTTTCACGCTGATCAGGCTGGTGTATATCTTTCATTGCTGGATGTATATGAAAAATAAAGGATCTACTGAGAAAAGATATCAAGACTAAATGACTTATTGAAGGACTGTTTTTACTTAGAAGTAGTGCACCACTCCAATCTTCTTTGGTTTCTCTCTCTGCCCAGCAGTAGGCACCCACCGACGGCAGGTGCTGGAGTTGTGTGTGCACACTCATCAGGATATAGTTTCAATCACTAAGGGAACGTAGCAGGAAGTGCGGTTATTGTGTCCGCCGTTGTTTGCAACTTTTCACCCTTTCACGCTGTGTTTAGCGTGTAAGGAGCGTGCAATGGGTGTTGTGGTGGGCGTTCCCTGCAACACCCATTAATTTTGACGCTACTCCCTATTTACAAAGGTGGCGTAAATAGGAGGCAGCGCCAAAATTAAGACCAGGGGAAACCTGGTCTTACCCTGGCGAAACGAGGAGAAAAGCTTTATTTTTCCTCGTTTTTGCAGTTTCCATGTGTGCTGCCTTGTGCAGCACACATAGAAACAGCAAATTGCCTATGATTGTTTATGTGCAGGAAGGTCCCCCTTCCTGCACATAAACAATAATTTCCCCCAACGCAGACACCATTGCACTATGGTGCAAGGGTGTCTGCATTGGCGCTAGGCAGCTGAACTCAGCACCAGCGCTAGGGGAAACACAGGGGTGCGCTGCATTCTTGTGAATATGGCACATCCCTGCGTTTTCAGAATGGAGAGGCGTGGCTTTAGCAATGTTTGCTTAACGCCACACTTCTAAATTCTGTTGTAAATATGCCCCTCTGTTTGAAAATTTTAATGGAGCTGGATGATGAATCTGAAAAGGAATTGCATGGAGCTCTATAGAATAACCTTGGACTACACTCAATTGTCTGTTGTTATGGTACACCATTTTTTGAGGAAGAATCTCAAATGCACCCCTACAATATGAAGGCCATAAGGATGACTTACCTGTTAAGTTTGCACCTCTTTGAACTCTTGGCTTGTGGCTGTGGAAACTTCTGCTTCTTTTGGGGTAGAGCTGTGGTCTGAACTCCTGGTAATTGTAGTTGTTGGAGTCTCTGAAAGCTTGATTTCTATAGGAACGGCCGGCAAAGAGGTTCCTGCCTCTGCCGGCCTGGGCAAAATCTCATTGAGTAAAGACCTTTTTAAAGAAGTTTGGGCTTTATCCAGAGAAGCAAAGGTAGTGACATATTTGCGTAACTCCATAGATCCATAGTTGCCAAATTTTCAAATTTTGGATCTAATCTTAAGAGAAGTCCCTTCCTCCTCTCCTGAGTAATAGCCGAGTTGTCATTCCCCAATGAGCAGAAGGCCCTTTGCGTCCACATGGACAATCCCTCTGCATCAATTAACAGACTTTCCAATCTGGCTGACTCTGCTAGATCTAAAATGCGGGAGAGAGGGACTACAATGTTCAACATTTTGTCCTGCCAGGTTGACCATGCTTTGTCTACACTCTGCTTTGGATCTTTGCCAAATTTGGAGGAGAAAGTCAACTTTTGGGTCAATAGAGGGGGTCAAAGTGATATTGGAAGGCAACGACGGCCTGGGACATGCGGATTCTAAATTGGCTCTTGTCTGTTTATCTAATGGTAAGCGCAACTTACTGGAAATATATTCCTCAACATGGTCAGAAGGAAGTCATTCCGAAGAATGAGGCCGGATGGATTAGCTTAGGATCAAACATGGGGTGACCTTCTGAATCTAAAATTGCTTTTGAGTTAAAAGGATCACTTTGAGAAGTTATGTTAGACCTGGCATCATTGGCGCGGGTCTCCCTTCCTCTTTTCGCTTCCTATCTTTTATGTTGGCTGGATTTAGATGCTCTGGGCGCTGTGCCACTGCCAATCAGTGCCACAGCGCGAATGCTCCCTGTGTAAAGATGACTGTATGAATTGGGATAACCATAATTGGCTCGTTTGGTTTACCTGTCAGTCCCTAGTCTAAGTGCACTGTGTGTGCCCAGGGCTGGTAGACCAAATACTGCTGGTGGGCCTGCAGCGCTGATTTGCGCTACCCACCGAAGCAGCTTTTAAAGTATGTCTGTGTAGCATGTTCTAATAGCGAGTTACCCTCCATTTCACTGTTTACTATTGTGAGGCTATCCGTTCTCATAGGCCAGAATGGGCAGGCTGAGTATTACATTCCATAATCCTACCTGCCCCCAGGAACCTGATAGGAAATTCGAATTTGATATGTTTAAGCTCAGGACATTGAGATACATCTTTTAGTAAGGATCATTTGCATAGCCCGTGTTCGAAAATGCCTCTTCTAGAAACAAGGTGTTTTCTTGCCTAAGCTTTCCTGTAGGCTTTGCTAGTGTGTGTATTGGCTGTCTGGTTTTGGAGCAGCAGGGCCAGCTGGGTCAGACCTGGCTGGAGAGAGAGATCGGCATTTAGAGTATGGGGAGGGGTGACTCTTTAATCTGAGCAGGGCCGTACCTAGCAAGGTGAATGATGGCTCCAACTCCCACTGGGCGTCTGATAGCAGACCCCCTGATTCTCAAAGGGCAGGATGTCGCCTCGTAAACCAAGTGCTCCCGACCCCACCGAACTGGTTCTGGCTGGATTCAGTGATTTGTGACTTTAGAGAACAAATACTTTTTAGGTATAAAACGCTGCGCTGAAACCTTTTTCAAGTGTGTTCCTTCTGGATGTCAAGACGAAACTCTGTCCGAGTGAACAGAGGAAAGGACTTTGAAACTTTCACCAAGCTTGCTGAAGAAACTACCCGAGGGCCTGAATTGAGAGCGCCTCCTGCTGAAGTCTCAGGGACATTAGACTTCACCCCGTCAGCCGTCTGAATTCCTGTGCGAGGGATTCTACTTGCAGGTGAGGCCTCCGTCGAGTAATCCGGAGCCTCTAGTTCTACTGTGAGGAACGCGGACTGGTAACCCTCGTTAACTCTGTGTGGGCCACCGCAGCTAAGAGAGAGCTGCCACCGCTGAGAGCCCGCCTTAATTTGAACCTTCGGAACCTTCGCTGAATCTGTGTGGGCCGCCGCAGTTAAGAGACAGCTGTAGCCTCTGAGTGCCCGCTGTTGTGCCAGCCTGATCGAGATCATCCTTTGTCCTGTGGGCCGCCGCAGCTAAGAGAGCTGCTGCCGCTGAGTGCCCGCACTGGTGGCAGCTGTGCATCATCGTGATTTGTCCTGTGGGCCGCCGCAGCTAAGAGAGAGCTGCTGCCGCTGAGTGCCCGCATCTTGGCCAACTTTGCCTCATCGTGATTCGTCCTGTGGGCCGCCGCAGCTAGAGAGAGCTGCTGCCGCTGAGTGCCCGCACCTTTGCCAACTTTGCAGCATCGTGATTCGTCCTGTGGGCCGCCGCAGCTAAGAGAGAGCTGCTACCGCTGAGTGCCCGCATCTTGGCCAACTTTGCCTCATCGTGATTCGTCCTGTGGGCCGCCGCAGGTAAGAGAGAGCTGCTGCCGCTGAGTGCCCGCACCCTTGCCAACATTGCATCATCGTGATTTGTCCTGTGGGCCGCCGCAGCTAAGAGAGAGCTGCTGCCGCTGAGTGCCCACACCTTTGCCCCTTTGCATCATCGTGATTTGTCCTGTGGGCCGCCGCAGCTAAGAGAGAGCTGCTGCCGCTGATTGCCCGCACCTTTGCCCCTTTGCATCATCGTGATTTGTCCTGTGGGCCGCCGCAGCTAAGAGAGAGCTGCTGCCGCTGAGTGCCCGCACCTTTGCCAACTTTGCATCATCGTGATTTGTCCTGTGGGCCACCGCAGCTAAGAGAGAGCTGCTGCCGCTGAGTGCCCGCACCTTTGCCAACTTTGCATCATCGTGAGTCGTCCTGTGGGCCTCCGCAGGTAAGAGAGAGCTGCTGCCGCTGTGAGCCCACCACGGAGCTGCACGACGAGAGTCATCGCCACCACCAGCCCGGGCCGCCGCAGCCACGTGCTGCTGCCGCTGAGATCCCGCCTGTCCCCGAGTGCCCGAATCATTGTGAGTGCACGTTGCGGACCACTGCAGTCAAGAGTTGTGGTCGCTGGGAGTCCGCCTGTCACCATCTCCGCTACTTCGAGAAGCTGCGTGCTGTGTCCCCATTCAACGGCAGGTATCTGGTGTGCAACGTGTAAGCCTGGGCATAGTAGCACTTCACATAGCTACGTGAAGTACACGTAGCTATGCAGATTGCGTAGTGTGTAGCTGTGTGCTTGACTGCACTGTACAATAATTACCAAAAGCATCTTGTACAGTGCAATTCAGATAAAATAAATATCTCTGTCTTTATATGCTAAAAATGCATATAGTCATTTCACTAAAGTGAAAACAAAAGTTAATAAGCAGTGAGAGAGGTGATGATTTTGGTATCCTCGCTAACTTAGGGAGAGAACCAAGCAGATGTCTTGAAAACAAAAAGCACATCTTATTGAACGATTCGGTGGTGGTCCCATCCTCTTAGGACCACCCCAAGCACAGTTATTGGCAAAAATACAATCCCAACCAAAGGCCCTGCAGAGCATTATGGGACGAGATTAGCAGTGGGCAGTGAATATTATAGTATCCAATATCAAAATAATTCTACAAAGAGCTGCAGTTCCACTAGTCGTTACTAGGTGTCCTCACGAGTCAAATGCAAAAGCTTCATGAAAGGTTTTCAATACTTTTGCATTTGACTCGTGAGGGACATCTTGTAACGACTAGTGGAACTGCAGCTTGATGTATTAATAATTTCAATGCTTTTGCATTTGACTCGTGAGGGACACCTAGTAACGACTAGTTGAACTGCAGCTCTTTGTAGAATTATTTTGATATTGGACACTATAATATTCACTGCCCACTGCTAATCTCGTCCCATAATGCTTTGCAGGGCCTTTGGTTGGGATTGTATGTTTGCCCATAACTGTGCTTGGGGTGGTCCTAGGAGGAAGGGACCACCATTAAATCGTTCACATGATATGCTTTTTGTGTTCAAGGCATCTGCTTGGTCCTCCCCCTAGGTTAGGGGGGACTCCAAAATCATCACCTCTCTCATTGCTTGATATTTTATTGTCAAAATTCATTTTTGTGAATTGGTTATATGCTTTTTAGCATAGAAAATTGCTTTATCAAAGCATTTGAAGGAGTTTATTATGTTACTGCTACATTACGCACATGCAATTTGCGTTAGCAAAGTATTATGCCCAGGGTTAGCAACGGGTCGCGTAGACCCAGGCCTTGAATTCAGTCAGTGCCAGAGTCTTGTGTTAAACCTTAGATAAAGATACTATTTTTCTATACTGACTTGAGTTGTGTCCTTTTGTGGTGTAGTTACGTTACTGCCTTATTGTGCATGGTCATAAATGCTTCACACACTGCCTCTGAGATAGGCCTAACTGCTCGTGCTACGTTACCACAGGGTTGAGCAGGGGTTATCAAAGGGGGTAGCCCACTTGCCCTGACTTTGGAAGAAGGGTCCCTATTTGGACATTGGCACCAGCCAGTGCCAACTAGAGACCCCCATTTCTAACAAGTAACAACTTTTATTTTTTTTTATTTATGACCGAACCAAAATTCCGAATCCACCAAATGCTCATTATCATCATCAGAGTAAGGATAGAAAAAGTAACCTCATCAGTATCCTAAATATCTGAAATTATTCACTTTTTATTCTTGTTTGTATTGGACAGTAACCTCTCCTGAATTGGAGGCCTTGGAGAAACATTGTCCTCAATCACCTGTGAGGACACCTCACCAACCAACAGCATATTCTTTGATTATTTAATGGGCATCGCTCCTCCCTCTGAAGTTGAAGAGTCTTCTGTAACATTTGATGCCTTAACTTTTGCAGCCTTGCGCTTTCTGCCTTGCCCCGCATATTGGGCCAAATGTTTTTACATTTATTTATTTATAGTGTTTTATATAGCGCGAACATGACCCATAGGTATCAGAGCGCTTTACATTTACATGTCATACGAGTTTTCATTACAACAAATATAGCAGTATTATTATACATATGTTTCCGATGCATACCTTTGATGACCTTAAACATTGATGACAGTATTCTCAATTGTTTTTGTAATTTTTTAAATAGAAGAGGATACAGCTTGTTTTACAGAAGATTGGATAAACCCATTTAAATGACTGCAAAACTCCTCCCCATCATCATCATTTTGATAAAATACAGACTTGTTGCCGAATTCCATGACAGAGAGCTGGCGGGGAAAGAAGCTTCCGTGGGAAATACTTGCATAATCTGGGCACTGAAGTGTTAATATTATTGGGTAAGGCATCTCCCTTTCAGGTGGAGAGGCATCCCCGGTGTGGAAAAATATGAGGCAAATTGAGGAGATTCTGAGGCAAGACTCACCACAGACGTCACCCGAAGCTCTGACATGGGTGAAATGCAGATTGGAGCAGAGCGAGAAACGAAAGGAGGCTGCTGGGGTGAAGACGGGGTTGAAAAGATCTCTGAAAAGCAGCTTCTTTACCGCCTGAACAAATGTGGAAACTCCCAGCAATCCGCTCGACCGTTGCCACCCGTCTTGAGAGAACGAGTGAGTGCAACGGTCAAACACGGCAGGGACACTCCTGCAGGAGCGTGCATCACTGTCAGCAGAAATGAAAGCACAATAAGCAAATAAGGCTAAATATTAACAAAGGGCCAATAAAAAATATCATTTAAAAAGCTAAATATCTGATGACTATAGGTAATTGTAAAGAGAAGTAATGCTTATCTTGACTGCGAGCAGCAAGAAAAGAGGACTGTTCGAAGTCAAGATATTATAGATATTATAGGAGTTTGTAATGAAGTACCATGTAATAAATGTCAGCAGACAGAGATACTTCAAGTCGTGTATTTATTAGCCACAGCTCCAGCAGTCCCAGAGTAACTGTCTAACATAGAATCAATTAACTAGAAACCTACACAGGACATTCTACATTCCAATGACATTTTATTATGAAGCAATGGACCCAAGATCACCACAATATCTCCCTTCTGTACAACAAATGAAAACAGAACAAATAAAGAATAAAATAACATTGCATCAATACATAAATTACACAAATAAGCAGTTAAATAAATAATAAGGTCGAAACATCAATCACGAAACCTTAGAGGTTTGATAATATTTCGTCTACTACTCCTACGCTCAGGATCGGGATGAAAAGAACACCTTGGCTCAGAAACATCAATATCAAAAGAAGAAGATGAAGAAGGAACAACACGAGAATGCAAAGACGACTTGAATGAAACACAAGGATCGTGGAGAGGAACATCATGAGTATGCACCTTCACCACCCTTCCCTTATTCCACCATTCATTTCTGCTGGTTCTCACTGCATTCCTGGTCACAACCTCAATTCTGACAGGAGGTTTAAATTTCAACATTCCCTTAGGAACATGATTGGGATCTTTGACACGAATCCAATCTCCTACACACAGTTTTTTTTCTACAGGTTTAACACAGTGGAGAGTGTCATAATGACTTTTCATTTTACCTTGAAATTCTTCAACTTTGGGTCTCACAACTTTGTCTATATTTAACATGTGATCACTTTTATGCTGACACTCTCTTAACCATGCAGGACACAACCTAGAAGCAGGTGGGCGTCCTTGCAAAATTTCAAATGGTGAAAGACCTGAAACAGCGTTTGGACAACATCTATGTGACCACAACATTTCTTCAACAGATTTACAAAGATCAAACTTGTTCTGAATGGCCCACTGTATGCACTCAACTAGTGTGCGATTCATTTTTTCTACCAGACCATTGGCCTGTGGGTGATATACAGCAACACACTTGTGTTTGATAGCATTGTTGTCGAGAAAACTCTTCATTTCTTTTGAGACAAATTGGACACCATTGTCCGAGACAATTTCTTTAGGAAAACCTTCTCTTAAAAATAGATTTTTTAGAAATTCGATGACATTAGCAGTGTTAGGTTCTTCTACAAATTTTACTTCCCACCATTTACTGTAGTAATCAACAACTACGATAGCAAATCTTAACTTCCGTGGAAGAGTACCAAAAGGACCTATAAAATCTATGGCAAGCTTAGACCAAACAGTGTTTGGTAATTCAACGGGCTGTAAGGGAACTGCTTCGGTTTTAAGTCCTTTATCACTAGAGGCACAGACAACACATCCCCGAACACTGGCTATAATGGCAGAATCCATCCCGGGCCACCAATAACTATCTCTGATTTTCCTTTTAGTTATCGTTTGGCCCAGATGTCCCTCGTGACCATACATAATGATCCTTTCCCTCAATGAAACAGGTGGAATAAATTTGTCTCCCGTACCAGCATCCCCTTTTCTTCAATTGACAATTCATCTGCTACCTTGAAATAAGGTTGTAACTCTTGTGGTAATGTTTTTCTTTAGGCCAACCACTCATAACATACTTCCTCACACTTTCCAATTGCATATCTTTTAAGGATTCAGAAAACCATTCATGTTCAGAAAAAGTAGTCTCATGACAAATATCAACACTTGCAATTAGACATTCTTCATCATCTTCTTCACAGTTTTCAGAGTAATCAGTAAAACTTAAAGGTGAATGGGATAAGTAATCTGCTCTTATGTTTTTACCACCTGGGATGTATTCAACAGTGAAATTGTACTGTAGAAGTTTAGAACTCAACCTTGCTATTTTTGGAGTGTGGTCTTTGATAGTAGTCCCACTCAAAATACTGACTAAAGGTTTGTGGTCAGTCTTGAGCACAAATTTTCTTCCCCATATAAAGCATTTAAATCTTTCAACTGCCCAGCAACAACTCAAAAGTTCCTTTTCAATGACAGAGAAAATTCTTTCATTAGACCTCAAAAATCTAGAGGCAAAACCAATTGTCACTTCATCTGTGCAATGGTAGCACCCAATCCATCATTACTTGCGTCCACAGTTATAATACATTCTTGTGAGGAGTCGAACAGTGCAAGAACACCAGCTGAAATAATCTCTTTTTTCAAACCCTCAAACTCATCTTGACAGTTTTTCTCCCATGAGAATTTTTTCTCTTTCTTCAATAATTCTCTTAGCATGACAGTTTTGGCTGAGAAATTATGAATACATTTTGAATAAAATTCACAAAGTCCTAAGAATGAGGCCACATTCTCCGTAGTTTTGGGAGTAGGTGCTTTAGTTATAGCATCAACCAAACCAGGTCTAGGTTCAACCCCTTTCTCAGAGATTACATGTCCCAGATACTCTATAGTATTCTTTGCAAATTCACACTTCCCTCGATTTGCCACAACACCAAACTTTTGTAATCTTTCTAAAACTTCACACATGCGTTTATCATGAATGAATTGATTTCCTCCTGCTATTAAAATGTCATCTTGGAAGGTTACCACCCCTTCAATTCCTTCCAATACATTCTCTAACACACGTTGAAAAAGGCAGCCGCCGAAGCGAGGCCGAAAGGCATCCATTTAAATTGATAGGAACCCATAGGAGAAACAAAAGCCGTAAGATGTCATGAAGATTCATCAAGCACTATCTGATGATAGGCAGATGCTAGGTCGATCTTTGAAAACACCCTAGCACTTGAAAATGTACTGATAATGTCGTCAATCCTGGGTAGAGGGTGAGAGTCAACCCAAATAACCTTGTTAAGACTTCTCAAGTCTACACACACTCTCAATTGCCCATTCCTCTTCCTTTCGATAACTAATGGACTTAACCATAAAGATGACTCGATAGGTTCTATCACACCTTCATCACACATTTTTTTAAGGATATCTGCTAAGTCTTGACGTACGCTAAAAGACACATTCCTCAGTTTGTGTTTTACAGGTGTAACATTGTCTTGCACTTTAATCTTATGTTTGAATCCCTTAATTTTTCCTATTTTGTCACCAAAGACAGTCGGAAATTTGTCAACTCATTTGGTACTGTTTTCACATTTCTCAAATGACCCCTTGTTTTCCTCACCATCAGTTACTAAAGAAACTTGCACATCTCTGCCAGGTCTAAGAGTCATCCCAAAAAGACCTTAGTGATACCATACAAGAATATTTAACCCTTTCTTGGCCACGTATACCTTTCCAAAATGGTACGCCCCTTGAATTTGAGTTGACATTCAAAATATCCTGACAACTCAATCTCCCTTCCATCATACGTTACAGGATTCCTATCTGGAGGGAATAACACACGTTTACCCATACTTCATCAAACAGCTCATCAGTTATCATCGTCATTCTGGCACCAGAATCAATAAGGAGTCTCAGATCTTTTCCATCTACTTCGATGTGTTCATAAGGATCTACACAATCAGATTCATCATCCTGTACGACCACAATCATATCTCTAATTCCTCTTGACCAATTTTGTTCCTCTTCTGAGCTGTCACACAGATCACCATCTGGAACAGAATTAATTTTGTCTCTGGGTGTTTGACAAACTTTTGCAAAATGCCCTATCTTGTTACATAACTTACATTCCACACTTCTCGCAGGGCAAGGTCTACCATTCGGTCCATGCTTTGAATTGCCATATCTAAAACAAATGTTTTTCTGTGAAAAAAACAGTTTTTGTACTCTTTCTTTTTTGAATTTTTTTTACAGCTATTATTTTGCTTAGAAACTGTGCTATCATTCACCACAGACACACCACTGGTTTCCTTACGGGTGAGTTCTCTAAGTGCTTTGCGTGAAACCTCAATACCCTTTACTATATCTATTGTTTCAATGAGATTGGGATTTCTCAACGTGACGTGAGAAGTTTTTCCTGAACTTTTTTATCCCAACAGCGTACCACTATCTGGTCACGTATGAGTTGATCTGTAAAATTTTCAAATTCACATTCTGCAGCCAACATACGTAAAACAGCGACATAAGTATCTATAGATTCATCTTGTAGCTGCTCTCTTGTAAAAAATTATGTCTGTTCACAATCAAACTTGGTTGTACATCAAATTGTTTTTCTAATTTCTTTACAGCTAGTTCAAATTCATCTAATTCTTCTTGATCATGGGGAATGACATACGGTGGAAGATGTTCATATATAGATTGACCTTCGAAACCTAAATTGTGTTCTAATAAAAACCTTTTACACTCAGGTCGATATCTATTCCCACCAATGGCCCCTAAATACTTTGTAAAGGCTCTGTACCAATTTCTCCACGGTACAGGAGGATCCCCAGGAGTTTGAAGAAAAGGAGGAGGAGCACCAACATTTTAAATAGTTGCCATGACACTTAAATCTAGGGAAATGTTACTCCAATGTTACTCCAACCTAGTTACTTTAAATAAATAAAAAAAAAAGTCTGAATATAAGATGTACAGAACTTATTAAGTGAATTCAATTGACACTTCTAATAACGTGTGAATACAATTGTCACTACTAACAACGTGTGCACATCACGGACGTGCATATTCTTCCAAACCGGTTTCAAAGATCAACTATAAATGTGACTTTCTTCAGAGGATTGGTACTTCGGACTGCGTGCAAATCGTTTGTTAGGAAAACAATTTTCCTTATTCATTTGAAAATTTCACTGCTTTGAGATTGTTTTTTCCTCTTTCTATTCTTTTTGTAAAATGAATCCAAAATGGTCTCTGAAATTAACGTTCTGTTTGTTTTCCTCTTTAATACTTTTTTTTTTACTTTGAAATTCCTCTTGTAACTTTTGTGGGACTTAGACTGTATATTCCTTAGACACAAGGAAAAACAACTTCCTGTGATCTTTACTTTAGTATGCTAGTCAGCGTTCTAGTTGTTCAAAATATTCTTTTGAAAGGGAACCACTTCCTGTAGTCCTTCTTCAATTTATACAGAACAAGTGATGCGTGTGAAAACTGGTTGGCTCCCACTCAAGGTAATTCAAAGTTCCGCATCTGCTTAAACACGTGGTTTACTGTCAACTTGAATATCCTTCGCGCTTCACTCAATAGAAATAGCAGGCTTTGTTTACTTTGAATGTATCGTAGAAAAGTAAAGCCTCGCGCCGCTTGACTTCACACGCGCACATGACAGGCTTTTAGAATTAATTGCAGCTTTGCGCCTGACTTGACGTGCACGGCTTCACTTCACACGCTCTCACAACAGGCTTTTCAATCGCTTGCAGCCTCGCGCTTGAGTTGGCGCGCACAGCTTGACTTCGCACGCGCTCACAGCATGTTTTATGATGACTTCAGTCTCGCGCTTGGCTTGACGCGGACAGTGGAGTATGTTTACTTTTGAAAATACAGTTAATGACAGCTTCGCGCTTGGCTCAGTAGGCTAACTTTACTCTTCAAACAAGAACACACGTTGAAATGATTTCACACGAGTACCGCCGACAAAGCAATTTCATACGGCTTCTCCCTTAATGTCGATCACTGCCTTACGCTTTAAATCAAATACTCGGCGGTGCGCCGGTTAGCTCGCAAATATTCTCGAAGACACACAGTAGAATATGTAATAAATCACTGCATGGGGCCAGATCCACAAACACGTCTATGCTCAAACTTGCTCATGCACTTCAGAAGACACAACTCCTTTTCTTTTTTTTAGATAGAGCGCAGCGCGATGAGACACGATGACTGTATATTATAAAAAGATAAGTCTTTAATTATCTGACACTAACAGTCAAGCGCTTAACTGCAGCATAGAAATGGAAATATACAAGCCTGTTTTTTCTTTATGATTGCGATTTATTCTTCAGTTGAGTGTCTTCTTCCCCTTTTTTTTTGGAAAGCAGTGCTTCTCACTGCGTGGATCCTTTGCTGTGGCTAAATCGTCGCCAAATTGTAATGAAGTACCATGTAATAAATGTCAGCAGACAGAGATACTTCAAGTCGTGTATTTATTAGCCACAGCTCCAGCAGTCCCAGAGTAACTGTCTAACATAGAATCAATTAACTAGAAACCTACACAGGACATTCTACATTCCAATGACATCATATTATGAAGCAATGGACCCAAGATCACCACAGAGTTCTATAGACCTGATTGGCTAATTTTAGAGCTACTGTTTTGCTGCCATTGGCTTATGGTAGCTAAGCCTGATGGAACTTGTAGGTGATTTAATGTTTTGACTGCTGCTGTTTAAATTAAAGCAACGATAGAAAGCAAATTAGGAGTCTCTGGTCTTTTCATAAAATTGAAGGAGACCAATCGCTAGTCTTCCATTGATGCAATTTTCACATTTAAGGCCCCCACATCTGTAGTTAAAAAATGAATTATTGATAAACTGGAAAAATCCTCTTTCACCTCATCAGTGGCAAAATATGTTTCTGTTTGTCCATTTTACAAGAGTTTAAAAAGCAGATCAAAGAGATAGGTCCCTGTTCGGCCTCAACTGGAAGGGGACATGTGCAGACATACTCTCCCTTGGCCCGAAGATTGCCTCGGCACAGCCCAGGCACCTCCCGGGCAGCAGGAGTGATGTTGGTGCTATATGCGCTGTTAGGCAAGCCTCGTCTTCCCCTTCTGCCCGCAATAGCACAGAAGCATGAAAGAGGTAGGCCAACCTCCCAGGCAGTCAAACAAAAGAGGCAGTCTTGTGCCCATGAGGCAGTCTTGTGTCTATGATGCAGTCTTGTGTCCATGAGGCAGTCTTGTCTCCATTAGGCAGTCTTATGTCCATGAGGCAGTCTTGTGTGCATGAGGCAGTCTTGTGTCCATGAGGCAGTCTTGTGTGCACAAGGCAGTCTTGTTTCTATGAGGCAGTCTTGTGTCCATGAGGCAGTCTTGTGTGTATGAGGTAGTCTTGTGTGCACAAGGCAGTCTTGTTTCTATGAGGCAGTCTTGTGTCCATGAGGCAGTCTTGTGTGTATGAGGCAGTCTTGTATGAATGAGGCAGTCTTGTGTGCACGAGGCAGTCCTGTGTCCACGAGGTAGTCCTGTGTCCATGAGGCAGTCTTGTGTCCACGAGGCACTCTTGTGTGCATGAGGCCGTCTTGTGTCCATGAGGCAGTCTTGTATCCATGAGGCAGTCTTGTGTGCACGACACAGTCTTGTGTCCAGAGACAGTCTTGTGTTTATGTGGCAGTCTTGTGCCCATGAGGCAGTCTTGTGTCCATGAGGCAGTCTTGAGTGCATGAGGCAGTCTTGTGTCCATGAGGCAGTCTTGTGTCCATTAGGCAGTCTTGTGTGAATGAGACAGTCTTGTGCCCATGAGGCAGTTGAGTGCACGAGGCAGTCTTGTGTCCATGAGGCAGTCTTGTGTCCATGAGGCAGTCTTGTGTCCATGAGGCAGTCTTGTGTGAATGAGGCAGTCTTGTGCCCATGAGGCAGTCTTGTGTCCATAAGGCAGTCGTGCGCATGAGGCAGTCTTGTGCGCACGAGGCAGTCTTGTGTGCACAAGGCAGTCTTGTTTCCATGAGGCAGTCTTGTGTCCACGAGGCACTCTTGTGTGCATGAGGCCGTCTTGTGTCCATGAGGCAGTCTTGTATCCATGAGGCAGTCTTGTGTGCACGACACAGTCTTGTGTCCAGAGACAGTCTTGTGTTTATGTGGCAGTCTTGTGCCCATGAGGCAGTCTTGTGTCCATGAGGCAGTCTTGAGTGCATGAGGCAGTCTTGTGTCCATGAGGCAGTCTTGTGTCCATTAGGCAGTCTTGTGTGAATGAGACAGTCTTGTGCCCATGAGGCAGTTGAGTGCACGAGGCAGTCTTGTGTCCATGAGGCAGTCTTGTGTCCATGAGGCAGTCTTGTGTCCATGAGGCAGTCTTGTGTGAATGAGTCAGTCTTGTGCCCATGAGGCAGTCTTGTGTCCATAAGGCAGTCGTGCGCATGAGGCAGTCTTGTGCGCACGAGGCAGTCTTGTGTGCACAAGGCAGTCTTGTTTCCATGAGGCAGTTTTGTGTGCATGAGGCAGTCTTGTGTGCACGAGGCAGTCTTGTGCCCATGAGGCTGTCTTGTGTCCATAAGGCAGTCGTGCGCATGAGGCAGTCTTGTGCGCACGAGGCTGTCTTGTGTGCACAAGGCAGTCTTGTTTCCATGAGGTAGTCTTGTGTCCATGAGGCAGTCTTGTATGTATGAGGCAGTCTTGTGTGCATGAGGCAGTCCTGTGTCCACGAGGTAGTCCTGTGTGCATGAGGCAGTCTTGTGTGCACGAGGCAGTCTTGTGTGCATGAGGCAGTCTTGTGTCCATGAGGCAGTCTTGTGCCCACGAGGCAGTCTCGTGTGCATGAGGCAGTCTTGTGTCCATGAGGCCATCTTGTGTCCATGAGGCAGTCTTGTGTACAGGACGCAGTCTTGTTTCCAGAGGCAGTCTTGTGTTTATTGTTGCAGTCTTGTATCCATGAGGCAGTCTTGTGTACATGAGGCAGTCTTTTGTGTACAAGGCAGTCTTGTGTGCTCGAGGCAGTCTTGTCTCCATTAGGAAGTCTTGTGTTCATGAGACAGTCTTGTGTGCATGAGGCAGTCTTGTGTCCATGAGGCAGTCTTGTGTGCACGAGGCAGTCTTGTGTCCATGAGGCAGTCTTGTGTGCATGATGCAGTCTGGAGTCCATGAGGCAGTCTGGTGTCCACGAAGCAGTCTTGTGTCCATGAAGCAGTCTTTGTGTCCATGAGGCAGTCTCGTGTCCCCATTCACTTCTAAAGGGGCCACTCATGAAATATTTCACTATTTCAAGCCCTAAAGAGCTAGTTAAAGCTCCCTTTTGGTGTTTGAGAAGCACCTTAAGCCAGTTAAGGTAGGACCCAACAATACATTTTACGGTACAGTGGTCCATAATTGTCAGCTAAAGGGAATCAGAGTTTATAAGGAATTAGGAAAGATTACTCACATTCCAATATATTCAATGGTGTCCTAAACAAATCTGAATGTTTCCAGGTGTCTACACCTACCGTTCATTTACAGAGCGGTTACAAGTTCAGACAGCAGGCAGATTTATGTATTTACACCCAGGGGCGTAGCTTAAAGAGGAGGCGGTGTTACACCCCCCCAATAAATGTATTTTCTTATAAATAGCTGGTTACAGGTGCTTTCAGTCGGGTATGGTGAGGTGTCTGTTGTATTTCACCTGGGAGTTTTACATACACACACAGACAAAAGTACACACACTCTCGTCTCTGTTCTGCAGATCTTAAAACATGTTGGTTATTTTACAAAATAATGAGTTTTAAGTACCCCTCACAATCCCCACTCCTCTCCCTTTTCACTGCCCCTCGAACTGCTTAGTCAACGACCAGGCCGCGTTGACTAAGCAGTTCGAATATCTGGACACAAACACCATTGGGATTATACCGCTTGCCCATTGATAATAATGGCCCATGACACCGCATTGATTGACTATTTTGGATGACTCCTATACTGTTGCGAAATACTTAAGGTCTCTTTTTACTTGGATCTAAAAACCAAGTCTCCAATAGAGTTTTCTATCTATGAATATTGAGGAGAATACGTCTTACTGCTTCGCCCTGAAGAAGTCCTTGATGGACGAAACGCGTAGGCTACAATCTCTTTTTAAGAAGAACTTGAATAAAGAATTGGAACAAGACCAGACCTGCTGAATCATTCTTTGAACTTATTTTTTATTAACTGTTGCAATCTGAATTTGTTTGGAGTGCTGGATCACATTTGTGTTTTAACATCTGCAGTGATGATAACATCATCAAAGTCTTTCACAATGTCCAAGGCCCTATGGCATCAAGAAAATAACATGAGCAGTAGGTGTCAACAACACAAATTATCATTAAAATAAGGACATTAACTATAGGACACTAAAGGAATCATCTTGTCCCTCATCAGGTTGTCCTTTTCGTGCACATTTCCTTGCCCTATACTAGCTTTTCATTTCGGAAACAAAGTCACCTCATGGTTAAAATACAAGCTTGTCACTTTTATCAAGTAGTAACACATACTCCAGCACCACATGAAGCAGAGCAGGCGTGTCTACACCCCACAGGATGGATGTTACTACCCTTTATGGAATAACAAGGCCTCCCCATTTCACTCTACACCTTTTATAAGGTGAATAGCGCAGCCTTTCCCTATTTAAATCCCTCACCTGCACTATGGGGAATAATTCACTCTCTCCCTGTCACATTGCCTGCTCTAGAAGGAACAATGCAGCCTCTATTTGTACTGTCTGATTAACAAAGATCAAAGCCCCCTACCCTCCTTCACCCCTCCCGTGTAGAAATTGATCCAGCGACTCCTCATTTCATCCTTTTGTTCTGGAAAGCACAAAGCACCCTCTCCTCATTTCACCATTCTGCTCTCTGGGGAATAGCACGGTTTCACTTTTTCACGCTCCTCCCCTAGAGCCGGTGTTTGCTCAGATAGCGGCCAGGGCGGAAACACATTTGGCACCCAGGCTGCTGCTATTCACTACAGCAAGTAGGAGTAGCGGGGCCCGTTTCTACTCACAGGCCAGCTGCTACCACACACAGTGACTGCCTCAGAATACAAACATCTCTGTGCCTCCCCAACCCACCTGAATTACCCCCATTTTACCTCCTTCACACAGGTGACGTGGTGGTGGTGAGGTAATGGGGGGTGCCCATGTGGGATGGTAGGGGGGTGAGAGGGAGATGGGAGGGCAGTTGTGAGAGTTAATAAATGCTAAACACGGTGGGGCTTATTTACAAGCCCATTGCATCGCCGGAGCATCACTTTTATTTGACGCACCGGTGCCAAGGTGTTCCTGCTCATATTTACAAGGCCATGTAAAGCCACCCTCCGTGGCTTTTCATGACATTGTAAATATGGCCCCCTGTCACGCAATCATTCCATGGGTGTTTCTACACAACATCCATGTAACCTGATGCATTCCCAGATTGCATCAGAGATGCGTCAGATTCCTGTGCCTACCCAGGGGAGGCGTAAGGGAGGCGCAACGAGGAGAAATACCTTTATTTCTCCTCATTTTTTCTTTTTCTATGTGTGCTGCATTCTGAAACACACATTGAAAGAGGACAATACATCTCATGATTGTTTTTGTACAGGAAGGTGTCCTTTCCTGCACAAAAACAATCATCCCTACAACGCAGAGACCCTGTGCAAGGGTGCCTGCGTTGGCGCATGGCAGCTCATTGTGCGCCAGCGCAGTGGAAAAAGACAGGAATGCGCCGTATCTTGTACATACAGAGGGGCTTATTTACAAGCCCCTTGTGCTGCTGGTACGTCAGTTTTTCACATATTAACAGTGACGCACCAGCGGCGCAAGGGGCTTGTAAATAAGCCCCGCGCATTCCTTCCCTTTCCCTTTTCATTTGACGCACGGCAGCGCAGCAGGAAGGCTTGCTGCGCTGCCATGCGTCAAAATATTGTAAATCAGTCCTGGTGCCTGCAGCATATTACAAGGATAAAAGATTACAACCAGTTTGGGTGGAATCACTGGGCCTGGGTCAGAGGGAGGTGGTACATGCAAAACCTTTATGTAGACAGGTCAGTGGCCCCTCTGCAGGTTGTCTCCACCCCTCGCATGGACTTGAACCCACAATCCAAAGTAGGAGCCTGTTTCTGTACCAGGCAACGGCACAGGAGCTGAACCCACTGTGCTGCTTGTTTGTGCTGAAGGAGCCTGACCTCTAGCGACAGACCTGAGCACTGCACTCCAACCCTCCCCTGAGATGGGCCCTGTGTGTTTCCGTAGAAGGCCGGAAGGAACAGTTTACTCGTGGCTGCAACTCCGGTCTAATTGGTATAAACGTTATTCTTGAAAATTAAGATTTAGATTTTCGTATTAAAAAAATGGACTAAAAATGAATCTTCACATGCGATTAAACACGTAGTATCAACTCAAATCGGAGCTTCTTTATGACATTGAAAACAGACAATTCCTCCTGGAACCGCCTTACAAAAATTTCGTGAAAGATCTCACTGCCACACGAAGTGCGAGTGAAAACCCATCGACGACAATCTTATCTGAACAATACCATTAAAAACTTAAGAGTGGAACAACCGAAAAATATATTCACCTATTAAAATTAGTGTGACACAGCAACTTTTAGTAATTAACAATATTTAGTATGGTAGTAAATCTCAACATATTTTAGTACACATGCATCAATAAAATATTTGTAATTTCATAACAGAGGAAGGAAAGTTCTATATGGGTTTGTATGTAGATATCACGCAAAGGATTATGGGGAAAGTGGGTGTTGCTCTCACCGTCTTGTGACTCTGCAGGCTGCAGCAGCGCATCTGAAAGGGTCTTTGCATCGATCCTGGAAGGATGGAAAGCAGACAAGTGTGTGCCACAAGCCATTTGGCTGAGCCCCATTGAGGGGCATATGTACAAGCCCCTATCCCACAGACACATCCCTTTTTCCAACGATAGGGGCAAGGCCTTATTTACAAGGCAGCGTTTATAGCGTGAAAGGGGTGGGCAATGGGTGTTGCTGTGGGCATTCCACCGCAACACCCATTGATTTTGGCGCTGCCCCCTACTTACAAGGGTTGGAGTAAATAGAAGACAGTGCCAAAATTAAGCCCAGGGAAGGGACACCTTCCTACACATAAACAATATTCCCCGCACGCAGACATGCTTGCAATATGTGCAAGGGTGCCTGCGTTGGCGCTAAGCTGCTAAACTTAGCACCAGCGCAGGGGGAAACGCAAGGCTTCACCATATTGTGTAAATATGGTGCAGCCTTGCGTTTCTGAAGTGGCGGAGTGAGGCGTTAAGCCATGACGGCTAACGCCTCACTCCTCCACTTCTTTGTACATATGACCCGGAGTCACTTTCAAAGCACAGGGATGCAACATATTTACAACAATATGTCGCATCTCTGTGCTTCCCCCTGCGCTGGCGCACAAACTGTTGCCATGCGCCCGCACAGGCACCCTTGCACCATGCAGAAATGGCGGTTTTCAACTTCTATGTGTGCTCCATAAGCACACATAGAACTTGCAAAACGTCATTGTTTTACTGATTGTTTACGTGCAGGAAGGGACACCTTCCTGGACATAAACAATCACCAGAAGTGATTTCCTCTTTCTATGCGTGCTGCAGAATGCAGAATGCAGCACGCATAGAAAGAGGAAAAACGAGGAGAAATGAATACATTTCTCCTGTTGTGCCTCCCCTGGGGAGGCGTAGCATTCACACGCATTTCCAGATTTACGATTTATTGTAAATCTGGAAATGTGTCTGGTTCCATGGGTGTTGCGTGGGAACACCCACAGCAGCACCCATGGAACGCCCCTTTCACGCAAAGTGCCTTGTGCAAAGGGGCCATATTTACAAGAACAGGAAAAGTCACGCAGGGTGGCTTTTCATGTCCTTGTAAATATGGGGCGGTAACATGCACCGCTGGTGCATCACAAAAAGTGACGTACCAATGGCGGACGGGGCTTGTAAACTTGTTTTTGACGTTCCAGTGGCGCAATGCACCACGGCATATTTATAAGAACACGCTTTTCATGGCCTTATAAATATATGCCCCTTTCATGCAGAAAACTGCGTGAAAGGGGCGTTCCATGGGTGTTGCTCTGGGTGTTCCCAAGCAACACCCATGAAACCTGACACATTTCCAGATTTACGAGAAATCGTAAAGCTGGGAATGTGTCAGAAACTAATGCCACTGAGGGAGGTGAGGGAGGTGCAACGAAGAGAAATGTTTTAATTTCTCCTTGTGCTTTCCTTTTTCTACGTGTTCTGCATTCTGCAGCACACAAAGAAAAAGGAATTCGCCTGAATTGATTGATTTTGTGCAGGGAGGTGTTCCTTCCTGCACAAAATCAATCAGCCCCGCAACGCAGGCACCCTTGCACCATGGTGCATGGGTGCCTGCGTTGGAGCACGGCAGCCCATTGTGTGCTGAAAAAAAGGACTATGGTCTGATGTAATGCAGTGTGCTTTTGACAAAGTGAAAGACTTGATTGTAGAAGCCCCTGCTCTCAGTGCATTTCATTAAGATTGCACCTCCATTATCACCGTTGACACTAGTCTGCAGGGCTTTGGAACGGCCCTTAGTAAGATGGTGGGGGCAAAGAACAGACAATGTGTTATAATCTATTACTTGATTAGTGCATCCTCCCTATTGATGTCCTCTGCCTTGCTGCTCAGTCATCGGTGATGTCATCGGAATGTTGTGAGTGTTTGAGTTGGAGAGAGAGCAGTTGGAATGGATGGGCTGAGCAGCAAGGAGGCTGCTCCTGGTGGGGCTTAATATGGATCTGACTTGTTTCCTGTAACCAACCAACAAGGAAGTAATCTTAACAATAAATCAACTATCCTGTTCTACATGACTCGGCCTACGTATCATTCTTCCTTACAACACTGGCGACGAGGATGGGATTCGAACCCACGCGTGGAGTAAGCAAGACCAAAGGAACTAAAGACCAAGGTAAAAGAATACAAAAAGGAAAAGGAACGTAACAGAAACGCCCTGGTCAGCCCCACCAGTGTCCCTCATCATCTGGACAGCCTGCAGCCCAGGGCGTTTGACCTTCTACTGCCGGTATTCATACAGTTGCAGTGGGGATTCCTGCCCTGCTGTCCCTTCTACAGTCGTGAGATTGGCTGTAGCAACCGGCGTTTGGCAGCAGTGACGTGTACTGGGGAAGACTGTGGTGGAGATTACTGCTATCCTGCTCCCTGGAAAGAAGAAGGAAAGAAGAATTGCTTTTGCCCAGCTGTCTCTCCCACAGCCCCTGCTGTTTTGGTTTGGCGGTAGCCACCGATTTTCTAGAATTGCCACCATCAGACACTAGTGAGCAAGACTGAAACTCATGGTGAGCAGTAACGCTGATTCGATGATGCCCTCGCTGTTTGTCCCAGTGCTCGAGGGTGAGTGGACCTAGGTGTGTTTGTCGCCAACTGAGAGGAGCACCATCTGCTCTGTTGTGCGTGGTGGCTGGCTGTCTACTTTTGTCCACTCCCGGCGTGTCAAGGCAGGCGCCAAGATTGAATTTTGGAGCTTTGGATTACTGGTGGCATTCAGTGAGTGTGAGTACTTTTACACAACAAATTTCTGTCTTCCCTAGTCCCTAGCCAATTGACAGTTTACTCACAGTTTAAATTTGAAAACTAACAGCGCGTTGCCTTCGTCGCGTGCGCACTTACCTGGGTGATGGAGTCCTGCAGTCCTCGATGGGAGCCTCTATGACGTTGGGGTTTCTCCAAGACCATGGTTTGCTGGGAGACACTCAACTGCATATACGTGCTGCGAGCCACCCGGCGTGGTGTGCATTACGTGCAGCCATCTTGTGTTTGGCTGGAGCTGCTATCCTCATGCCGGTGTTCATTCTCTACGTTGCCAATCACGTTTTGCAGTGCGTTGCCAGGCAGCCTTTCCCAGTGTTTTGCCATGCAGCACGATCGGCGCGAGCGAGTGAAGGGTGGATGCCTCGTGTGGATGTTCATTGGTACATCAGCAACGTAGTTCAAGGGTATGGAGGCATCCGGTGACGTTGCTGTGCTCTTTGGTGAAATGTTAGACTCAACATCAGCATTCTGGTTGGCGGAGCACATTGAAGAGTCTCAATCGCCTTCTCTTTACTGCTTCGCATGGGATGCTGCAGCCGCCTGGAGTTTAGAGTAGTGACCTCGGGTGAGGGATCGCTCACCGGAGTGACAGACTTTCTTGTTTTTTCTATTTGCTAAAATACTGTTTTGTGGGGGGGAAGTGTGTACCCTTTTATGTTGACATTTTTGGGTATTACGTGAGGTGGTGGGGCGGTTAGGGCCCCAGTACCATTGTTGGTGGTTGTGGCGTGTACTTGGTTTGAAGGGAGATTTTTCCCTATTACGTGGAAGTTGTGGGGTGGTGACTCGGTGGCTAGTGAGTGGCCTAGTTCGGCTTCAAGGGTGTTGTGTACAATGTTACGGTGAGGTTGTGGGGCGGGTAGTGCCCCTATTCTGTTTTCAGGGGCAGTGAGTGCCCCAGTTATGTTCTACAGGGTGGTGTGTGCCCTGTTACGTGTAGGTTGTGGGGTGGTGAGTGCCCCAGTTCTATTGGTTGCCATGGTGCGCACATGAGAAGACTCCTTCTTTTGAAGCTTCTCTCACTTACCACTATTTCGTGGTTATGAGTGTGTATTACCCTGTGTTTCGGGGTAGTGTAGTCACCACTAGTGTGGTTTGACTTATGTTGTCACTTGTAGGCTACGTGTTGGGATGACCCCTTGTCGTTGTGAGTACATTAATCTCACTGTTTTGGGGTGCATGTATGAGAAGACCCCTTCTTACGAAGCTTCTCTAGTTTACCACTGTTTTGAGGAATGACATAAGTTGTCATTGTGTTGACTGTTGTTTGAGTGACCCCTCATTGTGTTGTGAGAGTATGTAAATCACTCATTGTTGGGGTGCGTGTGTGAGTAGACTCCTTCTTACGAAGCTTCTCTAGTGTACCTATTTTGGTGATACTCTCAGAATGGTTGTTGCCTCGTGTGAGGTGCTTGGACTATGTGTTGTGGGTCCGTATGTGAGAAGACTCCTTTTTGCTAAGCTTCTCCGGTTTACCACTATTTTGTGGTTGTGGTTGTCTATTACCCTTTAGTGAGTTAACGTGGGTGTGTACTCACTGATTTATAAATTGGAATGCTTTTCCTGTCTTTTCTCCATCTTTTCTAGGGGGTTTGGGCATGTGATTTTTAGGAATTTGTGGGACATGTGTAGTGTGTGTGTTTCATCTTGCATGCAATCAACATCTGTTACATGTTGTTGTGTGTGCTATGAAGTTGCATACCTTAATGTTATTTTAATCATTATAGAGGGGGGGATATGTTATAATCTATTACTTGATTAGTGCATCCTCCCTATTGATGTCCTCTGCCTTGCTGCTCAGTCATCGGTGATGTCATCGGAATGTTGTGAGTGTTTGAGTTGGAGAGAGAGCAGTTGGAATGGATGGGCTGAGCAGCAAGGAGGCTGCTCCTGGTGGGGCTTAATATGGATCTGACTTGTTTCCTGTAACCAACCAACAAGGAAGTAATCTTAACAATAAATCAACTATCCTGTTCTACATGACTCGGCCTACGTATCATTCTTCCTTACAACACAATTGCATTTGCATCCAGATCGCCGAGACAGTTTGAGAAGCAATACAGCAAGGTTGACTAGGATGGTGTTAAAATTGCACAAATACACTTTCACCGACATGTATCAGGTGGCAAAATATTTCGGGCGGATTGACTTTCCCTCATGCTACTACCTGAAGTTGATGATGACAGTGAGGTAGATGATGTTGTGTGTCTTTCTTCAGTTGATGCTGTGTATGAGTGTGACGCCATGCTCAAAGCAGATGACTGGTTGGATGCCTTTCAAAATGATGATGTCTTGGGGCGTGGCTTGGCGCCCAACGGAGATGGCGGCGCACGGGTGAAGCTCTCCGGTGCGTCTCCGAGAGACCACGCTTCCAGATCGAGTTGGGACTAATGGAGGACAGACACAAGCAGCTGAAGATTGGAGGATCGTCATGAGATCCTCGTTGCCCTCATATGTCACCAGCAAGTAATTTTTTATGCATTTTCTGCTCCTTATCGACCGCGTATTTTCGCGGCCGCCATTTTGAATTTTTACCGCGATCGCGGAATTTGTGCACTTCAGGCTGAACCCATTAGATACTTTTTGATGTTTCCACTGTACCCTAACGCCTGGATGATGTTTGGCTCCTCATCATTTCAAAGGGGTAAGAGGACATAGAGGGTTGCCAAGAGTCATTGGAAGTTTGCGGAATTTGTGCTTGGCGGCCATTTTAACTTTCCTGGAGATCCCTTACAGAGAATACTTTTCTTTACTTTTGCTTTGTCGACTGGTGGTGACCGCGGAGTGTTTATCCACCAATGTCACTGACTGTATTCTAACGCACCCAGCATATTTCAGTTTTTGCAAAATTGCATGCTCCCTCCTCAGAGCACCGAGGTATGAGGTTATGTACTGTCGTCAAAGGTTAGCTGAGGACTTGTGAGGGATTTGATTGGCGGCCATTTTAGGTTCTATAAATAAGTTCGCATTGAGACTGCTTTCCTCACTCCTATACTGCTGACTAGGAGTGGGAGTTTTTGGTCAGCGTTTTATGGGCAGAACAAAAGGAGTCCGTTCCTCTCCATCCAAAAAGCACATGTTTATAAAAAATTCAAAACTTTTCACTGAGTTTTCTAGGCTTGAGGACTCTCTACGATCCACGCATCAGTATTCCCAAATTAATATGGATTCATCCTCTGGAACCTCTGGAAAATCTCTTACCAAACGGCTTAAAAAGGTCCCTCCCTCGCCACCCAAGTCCACCTCGCCTGTTTCAATGGAATTATTGCTTGAGGAAATCAGGGCCCTTCGACCCTTCATGGAAGAGACTAACACCTAGTTGCAAACCTTAACAGATCATTGGTCTCAACTGGACGCGAGAGTCTCTTCAGTCGAAAATACTGTTTCCTCTTTGAAAGAGACATGTGTAAGCGTCTCTCAACTACACTCTCACGTCTCTATACTCCAGAAACAGGTGGAGGATCTTGAAAACCACAATAGACGGAACAATTTACGCATCTACGGCCTGGGAGAAGGAGTTGAAGGTTCGGATCCGCTCACTTTCTTTAAGTCATTTCTCCCTAAACTACTTCACATGCCAGAAGGGACTCAACTCAACATTCAGTGAGCCCACAGGTTGGGACGGGTTTCATCTCATACTAGTCCTTCACAGAGACCAAGAGGAGTCATCTTATACTTCTTGGAGTATACAGATTTGATGAAAGTGCTCGTAGCGGTTAAAGCCTCTCCAAGAATTGTTTGGTCAGGATCGCCTTTATTTTTCGCACAAGACTATGCTAAAGCCACTGCTAACAGACGTAAGGCCTTCCTCAACATGAGAGCTGATCTACGTTCCTTGGGAGCCAGATATGGCCTTTTCCATCCGTGCCTCTTCAAGGTTACGTATAATAACAGAACAACGACGTATGAAGATCCGATACGCTTACAAAGCTTCATCAACTCATGCAAAACGTCTGTTATGGACTCTTCTGGGCCTTCTTCCTCATTCAACACTTGAATGTTTGATAGTTCCTTTACAGATGCTTCAGATTCTGTTTTCTTTAGCATGGTATCTTGTCACCTCAAAAGTGCTTATTCATAGTTTTTGACATTATTGTTGTTGTTCTCATGAAGTTAATCTATTTACCAAGTCGTTGATTATTACTGTTGATCTCCTCGCTTTGGAATGTTCTAATATATGTTTCATGTGTCTGCTCCAACGCTTTTCTTAGTCTTTATTTGGTATTGTCCCCACAGATTATTATCTTTGTATTGTGGTTTCTCCCTGACCCTCCGTTCTGTTGATCCCGGATGTGTTGCCTGCTTCATGTGGCTCCATCCCCCCCGTGTATTCCTGAGTCTTCTTATGTAAGTATGTTACTTTCCTGCATTTTCTTAGATATATTATTTGTTTTGTCTTTTGTTTTTTGTTTCTCTTCTGTAGTTTGTATTTTTTCATCAACCGGTGTCTCTTGTTTTTTCAACTCTTCTTATCTCCCTATATCTATTACTCTTTTGGTCATTATAACTACAAATATTTCGACTCCTATGATCTCCCTCTACCTTCTTACCTGGGCTTTCTTTTTTCCTATCCTGTCATTCGATTCCTTTTCTTCACTCTGGCTATTCGACTTGTCTACTTTTCTTTATTCTGAAACTGAATCAATCATTTCCTTCCTGTTTTATTTCTCTTACTTTTTATACTGCTTTTATAATGAATTGGACTTATGTGTTACATTATTATTACAACTTGTTTTTAAGTGCTTATGTCATTGAAACTGATCACATGGAACGTTAAGGGACTAAATTCTCCTATCAAAAGGCAGAGAATCTTGACCCACTTAGCCAAATTAGACGCTGATGTTGTATTCTTGCAAGAAACTCACCTCTCGGATGTTGAGTCATTAAAGTTGAAGAGGGGCTGGGTGGGGGAGGTTTTCTATTCCCCTGGAGATGGCAAACGAAATGGAGTGATGATACTATGTCGCAAATCCCTTTCGTTTTCTTTTGTGTCCCAAGACTCAGATGTTGACGGCAGATGGCTGAATGTCAAATTATCTTTGAAGGGTGTTATAATCTCTCTTCTAAATGTCTATGCTCCTACTTGTGGTGAACCCTCTTTTTGGCCCACACTGGCTAAGCAAATTACTCACTGCATGGAGGACAATTTTATTTTAGCTGGTGATTGCAACCAGACTTTTGACCCGTTTATTGACAGAAATTCTAAAGTCTCCTTTGTTCCCAACAAGCCCCATAAGTCTTTTGTTCATGCTATCAATCAACATAAACTCTTAGATGCTTGGCGTCTCTGTAATCCGACCACTAGAGAGTACACTTTTTATTCCCCAGCTCACCAAACTCAATCAAGAATTGATTATATATTTATCTCGCACACCATTTCACATACCCTTACACATGCAGAGATCGGTCCCATTTTATTGTGAGATCATGCCCCAGTTTCAATTGGTATTGACATTCTACCTAAGGGTACAAGTCCCAAAAGATGGCGTTTTAATAATGCTCTCCTTTTGGACCCAAAGTTCATTGCCTCATTCACTACCTTCTTTGAAGAGTTTTTTTAGCTGAATCAAACCCATTCCATGCCCTTCTCCACTTTATGGGATGCATTCAAAGCCTCAGCGAGGGTTTCATAATAGGCTTTGTTGCAAAGAAACGGAAAATTTCCCGTAAATTCACTAAAGATCTCCTTCAGGATATTAAAAGACTGGAGCACTCTTTTTACACCTCACACTCGAAGGAGTGTCTCACAGCTCTCATAAAAGCCAAAATGCAATTTAATAAGAAGTCAACGGAGGACGCCTCATTATATCTGTTAAAGTCCAGTGCAAAATTTTATGGGGGCAAAAATAAGGCAGGGAAAATACTGGCTAATTACTTAAAAGTTAAACACAACAAGCTAAATATTGAATCTATCTATGATGATCGATCAGTTTTAAAATTTAAAGACGCTGAAATACTGAACGAATTCTCCATCTTTTATAAATCGCTATACACTTCCGAAACACAACCCTCTGAACACTCCCTATTGCACTTTTTCTCTGACATCCAAAATCTCCAACACACTTTGCCGGACCTATCCTCCCTGGAGTTAGATCTAACGCACCAAGAACTATTAATTGCCCTTCAACATCTCAAAAAAGACAAAGCACCAGGACCAGATGGTTTCACTGTAGAATTCTATCAACATTTCTCTAAATTCATAATGCCCAAATTGCATTCTCTAATAAATTCCTTCAGCACACTAGGTAGTTCCTCGGGTTCTTTTTCAGAAGCACATATATGCCTTATCCCAAAAGAAGGTAAAGACTCTAAATATTGTAAAATTTACAGGCCTATATCCTTGGTCAACATTGATTATAAAATCTTTTCTAAAGCATTAGCCATACGTTTGGATTCCCACTTACCTGATTTATTGGGAAAAGAACAATCAGGTTTCGTCAAGGGTAGATTCATAACTGATAATACGAGACTCCTTTTTAACGTTTTATCTAAATCCTCCCACTTAAAACAATCCCTTGTGGCAATAGCTCTAGATGCCGAAAAGGCGTTTGATAGAGTCGAGTGGACTTATTTGTTTTATACCCTCAAACGGTTCGGTTTTGGCCCTAAATTTACATCCCTCATTTCTCTCCTCTATTCTAACCCCCGTGCGGCTGTGTGCGCCAATGGCTTGATCTCCCCATATTTTGAGTTGGGGAGAGGAGTGCGTCAGGGATGCCCTTTTTCCCCCTTCCTTTTTAATTTAGCTTTGGAACCTTTTCTTTCTAAATTACGTCAAAATCCAAATCTACATGGTTTTCAAACATTAAATTCCCACATTAAACTCACAGCCTACGCTGACGATATTTTGCTTTTTATGTCCAAACCAAGTGACTCGAGTCGATCCCTGCCTTTTTGGCAGAGGTACGAGCCTATTCTAATATCTCCGGTTATAAACTGAATAACGATAAATGTGAGATCCTATCCTTAACTAAGTATGCTTTTAAATCGGATTTTGATGCTTCCAATTTTACTTGGAGCCCCAACCACATTAAATATCTAGGATTACATGTCATTTCTTCAATATCAGACACAGTAACACTATGCATGAATAAATGCATACAAAAAATTTCAGACTTAGCCGCTAAATGGCATCCCCTCTACTTATCCTGGTGGGGTCGCCTGGACACCATAAAGATGATGTTGTCGCCTATAATTTTATATACCATTTCCAACATTCCGGTCCCTATTCCTACTAAATTTTTAAGAAGATCAATTCCTCCCTCTCTTTCTTCTTATGGAATAATAAGAGGTCCCGAATGTCTCTATTTAAATTAACTCGCCCTAAAACAGAAGGCAGGGTTAACTTTCCCGACTTTCAGATATACCAGAAAGCATTCCTCTTACGTCAAGCCTCTCTTTGGTTGCTTGACCCCACAGAAGATTGTCCTTTATGGACTACAGTTGAACGTCTTTTTTATCCCCTTTCTCTTTTCATGAATACCTTTCTTTCTCACGCAAACCACAGGCCTTGTCCACTCCCATAATCAAATTGACCTCTAAGCTTTTGGAACCCACATTTATTCCCACACATAGCAATATAGACTCCTTCCTCAATTCAACAATTTGGCATAACAAAAATCTGACTATTCGTAATAAACCATTCTATTGGAAGACTTGGCAACAAAAAGGTTTAATATGGATACATCAGTTATTCTCACAATTGGATTTTTTATCTTTTCCCTCACTCAGTCAATTATTCAACCTACCTGCCTCATTTATTCATAAATATAATCTACTTAAGAAAGCTGTGATGGACAGATACACTCATTTATCTGACACACCCACTGCTTCCGTTGCTTCGGATCCTCCCTCACAACTTCATACTCTGTTAAAAACTATACCCAAAGCTTCCACTATATATAGATGTTTGCAGGGTAAGGACAGCATTAGGCAGAAATCTAAAATAGAGGAGGCATGGGAACGAGATTTTATGCTATCTTGGCCAGTGTCTTTGTGGAATAAATTATGGCTCAAACTACGTAAATCATCCAGAGCAGCTAACATAATACAAACGCTGTTTTTTGTTTACAATAGACTTTTACTCACACCGAACGCCTTAAGTAAAAGATTTGTGACTGTATCAGACGTTTGTTGGACATGTTCTTCTCCAAATGCTAATTTATTTCATATGTTATTCTCTTGTCCAAATGTATATAATTTCTGGAAACAAGTATGGTCTCAAATTAACCTAATTTTTGGAGCTAAATTTTCTTTTCCTTTACTCATGTTTTCTTCGGAAGTCTTTCACCTTGTTGGGAGAATGTTACACTTAATGTTAAAATTATTGATTTACTATTAGCGGTTGCATTTCAGCAAATCACTGTAAATTGGAAGGATTTCACAAAAATCTCTTATAAGGCATGGTGGTATGCTGTTTGCCATAATCATAGGCTGGACACCTCCTTTGTTTATCCCATACACATGGCAGCGAAACATCTGGATTTGTGGTCACCTGTTACAATATATCTTGATGCATGTGCCAAACGATATTCCCAACTGCAACCATTTCAGCAAGAAGTTCTAAAACCCCTTGATTCCCTCAGTCGTTCCTAGAATATTTGTTATTCCACTTTTCTTAATGATTTATCTTTATTGTATCAATCTTTCCTTTTCTATTCATAAGTCTGATTCGTTTATCTTTATTGTAGCAAATTTTATTGTAATTACATGAATTTAGTGTTATGAACTCTGTATTGACACCTTTATTTCTATCAATAAAAATTTTCTTTTTGAACAAAAAAAAAAAAATGATGTTGTCTTAAAAAAAGTTAGCCAGTATATCGTACAAGGCTGGCCTGAAGTCAGGTGTTTTCAGGGTGATTTGAAATCGTCTCCCTAAGTTGCAAGTGAACTGTCGGTTGTCAATGGATTGGTGTTAAGAGGCGATTTACATGTACACCCAGTTAAAATGTGAAATCTCATCATTTCCAGAGCATACCTGGGGCATTTGGGGCAACCAAAACATTAATGTGCATAAAACAACACTTTTAGTGGCCTGCCATAGATGCACATGTTAAATAGTTCATTGTTAGGTGTCCTGCGTGTCTCCTGTCTGATAAGCATTGGAAAATGAGTAAAACACCTGTACATCCTACTCCATAAACTTGACACACCCTGGGAGAAGTTAGGCCTTGATTTTTCAGGAACATATACATCTTTACCAGCTGACATAAGGTACTCCTTCCTCCTGGTTGATTATCATCCTAAATGGTATTTCTCATTTGTTGAATCACCCTCTACAGTTGTTACAACAAAGTTTTTGGAGCAGGTATTTTCCATTGAATGGTCACCAAAGTTTTATGGTCACAAACAATGGCTCACGTTTTGTTTCAGAGCAAATGCGTGAATTTCTTGCCAATTATGACACTAAGCACTTACGTGTTGCTCTGTAGCCGCCATCTTAAAATGGTCTAGTGGAAAGAGGCAACAAAGTAATCAAAGAAGGCATACAGACTGCACTTGCCTCAGGCATGGACGTAAAACAATTTCTTAAACAGAAGATGTAGGAGTATAACACTGCACCACATTGCACAACAGGGGTCACTCCGTTTCTGTTGTTAAGAGGCAGAAGAGATCACTACTCTTTGGGGCATATTCTCAAGCCCCTATCGCCACGGGAACCTCACTTTGTTTGACGTTCCCGTGGCGATAGGGCCAGAGCCTTATTCTCAAGGCAGCATTAACCCTCTTAACGTGGCTTAAAGCCACGTTAAGTGGCTTAACACTGCCTTGAGAATAGGGCCCCTTTCACGCTAAACTTAGCATGAAAGGGGGCGTGCAGTGGGTGTTGCGGTGGGCGTACCACCGCAACACCCATTGAGTTTGACGCTACCGCCTATTATCTAGGGCGGCGATAATAGGTGGCAGCGCCAAACTTAAGACCTAGAAAAATCAGGTCTTAAGGTGGCGAAATGAGGAGAAAAGCTTTATTTCTCCTCGTTTTTGCTTTTTCCATGTGTGCTGCATGAAGCAGAATTAAGACCAGGGAAAACCAGGTCTTACCCTGGCGCAACGAGGAAAAATGTTTAATTTCTCCTCGTTTTTGCTGTTTTCATGTGTGCTGCGTTCTGCAGAACACTTGAAAACAGCAAAATGCCAATGCTTGTTTATGTACAGGAAGGTCCCCCTTCCTGCACATAAACAATCATTTAAAAAAAATGCTGTTTTGCAACTTCTATGTGTGCTACATTAAGCAGCACACATAGAAGTTACAAAACGGCATTTAAAGTTTGTTTATGTGCAGGAAAGGGGACCTTCCTGCACATAAATAATCTTCCCCTGCACGCAGACACCCTTGCACTATGATGCAAGGGTGCCTGCATTGACGCTAGGCTGTTAAGTGGGCTGTTAAGTGTAGCGCCATCACAGGGGGAAACACCTGTAAATATGGTGCAGTCCTGCGTTTCTGAAGTGGCGGAGTGAGGCATTAAGACAGGAAGGCTAACGCCTCACTCCACGGCTTCCCTTGTACATATGCCCCTGGGTGTCAGTTCCTGCTGGAATCCAAGCCGTCTGGTTGCTGCCTGTCGTGGGTGATGTTTGTTACTTGAACAAACAAACTCTTCATACATCTCCTGAGATAAGCATTGTTTACTTCGGAATGCAGAATGTAGCACACATACAAAGAGGAAAAAGCGAGGAGAATTAAAACTATTTCTTCTAGTTATACCTCCCATGGGAGGCGTATCATTTTGGCGCATTCCCAGGTTTACAAGGTCTTGTAAATCTGGGAATGCATCAAAAACCATGGGAGATGCATAGAAACACCCACACAACCCCCAGGGAACGCCTACCCAGGGCAGAATAATGCAACGCAGTGATTTGCGCTAGGCGTAGTTTTCATAGTAGCACTTCACGTAACTACGTAAAGTACATTTTTAATTACACGTAGCTATGCACATTGCTAGCTATGCACATTGCGTAGTGCATAGCTGTGTGCTTGACTGCTCTGTACAATAATTGCAAAAAGCACCTTGTACAGTGCAAGTTAAGATAAAATAAATATCTCTGTCTTTATATGCTGTTTTGAAAACCTTTATTGTTTAAAGGCACACATACAGGAAAAATACATTTTTTATAATATGATCATGAGTTACAGAACAAAGTCCATAATTACATTTTTCCTAGATATAGATTATGTTGTCATAAAAAACCTATATAAGTGCCAATCCTTATGCCCCGGTGGCAGGGGTCATGCACAACAGAAGAAAAACAAGAAATTCAAGTAACCCATTCTTTCCATTTAGGTACTTGCCATGTGGCCAAAGCCTGATCATCCCCCAAAAGTTCTCTGTCTGCAACCACATAAGTGTTCATTTTCGCTAGGCAAAGGTTTCTGCATGTTTTTGAATCAAAAGTCTTATGCAGATATAACATAAGGTTCCTTGCTTCCCAAAGGGATTCTTTCCCACAGTTAATAAGTCTCCAGGCGGCTGGATAGCGGGAAGTAGGCAAGGTCCAGCCATACAGGATAGTCTCAAATGTCAAAGTGGTAATGTTCGCAATATGAAGCAAGAAAGGCTGAAGCAATGTCCAGAAATCCTGTGCATACTGGCAACCCCAAAGCAGATGATACACAGTCTCTTCGTTGGCACAGGTTGGTCTTGGGCACTGTGCGGAGGGAGCGAGGCCTCTACGATGTTGAAATGTCTTTACCGGGAGGCATCCATGGGCGCTCATCCAGGCGATGTCCTTTTGGCTGTGACCAAGATCTCTGTGTCCCACCATACGCCAAACTGCACGTGACTGCTTTTCTGAAAGAGACCCTATAATGACTGGTTTTTCTCTACAAGATAAAGCATTTTTCAAGCGTTTAGAGTCTTTACAAATGTCTCTGGTAAGATCAGTTAAGTCCATTGTGTGCAAAAATGTCTGCAAGGCCATATAGAAAGGAGGAACAGTTTGAGCCAATGGCCGCAAATTGGAAGAGGTAAAAAGTCCAAACTTTCTCAACATGGAACCCGTAAAATAACAAGTAAAACAGCTAGCAGTGGTTGACATATCTTCCTCTGTTCTGGAAATAATATGACGAAATAATTTAGAATACAAAAAGGTTTTGAGATCCGGAAGACCTTTCCCTCCATTTCTCCAATGCTTGCAGGTTTTGTCTCTACTTAATTTTTCCATTTTTGACCCCCATAAAAAGGTAAAAAGCACTTTTGCACATTTCTGTAACACCTGAGGGGAGGGAGGAAAAATCATTGCAGTGTAAAGCAATAACGGAAATAAGACAGCCTTAATAACCAATGCTTTGCCTTCCAATGTGAGTTTACGTGTAGACCACATAGATATTTTCTGTACTATTTTGTCATGCAGTATTGCCCAGTTCTTTTGAATATGCCCTTGAGATGCAAAATAAAGCCCCAAAATCTTTGTAGGTTCAGTGGTGGTATTCACAGGCAGATTTGCCAACCTGTCCCAGGGGCCAGCTGTGACACACACACTTTTTTCCATATTCAGTGCAAGACCTGAAACAGGCGAAAATAATGAAGCATGCAAAAGAGCTCTGCGTGCTGATGCTGCAGTGGTGCATAGGACGGTAACATCGTCCATGTATGCTACGACTTTGGCCTGTGAGGCTGAACCACCGGGTACAAACGCCCTCTAATTACCTTGTCACTTCGCAATTTACACAAGAAAGGTTCCAAAGCACACACAAAAAGTGCTGGAGACAAAGGGCAGCCTTGTCGTACTCCTGTATGTATCTGAAAAGCCTCAGTATGAAAACCATTGATACTGACTTTGCTGCTTGCTTGTTTGTATAATATTTGTAACATTCGCATGATATTGGGGGTACCCGCAAATGGGACAACACTGCAAAAAGAAAATCATGTGAAACACTATCGAATGCTTTTCGAAAATCCAAACTCAGTATTCCCAAAGGGATGTTTCTGTCCTGGTTGTAATGGAGAACATCTCGAATGATGGTGAGACTGTCAACAAGAGTGCGTCCCCTTATTGCACATGTTTGGTCTTGGTGAATACTAGTGCGCAGGACAGAGCGGAATCTACGAGCTAACACTTTGGATACCAGTTTGTAATCCACGTTAAGCAAAGAAATTGGGCGCCAGTTCTGAAGAGATGTTTCATCCCCTTTCTTATAGAGGAGGGTGATGAGTCCTGCGGAAAAATCCGTGGTAAATGCATCCTGTTCAAAACTATGTACAATCATGTCCATAAAATCTTTACAAAGCAAACCCCAAAACTTTTTATAAAACTCCCACGGTAACCCATCCAAACCAGGACTAGAGCCCCTGGGTGCTGCTCCCAAAGCTGCGAGAAAGTCTTCACCATCAAACGGTTCCCCCAAAAACTTTCTTTGTTCATCAGTAAGACTTTCTGGGAGGGCTTCACAGTATGACTCTATGTCTTCTTTGGGAGGAGGAGTGCTTGGAGAGGCATACAATGCTGAGTAGAATGCATAGGCCACTTTTTGGCATTGTTCTACCCCATTCACTCTATCACCTTTGTCATTTAAAAGCGTGGTTAGTAGTTTATGAGAGACAGCTGCCTTGCGAAAAAGAATGCTGTACATTTTTCATCTTCTTGATAATGTTTCACCCTGGAATGAAAAATGGTAGTTTTGCTTTTCCTTTTAAGCCATGTATTCATTTCTGTTTCAAGTGATCTGATGTCTTCCTTTACATCTTTCCCTGCATCACCTAATTGTTGCAATAAAACCCGTCTTTTTTGTAACTTAAGAAAATCCTGCCACTCCAACTTGTGCAATACCCTTCCCTGTGTTTGGAAGAAAATCCGCGTTTGGTGTTTAACCCAGCGCCACCATTGATAGAGTGTAGGGAAGGTACTTTTGCGAGCCGCCCATTTACAGTAACACTTGGTATATTTAACACAAATCTCTTCGTTTTCCAATAATGCACAATTAAGTTTCCACTTGCCTGGACTCCTTTGAGGTCTGGCAGGAACGGAGAGTGACGTGGACACCAAGTGATGATCTGAAAAGGAAACAGGTGTGATGGCGCCATGTTGTGCACACAGCAGCTTGGATGCAAATATATAATCAATACGCGATTTGACTCCTCCATGGTCTGCTTCCCATGTAAAACCTGACCCTGGTGGACAAAATTTCCTGTGGGTATCATAAAGGCCTAGGTCATAGATGAGTGCTTTTAAAAGTTTAGAGGTTACATCCATAGTGTACTCAGTGTGCACCCCTTGCCTGTCTTTACCATGTGTGATGCAATTAAAGTCGCCAACTAACAGTAATGGCGTGGAACCTGTTAAAAAAGCTTGATTAGTGAAAACAAATTCTTACGTTCTGTTTTTTGGCTGGAGCATAAACCACACATATCTTTAAAGGGATTCCGTCCATATGTACAGACAGAAGAACTGCTCTCCCTGGAGATATTATTTTCTCGTCTAGTATCTGCCAATGCTTATTCTGAAAAAGAATAACAACGCCGCCATTCTTATTGGCCCCTCCCGACCATGCAGAGGGTCCTTTTTGCCATAAGGATTGGTAAGAAAAATAATTGGGTTTAAAACCTAAGTGACATTCTTGTAAGCAGATGATATCCGCTTGTACATTTTTACAATAATGAAGGATCATATGTTGCCGTAATTCTCCACTCATGCCTCTAACGTTACAAGTGGCAATTGTTACTGCCATGAGTATAATAAGTAAAACAACAGCCATGTTACAAATCTTGTGATTCAGGTACCACAACAGAATTAACACATGCAAACTGTGAAGCTGCGTCTTGGTCTTGACCTTCAAATGAAGCCTGTGAAAGCAAAGCCTCGAGATTAGGTGAAGCCTCCAAATCAATAATCTGACTATCGTGCACTTCTATAACTTGAGCAACATTCCCGATACCCTCCTCGGAGTCCGAGAGGTTAAGTAGGGGGTCAAACCTCCCCCTTCTTGGTGGGCGGTCCAAGGAGGATGCGCGCCGTCTTGTATTCACTTTTGAAACTGGGCCCACCGCTTGTTTAAAAACTTTACGTTTTTTTGTATTATAAGTGGTCCACCCACTATGATCCATGTCAGCGTCTGCACTAGAGACCACTACAGCTGAGGCTAAAGAGGCAGCTGTGTCTTCTGCTACTTTGCGCAGATCCCTGACTGCGCCAGCCACATCGGATTCATGACCTGTAGGGGGAATAAAGGAGTTAGATAAATTCATAGGATCACTAGAGGAGGGCTCAGCAGATAGGCTGAGGTTTGGGACATTAGCACAAGGAGTAGATGAGGCACTGTGCTTTGCCCCCTCACGGCGTGCACGTTTTTCCAGGATAGCTTGCTTCATTTGCTCTGCCTCAAGTCTATCTTTGTCTGCTTGTTCTAATTCTTGCTGGATTTGCTCGGGGTCAGGCTCTTCAGGTTGGGAAGAAGGGGCAACCGCAGTCTCAGATTCCCCCTCTTCCTCCTCCACCTCCTCCCCCTCAGACACTCTACACTTGCGGATCTCCATACCTTCAAATATACCCAAAATGTCTGAATCAGTGACGTCCGCCTGCGCTGATGTAGATGGCTCAGCAGATGATGGAGCAGGAGCAGAGGCAGCGGGAGGGGTGGTATGGGAAGGGTGGCCATGCGAACCAGCAGCTGACGCATATGAGAACTTACTTTTGGGACATGCTTTAAAGAGATGATCTTCGCTTCCACACAGATTACATTTTTTGGGGGCACGACACTCCTGTGCCTTGTGATCCATACCCCCACAGTTCCTACAAACCAAGCCTGAGCACTGTTCTTTTGCATGCCCAAATTGCTGACACAATCTGCAAAATAAGGGTTGGCCAGAATAAACTAGGAAGCCCTTGTTAGCGCCAAGTGCAAAAGTCTGTGGAGGGTGAGCCAAGCCTCGCACTCCACTAGAGTCTTCTTTAAAAGTCACAACATATTTTCGCTTGCCATTCCAAATGCCACAGATATTCTTAATTTTCTGACCCCCTCTGATAGTAGCACAATATCGCTGCAAAAATACTTCAATGAGGCGAGGATCAGTGTAGGGATTGTACATGTGCACTACTAACGTAACCTCCTTGGGTGCAAACATAGGCGTAAATGTGAGCCCCTGCAAAATCCCACAATCATGACGTGCCTGTGCATTATGCAAGAAACTTTGGCAAATGGAATCACTCGCAAATGTAATGTCAAAAATACCTCTATTCGAAAAGTCTTGCACACATTCTATAGCACGCTCTGCAATATCACATTCTCTCTTGATGACATCCTCAACAATAAAGAGCACATTTTTTTCCTTCCTATGCGCTTGTGCAACCTCAACTCGAACTGAGTTAGGTATAAAATCAAATGCCCTAGAGGCCTCTGACATCCTGGAAGAGGTTGTCATGGCTCCTAGCTAAAGGTACATCTGCGTGAGTCAAAAGAAAAGAGAGCCAAGTCTCGGCGTTTTGTTCTAATGAAGAGGCAGCTGCCACTTCAAGTCTGTTAATGTAATGCAGTCACAAGAAAAACGAAAAGGCCTCTGCCTTACCTCCGTGGGCAGGAAAAAGTGTTCACACACTAAGGCAGCCGCCAGGTGTCACAATGCAAGCCAGACACGCTCGCAAAAGGCAGCCGCACGTGTGCACCCTGTCCTGTAGCCCCCACCTGCGCTGGAGCAGGCACCGACAGGGGGACTGGCCCCCTGCCTCCGATACGATGTATTCTCTGCCAGCAGCACAGAAAGCAGCCTCACACGAACAGGAATGAAGAGAAAGCCCGGCCTGGGCTTGCAGGTGCTCAGCTTGCAACAAAGTATCGACGAAGTCAGCTCTCCAGCAGGAAAGGTTTCTCCACTGCAACAGTGTATCTTTGCAGTCTGCTCCCAGACGGAAGACCTCTCAGCAGCAATGATGTATCCACAGGTCTGCTCTCCAGCAGGATGGATCCTCAGCTGCAATAATGTATGCACGAAGCCTGCTCTAGCTGGCTCCACGCAGTCCGAGCAGCAGGGAAAGCCTTGCTGGGACCCCACCAGCTTCAGAGCATCAGCCAGGTCCCGGGCAAGCCAGGAGTCGCAGGCCCAGCCCCTCCGCCTTAGGAAAACCCAGTGGCCCCCAGGTAGAACCCTCTGACCTGTCTACCACACCCAGAGATGTCAGCCTTGCCCCGGGCAAGCCAGGGAACGAAGGCCCAACCCCTTAGGATAGGCAAAACAGGAGAGGCTCTGTCTACAAGTCTCCTTCACCCTTAGTGACGCAGCCTGGCTCCGGTCAAGCCAGAGTAACGCAGGCCCAGCCCTTCAGGGATCAGGTCTTTATATGCTAAAAATGCATATAGTTACTACACAAAAGTGAAAACGATAAATTAACAAGCAGTGAGAGAGGTGATGATTTTAGGATCCTCCCTAACCTAGGGGAAAACCAAGCAGATGCCTTGAAAACAAAAAACACATCTTTTGAACCATTCAGTGGTGGTCCCATCCTCTTAGGACCACCCCAAGCACAGTTATTGGCAAAAATACAATCCCAACCAAAGGCCCTGCAAAGCATTATGGGACAAGATTAGCAGTGGGCAGTGAATATTATAGTTTCCAATATCAAAATAATTCTACAAAGAGCTGCAGTTCCACTAGTCGTTACTAGATGTCCTCACGAGTCAAATGCAAAAGCTTCATGAAAGGTTTTCAATACTTTTGCATTTGACTCGTGAGGGACATCTTGTAACGACTAGTGGAACTGCAGCTTGATGTATTAATAATTTCAATGCTTTTGCATTTGACTCGTGAGGGACACCTAGTAACGACTAGTTGAACTGCAGCTCTTTGTAGAATTATTTTGATATTGGACACTATAATATTCACTGCCCACTGCTAATCTCGTCCCATAATGCTTTGCAGGGCCTTTGGTTGGGATTGTATTTTTGCCCATAACTGTGCTTGGGGTGGTCCTAGGAGGAAGGGACCACCATTGAATCGTGCACATGATATGCTTTTTGTGTTCAAGGCATCTGCTTGGTCCTCCCCCTAGGTTAGGGGGGACTCCAAAATCATCACCTCTCTCATTGCTTGATATTTTATTGTCAAAGTTCATTTTTATGAATTGGTTATATGTTTTTTTAGCATAGAAAATTGCTTTATCAAAGCATTTGAAAGTGTTTATTTTACTGCTGCTACGCTACGTCAATCACTCTGCTACGTGCAATGTGAGTAGTAGCACAAACTTTGCATGCTCCGTGAGCGTAGCAAAGTATTATGCCCAGGGTTAGCTACATTACTCCATATAGTGAATATAATGTCAAATATGAGTATATGATTGCACACTTGTGAAGTGTAAAGGATAGAGACTAAATTGTGCTATTCCAAACCCCCATCTGATGGCGATGTTAGTCATCACAACAACACATGCATCTTATCAGATGACATCAAATCAAAACCTTGAGGTTTTCAACACTTTGCTTCTTGGTGTTCTCCAAATTTTTCATTTTGTCATTGACTCTACACTGACTCTCCTCTAAATCCACATCCCTTCTCTTTCTTTTCAGCGCCTTTGCATTTTGTTCTTTCTTCCTTACCTTTATCCACTTGTTCCTCTTAAAGATGACAAATAGGCAAATCACACCAATGGCAATGACTATAAGAGGCCTCAAGATGGAACTTAATATCCCCTTTCCTAGATTTCCAAACTATTTGCCAATAGCAACAAATCCATTTCCGATTGCTTCCCAACACTTGTAGCTTCCAGTTCCTTTACATCTCCTTTTAAGTCAGTAATGTTCTTAATGTATTTCCTTATCTTCTCACTGTTGTCAAGTATATAGGTACAGCATTGCTGAAACTTCAACATTTTACATACTCCGCCCTCCTTCGTGAGAAGCATGTCTAACGCAAGATGGTTCTGCAGCACCATAGATCTTATAGCTATCATTTCAGTGTCTACAGCTAACAATGAACAAGCTGTACTAGATGTTAAATTATCAACTATAGTGGACAACTTTCTAATCTTGAGATCATTTAAAATCACTTTACATGCTAAATCTTCGGGAAAACTACAGCTAAATAATAAGTACCTGTCCATCCTTGGGGCAATGTCTGATAACAGGATCTTGTCCTCCCATGAATAAAGGCCAATTCCCTCCATATTCGAAAACATGATCACTGTCACTCTTACCCTTATTTTCAGTGGGAACAACAGATTTGACCCTATGCGCACAAAGTTTTCATTGTTTTGCCAATCTAAAGTTAGTGCTCTTGGTGTTTTCATTCTTCTTTAGCCCACTTTCCCTTCTATCGCGGATCCCATCCTGTTTTCTCTTGTGTATCTCTTCCTCTCTTCCTGTCTTCTATTGCGTCTAGACGTTTGTTCTCTATCTCAGTTAATGAACAAGTCAAATTGAGTCCATGCCCATAAGCTGTATCTGTATCTAATGTCATAATATGTCTTCAACATCGTGAAAGAACTCGCCTCCCCCAGCTCCAGCTCCAACGACATCCCACAGTCGCAAGAACTCTGCGACTCCCTGGCCACCTTCTTCCACCGCAAGATCGCAGACATCCACAGCAGCTTTGACACCCAGACGCCAACAACAGACGCAGACACCCCCGATCCAACACCCACCAAACACACCGACCTCCTGCTCTCCTGGAACCACATCAACAACGACTAACCTAACCACATAACGGCTAGGGCCGTCAACCTCGAATCTGGGGAACTGGGTTCGAGTTTCGGCAATGACGCTGAACATCCTGTGATTCTGGGCAAATCACTTAATCTCCCCGTGCCTAACAAAAATGAATGTCCTCATGTAATGCAACTGGTGCTATGCAAAGCGCTCTGATACCCGATGATTCGGGTCAAGTTTGCGCTATATAAAACTCTCTGACCCCTGCCCCCACCACATCTTCAACAAGGCAAGCTCCATCATCGCACCCCAACTCCGAAAAATCATCAACAGATCCTTCGAGACTGCCACCGTTCCCGGAAAGCTGGAAACACGCCGAGATCAACGCCCTACTCAAGAAACCCAAGGCAGACCCAAAGGACCTCAAGAACCTCCGACCCATCTCCCTGCTCCCGTTCCCAGCGAAAGTCATTGAAAAGACGGCCAACAAACAAGTGACCCGCTTCCTGGAGGAGAACAACGTCCTGGACCACTCCCAATCCGGATTCCGCAGCAACCACAGCACTGAAACCGCCCACATCGCCGCCACTGACGACATCAGAACCATACTGGACAACGGCGAAACCGCAGCCCTCATCCTCCTGGACCTCTCGGCCGCCTTCGACACCGTCTGCCACCACACCCTGCGCACACGCCTCCGTGACGCAGGGATCCGAGACAAAACCCTGGACTGGATCACCTCCTTCCTCACCGGCAGAACCCAGAGAGTCCGCCTCCCCCCTTTCCGTTCTGAAGCCACCAAGATCACCTGCGGCGTACCCCAAGGATCATCCCTCAGCCCGACCCTTTTTAACATCTACATGGCACCGCTCGCCAACATCGTCGGAGCACACCACCTCAGCATCGTCTCCTACGCCGACGATACCCAGCTGATCCTTTCCCTCACCAAGGACCCGGCCACCGCCAAATCCAACCTCCACGAGGGAATAAAGGCCGTCGCAGACTGGATGAAGACTAGCCGGCTGAAGCTGAACTCAGACAAGACAGAGGTCCTCATCCTCGGATCCACCCCCACCGCATGGGACGACTCCTGGTGGCCGGCCACGCTGGGAGCTGCCCCGACACCCACCAACCACGCATGCAACCTGGGTTTCATCCTGGACTCCACGCTCTCTATGACCCGGCAAGTTAACGCCGTCTCCTCCTCCTGCTTCAACATCCTCCGCATGCTCTGAAAGATCTACAGATGGATCCCCACCGAAACCAGAAGGACGGTCACCCAAGCACTCGTCAGCTGCAGGTTGGAATACGGCAACGCAATCTACGCAGGAACCACGGCCACACTCCATAAGAGACTCCAACGCATACAAAACGCCTCCGCACGCCTCATCCTCGGACTCCCTCGCCACAGCCACATCACCACCCACCTGAGAGATCTGCACTGGCTCCCGGTCAATAAGAGGATCACCTTCAAGCTCCTCACCCACACCCACAAAGCACTCCACAACGCCGGACCAGCATACCTTAACGAACAACTATCTTTCTACACCCCGAACCGCCAGCTTAGCTCCGCCGACCTGCCCTCGCCACCGTCCCACACATCCGTCGAGCAACCACCGGCGGCAGATCATTCTCCCACCTCGCCGCCAAGACATGGAACACCCTCCCCACCCACCTACGGCAGACCCAAGACCTGCTGACCTTCAGAAGACTCCTCAAGACCTGGCTGTTCGACCAGCAGCTGCTCCCCCCACCCCCTTAGCGCCTTGAGACCCTCACGGGTGAGTAGCGCGCTCTACAAATGTCCTGATTGATTGATTGATAATAGGTTTGTAGAAACTATGAGCTATTTCCATTGTTTTAGCATTGGGGTGCTGATTCAAATGCTTAAACATAGGAACTTCAGAGAGAACTGAACCATAATTGGAGAAAAAATATCGGAATTGTCCTTGTCCATATAAAAAGCTCAATAAAATACTACATGTAACACCATATGGAAGAGAAATGTGGTGATATGTGATCCCTTCTCAGCTAATGCAGACAACAGGGTGCAGACAGAGCAATCTTTAGTGTCAATAGTGTCAATGTATTCATAAAGCAACTTAAAATAAGCGTTTGAGGAGAAAGGTCCCCTTGATGAATCTACATGCAATGCGTTATATTTAGGGGTGGGTGGTAAACTCCACTCCTCCGGTGGAGTTCGCAGAGTTTCGCCACTCTGTGCTCTGCTTGGAGTGCGGAGTTCAGCAAAAACTTCGCCAATTACTGCATGGCAGAGTTAACCGCCCAAAAAAACGGTGATAGCAGAAACCCAGCCGTCACTAATACCCCTGTACAAAAGACAGCTGAACTCTCCCACCATGCAGGTTGACATTATGTGCTACGCTACAACACGAGTGCATCCTTGGCCTAAGGATGCGGCATCGAATCCCCGCTAGTCCCGCGAGGCCCCTCCTCACCGCGAGTCCCGCGAGGCCCCTCCTCCCCGCTATCCTCTGTCAGTCTGGAGGCGCATAATTATGAAAAACTCACCTTCCACTGGTGCTGGAGTGGAGGTGTACACAGTGTGCAACCTTTATTCGGTCTTCTTGCACCCGCCACCAACAGAAAATGCCCTAAAGATCGATTAGGGTCCAGAGAGTGCTGCTGTTAAGTTTGAACTATGAAGTGAATGGTAAGGGGCCAGAAAATACAGTGGAGCTAGTGCTGTAAATAACCGCTGAGCCCTTAAACTGGACAAATATTGGGTGGGGGTAGAACGAGAGATAAAGTGCAAGACAAGTGTGTGCCCAGCTGTCAGAAATATATGCCTGCCTGTGTGGTAGGAGCTGTATGTGAGCCTGTCAGTGGAATGTTTAAGGTAACAGGAGTGCTCTAGAAGCTGTTCCTGCTGATGCACTTCCAAGGAAGGTGCTATTCACTGTAATTGGGTACCTAAAGCCCGCCCCGTGCTCCTTCTCAGAACAGTTTTTAAGGGAGATTAAACAAATGACATTTCCTTCTTTCTCAATTCTGTTTTACAGCCCCATAGGATTCGTCAAGGGAATGTAGTGGCAAGTTCCTCATGATCCACCTTTGAATAGTCCCTCTCGAATCATTTTCACGCTGTGCTAAGGTGGTGTTTGCTTTAGCCCGTGCATTACTCGTGCCACTATGTACAAATCTGTGAGTTAAGCGCACTTAAGCCCATCTACTGGAGAAGTGTACATTAATCTTGTTCCTGCATTTGAAATCCAGCACAAACCCAGCTTTGCAAGACATGAAGAGGCGTCATGCATGATGCAGAAGTGCACATGCGGCCCAGGGAAGCAAAGGCTTTTCAGATTTCCCTCTGTATTCTCACAGGATGGCTGTGCAGAGAACAATTCGGTAGCTCTTTAGCAGAAGCCTTTCACGCAAGCAAGCCTCACATTGCTTTTCAACTTGAAATGTAATTATTAATGCCAGTAGATAAAGGAGCGTCTTTGAAAAAAATCAAAATTAGGGGTGGGCGGAACTCGGGGGAATCTTGCAGAGTTTTTATGTAACTGAGCAGAATACCGCGGAGGGAAACTCAGTGAGTTCTACCCCTACTTATAATCAAATGTATGCAAACTATCGGCAGCAGGATACAGGGTCTTAGGGGTAACGTTACATTTAAGCTCAACTAATGTGGATAATGTAGGTGAAGATAACCCTAAAAGCAAAACAATCAATACTACAACAATAGCTATCAGCAGTTCAATTAATATAAAGCTACGTCCATTTAGGTTATTATTTTCTATAACTTCTCTCAAATCTAACCGTTGAGTAGAAATTAGCAGCAAACAGAGTCATCTCCGTATGTTTCTACTTGTGCAAATGGCAAAACAAAGTTCATGTGATGTAAAATAAAAGGATTTACAACATATTTGTGAGTCTTCCCTAACCCTGCTCCATCTTCTTCTAAATGACATCCTTACTCTCCTTCTGCAGCTTTGTGCTTAGGGAATCTTCTTAACTCTTTAAAAAAGTCCATTTAATGACTCTTTGATGAAACCACAGATCACAGTTCAGTTCAAAGAGCATGTCAGTAGCAACTCAAATCAGTTAGTTCAATGGTGAAAGCACGTTCAAAGCTCAGTTCAGCAACAAACCTAAGTTCAAGGAGATTTCACTGCGATTTACCCACTTTCACTGTCATTTGCTTCAAAGTATGTCCATTCATTGGAAGGGTACCTCCAACAAGCTACATTAGCTCTTTTGATCTCCTGAGTGTAAATCACTTGTCTTCAGTGTCACTCAGACCAGAGTCCTCAGTATCCTCTGAGACAGTACTCAGTACACATTCTACAGGGAACCTTATTTTCTCCCTCTCTCGTCTTCTCGGCCAACCATCTCCAGTCTCCACTCGGCACAGCACTAGACACTTCGTCAGGGTCTGAGTCTGGCTCAGGTAGTGGTTCAGGCTAAGACTCTTCAAATGTCAGCTAATCAAGACCCGCCTCAGGCTGAGGATGTGCTGTCATAGGCACTTGCCAAGTTGCAGTACTTTGTGCAACCTTTTCTCGCTGTCTCTCATTTGTGGGTTGCACTTCAGGGAGATGTTCTGTCACATCATCAGCAGGACACTCTACACTATGAGTGTGAGCTGCTTGAATCAAGTTGGGAAGACCCCTACACTTAACAGCATTATTTGTCACAAGAATGACCTAGTATGGCCCCTTCCATCTAGGCTCCAGAAATGTCTTCCAAACGTGTTTCTTCAACAAGACCCATTCACCAGGACTGAGGTCATGGCACTGCTTCAAATGTGGACAGACAGTAGCAGCCCCAACCTGGTGGGACACAGAATGGACCCCATCAGCTTGCCTCTTGCAATAGTCAAGAGCAATGTCATCCAAAATGTTCAAAAGTGTATTTGCAAGCACTGTAGGCAGCCTCATTGCTTGCCCCATGAATATCTCATGCAGAGACAACCCTGTTCTCCGATCAGGTATGCTGCAAAGACTCATCAGCACAAGAGGCAAAGCATCAGAGCACTTCAGGGACGTTGACAAACACACTTTAATCATCTAGATTTTCAACGTACCATTCACCTCCTCCATAAAACCTGAAGCTTCAGCCGGTAAAGGCAATGTAATCTTTGCCCCACCTGTAATGCTGCAGACAATATTTTCAGGACCTCATTATTGAAATGAGTTCCTCGGTCTGACTCCAGTGAAGTTGGGAAACCGAATCTTGGTATTAGCTCCCTCAACAAGAGCTTAGCGACTGTGTAACTGTCATTTCTCCTGGTTGGGTAGGCTGTCACCCAATGCGAGAAGATACACACAATCACCAGGACATATTGTAGCTTGTTGCACACAGGCATCTCGATGAAATCCAGTTGCATTCTGTTGAGTCACCCTCCTTACCTCCCTATACGGCTTAATGTCACTGGGGTTCTTTTCGCTACATTCATCTGCTGACTCACAACACATCTGTGAAATAATTCTTCAGCCATCAGTCTAAATCGAGAGTTGAACTAATGTTGTCTGAACAGCCTGACCATTGCATCCTCCCAACCTGTGTGGGTCTATGGAAATGTGTAGCCACGGGGAGAGCAAGCTATCTGGTGTAGTATTTTGGATTTAGATGGTTTAGCTAAAATGTAAATTGTCAGATGTTCAATTGTAGTTAGTGTGTATTAACCCTGGGCATAATATTTTGCTACGCTCACAAAGCATGCAAAGTTTGTGCTACTACACAAATTGCACGTAGCAGAGTGAATAACTGTGCTTATCAACATAGTGTAGCAGGAGTATAATAAACTACTTCAAATGCTTTGATAAAGCAATTTTTTATGCTAAAAGCATATAACCAATTCACAAAAATGAATTTTGACAATAAAATATCAAGCAATGAGAGAGGTGATGATTTTGGAGTCCCCCTAACCTAGGGGAGGACCAAGCAGATGCCTTGAACACAAAAAGCATATCATGTGAACGATTCAATGGTGGTCCCTTCCTCCTAGGACCACCCCAAGCACAGTTATGGGCAAAAATACAATCCCAACCAAAGGCCCTGCAAAGCATTATGGGACGAGATTAGCAGTGGGCAGTGAATATTATAGTGTCCAATATCAAAATAATTCTACAAAGAGCTGCAGTTCAACTAGTCGTTACTAGGTGTCCCTCACGAGTCAAATGCAAAAGCATTGAAATTATTAATACATCAAGCTGCAGTTCCACTAGTCATTACAAGATGTCCCTCACGAGTCAAATGCAAAAGCATTGAAAACCTTTCATGAAGCTTTTGCATTTGACTCGTGAGGGACACCTAGTAACGACTAGTGGAACTGCAGCTCTTTGTAGAATTATTTTGATATTGGATGCTATAATATTCACTGCCCACTGCTAATCTCGTCCCATAATGCTTTGCAGGGCCTTTGGTTGGGATTGTATTTTTGCTAATAACTGTGCTTGGGGTGGTCCTAAGAGGATGGGACCACCACCAAATCGTTCAATAAGATGTGCTTTTTGTTTTCAAGACATCTGCTTGGTTCTCTCCCTAAGTTAGCGAGGATACCAAACTCATCACCTCTCTCACTGCTTGTTAACTTTTTATTTTCACTTTAGTGAAATGACTATATGCATTTTTAGCATATAAAGACAGAGATATTTATTTTATCTTAACTTGTACTGTACAAGATGCTTTTGGTAATTATTGTACAGTGCAGTCAAGCACACAGCTATTGCATAGCTACGTGTAGTTGAAGCTGTACTTCAAGCTGTACTTCACGTAGCTACATGCTACTACGCCCAGGCTTACATATAACCAATTCATAAAAGTGAACTTTGACAATGAAAATATCACGCAATGAGAGAGGTGATGATTTTGGGGTCCCCCTAACCTAGGGGGAGGACCAAGCAATGCCTTGAACACAAAAAGCATATCATGTGAATGATTCAGTGGTGGTCCCTTTCTCCTAGGACCACCCCAAGCACAGTTATGGGCAAAAATACAATCCCAACCAAAGGCCCTGCAAAGCATTATGGGACGAGATTAGTAGTGGGCAGTGAATATTATAGTGTCCAATATCAAAATAATTCTACAAATAGCTGCAGTTCAACTAGTCCTTACTAGATGTCCCTCACGAGTCAAATGCAAAAGCATTGAAATTATTAATACATCAAGCTGCAGTTCCACTAGTCGTTACTAGATGTCCCTCACGAGTCAAATGCAAAAGCATTGAAACCCTTTCATGAAGCTTTTGCATTTGACTCCTGAGGGACATCTAGTAACCACTAGTTGAACTGCAGCTCTTTGTAGAATTATTTTGATATTGGATACTAAAATATTCACTGCCCACTGCTAATCTCATCCCATAATGCTTTGCAGGGCCTTTGGTTGGGATTGTATTTTTGCCAATAACTGTGCTTGGGGTGGTCCTAAGAGGATGGGACCACCACCGAATCGTTCAATAAGATGTGCTTTTTATTTTCAAGGCATCTGCTTGGTTCTCTCCCTAAGTTAGCGAGGATCCAAAAATCATCACCTCTCACTGCTGGTTAACTTTGTGTTTTCATTTTAATGAAATGACTATATGTATTTTAGCATATAAAGACAGAGATACTTATTTTGTCTTATCTTAACTTGTTTTGTGCAAAATGCTATTGGTAATTATTGTACAGTACAGACAAGCACACAGTTATGTACTACGTAGTGGTACTATGCAAACTATGCCCAGGGTTACACCTACAAGGCCCAATTAGTAGGCTACCAAATGACTTAACACCATATTATCACACATGGATATCCAGGACACAACATTTGACAGGAAAGGAGGAATTTAATTTAACACTGATCCAACTTGTGGGTGGAGTTCAAGCACTGGGCAGCGATAGAGAGCTAAGTTTGGCAACAGTTTATACAGTTTACACCTTGACCGCACCTAGTTTCCTCCCTGTCCCCTGTCCCTCCCCCCCCACCTAATCTTACTAGCTTGCACCCCACAGGTTGCACGCAGGCATGGGAACTAACAACACCGTAGACAAGACATCGTTCTTGTCAGTCACACTGCTTGGCAGCAGGCTACTTGACAACACTGATACCGGATATCATTGGAGATTATAATATGTAATGTTGCCTAAATCTATCTTGAGCTAAAATGATTATGTGTTCTGATTCTGCTCGTACCTGATGTATGCACATGTGTAATACCTGTTCTTTAACCAAAATTAAAATTAATAAACAAATTTAAACAAAAAAAATCAAGACACATAAGACTCATTTCCTGAGTGGGCCAGCTGTGCCGAGATTGCCTCTCAAGGTTGCCTGCACCTGACTGCGAGGACCTCAAGATGCACAACACCGAGCTGACATGTTCGCTTTGCACCCGACCCCACTGGCCCCGGCAACAACTAGCCAGCTGTGCTCTAATGATCCACAAGCTCTTGCCTTCTCCTCCCTCGAAGGAGCCTCATCAGACTTACCTGTAAGTCCTCCTGTTGGTGTACTTTCCAGTGCCCCCTTCCTTTTTCCCCACCAGTTTCCAAGACCATCAGCACTCTGCTCTCGCCTGATCCGGGACACTTCTGAATTTCTCCTTCTGAAACTTTGGACCTAGTCCCGACATCAGCCTAAAACAAGAAGGTGAACTTCGTGAATGCATTGCCTGATTTCCTAAGCATTTTTCAGTTTTTCCCCATTGTTTCCTATGGTGCATAATTGCGCATAAAAGTTATATATTTTCAGAACTTTGCAAAATCTTAACTCCAAAAGTACTTACCTTAGAACTGTGTTCTTGGTCTTAAAAATTCTATAAAAATCAATACTATTTTTATAAATTGGTCTCTGATTTACTCTGGAGTGTGTGTTTCATTCATTGCCTCTGTGTAGTACAACAAATTCTCAGCACTACCCTGTGATAAGCGTAACTGTTCGCCCACACTACCACAAAAAGAGCATTTGAATTATCTGCTTTTACCTCTGTGTACCATTTGGGGATTCTCTAGACTCTCTGCACAGTGTACTTCTTTTTGGTTCCTTATATTAGAGAGCCAGCTTCTTAAAGGAGGCCGATCTCGTTGAAAATCGGGAACTGGAGATCGGAGGACCAGTAGGTATGCATGTATGGACCATCTACATATAGTAATGTATCCATAGCTGTAATGCTAAACTTAAACATGGAATGTTCATCATTTGTTTTGTTGTACCTTCACTTTGCAATACGCAACATGAACATTCAAATGACTTAGTGTATGAAATCTGACTACCTAAGGGACATTTGTGTGCCTCAGAGTGCTTACAGTAAGCAAGTCTACAGCAAGCACAGTGCTGATCACTGCATTGACATATCCTGGTACAAAGGGCTGTTCAATAGTTTGCAGCAGTTGTTCTCAATGTAAATGCATTGAATTATTAGCATTCCCTTATGTAACATTTGCAAATGACCAGGGTATGTTCCAAGATTGCCAGGGCAGCACTGTTGATGTCTGAGCAGAACATGTATGTCCAAACTCCATTTCTGAAAAATGATCCACGTGTGCTGTATTGAACTACACAACTACACGGATTAATATGCTATATTTAAAATATACATGTGCAGAACAGTAGATTTTATGGGGCAACAATGACATATCATACCTGCAGACAAGATACATCCTTGCACAAAGTTGGAAGGTACCAAGATATTCTGCTGGTCAGCACTCTGTGCACCAGTGTCATTACGATGTCACATACGGTGTCTGCCTGTGCTTTCCCATCAAAGTACCACTCAGTTCTGCCAAGGGTCAATAGTATCCCTCATGTGTCATGGTAGAATGGAGTATGACACGGTGCTGGCCAGCATTACTGAATACATCACATGCCTGAGGCATGCTCCAGGCATGTGATGATGGATACCTGAGACATTCATCATCCAGTCAGATCATGCCTGGAAGCTGAAAACCTACGTCACAAATAAATGTACTATTTAAGGATGTGTGTCAAAGCTGTTGTGTATAACTGAAATATTAGCATGACAGTTTGGAAGATATGCAAATAAGCACATATAAATGCACTATTTATTTATTTTACAGAGTTTTAAATAGCGCGAACTTGACCCGAATCGGGTATCAGAGCACTTTACATAGCACCAGTTGCATTACATGAGGACACATTAATTTTTTTGTTAGGCACAGGGAGATTAAATGATTTGCCCTGGATCATAGGATGTTCAGCGTCCTTGCCGAGACTCGAACCCAGCTCCCCAGATTCGAGGTCGACCGCCCTAGCCGTTAGGCCAACTCCTCTCCCCTTTACAATGCAATGTCCAATTTCTTGTCTTGTAGGTGGACATGTCCCATTCACCCATGGTGAGTTGGACAGCTTCCAAGACTCCAAACCTACCAGTAAGTGCCATAAGTACATGTATGTAGCATTTGAACATCTGTGTGTGATGTATGTGAATTGTAACAATGTGATGTGTTCCGCGAGGTGATGATCGCCTACTACCATTTTGCAGTCTGTGTGTACCTACACAACTGAACCTGCCCACGGATTAATTTGAGATGAACAAGGAGAAATTTCATTGTGAATGTTGGGTGAATGTAAGCAGGCCCACAGGATCTAGGCATCTTTACATTTGTGTTTATCTTAGCACATCTATTGTCATGCTGCTTTTGGCACAGTGGCCATCATCTACATGTGTTCAACACAAACACATTAGGTTGGAAAACAAATGGCATGAGCCAAATGATTCTTGTTTCTACCCATGTAGCATCGCAATCAAATGCCTGTTGCTGAGCTTGTCTGGGCAGGTTTCTGCTGCATATGTACAATTGTGTATGACACAGGTGCTGATGATGTGCAACTTCAATACACAGACACTCGTACAAAAGATGAACAGGTGGGAATCATGAAATCAAGGTCACACATACTGTTAGATAATATGCCACATATGTTCCATCAACATGCAGCATACCATGCTCATACATACAGCATAATTTTGAGCTCTCCCGCAACACCATTTCAGCGTAGTGGCCATAAGTGTGGACAAAGATACCTGAAGTGTTTCACTTAATTTGTTTGCAGACGTATACCTGTCCCTGTAGCACTATGTGAAACCATAAGCAACATAGTAGAAACATGTATGACAATGTCAGCAGGGTAGCCATCAAAACTGAACCGATTTGAAGAAGCTGCATATCTTGTTGTGATGAGCTCAAATTGTCTTCATCAATGGATTTGACCTATCACATTAACAAAAGACATGTCTACATGCTTGTCTGTACGGGTGTGTGTACATTATCATACGTACTTCCAGATCTTCAGTTTCTAATCCTACCCGAGGTATGGCTGTCGCAATCCAGCAGCAGGGGTACTTGAGCCTCCTTCAGAGTAGGCCATGTCATCACTATGTGAAATGCTGTGACACAGGAACATTCACAGTGGTGGCCTGGAGGCTGTGTGGATGTAGGCCTGCTGCTCTAGGTAACCATGGTGTTGTCCAGAACATAGTCTGACTTACTGACTGATGCACAGTGTGGATGTGGATTTTCACATGGCAATGTTGTGGTCATATTGCTTTGCCAGTCTCCACTGGATATCAGCCTCTGATCTCGTGCAGGTCATCATTGTGAAGGCTCATTCTGCAATTACAATTGCTGTGAAGACTATGGAGTGCCAGTTGGCCTCATTGCATGGATTAAGTCTAAAGGGAAGACCAGCTGGACAAACACATTAGTCTGCACATGGATTGGCCGTTAAATGCCAAACCCATACCTTGTAAATCCTATTTGTCCTGTTTCTGGAATGCATTCATACACTGCAAGGTAATCTGTATTGTTGCAGCACTGTGTAGACGTGGGTGCCAACAACGTGGCCAACCGGTTCAGGGTGCACATGTCCCTGGATTATATGCCACAAAATTCTTGTTCAGATGAATTTTCCTGCATGCTTACACACTCTACTGACATGCATTGTGTAATAGCAAATGTGTGCAAAGAACTACAGCCCTGCGATTATGCGTGTACACGCACATGTTTGATTGAGACTCAACATTTGTTGTTGCTACAGGTGTGAACCAATAGCAATATGTTACATTGCAGTACATTTGTCTGAGGGCTGAAAGGTACCACAGTCATGTATTGCAGTAGATAAATGACAACCCGCATCCACGTATTGGCTACCTGACACTTAGTAGGTGTAGTCAGCAATGTGTGCTGCCTTGTGTGACTCCAGATGGGGTCTGCAATGCAGAGGCGCAGTACTCGGACAGTATCAACCTAACCATTTTCACATATGTGAATGAGCAAGTCTTAGCCCAATTGCATGATGCAATCCCAACCCAAAGTTCCAATCTCTGGACCATGTGTCATAATTAAAATCTGCCTATCATGAGTGTGATTCATTGTTTAGTATGATATGTTTGTAATCTCATTGTGACTACATTTCCATGTTGTGCACCTATATAGATGGCACCTGATTCACTTTTCCTTTCTCAAGTAGGGAAAGTCTTTGTGGTGACAGTAGGATAGGACAGTATTTATAAAGCGCACTTATACCCGAGGGTGTCAAGGCGCTATAGCTACAGTATGTTGTCCATATCTGCATCTCACAATCTGGAGTTGGTCTGTACAGGCACATATGCTCGTGCTACAATGTCTGCCTATTTACACACATCATGTACTTGAACAGCTTGAGCTAAGAGGAGTTTTTCCTTTCCACACTACCTAACATGTCAGCTGAAGATGCCAAGACATTGGTATGAGACGGGACCGTTACAGGCACGTCCGGCACATCTCCAAGTCATTCCGGACGGTGGGCAAGCTCTATGCGCAGAAAAAGGCGTTGGGGTCCTGGAACATCCATGGCCAGAAGGAAACAGCAGCCACTACAGTTGCCAGGAAGGCAAGCACGGGTCTCTGGAGCCAACAGCTGCCACCCCAACCACATGCCCCAGCTGCTACCCCAGCTACACATGCAGCCATTCAACCCTCAATCAAACGGCCCAGGAGACAGAGATGACACAGGGACTCGGTCTTCAAGTACTACATTGTGAGGGAGCTGAGGAAGATCACCAAGAGGCTGGATAGCTTCCGGCAGGAGTATGCAAGCCTGCGGGAACGTGTAGTGAACATGGAAGAGGCCCTAGGACAGGTTGCCCAACTGTTATGAACTCTCCCTGTGGACATTACCTTTCCCTTGTTTTAAATTGTTTTTACCATTTATTGTTCTTAGGCATAGGTTAAGTTTGTGATTAAAATAGGTTTAGTGTAGTTGGGTTTTAGCTTTTAGATATTATGATAGGTATATGTATAGGATTTTTTTAGGGTCTTATGGTTATTAGTGGGTGGGAGGTTGATGTGTAGTGTATATATAAAAAAATAATAAAAAGAAATACGAAAAAGACCAAAAAAATATATATTTGTCTAGCTTTACATGCGTAGTTAGTATATATGATTAGGTGTAGTTGCTGTTTGTATTGTGCCACTCTATGTGTGTTAAGTAGGGTGCGGGGGTTGATGTTTAACAGGCTATTTGTGTTAAATGTTTAAGATAAAGTTAATTTAGAGTAAGGTGGGTGTTAAGGTTAGTTTGTGTAGGACAGGTAGAATAAGGTAGTTTAGGCTTACTTTAGATAGTGTCAGGTAGTAAATAAATGATTAGGTTGAGTTGAGTACATGATATAGCTATTCCCTGCAGTCTTTGTACATATATGTTACTTTGTGAGAGGCCTATGCACAAGAGATAGCTTACCTCACAATTGAGTCACTTAAGCACTCTTCCCCATTCCTTAGGCACTGTAAGTGGTCCTCTTTGTGTAAACTGACACACAGCCCAACACAGATAGTCACCTGCTGTAGCACTGTGTGTGTAAGAGATGCTGCATGTATAGTAGGGATGGTTTTGTCACCACGGATTACACGTTCCTTGCTGTGCTGGGTCACACACTGGTGCCTGCCACTACCGCACACACCATTACACCATTGTGGAAGTGGGTCATTGTTGTTGGCTGGTTACAAGTAATGGATGTGTCCATACCTGCCTGGAGAGATTCCATCATCATTGACTTTGACAAATCTTTCAGTGTGGCACTTCATGCATGTCACTTTGTTTGAGTACTTGCTATGTTTCAAGCACATGAGTCTCCCATGTCCTCTGCCCCTACGGAGATAATGCTTTGTTCCTGGTTCTGTGGTCTGGCGCCTGTGCAGTAATATGTGGATACTTTGTACAGTAGATGTCATGTGTGGTTACACTCACCCTCAAAATATGTGAGGCCTCTCAGGGGCATAGGAACAAATTTACGCTTCGTATCCCAGTGTACCTTTCGAAATACTTTATCAGTTGACACATAACCCCAACAATGATCACTTGCATTTCTTGCATACTGACATCCAAGGTATAGGACTGCCCTAGTACATCCTCGTGTGGCACAGGTATGATGACAGTTATGAAGGAGTATGTACATGAGTAGCTGCCTAATATCAGTGCAGCCATGATACGATTTTGGATGTCTTCAGTGAGAGCATTGAGGCTGTCGTATGTGTTTGCTCACCTTGTTTTGGTCACTGAGCTAGTTATATGTTATGTTATGTTATATGACTTTTATATAGCGCAAATCACCTTCAGGTCTCTAAGCGCTTCTAGAGAAGAGTGAGCAAGTCACTGGGGCAGAAATAAAATAGCAGCGGCGGTGGCAGAAGATTACGTGGTTGTTAACGCCTCTCTAAATAGGAAAGTTTTTAAACGCTTCCTAAAGATGAGCAGAGCCGGTTCCCTGCGTAAGTACTCTGGCAGATCATTCCAGATCTGCGGGAGAAAAACAGAGAACGCTCTACCCCCTTTAGATTTAGAGATGTACCTGGGGGGAGCCAACCTGCAGGCCTCAGAAGATCGCAGAGTCCGGCCAGGAACATATTTCTCCAAGCGATCTTTTATAAACTTGGGTGCCTGACCGTAGATTGCCTTGTGGGCAACACATAGACCCTTGAACTGCGCTCTCTGTTTAATAGGTAGCCAATGTAATTTATGTAACAGAGGGGTAGCGCATGTCTTTCTGGGAAGTCTACAAATAAGCCTGGCCGCATCGTTCTGCACCACCTGCAATCTCCCAATAAGCTTCTGGGGGAGGCCAATGTAAAGGGCATTCCCGTAATCCAGCCTGGAGATGACAGTGGCAGAGACAATTGACTGTAGTGAAGATGTTGACAAGAGAGGAGCAAGTTTCGGTAGCTGCCTGAGTAAGCCAGTACAGGTTCCTACTACCGTGGTGACCTGGCAAGACATAGATAGTTCAGAGTCAATTTTCAGCCCCAGGCTTTTTACAACCGGGACTGGTACCAGGACTACACCTAGTTCCGGAGGCCAAAAGAGATCACACCAGGGGCTATTACTTGTTGGAATGACGAGCAATTTATTTTCAATGAATTGGCCGTCATCCAATTCACAGTGAACCTGAGCAACTTTTTGGCCGACTCCTGGGCCTGGCGGGAGTTGTTAAGCCGGATAAGAAGTTGAGTATCATCGGCGTAATTAAAGACCTGACAGTCCATGTGAGTCAGAATCTCCACAAGGGGTTGCAGATAGATATTAAAAAGAAGTGGAGATAGTGCAGAGCCCTGGGGTACCCCACATACCAGAGGGCCCAGATCCGATATCTGCTCACCCATCTGAACTCTCTGAGTACGGTCAGACAGAAATGACTTTACCCAATGGTATGCTTGCCTGCTGATACCCAGATTGGTGAGACGGTTCAGCAGTATGTTATGGCTGACCATATCGAATGCCGCTGACAGATCTAGTAAAATCAGGGCACTCGGCTGTTTATCGTCGGCCATAACCCTGAGCTCATCCAGAACAGCCAACATCACTAGCTCTGTACTATGATGAGCTCTGAAGCCCGCCTGTCTAGCTTGGAGTAGCTGGTGGTCCTCCAAATACTTCAAAAGTATCTTTAATACGTGCGTTCCAACATCTTGGCTAGAAAGGGGAGCTGAGAGATGGGTCTATAGTTCTTTAGAGTCAGGATATCTGCACCAGGTTTTTTCAACGGGGGGGTGACCCTGGCTTCTTTGAAATTTGTCGGTAAATAGCCCATAACCAAAGAATTATTTAGTAGTTCCAGGATCTGCTTCTCCAGCCCTGGCAGGGCCATTTGAAAGATCCTTGGAGGGCAAGGGTCTACCCGAGACCCTGATTTGGTGTGATTTGCTAATGATGCTAAGGTGACTGAGTCAATTTTAGGGAAATTAGAAAGCTGACTGCTGAGGCAGGGAGCGGGGTAGGTCTGAAGGAGGGAGCTGGGATCGGTGGGGATTCTAGCAATTTCCGAGATGATATCCTTAACTTTCTGAAGGAAGAAATCCTGGAAGGCATCACAGTCTAATGATGCGATTGTGGATTTCTTCTCGACTTTTTGACTCAATTCTTTCAGAATAGCGAAAGTCTCTTTCTGTTTGTTCTCTGCCTGAATGATCCTTCCCTCATAATACTCCTCTTTCCTTGCTAGGATGGCTGATTTGTAGATGGAAAAAAGGGCTTTATAGGCATTTAGCTCTGCTGGCTCATAGCTTTTTCGCCATGTGGATGAGTGGTACAGTGTCAATGGCTCACATGCCTCACAGACCCCCTTTGTAGCAGGTAGGCATTTGTGTGCTTCGTAGGGCTTTACACTGTGTGTCAGTCATGTAGCTGCAGCTTATTGTCCCACCCTGACGGTCCATAGGGAGACAACACATTCCTCATTATGCCCTGCAGTGGATGCACTTGTCGTTGGTGCGTATCTAAGGGGGCGGGTGCAGGTGACTTTGGCTCACTCTCCTTGAGATGCTAAGAAGGGGGTGCTGATGATACTCATCCACCTTGGTCTAGTTAGTCTTTTCAGCAACAGACATACAACATGCTGGTTCATAGGAGTGTTGTAATTTACAAGTGTGTGGGTCAGCATGAACATATTTGCAGTTTTTGGGGCAAGCACACCAACATTGTTGGTGACCAAAGGATGTCCAGATATGAGCTCATACGGGATACATGTCATGTGACATGTAGAGGTGGGGAGAATGCCAGTGAGGAGCCATTAGGAAAGGTAGGACTCATCAACAGTCCGCAAGTGGATTAGATAAACAGGTGCTCAAACAAAAAGGGACAGTATCAGGTGACAAAGGCGGTGGCATGATGAGAACCACAGGACCACTAAGAAACTGGGCAGGAGGCACAGACAAATGTTACCAGCGCATCCATGGCACGTAAGAATGTTGTACTGCAATGCGACTTTTTCTGACTCTTTGCTGCGTTATCACAGCGATGCGTCAGTCCTTAAAAATGACCCCCCCCCGAGTCAGTGGTGTAACAAAACTTGAGGAGGGCCCCACTGTAAAGTAGATTGCAGGGGCCTTTGTTATGCCACCGCCTCAAGTTCAAGTCTCGGCATTGGCTCAACATCCTGTGATTCTAGGCAAATATCTTAATCTCCTAATGACTTCTTAACAAGGTCGAGTACACACTGTTGAAAACAGCAAAAAAAATAGATTTTGTTATGATGCAGAAACCCCGCTGATGAAACAATGAACAGCCATAAACATACTTTAATGGCCGTCCTCAGAGCCGTCCTGTGAGAAGTGGAGAGAGAAAAGGACCCAAAGATGAGTTCCACAAAGCCAATTGCAGCACATTTTTATTAAAAGACATGAAAAATCAGAGCAGTTAGAGAATAATACAATGGACATCCAACATTAATACTTGTTGCCATATTAATATTTATTAGTGAGCCTGGCTCGATTTATTCTCTGCCCACCTTACACCGAGCTCGCTGTTATTCAAGCTGTTCGCCATTAGTTCACCCCGTCCTCCGTGCCCACATCCACGGAAAGCCCTGGCCCAGCTCCGCTTACCTACGCTTAAATGGACCCTCGAGCTCTGACAGATACACAGCTAAATAGAGGTCAGTACTTCAATACAGTCTGACTGTACTGGGGTTGCTACTAAATCCATCAAGCAGTAAGTATCATCTGAAGCCAATGCCAGCGTTTATCTTTCTAATTTGATGCGTGTCTGTGTGAAGCCTGAGCATTCAGTGAATCGTGTAATTCAGACTCAAACATCATACTGACTTTTTTTAAAGTTTCGCCTGAGACATACAATGACAGGCCATACCATACCATACAATGGCAGCCCGTACCACACCATACAAAAACAGACCATACTATACCATACAATAGCAGGCCATACCATACCATACTATACCATACAATGACAGGCCATGCCATACTATACCATACTATACAATGACAGGCCACACCATACCACACTAGACTGTACAATGACAGATCATTCCAATTGCTTTTTCCTGTTTTGCTTTAGCCTTCTTGCTTTTCGCTCATTTTCACTGTTTCTCCTTGCTTTTCCCTCTTTTTTTGCACAGCCTCCCCTCACTTCCGAATTACGAAGGGCCCTCAAGACCTGGCAGTTCGAACGAGCCTCCTGGACCTGGAGGCGCCTGGATATCCTGTTGAGTGATTATCCGTGCTTTACAAATCCTGATTGATTGATTGGCTATACTATACAATGACAGGTCATACCATACCATACCATACTATACAACAACATACCATACTGTACTATACAACGACAGGCCATACCATACCATTTCATTCCATCCAATGATTGCCGTAACATACCATAGAAAGATAGGTCATACAATACCATGCCATAACATACTATACTATAAAATGGCAGGCGAGACCATACCATACCATACCATACCATGACAGGCCATACCATATCATACTGTATTATACAATGACAGGCCATACCATACCATATTATACATTGACAGGCCATACAATACTGTCCTATACTATACAATGACAGGCCATACTATACTGTACAATGACAGATCATACCATACCACACTGTACAATGACAGGCCATACCATACTATACAATGACAGTCTGTATCATGCCATACAATGGCAGCCCGTACCATACCATACTATACAATGACAGGTCATACTATACCATACAAAGACAGGCCATACTTTACCAACCAATGACAGGCCATACTATGGCATACTATGCCATTCTATACAATGACAGGCCATAACTTACCATAATAAACTGTACAACGATAGACCATATCATACTACATTACACAATGACAGCCTATACCATACTATACAATGATGAGCCATACCATACCATACAAGGACTGGCCATACCATACCTTAATAAACTCTGCATTGATAGACCATACTATACAATGACAGCCTATACCATACTATACAATGACGAACTTACCATACCATACTATATATACAATATACTATATATACACAATAACAGGCAATGCCATATTATACAATGACATGCCATATCATATTGCACAATGACAGGCCATACCATAACATAACATACCATGGAACAACGGTCATACCTTACTATACATTTACATGGCCATACCATACTATACTATACAATGACAGGCCATACCATATCATTTCATACCATATTACACAATGACAGGCCATACCATGCTATACAATGACAGGCTTTACCATACCATACTATACAATGACAAGCCATACCATACTATACAATGGCAAGCCATACCATATTATACCACACCTTGAAATACCAGACCATACCATACCCTACTGCACAATGACAGGTCATGCCACACTATACTATAGAATGACAAGCCATACAATACAACACTATGCAATGACAGGCCGTTGCATACCACAACACAGCACAGCACTAAAAAATCATTGACAATGCCAATAGACTCTGCAAAGCTGAGACCTATTGGCTTTACCAATGCTTGTTTTAATTTGACTTTCCTGAAAACAGTTGTAAGGCTCCCACCCCCCACTGAATTATGGGTTGCCTTGTAGAGTTGTTAACAGAGTTATTCAGTGAACAAAAAAACACTAAAGAATTATTAGGCACTATGACATCTAAAATGACCCATGACCCATGTCCTCCAAAAACTCTTCAGCAGGTCCCAGACACAATATCTGATCACCTAGTTCACATCTTTAATGGAATGCTCAACTCAGGCTATTTTCCTAAGGGTTGAAAAAAAGCCTCAACCCTACCCTCAGTAAAAAAAGGCCAGTCTCTTCCCTGCAGATCATAGCAACTATCGGCCTATATCTCGTCTGCCTTTACCAGACAAGATTGTAATTGTAATTGCATTTTTATAGCCCTTACTACCCCTGACGAGGTACCAAAGTTCTTTATTGGTGAGCAGCACGCTACTCCGGAACCCAAAAAGGATTAGTGGTGAATTAGTATAGTATAGGGAGATATGAAATTAATTTGAGCAGTGGACATATGAGTTTGTTATTTGGATTGAAAGGATAGCAGAGGGGGCGTGGTCTGGCCACGAAGGATGATGGCCGCCTGAAAGTGTAGCTCCGCTACGGGACACACCCTCGACGGAGACGGTGCACTTCATTCCCCAGCCAGGACCACCTTTGTCATGGATACGACATTGTGCTGCAGCGCTCCTACTTGTGGCTGACTTTCGGTCTCATACAACCCTTTTTAGGGTTAATTCTGACAGGAAATATTTTGCGCTCCGGCAAGCGTCACCTGGGCCTGTTACTGTAACAAAGCCTCGGACCTCGCGTAAATGGAGCGCCCCCCCTTGCTGCATTCCTGAGAGGGCTGCGTCACCGCGAAGTGACGGAAACTGGTCTCTTTCACTCGCTGCCTTTCTAATTTTAAACTGGTAAGATGTTTCCTCACCGCATTCATGTGTGACTCATCTTATGAACTATTGACCCTTTACAAAGGCAATTTTCTCTGAAATGAATGCTATTTCCTTCAGCCCTTTTCAACCTTCGGAGCTCAGCTTTCACTGCAGTACCTCACACGTTGTCTTTCCGCGCTTCAGCTAACATCTGCTCTGTCACAGTTTCTCATTATAATTCTTTTGAAAACAACTTTCCAGCTCTCCTTTGGCAATAATTACATGGGAACCATAACGTATGGACTTTTTAAACCAGCCATCATTTTCTGTATATTTATGACGCATTTTCAGAATGCCTTCAGATGGAATGCTATTATTCATTAGAGGCATTTTTTCATGAGGACACAATATTATTACCACAGCTTCTACGCAATCTAATGAAGGAAAATGTTTTTCTACCTTTGAAATATTTTATGTGAGGAAATTCAGCGACGCAGTATATTTTTCCCGCTCAATGCTTTGAACGTTCTGTCAGCCTTATACTGCGTGTCATAAAATTCATAACAGTCTTTTAGATTAACTGTGGTAGTCTTTTTCATCCCTATATTTACAAGTGTATTTAATCTGTGCAGTATATTGAAGGGAAGCATTCTCAGATGTCTAATCACAAAAACGACAACAAAAATTCCAAACTGTCTTCTTTTCGCGTAAACAGTCGCGTAATATGTCCGCTAAAGGTTCACCTCCATCACCACCTAGTCCACCTCCAGTCACTTCCACAGCAGAGACAGGGGCAACTATGAATCGCATATTACAGGAAATTTCATCTATTAGCTGCCGCTTGACAGAGATGGACAATAACATTTCTTCCCTTTTATCTGAAACCAAATCCATCAGAGCGGATATAGCGCTTTTCCATCAAAAAACAGAAGGGCTAGAATGTCGATTGACAGTAGCAGAGAATAAACTTGACTTAATACAAAGCAGTGATCAAGACCTTCTATTTATTCATAGTAAGCTTGTTGACTTGGAAAATCGCAATAGAAGAGACAATATTCGCTATTTCGGATTTCCAGAGAAAATTGAAGGCCAGAATGCTCGGTTATTCCTATGTGACCTTCTTCCCAAGCTACTTGGCATCACTTTTGACCAACCATTAGAAATCCAACGTGCTCATCGTATTGGTCCACTACGTAAATCTCTGAATTCTCGACCAAGACCCCTAATTGCTTGTTTTTTGCGACATGAGCAAGTCAGACAGATACTAATGCTAGCACGCACGCAAAGATCCTACATCTATGATGGTCATCAAATACAAATGGCAGCAGACTTCTCGAGGGAGACCAATGACAGAAGAAAATTATTTTTGTCAATGAGGCCACAATTACAGAAGTTAGACATTAAGGGGCTTATTTATGAGCCCTTGCGTCACTTTTACGCTGCTGGTGCATCACTTTTGTGACGCACCAGCAGTGTAAAAATGCGCCATGGTGCGTCTATATTTACAAAGTGACGCATCTAGGTAGATGCATCACTTTGTAAACCCCTGCGCCACATTATACCTGCGCCAGGTATAATGTATACAGGGGGCGTTCCGACGCAAGAAAGGGTCGTAGAGTGACGCAGTGAAATCTATAAGATTTCACTGCGCCATTTCTTTGACCCTAATGCGTCAATATCTTACGCCTGCCTCATGGCAGGCGTAAGACTGACGTAGGCCCTTTCACATGGGGCTTGCCCCATGTGAAAGGACACATTGCTGGAGTTGCGTCACTTTTGTGACACACTCCAGCAATGCGTCATTTTTGCGCCTACAGATACGTCAGAAATACTGACGTATCTGTAACTCCTTGCGACATGATGCGTCATACTGTAAATATGACGCATCATTGGTGTCGGAAGGAGAGCACAGTGAAAAGTGACGCATCGCTGTTTTCACGCAGCGATGCGTCACTTTTCATAAATAAGCCCCTGAGTATGGCTTGTTTGATCCTGCGCGTTTTCGCATTACTAAAAATGGTGAGTCCAGAGACTTCTACAACCCTGAGGACTTACAACATTTTCTTGACAGCCTATCGATCCAGGATATGGATGTACAGCATGTTTCTCATGATCAACATTGTGATCAATCTGCACAACCTCAACAGTTAACAGACAACAGACAACAGACATCGTAACATTGGTGAAGTTCGCCATAGAGGTAGAGATTTGGGTTGCCCTTTTCGTGCACACGGTGATCAAACATCTATTTTACAGCCTGCGGTCACTTCGGCGCATGAACAGCGTAGAGATAAGTCTCGATCTCCCTTGAAATCCACATCAGATGGTCAATAGACTTAGTTGTCACATGTTATCCCCATAGTTGTATTCTCTGTTAATATTCTCTTTTATCAGGTCCCTTAGCTTATGGAGCTGAGCTAATACTCAACTCTTGTGTTCCACCTGTAACTTGTTTTTCAGTCGGGGGGGACAAACATGAGTATTACTACTTATTATAAGTGCTTATAATAAAATGTTGTTTAGTATTTAGTTCTGTAACTATATTTAATATATATTCTATTTGAGTTCTTTTAACAGAGGAATTTCATTCCCAATTATATACTGTGTCGATCATTTGTCATATCACATAATACATGCTTTGAATAATAGGTATATTCATCTTTTATGAATAGGTTCTTTATTCATTTCTACGCTTCTGATACTTCTTCTTAGACAATATTAATGCTCATCTCTATAGTTGTTTATTTTAAATGCATGTTATTTATTATAAGTATGCAACGTGAATTGTATTTGTGAATGATAATTTTAACTGTTCACCATACCTTTAGATTACTCTCATTATTTATACTTTGTTATGCATGAATTTTCTCTTTTAATACATGTCCACATATGCATTTAGGCCTTAGGAGGAGTTTTCTTCTCTCTTTGGTTTTTCTGCCTTATTGTCTTGGCTAGTACTCATATCAATACTCCACTCTCCTGAGGGGGTTCGTGATTCGTGGTGGTGCTCCAGTGAGCCCAGACCCGCAGTTAGCAGTTAAAAGTGAAAAGTTGTAGGCTGTAGAACTACATAAATCTTGATTTTCCTTTCTATTTCTCACAGGTATAGTCATTCTGATTGCATAATATTGCTTGATCTTCTTTATCTATTTCTATACAGCTTTCCTTTTTCTTTTTCTTACATCTTCTTTTCCTTCTTTCTTGCATTTCTAACTTATAAGTTTTTGATACTGCACCCTCTTTTTGTTTCTTAATAGCCAGAGTAACCCTCCTCCCATCCTGCCCTATTCCCTTTCCTTTTCTCAACCTTTTATTATTGTTTGTTTATCATATTAACTATTAATATCTTTTGAATATATTCCATCATGACTAATACTCATCCTTTATCTGTTATTACATGGAATGTGCATGGTCTCACCCATTACATTAAAAGGAAGAAAGTCCTTTCTTATTTGCAGTCCAAGCATGTGGACATAGCTTTATTGCAAGAAACACACCTTGATGAAATTGAATCTAACAAACTCAGTAGAGATTGGGTCGGGAGGATCATTCATAGCAGCATTCACAAAAATGACTCTACCAATGCTAATCCTATCCGTAAATGTGGAGTGGCAATTCTTATTCGGAGATCACTTCCAATTACGATTTCCAAGACATGGTCGGATCCTGATGGTTGATATGTCTTTGCTAAATTACGTATTGGGAATTCTTCAATCTGTCTTGGATCAATTTATGCTCCGATTGGCACTAAAAATCCTTTTTCCTTCAATTGAATCGTCTTCTTACAGAGATTAATGCCTCACAATACCTCATTGGTGGGGACTGGAATTTGGTACAAGATCCTATCCTAGACAAAACGGGTCAGTTTGACAGGGTTAATGCAGCAGATAGGGCCATTTTAAAAGATATACTCTCCGATAACGGTTTGGTTGCCCACTGGCATCTCAGCCACCCACAAGATAAGGAATATACATTCTTTTCCTCCTTACATGGCACATTTTCCCGCTTAGATTATTTTCTTCTATCACACAAAGCGGTTCAACTGATCACAGATTCTAAAATTCTGGAAGCAGCATTATCTGATCATTCTCCTGTTCTTTTATCTCTAGATTTAGGTTTATCTAAACCGGGACGTAAACCATGGCGTATGAGCATACAGAAATACAGGACACCCGGGGGTAAACTTCAATTGCAATCCCACCTCCAAGATTATCTCTCTATTAATCAGGATTCTGTTACATCTAAGAGAACAGTATGGGCGGCAGCAAAAGCCACCATTAGAGGACAGTTAATGCGGGATGCTGCTCTCATTAATGAGAACAATATTGCAAAACAAGCAGAATTAGAACGGGACATTCAGCATTATTCTCAATTATATATATATCAGACCCTAATTTACAAAATCGCAAATTATTAGAGCAAGCACGCATGTCCCTTAATGGTCTCTTTACATCTAAGGCTGAGTATGCTTTGCAAAGAATGAAAGGGAGACACTGCGAGCAAGGGGAAAAGGCTGGCCGATTATTAGCTGCACAATTACGTCAAAGAGAAGCTGCTATGGCTATTCCAGCTATTCGATCGACTCAAGGTGACATACTCACCAGGCCTCAGGAAATAGTTAAATGAATTCGCCTCCTTTTACCAATCCCTATATACTCCAAATAATCAACTTGACTTAGATAGGATGTCATCTTTTCTAGCAGCGGTGAATCTCCCGCGGCTCTCTGATGACGGCAGAGCCTTGCTTGAAGGTAATATCACAAGAGATGAAATTTCTACAGCTATCACTGCTCTGCCTTACCATAAAGCCCCTGGGGAGGATGGTTTTCCCGCTGAATTTTATAGATGGACTGGTCAGAATATGATTGATACTTTGCATACTGCGTTTCTCGAGGCTGATAAAGAATCATCATTGGGGCCCCTTTCTAATAAGGCAATTATAGCCGTTTTACCCAAACCTGGCAAAGACCCTCTTTTATGTGGTAGCTATCGCCCTATTTCCTTATTGAATTCTGATATTAAGATTTTAGCTAGCATTTTAGCGTCCCGTCTCCGCAAAGTACTGCCCTCCTTGATACATAATTCTCAAGTGGGTTTTGTCCCGGGTCGTTCCTCTCGAAACCATCTCCGTACACCGGCCCATACACTATTGTCATGACCTGGGCACAAGGGCACTAGGACCCTGTACCCGACCAAAGGGGAAGGGATCGGAACTGGACACCAGTTCCGGTCAAGGGGACGGAAGGGGATTCGAAAGAGGACAGGGGATGGGAGCGGACATGGCGACATGAAGCGCTGTAATGAACATACAATAAAGAGCCATTATCACCTACCTGACTCCAGCGATTCACTTAAACACGACAACTGGCGACGAGGGTAACGACCAGAAGAACAACGCGTGGTCAAGAAGGTTGTGTGAAGAAACGGAGCCAGGAGCCCACCCTGGTCCGAGTGCAAGCGGTAAGAAGCCCCATCAAAGCGCAGAGGCGGTGTGTGCAAAAAGCAACAAAGTACACCAGGCACAACAATAAGGCCTCCCGACGCGAGGAAAGTCAGCCCGGCATCTGCAGAAGCTGCCCCCTCTGAGTAAAAGTCAGCGCGCGCGCAATTGGTCTGCTAAACATCTTCCAGAAGACGCCTTGGCCCTTTCGCTTGATGCAGAAAAAGCATTTGACCGCATTGAGTGGGAATATCTCTTTACAATAATGCACAGATTTGGGTTGGGCGACCAATTTATTAATAAAGTGCGTTTATTATATGATAACCCCTCAGCTCAAGTAAATTGTGGAGGTTTTTTATCTACCTCATTCCCAATTCGGAGAGGTACACGCCAGGGTTGCCCGCTATCCCCCTTCTTTTTCTCTTAGCAATGGATTCTCTTGCTGCTGCAATTCGACAATCTGATGATATTACAGGTGTCCCCCTCCCAATTGGGCATTCTAAAATTTACTTATATGCAGATGACTTTCTTCTTACTCTTACTAATCTCCCCTGATCTCTCCCAGCCCTCCTTCAAATTATTAATGATTTTTCCTCCTTTTCCGGTTATAAAATAAATTGGGACAAAAGTGAAGCGTTACCTATTTCGGTTGGCACTACGAAATCAGCAATTTATGGATTCCCTTTTCACTGGCAATCTTCACATCTTAAATACCTAGGAAATTTGGTCAATAGAGGTTTGGAAAATATGGCTGCGGATAACTTAGCTCCTTTATTTTCTCAAATGCAGAGGGATTTCGATAAGTGGAAAGCTCTAGGATTATCTCTATGGGGTAGAGTTCAAGCTATCAAGATGGTTACTTTACCAAGATTCATTTATGTTTTAGGCATGCTCCCCCTCCAAATTCCTTTAGCTACCCTTAGATCAATAGATTTCAAGATTAAGCTCTTTATCTGGGGCTCAGCTAAACCGCGTCTTGCTACGGCTAAACTAAAGGCCCACCAGTTATATGGAGGTATGGGTCTTCCATCCATTGAACACTATTCACTTGCCTTACACATTTCCCAACTCTCTTATTTTCTGCCAGGATCTAAAGACATTCCACAATGGGTCTCTGTTGAACGTCATCTTCTATCTCAGGACTCAGGATTATCTCTTTTATATGGTAGTGGTACTAGTTCTTCTGACCCTAAAAATCCGATCTTATCAGCCATGCACAGATCTTGGCAGAGGGGTCATCGCATACTAAGTTCAAATCCGCGAATTCATATTAAAGCTCCCTATGGAACAACTCAGCCATTCGTATCAATGGTCGCACTTTATCCTGGCCTTTATGGCAAGAAGCCGGCATTTATTCCCCAGATCAACTTCTTCATGATGGAGATTTTAAAACTTTCTCCCAACTTTGTGAGGAATTTTTTTTTGATAAACAAATTTTTATTGTTTTACAGCGTATGAAACAAATCAGCAAGTACACGATGGACCCTGAATCATTGACATTTCCGCACTCCATAAAACCTGCACAGACAAAAATAGCGAAACAAATCATTCCGAACCTTCTACCGTACCCAGCCACTTCCCCCACACCCATTGATATTTCTTGGGGCACCCTCTTGCCACGTAAAGGGCCCTCTCCTGGGTCGCACACCAGTCCACCCCCTGTCGCCACCGCCCTATGTCCGGCGGTTCAGGATTTATCCATGCCGCCGCTATGTCCCGCTTTGCCACCATCATGGCTGTATTGAAAAATAATTTGTCATTCCGGGACCCATCCAGCCCATCCAGGATTCCCAGTATTAAGTGCCGTGGGTCATGAGGAACCTCCCAACCCAGGACCTCCGTTAGCTCCCCCTCAATTGCCCCCCAAAATCTCTCCAGCTGGGGGCAGGACCAAACCACATGGAAGAAGTCAGCCGGGGCATGGGTGCATCTCGCACATGACGCATCGGGACGCAGCCCCGCTCGATGCAAGCGCAGGGGAGTAAGGTAAGCGGCATGTAAGTAGTAAAGTTGGATCAGCTTAAGTTTAGCAGAAGTGGTGACTGTCTTGGGTGCCATAAGGGCGTCGCGCCAGTCCACCTCGTCGAGGGGGCCCACCAATTCCACCCATTGGTCCCTCAACTTATCCAGGGAGGTGGAAGTATTGTTGACTAGGGTGCGGTATATGCGGGAAATGCCCCCTTTACCTAAATCTCCCAGCATTGTCTGCGCCTCTGTAGGGCTGTGTTCGGGGAGCCGCGTGTCATCCGCAATGTGCATCCGGAGTGCATGCCTCAGCTGCAAATACTTATAAAATTGAGAGGAGTGTAAGGAGTAACGGGTTTGGAGCTCCGGAAAGGAAAGCAGGTGGCCTGTAGCCCATACATCCCCCAGCTGTGTAATTCCAATGAGATCCCATGATTTAAACCCCTGCAACCCACTAACTTCCCGGAGCCAAGCCCCCTGCCAAAGGGGTGTACACCGAGTGAGCCTACGCGTCCACCCAGTGTGACGCAATGAGGCCCGCCAGGCCAGGAACACGGAGCGTGTGACTTCAGGTAGCTGGGATGGGATGGTCTTCCCGTACAGCATTGCTTGAATGGCGGGTAGTCCCAGCTCGCTCAGCTCGAGCCGGTAGGCCGGATCGGACCAGCCCCCGTTGAACAAATCTTGAACCACCAGGAGACGCGCAGCCAGGAAGTAAAGGTATAGGTGTGTCATCCCCATTCCCCCGTCGAAGGAGGGGATCCGACAAGTAGACAGAGCCAGGCGTGCCCTACCCCCATTCCAAAGGAACTTGGTGGTAATACTGTCCAACTCCCGGAACCAAGACCTGGGGAAGCAGAAGGGAGTATTCTGTAGGACGTAAAGAAATCTGGGGAGGATCATCATTTTAAACAGGGCGACCCTTCCCAAAGGGTTAAGGGGAAGAGTCTTCCACTTATGGAGATCCTCCTTGGCCTTCTTGACAACTGGGGCAACATTGAGCGCCCAGCCCAGTTCGGGAAGGAGGGTGATCCACAGCCCCAAGTACTTAAAGGATTGTCGCCGTAGCGGAATGGTGGACTGCCACTCGTAACATTCCCTAGAGAGGTGCAGTGGAACCAGGACGGACTTCCCAGGGTTCAGTCTAAGCCCAGAGGCCTGCCCGAAGTATTCTAGGGTCTGGAGACACCGTAACCCCGAGGAGGCCGGATCGGCCAGGAAAATCAGAACGTCATCCGCATAAAGTGCGATCTTGTCCGCCTCCGCACTCGGCCACTCCCATCCACGAATACCGTCCTCAGCCCGCACCAGCGCGGCCAGGGGCTCCATAACCAGGGCGAATAGCAATGGAGAGAGAGGACATCCCTGTCTAGTGCCCCTGTGAATAGGGAAGGCTTCTGACAGTACACCGTTGACCAGTACACGCGCTCGCGGGTGGGCGTAAAGGACCTGAATCAAAGCTCTAAATCGAGGCCCAAAACCCAATTCGGTCAGCACATCCTGCAAATACGTCCAATTCACCGAATCAAATGCCTTTTCGAAATCGATGGACAGGAGAGCCAAGTACGGAGTTAGCAAGTGCCTGTGGGCTAGAGCCAGTTGCAGCCTCCGGAGGCAGTGACAGGTCCCGCGTTGAGGCATGAAGCCACACTGATCTGAGTGGACCAGGGAAGCCAAGTAGGGCTTCAAACGTTGAGCCAGAATGGCGGCGTACAGCTTAATCTCCGTATTGAGGAGCGAGATAGGACGATAGTCCGCACAGTGACGCGAAGGGGGCTGGGATTTCGGGAGGACCACGATGGTGGCAATATCAGTTTCTGGCGGAAAGGAGCCCCTCTCCACTGCCTCCCGAAACAAAGCGGCCAGACGGGGCACTAAAATTTTGCGGTACGCCACGTAATATTCCTGGGGAAGGCCATCGGGGCCCGGGGTCTTGCCCACAGAGGCAGAGGAAATGGCCTCCTCGATTTCCTTCAAAGAAATGGGTCATTCCAAATCCCTCTGGGCGGCCGCCTCCAGGTAGGGAAGACGTACCTTACCCCGTTCAAGGAGATCAGAAAGCGAGAGGGCAGGGACACGTGCTGCATATAAACATCGATAGTAGGTGGCAAAGGTGTTGGCCATCGCCGTAGGGGCGCAGTGCACCGTTCCTGCCTCATCCGCCACTTCTGAGATAATGCGGCTCGCCCTGGGGTAGGTGGCTAGCCTGTGCAGGATCGTACCATTCTTGTCCCCCCAGCCATAGATTCGCGCTACCGACGACCTCCATAAGAGCTTGGCAGCGTCCAAAGAAAGTTGCTTAATTTCGTCCCGCAGATGAGCAAGTTGTCGGGCCTGGGCGGCATCATTAGACAGAGATACTAGTCGTTCCAAGCGAAGCGCCTGCGCTTCTCTTGAGGAAATTTCTTGCATTTGCACCTGCCTTTGGCTCTTGAGCTGTCCCTTCGCGACCCCCGGATAGTCGCCTTTCCGGCCTCCCACAAGATACCCGGCGAGGCCACGGATCCGTCGTTGGTGCGGAAGTAATGCTTAAGTTCCGTCCCCACCACCTGTTTAAATTCTTTGTCTTGGAGGAACCAAGCGTTCATTCTCCATGTTTGGCGGACTGAAGGAGGGGGAGTCCCTGTACTAAGAAGCACTGGAGAGTGGTCAGAGATACCTCGCGGTAGGATGCGGACATCTACAACCTCTGAGCATTCAGGTGCAGAGACAAAGACCGCATCTATGCGTGCCTGTGTGTGGTGGGCCGCGGAGGTGTGTGTAAATTGCAGGGTGTGGGGGTGCCATATACGCCATGTATCACAGAGTCCCATTGACTCGGACCAGTTCTGGAGTTGCTTCGCTTGCGCTCTGCGGGAGTTGGAAGGAGGACCTGTGGTGTCAAGGGCCGGGGAGGAAACAGCGGTAAAATCGCCTCCCACAATCGTGATGCCCAGTGGCATATTGTTCATCAGAGCAGCGGTATGGGTGAGCGTAGGCGTGAGCATCGATGGGGGAGCATAGACCGAAATCAGATTGATGGGGGAGCCAGCTAGGGAGCCGCAAACTGATACAAAGGACCCCTGCGGGTCGTGAGTCACCTGGGAAAGGACAAGGGGCAGATTGCGCCTCAGGAGAATTGCCACCCCCCGGGAGCCCCTAGAAAAGCCGGAGTGCCATATTCTATCGTATCCATAGCGCGCCAGGAAGGGACACTGATTCCCAAGGAGGTGTGTTTCTTGAAGCATGAGGATGTCTATATGGAGGCGTTGTGCATATCGCAAGACCGCCGTGCGCTTATGTCGATCAAGAAGACCATTAACATTCCACGACAGCACGTGGAGAGATGCCCTAGGCGTAATGTTAGCAGTCAGGTCGGGAGGTCACTACTGTGGAGTGCATAGTCTGACAGGGGTGCGTGAGCGTGTGTGGGCCGTCGCATGCAGTAAGGGCATGCCCGTTTCTTGTATAGGAAACATATGTCATTTCGTGGCTGCTGAAACAAAAGGGTAAACAAAATAGAAACATAACAGGAAAAACTTCCCCAAACCTCCCCCTCTCCCCCCACCCTACACTTCGAGAACGGAAGCATCTGTCGACCCCCCATATGAACAATACCAAACTACAACGTTCGTATTTGGGTGCGTGGAGGACCCCTCCAGAAGATCGGATAAGCAATGGATCGGCATTAGAACTGAACTGAATGTTACAACTTGTAAATCTACCAGTGGCAGAGAGCCCCAGTGTGGCAGCGACCCGCCCCAGTAGTCAGTGGACGGCACACTAAGCCCACCCGGCCCTCAAAGAGTCGGAGTACGAGAAAGGTCCGAATCTGGTTTGGGTGAGCCCACCCGAGACGACGAGGTCGGTCCAGTCCGGTCCTCGGCAGAGCAGTGCCTGCCGCGTGGCGGAGAGCCCGACCCGCTGGAGGAGTCCCGGGACCCCCGGGCTGCCATGCTCAAGGATCTAGGTATTGTCTGCGTTTGGCGCCCTTTACGAGATTGTGTTCGGCGCTGGCGTCCCGGCAACCCCGGCCCCCGGGGCTGGGAGCCCCCAGGCCCCGGGGCGGGGGCATTCTCCTTGTCGGAGAGGGCGTTCCTCCGTCAGCCATGTCCATGCCGCCTGAGGTGAATCAAAGAACTGAGTTTGGCCTTGGAAAATAACACGTAAGCGCGCAGGAAATTGGAGTTGATATTGTAGGCCTAGGGCCCGCAGCTTTTGTTTAACATTTGTGTAGGAGCGCCGGAGTTCTTGCACTCCTGGTAGTCCGGGAATACCATAATGGTATGATTTTGGAACTGGAGTGTCCCCCTCTCTCGTGCCGCCCGCAGGATAGCGTCCCGGTCTTTAAAGTTAAGAACTTTTAGAATGATGGGGCGCGGTGGAGCCCCTGGAGGAGGCCTGGGCGCCAGGGACCTGTGGGCTCTCTCCACCACGAACCAGGACGAGAGGGCGTCCTTAGGCATCCAGGATGTGAACCAATCTTCGACGAAGGTGGCCGCCAGTCCCTTCTCCGCCCCTCTGGAAACCCCACCAGGCGGAGGTTATTACGGCGGGCATGATTTTCAGCGTCCTCGGCCCGCCGGTGGAGCTCCTTAGTGTGAGTGCTGAGGTGGGCCACTTGTTCCTTCAGCTGTGAAATGTCGTCTTCCGCGGTGGATATACGGGATTCAGCCTCAGTCAGCCTCGCAGTAGCATTACGGAGGTCCTGCCGGAGGAGGGACACGTCCACCTTGACCTCTCCAATCTTCCCCTCAACGGACGCCTGTGAGGTACTGATGGCCTGAAGGATGGTATCGAGATCCCTATCCTGGGGAGGGGGGAGGCCCCCATCAGCCCCTCCAGGGGGAACCTGTTCCGAGGTAGTGAATCGGTCCATTTTGGTCTGCGTAGGAGCTGGCGCGGATTTTGAGGCCCTGTCTCTCCCCATGGCCGGCGGCAACTCCAATCGCCAGTGGAGTAACAAGGTTTAGGTGTATGGGAGGAACCCACCACAGGCTCGGAAATCTTGCCAGGGGGCCGGGATCCCGCCGACGCACGAGAGAACCAGGTAGTCAATCGGGGATCACGCGGGGGGCCCCCGAGCGCCACCCGAAGAGATGGCCGGATACGTTGGCACAACCCCAAAGGCGCAGAGCACGACAGGCCCTGTCCCGTTAACCCTCCAGGCCGCGCTCCCGGCCCCGCAGACCCCACACCACACGTCCAAAGAAGGGACACCCCAAGGGACCGGAGCAGTAGATGATAGTGGGGGGGCGCCCTATGTCATCCCCACTCGCCTCGCTGCCCGATACGACAGCCGGTCACCCACTCCACACACCAGCGGGTGGATATATCTTCAGGCCCAGCAGGAGGGCCTCACAAGAGCACAGGTCGCAGGCGTCCGGGGAGGAATGGCCCAGCTCCGCCCGCCCTGCAGGCCGCCCCGCAGGCCCTAGAGTCCTCCACACGGCCCCCCAGCGCCCCTCCTTCCAGCCTCACAGCCCCGAGAGCGGTAGGATGTACGGAACTGCCCGGAGGGGGGGCATACTTTGACACCCGCGCCGCTGCCCGACCCGACAGCCGAACCCCGGCCCCCACCTACCGGATGATTCTGCCGCCTCCACTAGCGCCGCTCAGCAGGTCTGGTCCCCGCCACGGCAGACAGGCCGGTCCAGGCCGCCAGCGCCAACACGAGGCAGGCCCCAGCCCACCACCTCATTCCAGGACAGACGGGAGGGGGGACACGATCCCGGCCCCCTCTCCTCGAAGATCAGCAGCAGGGCAGACTGGACGCGGGGATTCGTCGGCGCCCCCCACCTCTGTCAACCCGTCTCGCCGCCGGCCGAGCCGCCGGCCGACCACTGGAGAACGCAGGGCGCAGGTCTCAGGGCCGCCACCAGCAGCTCCCCGAGCGGCCGGGCCCCCGGACCTCAAGCGTAGGGGGCCGGAACGAGACCCCAGGGGCAGCTGGAGAAGCCGGGCCAGGCATTGCAAAGTCTACGTGCCAGAGGAGGGGAACTCAGCGCCGGCGGACCCTCCAGGACAGAGGCGTCACCCTCGCAGATGGGCCGCAACAAAGGCCTCAGGTGGGGGATGGCGAAACAGGCCTCCCACGCCCGCCCCCCCCGAGTGCAGGAGGCGGCCAGCAGGGTTGCGCCGGGGCGGCAGCGCAGACGAGAGCAGCGCAGGCCGGCGATGGGGGGGGGCCGGAGCACCGATATCAGCCCCCCGCACCGCTACCCGATAAGGTAGCCGAGCCCCGGGTCATCCCCACTCACCGGCACCCCTCCACAGGTCGCAGAACGGTCCCCGCCGGAAGGATCAGCGGGACTGCCTCAGCTAGGGCGCTCCGGCTCCGGACGGCGTTCCCTGCGCGCCGGTCTCCCACGGGTGTCAGGCAGGCGTCCGGGTCTCCCCAGCCTCGCTCACGGATGTCGGCGCTGCTGGCGCAATGGGGGCGGGGGCGAAGGCTCAACCCCAGAGCAACGCCAGTCGGGCAGGGCGACACACGGGAGCCAGGCCAGCCACTGCAGAGGGTCGCAGGCAGAAAGTGGTGCAGCACCGGTGGCTTCACGAGGCGATGGCGCCGCAGTTACTGCTGGGCTTCGGCGGCGGCCGCCATCTTGCAGCCTCGGAGCAGCGAGAAGAGAAGGTCCAGAACTGGGCGCCGGGGCCCAGAATCGCCTGCCAACGGACCGGAGTGGCCCCTCTGCATAGGAAACCACCACAGGCAGGTAGGAAGAGCGGATAGCTGCCGCTGACAAGAGGATGCGAGGCGGATGACGGAGGGGTCCGGAGCACTCTTAGAGTGCGACCGCCATCTTGACGCCTCAAGCCACGCCCTCCCTTTGTGAGGAATTTAATCTTCCAATACAACACTCCTCTAAATACTTTCAACTTCAACAATGTCTGAAGAAACACTTGGGATCCCCCCCTTTGTTGCTTCAGGTTTCTCCAATATTATCTTATCTACAACTATGGGGGAAGTTTAAGGGTGTGACCTCTGGTCTTTATAAAACCTTTTTGCTCCCTCTTTTTTCACAACCTCTTTCCCATACTCTTCGGAATAAATGGCAATCCGGTTATCTATTTCATATACGACTTCTGAATGGGACCAAATATTGGAGGGGTTGCACAAAGAAGTTCGTGGAAGCGCGACTTAAATTCTGCATCTTTAAAATTCTTCATGATTGGCACTGGTCACCGATTAAATTACACAAAGCTGGTTTACTATCGCACACTGCTTGCTGGAGATGTTCCAATCCTGGTTGTGACATAGCCCATATCATTTGCGATCCTTTTGGACCTTCGTTGGCAAAACTCTGAACTCCACAATGTCATTAATTTTACCACTTACATCTGCCACCATTATTTTACATGATTTCCGTGGTTTTCCAAAACTTTCTAAGCCACAAATTCGTCTTCTTCACACTGCATTGGCTACAGCCAAGATTTGCATTTTGCGCCACTGGAAGTCTCCTTCTGCACCTTCTCAGGAAGAATGGTTGGTGGCAATGATGCAGACGGCCTTCCATGAGCGCACAATCTACAATCTCCAGGACCAAGTTGACATTTTTCTTCAAACTTGGTCTCCCTTTTTGGAAACCAAAATCAGTGGTGATCCCGACCCAACTCTCTCTTCTAATGTAAATAATTCAACTACTTAATTAATTATTCCATATTCTTCTCCTGTACTATTTCATTTTCTTACCCTTTATCTTCCCTCCCCCCCCGCTATTACTCTGGCTCTATTTTGCTTCATCTTTCTTCTCTTCTTTTCTTTCCTTTTCACTTTTCATATCATCTTTTCACCTTCCTTTAATCTTGTGTAACCTAATTTTATCAATCTTGTTATCTCTATTAAGCCATTATTTTTACCTAAATATAAGATATATTCATGCATTTTATATATTGTTATTTATTATAACAGGTTATAGAGTATGCACTGTTAATCTCTTTCCTTGTTTCTATTAATATGTATATATTTACTAATTTATCTATTTATTTATTCATATTTCACTATTTATAAATAATGATTTCTTAATTCTCTTATTTATTATATTTATCCGCTTCTATTTCTCGTCACAATATTTATTCTCTATTTGTCACTGATCTACTGTTTTACGAAATTGATATTTACTATGTATTTTATTGTATAATTCAATAAAAAATTTCAACACAAAAAAAAATAAAACTGAAAGGATAGCAGAGGGATAGAAGAGGGAAGGGTTTGCATTTATATAGCGCTTGCTACCCCTACAAGGTGTGAAGTGCTTTTTGGCAGGTAGCATCTACTCCAGAACCCAAATAGGATTAGTGGGGAATTAGTATAGGGAAATATGAAATTAATTTTAGCGGTGGGCATGTGGACACCTTCCTGTACATAAACAAACCATGGCATTTTGCTTTTTCCATGTGTGCTGCACAAGGCAGCACACATGGAAAAAGCAAAAACAAGGAGAAATAATGCATTTCTTCTCGTTTCGCCAACTTAAGACCAGGATTTTCCTGGTCTTAATTTTGGCGCTGCCTCCTATATACGCCACCCTTGTACATAGGGGGCAGCGTCAAATACAGTGGGTGCTGCGGTGGAACGCCCACCACAACACCCACTGCACGCCCCTTTCACGCTAACCATAGCGTGAAAAAAAAAAAAAAAAAAAAAGGGTGCCTTATGTACAAGGCAGCCTTAAGCTACGTTCAGTGGCTTAACGCTGCCTTGTACATAAGGCGCAGCCCCTATCGCCATCACAACGTCCGTAAAAGTGACGCTGTGGTGGCGATAGGGGCTTGTGAATATGCCCCAGAGAGAGAGAGAAAGAGAGAGAGAGAGTGTGTGTGTGACAGAACGAATGACAGAGAGAGAAAGAGAGAGAGAGTGTGTGTGTGCTTGTGGGAGATTGAGTTAGGAGGGGTTGGAAGGATAAACTGAACTATCTACCAAGCAGCAGGTGCAGTACCCATCTTTTGTTACTAGAGGGCACTCTGCCCGACAACAAGCAGCGGTCCTTTAGGGAATTTTGCATACCCAGAAGCCACTGCAAAGCCACCAAACACTTTTGTTTCATTGTCATGGGTAAAAGAGTCCTTTTTAGCATCAAGATTAAAAAATATTTCACATATGTACGTGTTTTTGTAAGACAGCCTTACATTTTCTACTAGTAGTTATGATGGAAACTCACCGTAATTTTCGTAAATGTTCTTCATAATACATAGAAAGGGGCCACAGTAATATTCATAAGCTTCAATCCATTTGCTGGTCGTTAGTCATCGCACTTCGTGTGGTGATGATAAGCGATTGCACAAATGTCAATTTTTGCAGGATCTTGGTGTAACCGCTCAGATCCCTAATTAGTTAAAAAGGAGGAACGTTTTACTCAACTTTGCTCCTAGAAGAACGCGTTTAGTTACTTTAGAGCGCGTTTAGCGCATTACTTAAAAATAGAGAAGATTATGGTTGAAACGAGGGGGAGGGGGCGTGTCAGGCTTTTATCTACTGCTAGGGGTCACTATTGTTAACACTAACTAAAAGAAACGTATGGGTCGTTCTGACGAGCTTCTGCCCCGCCCCCCGGATGTGTTCACGCTGGAGGGGGGAGGGGCCTGCCTGCAATTACATCTGAGTGGAGATGCCAGGAAGTGCGAAAGGCGCCTTTCTAGGCTGTCTTTATTTACACGCAGCCGATAAATGGTATGACTGAGTGACTGAGTACAGGGTTAGTGTTCAAGACATGGCTAAAAAGAAGTACAAATTCGGTGTTTCATTGCATTTTCTTCACCTTCAGGTAACTGCACATAAAACATGCACACACCTCAAATGAAAAATAAATGCAAGTTAAACTAAAGGGAAACATACTCTTTTACCTGATGAAACCTCAGTTAGCTAATGTGGTCACTGTAGATGTCTTTGTGTGTGACCAGAGAGTCACAGAATTACATCCTGATTGGTGCAGTGAGGAACAGTGACTTGTTTATAGCGCTAGGAGGTCCCAGCCTGTGACAGAAAGCACTGTGAAAGTTAATATTGTGCAGCAGCCTCTTATATACAGTGCATTCATTACATTTGTAAAATAATGTTTAATATTAGTAATAAGCATTCAGACTATACCTAGTGCAAATATTTCTAAATGTATCCATTGAAAGCTTGCACTCCTTTTGACGGCACATGTATCACCTCCCTAAAAGAATAAGGGCCTTATTTACAAAGAATGAACACAGCACGGTGCTGCGCCACGCTGTGTTAATTCCGAAGCAGAGGGATGCGTCATATCTACAACAATATGACGGATCCCTTCGCTCTCCCCTACGCTGGCGCACAATTAGCTGCCAGCGACTACGCAGGCACCCTTGCACCATGGGGCAAGGATGCCTGCGTCATGGGAATGATTGTTTATCTGCAGGAATGTGTTCCTTCCTGCACATAAATAATCAAAAATGGCTTTTTGAAACTTCTATGTGTGCTGCATTAGCACACATAGATGTTGCAAAACAAAGGGCCTCATTTATGAAAAGTGGCGCATCGCTGCGAGAAAACAGCGATGCGTCACTTTTCATTGCGCCCTCCTTGTTAAACCAATGATGCATCATATTTACAGTATGACGCATCATGTCACAAGGAGTTACAGATACGTCAGTATTTCTGACGTATCTGTAGGCGCAAAAATGACGCATTGCTGGAGTGTGTTACAAAAGTGACGCTACTCTAGCAATGGGTCATTACACATGGGCAAGTCCCATGTGAAATGTGAACCAAGTCCTGTGCACACGTTTTAGGGTATTGGTTTTAGTGTAAAAACCACTTATCAAAGTACTTTCTGTTCAGAAGTTATGAAGGTCGACATCAGGAGTATCTTAATGAAGATTTTGTTATATCAAGATTTATAGGTCAATACAGAAAGAAAACCAGCCGACACGTGTTTCGTCACGAAGAACTTAACTTGTGACTCTTCAGGGCTGGGAAGGACACAAAGCATAAGGTATATTACAAAACCAAAACAAAACCAAAAAAACAAATTTAGGTGGTACGAAAACGGAAACAATGGTGAGGTGAGGACTCTGAAGGCGCCCATAATCTCGTGGATACCCTATTAGAGTGGTGCAGAAAGTACATAAACCGTGACTTCACTGCACACAAATGAGAAGCGTCTCGTGACATGTAAAACATATACTCCTAATAACTCAGGAGGAGGTAAAATACCATAAGAAACACAACACTAGACTTGCCTAATTAGGTAGGCCTATCAGTTAAGGGATATCTTAGAGACACATATCCCAACAAGGTGGTGTTGAGTGCAAACGGTGAGTGGGTGTTTCCAAGACAACTTCACGAACATGTTAACGATATATACTGCATGCCAAGATAGTTCAATTATAGAAAACGGTAGGCACAAAATAGGTGCAAAAACAAGATTAAAAACAACACTTTTCTACACAACAGGCCTGCTACACTTTGGCAACACACCAATATGATTGTATCTATGATGGAAATCATACTCAACAACAATTGCTTCATGTACAACCGACATGTGTACAGACAAATCAAGGGTGTAGCCATGGGCTCTAGGTTTTCACCCTCTTTTGCCAACCTATACGTGGGGTCACTTGAATCTGAATGGATATGGGGGAAGAAGGGAGCCCCATGGACAGACTGTATCATATACTGGGGACGGTACATTGATGACTGTCTTCTTCTCTGGTCCGGATCACAAGAGAAACTAGAGACGTTCTGTGAACACCTGAATTCAAATGACATGGACATGAGGTTCACATGTCACTCCAGCCCTCCCAGTGTAACCTTCCTGGATGTTGAATTATATGTGAAAGGGAACACACTCCAGAGCAGACTCTACCGTAAGGAGACCTCTTGCAACTCCATCCTACATGCTGAAAGTTTGCATCCTATACACCAGATACAGTCCATTCCTTATGGGGAATTCACTAGAGCTAGGAGGAATTGTAGCGAAGACACAGAATTCGAGAAATGTTTGACCGACATGAAAAACAGATTTGCCAAAAGGGGTTACTTACAAACCACTAACCATAAACAAAGCGGCTAAAAGAATTGGCAAGACTAAAAGGAACATGACTCTTCACATCACATCACTAAAACAACCAGTGAGGCTCATCACAGATTACAACGAGGTGAGCGTGGTAATGAGAAACAGTTTCAATAAACACTGGGAAACCCTACGAGCTGATAAAACACTAGGAGAATGCATAACTACAAGACCCCAGATCACCTTCAGACGCGGCAGAACATTAAGAAACAGACTCAGTCCCACTGTTCCACGTACGACTGCTATCTCTTCCTGGCTCACTCCACACACAAAAGGTTTTTTCAAATGTGGCTGCTGTGGAGTCTGCAAATGGGCTCTGAATGGCACCAAGGATTTCACAGGATTCAATAAACACAAATACAACATTAATTGTAACATCAACTGCAACACAAAGTATGTTGTATACATTCTTGAATGCACATGCAAGAAACAATATGTTGGGAGCACTACAAGGCCCTTGAAAGAACGAATCATGGAACATGTCAGGGCAATGCACAATGGAGATGCCAGATACCCTATGGCTTTGCATGTTGCTTCATGTGCAACGCAAGGACCTCAAAAAAGACTAACATTCTTTGGAATAGACGTAACAGATCCAAACATCAGGGGTGGCAATCGCGAACTGAGATTGAGACGGCTTGAGGCTACTTGGATAATGCGTCTGCATACAGTTAAACACGGTCTGAACATCGACCATGAACTTCAATACTTTCTGGGTTCCTAAGACCTTTCGACCATGAACTGGATCCATTTATTGCTAGAGTTGTTATATTCTGATTTCAATTCTATACCTGTATATGCATCACTTTTGTAATGTGTGGAATGTATAGGTATAATCTTGCAATTTTATTCATTATACAAAGTGTTGTTCTAAATAGGTTTAATTTAAATAGGCTTTCTCTCTTACTCTTTAGAAACTGGTTTATTCTGTCCACTTTTCTGCCTACTGATCTCGTTCTGCATTATTTCAGACTTTTTCCACATTCCGGGTTTCTCTCTTTCACTACCATATGTGCATTATCAGCATTAGCCCCCGTGCCTGGAATGCGATTCTGACTTGGTTTCTGATCCAATATTAGCACCAAGATAGTCTGTCATCCTTTCTTACTTTGCCGCGGCGCTTGGAACACCCACTTCCGGCATGTTTGCCATTTTTGGGGTTGACGGTCCTGTCCTCCACCGCATCTTGCTTTAAAGCGCCTCATCCATCCTACGTCTCTTTCCATTACCCGGAAATCGAGACGTCCCTATCGCCCGACTAACCAGGGAGCTGAGGGAAGCCTGCTGTACGCATGCCGTATTTTGTATCCTTGCACCCCACAGACTAGCTTCTGTTTTTATACTGATCACTTCCCCCTTTTTCAGGTCTCCCTACCACACGGACGTACACGTCCGCTCGTTTGGTGTTTTCTGTTCCTTGGAAACACCGGGGAAGGGCAACATTTTGCCTTCCCCTTCTATCCCTTCTTTTGAAGAACCCGTGTCTTTACTACTTTCGCCCGACAGACCAGGTAAGCCCGCTGCTCGCACGCCATTTGTGCATGCTTGTGCCCCACTAAGTAGTTTTTGGTCTATTCTGATCACTTCCCGTTTTTACAGGTCTCCCTATCACACGGACGTACACGTCCGTTCGTTTGTGTTTTCTGTTGACTTCGGAAACACTGGGGAAGGGCGACATTTTGCCTTCCCATTCTATCCCTTCTTTTGAAGAACCCGTGTCTTTCTTTTGATGAACCCGTGCTATTACCGGGTTGGAAGTATCACCGGTACTGCGGTGAGTTCTTATGCCTGTTCCTTTTTTCACATACTACCTTACTGTTAATCTTCTGTCGGCTTGCTTTTCTCCCCTCTAAACGGCTGTTGCACATTTTTCCTTAGATTCACGCATTACAGATTGTCTTTTCCTACAGGTAGATTCTGTACTTTTCTATTCTTTACTCGCTCTTGCCACGACCGCAGGACATTGCTAGACACTTAAGAATATTGATACTGGTACATCAACACGGCATGTTTGGTGTTGTTGTTTTGGTATGCTTACCTCGGTGTATATTTATGTCATCAAGGCCGGCTGTACATATCAATATGGCATTAGTGTTGTTTTTAATCTTGTTTTTGCTCCTATTTTGTGCCTACCGTTTTCTATAATTGAACTATCTTGGCATGCTGTATATATTGTTAACATGTTCGTGAAGTTGTCTTGGAAACACCCACTCACCGTTTGCACTCAACACCACCTTGTTGGGATATGTGTCTCTAAGATATCCCTTAACTGATAGGCCTACCTAATTAGGCAAGTCTAGTGTTGTGTTTCTTATGGTATTTTACCTCCTACTGAGTTATTAGGAGTATATGTTTTACATGTCACGAGACGCTTCTCATTTGTGTGCAGTGAAGTCACGGTTTATGTACTTTCTGCACCACTCTAATAGGGTATCCACGAGATTATGGGTGCCTTCAGAGTCCTCACCTCACCATTGTTTCCGTTTTCGTACCACCTAAATTTGTTTATTTGGTTTTGTTTTGGTTTTGTAATATACCTTATGCTTTGTGTCCTTCCCAGCCCTGAAGAGTCACAAGTTAAGTTTTTCGTGACGAAACGCGTGTCGGCTGATTTTCTTTCTGTATTGACCTATAAAACTTGATATAACAAAATCTTCATTAAGATACTCCTGATGTCGACCTTCATAACTTCTGAACAGAAAGTACTTTGATAAGTGGTTTTTACACTAAAACCAATACCCTAAAATGTGTGCACAGGACTTGGTTCTAATTTACAGTGTCGGTCCTGACCTACACACTCGCAGGGGTTGTTTTTGCTTGGGTTTGTTTCCCCTGACCTTGTGGCACCATATTCATTCATCATAACTTTAACCCCATTGCGTACTTGCTTGAGCGCCATTTCTTCCTCCCCCAATTCTAAACCCTCCACCGAACCAGTATTCCCATGTGAAATGTGCCTGTGTCAGTCTTACGCCTGCATGGCAGGCGTAAGATATTGACGCATTTGCATCCTAGAAGTGGCGCAGTGAAATCTTATAGATTTCACTGCGTCACTTCTATGACCCTTTCTTGCGTCAGAACGCCCCCCCTGCATACATTATACCTGGTGCAGGTATAATGTGGCGCAGGGGTTTACAAAGTGACGCATCTACCTAGATGCGTCACTTTGTAAATATGGTGCAACAAGGCACATTTTTTACGCCGCTAGTGCATCACAAAAAGTGATGCACCGGCGGCGTAAAAGTGATGCAAGGGCTCATAAATAAGCCCCAAATGTTTTTAAATGATTGTTTATGTGCATAAACAATCACCAGAAGTGATTTCCTTGTTCTATGTGTGCTTCAGAATGCAGCATGCATAGAAAGAGGAAAGAACCGAAGAGAAATGAATACACTTCTGCTCGTTGGGCCTCGCTACGCCTCCTGGGGAGGTGTAGCATTCAGACGCATTTCCAGGTTTATGATTGCTCATAAATATGGAAATGTGTCAGGTTCCATGGGTGTTGTGTGGGAACACCCACAGCAACACTCATGGAACGCCCCTTTCACTCAAAGTGCTGCATGTAAAGGGGACGTATTTTCAAGGATGGAAAAGCCACGCAGTGTGGCTTGTAAATGTGGGGCAGGAAAATGCGCCACCAGTGCGTCACAAAAACTGACGCACCGGCGGCGGAAGGGGCATGTAAATAAGCCCCTAAATATTTGTCACAATGAGAGAAGGGAGGGAGAGGTAGAGGGACGCTCAATCAATCAATCAATCAGGGATTTGTGAAGCGCGCTACTCACCCGTGAGGGTCTCAAGGCGCTGGGGAGGGGGGAGTGCAGCTCAGAGTCAGCCGAAGAGTCAGGTCTTGAGGCTCTTCCTGAAGGTGTGAAGAGTGGGGGAACGTCTGATGTTGAGCGGGAGCTGGTTCCAGGTCTTTCACCCACTCTGGCTCTGCGGATGCGAGGGGGGTTCTGTGAGGTCGGTGGAGCAGAGGTCTCTCTTGGGTATGTGGAAGGAGGCTCTTACGTTGAGGTATTTGGGTCCGGTGCTGTGGAGGGATTTGTAGGCGTGAGTGAGTAGCTTGAAGGTTACTCTCTTCTCGACGGGGAGCCAGTGGAGGTCTCGAAGGTGCTGGGTGATGTGTTCATGTCGTGGGATGCCGAGGATGAGTCTGGCCGCGGTGTTCTGGATGGTCTGGAGTTTGCTGAGCAGGGATTTGTTGATTCCGGCATAGAGGGCATTTCCGTAGTCTAGTCTGCTTGTTATGAGTGCGTGGGTGACGGTCTGTCTGGATTCGGGGGGATCCACTTGAAGGTCTTGCGAAGGATGCAGAGGGTGTTGAAGCAAGTGGAGGAGACGGCGTTGATCTGTCGGGTCATGGTGAGGGAGGAGTTGAGTATGATGCTGAGGTTTCGGGCGTGGTCCGTGGGAGTGGGGGTTGCCAAGGGCGGTGGTAATGTCCCATGCTGAGGGGTGGGTCTGAGGAGGAGGACATCAGTCTTCTCTGAATTGAGCTTCAGACATCTGCTGCTTATCCAGGATGCAACGTCTTTCATTCCTTCCTGGAAGCTGAGTCTGGTGGTGTGCAGATCTTTCGTCAGGGAGAGGATGAGCTGGGTGTCGTCAGTGTAGGATACTATGCTGAGTCCATGCTGTCTGACGATGGCGTGAGGGGGGCTATGTAGATGTTGAAGAGCGTGGGGCTGAGCAATGATCCTTGGGTGACTCTGCAGTTGATCTCTGTGGGTTCGGACAGTGGCGTAACAAAATTTGAGGGGGCCCCCCTGCAAGGTGCATGGAGGGGCCCCGGCTCCGGTTTTTATCAGGCGCTCTCGGACAAGAGTACTGTGCTGAGAGGGCCACCTGCAGCTCGGGGGCCCCCCACACCGCGGAAGCTGTGGGGGCCTGTGTTACACGCCTGGGTTCGGAGAGGAAAGGCGGGAATTCTGATTCTTTGGGTTCGGCCGGTGAGGAAGGAGCGGATGTATTCGATGGCGGTTCCCTGTATGCCGGCGTCGGGGAGTCTGGCTGTGAGAGTGCTGTGGGAGTTGGTGTTGAAGGCTGCAGAGAGGTCTAGTAGGATGAGGGCCGCTGTGTAGCCCTGGTCGAGGAGAGTGCGGATGTCGTCTGTGGCGGCGAAGAGGGCGGTCTCGGTGCTGTGGTTGCTGCGGAATCCGATTGGAAAGGGTCGAGGATGGAGTTGTCTTTGATGAAGCTCGTTAGCTGGAGGTTGACGGTCTTCTCGGTGCTTTTAGCCGCGAAGGGGAGGAGAGAGATGGGTCTGTAGTTTTTGAGGTCCGTCTGTTCTGCAGAGGGGTTCTTGAGGAGGGACTTGACTTCTGCGCGTTTCCAGTCGTCGGGGAATGTGCCGGATTCGAAGGTGGCATTGATGGTGCGTTGTAGCTCGGGTGCTATGCGGTGGCGCCTCTGTGGAAGATGTGCGGCGGGGAGGGGTCGTGGGGGCTCCTGAGTGGAATCTCTTCATGATTGTGGCGGTGTCTTTGGTGGGGACCAGGGTCCAGGGGGAGATTGTAGGGTGTCTGGCGTTGCTGGAGAAAGGAGTGGTTTCGGTGACTGGTGTCTGTTCCTTGAAGTGGTCGTGGAGGGACTTGATTTTCAGCTGGTAGTAGGAGCCTACTTTGTTGCAAAGGACCTGGGAGGGTGTAACGTCCGAGGCTTCGCTGGGGGTTTGGTGAATTCCTGAATGATGCTGAAGAGTTCCTTTCGAGTTGCTGGAGTTGGCGAGGATTTTGTTCTGGATGAAGGTCCTTTTGGTGGATTTGATGCGTTGGTGGCAGTCCGCCATCGTGTTCTTGTAGGTGGTCCGATCTTCCGAGGTTTTGCTGTTTCTCCATAATTTCTCGAGACATCTGCAGGTGTGTCTGGATTCTTGGAGGACAGTGGTGAACCAGGTGGCTTTCGTGGGGCGCGGTCTGTCGTGGTTGTGGAGGGGGGCGAGCTTGTCTGCGCAGCTGGTGATCCATCTGGGTAGTTCGTTGGCTGCAGAGTTGACGTAGGTCATGGTGGGAGGGGGATCATGGTTGAGGGTGGAGTTGAGGTGCTCCTCAGTGACCTTGCTCCAGTTCGTTCGCGGAGGGCGTGGTGCAGGTTTGTGAGCAGTGGCTTTGTTGAAAGAGAAGTGTACGCAGTGGTGGTCCTTCCAGGGGTGTGGCTGAAGTGGACGTTGTTCCCTCCTGCGAAGATGGGGTCGAGGGTATGTCCAGCCTTGTGGGTAGGGTTGGTGACAAGCTTTTTCAGTCAGATGTTGGAAATGTTCTCCAGGAGGGCAGTGGAGTTGGGGTCGCTGAGTTTGTCGAGATGGAAGTTATGGTCTCCGAGCAGTATGTAGTCCATGGAGGTGATGGCGTTGGGCGCGATGAGGTCGGTGATGGTTGTGGTGAACATGGTTCGTGGTCTGGGAGGTCTGTAGGCGAGGGTGCTGCGTAGGGTCGTTCTGGGGCTGGTCTGGATCGGAAAAAGGAGGTGTTCCGTGGAGGACGAGGAGTCGTTTGTGCTGGAGGTGATTAGTCGGAGGGAGTTCTTGTGCGCGATAGTGAGTCCTCCTCCTGGGTGGTTGGAGCAGTCCTTCCTTTGGATCTTGTATCCGTCGGGGATGGCGGTAGCGATGTCGGGGGTGGAGGTGAGGTGAGGTTGGTCCAGGTTTCTGTGAAGAAGGCGAAGTCTAGCGAGAGGGTGTTGAGGAGGTCCTGGATCTCTACTGCGTATCTGTGCAGGGAGCGTACATTGAGGAGGATGCACCTCAGGGCTTGGGTGCGCTGGTGTCCGGCGGGAGGGCGGTGGCTGTGGAGGTGCGGAGGTTGGTGAAGGTTTGTCAGCAGTGTCAGCAGGAGAACTGGCCGTGGATGGTGTTCGGCATGGATAGCTGGCAGTTGTTGTTCCTTCCGGGGTTGAGTGCGTGGAGGGCAGCTGATTTGTAGCGGTGGGTGATCGGAGAACCAGGGTTCCTGGCGCTGGTCGTGGACGGGTCGCAGACGGGCACAGACGGGCTTGCCTTTGACGGGCCAGCGGCCGCCATTAAATAGGGAATGGGGAGGGAAACACAACTGGGAGGCGGGAGCGGGAACTGGCAGAGGGGACGGGCCACGGGGGCAGCAGCAGCCGGAAAATGGCAGCGAAAAACAGGCACAATACACTTAAAACAAAACAGAGGACACAACAAGGCACAGTAATAGCAAAAAATATAAAAAACAAGGCTCTCCGACTGGACCACCAGGGATGAGGTGCAGGCAGGAGCCTGTGGGTAGAGGAGGGCCGCCCTCGAACACCTACCTTCACAGAGAGGTGTAGAGGGCAGCTGCAGCAGCGCAACGGCGGAGCTGCTAGAGCAGAGAGCAGAGTTTCCTGACCAGGAGGTCAGAAGTCTTGCACGTTGAAAGAAGGGAGGCAGAGGGATGTGGAGAGATAGGAGGAAGAGGGACAATGAGAGATGGGAGGGAGAGGGACGGTGAGAGATGGGAGGGAAATGGATGATGAGAGATGGAAGGGAGAGGGACGCTGAGGGAAGGAAGGGAGAGGGACAATGAGAGAAGGGAGGGGAAGGGATGATGAGAGATGGGAGGGAGAGGGATGCTGAGAGATGGGAGGGAGAGGGATGTTGAGAGATGGGAGGGAGAGGGATGTGGAGAGATGGGAGAAAGAGGGATGATGAGAGATGGGGAGAGGGACGATGAGAGATGGGAGGGAGAGGGACGCTGAGAGAAGGGAGGGAGAGGGACGATTAGAGATGGGAGGGAGAGGGACGCTGAGAGATGAGATGGAGAGGGATGCTGAGAGATGAGATGGAGAGGGATGCTGAGAGAAGGCAGGGAGAGGGACGATGAGAGATGGGAGGGAGAGGGATGACGAGAGATGGGAGGGAGTGGGATGATGAGAGAAGGCAGGGAGAGGGACGCTGAGAGATGGGAGGAAGAGGGAGGATGAGAGATGATAGGGAGAGGGATGCGAAGAGATGGAAGGGAGAGGGATGATGAGAGATGGGAGGGAGAGGGATGATGAGAGATGGGAGGGAGAGGGACGCTGAGAGAAGGGAGGGAAAGGGATGATGAGAGATGAGATGGAGAGGGATGTGTGAGATGGGAGGGAGAGGGATGTGGAGAGATGGGAAGGAGAGGGATGTGGAGAGATGAAAGGGAGAGGGATTCTGAGAGAAGGGAGGGAGAGGCACAATGAGAGATGTGAGGGAGAGGGATGCTGAGAGAAGGGAGGGAGAGGGATGCTGAGAGAAGGGAGGGAGAGGGATGATGAGAGATGAGAAGGAAAGGGACGCTGAGAGAAGGGAGGGAGAGGGACGCTGAGAGATGGGAGGGAGAGGGACGATGAGAGATAAGAAGGAGAGGGACGCTAAGAGAAGGGAGGGAGAGGGACAGTGAAAGAAGGGAGGGAGAGGGATGTGGAGAGATGGGAGGGAGGGGATGTGGAGAGATGGGAGGAAGAGGACTGATGAGAGATGGGTGGGAGAGGGACGCTGAGAGAAGGGGAGAAGAGGGATGTGGGGAGATGGGAGGGAGAGGGATGCTGAGAGATGGGAGGAAGAGGGATGGAGTGAGATGGGGGAGAGGGACGCTGAGATTTGGGAGGGAGAGGGATAATGAGAGATGGGAGCGAGAGAGACGATGAGAGATGGGAGGGGGAGGGACGATAAGAGATGGGAGGGAGAGGGATTGTGTGAGATGGGAGGGAGAGGGATGGTGTGAGATGAGGGATTGAAGGGGGAGGGATGCTGAGAGAGAGGAAGGAGAGGGATGATGAGGGATGAGAGGGAGAGGGACAATGAGAGAAACGAGGGACAATGAGAGATGAGAGGGAGAAGGACGCTGAGAGATGGGAGGAAGAGGGGCGATGAGAGATGATAGGGAGAGGGAGAGGGATGCAAAGAGATGGGAGGGAGAGGGATGAGAGATAGGAGGGAGAGGGATGATCAGAGATGGGAGAGAGAGGGATGTGGAGAGATGGGATGGAGAGGGATGTGTGAGATGGGAGGGAGAGGGATGTGGAGAGATGGGAAGGAGAGGGATGTGGAGAGATGGGAGGGAGAGGGATGCTGAGAGAAGAGAGGGAAAGGGACGATGAGAGATGTGAGGGAGAGGGACACTGAGAGAAGGGAGGGAGAGGAACGCTGAGAGAAGGGAGGGAGAGGGACGCTGAGGGGAGGGAGAGGGACGATGAGATATAAGAAGGAGAGGGTCGCTGAGAGAACGGAGGGAGATGGACATTGAAAGAAGGGAAGGAGAGGGATGTGGGAGATGGGAGAGGGATGTGGAGAGATGGGAGGAAGAGGACTGATGAGAGATGGGTGGGAGAGGGACGCTGAGAGAAGGGAAGACGAGGGATGTGGAGAGATGGGAGGGAGAGGGATGCTGGGAGATGGGAGGGAGAGGGACGGAGTGAGATGGGAGGGAGAGGGATGCTGAGATTTGGGAGGGATGATGAGAGATGGGAGAGAGAGGGACGATGAGAGATGGGAGGGGGAGGGACAATGAGAGATGGGAGGGAGAGTGCTTGTGTGAGATGGGAGGGAGAGGGATGGTGTAAGATGAGAGGGCGAGGGACGCTGAGAGAGAGGAAGGAGAGGGATGATGAGGGATGAGAGGGAGAGGTTCGATTGGAGAAGGGAGGGACGATGAGAGATAAGAGGGAGAGGGACGCTAAGAGATGGGAGGGAGAGAGATGTGGAGAGATGGAAGGGAGAGAGACGAAGAGAGATGGGAGGGATAGGGACGATGAGAGAATGTAGGGAGAGATGATGAGAGATGGGAGGGAGAGGGATGATGACAGAAGGGAGGGAGAGGGATGCTGTGAGATAGGAGGGAGAAGGACGATGAGAGACAGCAGGGAGAGGGATGCTGAGAGATGCAGAAGGGAGGGAGAGAAATGGTGTGAGATAAGAGGGAGAAGGACGATGAGAGAAGGCAGGGAGAGGGACACTGAGAGATGGGAGGGAGAGGAATGTGGAGAGATGGGAGGGAGAGGGATGCTGAGAGATGGGAGGGAAAGGGACGATGAGAGAAGGGAGGGAGAGGGACAATGAGAGAAGGGAGGGAGAGGGACGATGAGAAATGGGCTTGAGAGGGATGATGAGAGATGGGAGGGAGAGAGATGATGAGAGATGGCAGGGGGAGGGACGATGAGAGAAGGGAGGGAGAGGGATGATGAGAGATGGGAGGGAGAGGGACGATGAGCGAAGGGAGGGAGAGGGACAATGGGAGATGGGAGGGAGAAGGACGCTGAGAGATGGGAGGGAGAGGGACGATGAGAGATGGGAGGGAGAGGGATGATGAGAGATGAGAGGGACGATGAGAGAAAAGAGGGAGAGGGACGATGAGAGAAGAGAGGGATAGGGACGATGAGAGGGAGAGGAATGTGGAGAGATGGAAGGCAGAGGGATGAAGAGAGAAGGGAGGGAGAGGGATGGTGTGATATGGGAGGGAGAGGGATGATGATAGAAGGGAGGAGATGGATAATGAAAGATGGGAGGGAGAGGGACGATGTGAGAAAGAGGGAGAGGGATGTGGAGAGATGGGAGGGAGAGGTACACTGAGAGAAGTGAGGGAGAGGGACGCTGAGAGAAGGGAGGCAGAGGGACGATGAGAGGGAGAGGGATGCTGAGAGATGGGAGAGAGAGGGATGTGGAGAGATGAGAGCGAGAGGGATGATGAGGGATGAGATGGAGAGAGACGATGAGAGAAGGCAGGGGGAGGGATGCTGAGAGATGGGAGGAAGAGGGACGCTGAAAGAAAGAATGGAGAGGGATGATTAGAGAGGGGAGGGAGAGGGACGATGAGAGATGGGAGGAAGAGGGATGATGACAGAAGGGAGGGAGAGGTACACTGAGAGAAGGGAAAGAAGAAGGACAATGAGAGATGGGAGGGATAGGGACGCTGAGAGATGGGAGAAAGAGGGATGATGAGAGATGGGAGGGAGAGGGACGCTGAGAGAAGGGAGGGAGAGGGACGATGAGAGAAGGGAGGGAGAGAGACGCTGAGAGAAGTGAGGGAGAGGGATTATGACAGATGGAAGGAAGACGGATGATGAGAGACGAGAGGAAGAGGGAGAGGGACGCTGAGAGAAGGGAGGGAGAGGGACGATGAGAGAAGGGAGAGAGAGGGACGTTGAGAGAAAGGAGGGAGAGAGACAATGAGAGAAGGGAGGGAAAGGGATGTGGAGAAATGAGAGGGAGAGGGATGCTGAGAGAAGGGAGGGAGAAGGACGATGAGAGATTGAAGGGAGAGGGACCATGAGAGATGGGAGGGAGAGGGAAGCTGAGAGAAGTGAGGGAGAGGGACCATGAGAGATGGGAGGGAGAGGGACACTGAGAATGGAGGGAGAGGGATGTGGATAGATGGGAGGGAGTGGGACGATGAGAGATAAGAGGGAGAGGGACGATGAGAGAAGGGTGGGAGAGGGACTCTGACAGATGAGAGGGAGAGGGACGATGGCAGATGGGAAGGGGAGGATGTGGAGAGATGGGAGGGAGAGGGAGGATGAGAGATAGGAGGGAGAGGGATGGTGAGAGAAGGGAGGGAGAGGGACTATGAGAGATGGGAGTGATGGAGCAGGGTTGCAGAAAAACAACCTGCTCGGATCAACACCCCCATAATTTTTAATAACAAAAGTGAAGTGTGGCTAATATGCACCAACACAGACATGTGGGTAGAATGCTTTGTGCATGTGCGCAATAATATATCTAATGCATGAGAGCACTAGGGCACGTTTTGTTAATTCGCTAATGGAAAAACCAGAACAATGCATGAATAAGCTATGTTGTACGTTGCACATTTTCAAGTTTCACACTAATAATGAAGAAATGCTGCTTGATATTAACGCTTTTGCAAAAGGAAACTTAACACGGGTTGATACCGTAGCGGGTGGTTAACAGTGAAAACTATATTTTATGAAATTAATATCTGTTTATGTTCGATTTGTTATAGTAAGCAAAATGAGGCCTGCTTAAAGTAGCACAAAAGCAAGTGAGATACAACACGCATGCACGCAAGAAACAGATGCACAGGCACAAGGCGCTGAGCTCTGCAGAAAGAGTACAACTCAAGGACAGGTTGACGGAAGCTGCTGTCAGTCTGCCAAAGGATGTGCCTGATCATGGGACCCAATTTCTACATTTAAATGAATGACTGTCTTATTGTTTGAATCAAATAAAAAGCAAACATGTATACAAAAGAAATGAGAGATGTAATGGGTATGGGTTTGCATGAGAACCTAGTGGTACGACTCTAACACCCCCTGAACGAACCAATCCCAGAGTGAGTTTCTGAAAGTTTAGCAACATTTGTGGGATGGACGTGTGGGTTTTAGGGTATAATTGGGGTGCCTTTGTGGGTGGAAGGGGAAGCTGATCGATAGAGAGAGAGGGTGATCATTGCTGTTCGTCGGTTCCCAGAGAGGCCTAGCTGTTCCTGTCCGTTCCTGATTAGACTACTGTCCTGATCTCTTTGTTCCCTGACTCTATATTGGGAAACCCCGCTATTCCCAATGGCCATGGGTGTAGTTTTCCTCTAAATGTTATAGGTATGTATTAGTTAGGATATCTTGTTTATTGCATAATCTACAATTGCATTTTTCTCTCTGAAACTTGTCTCTTCATCTATCCACTCCTCATATGCATTACGTATGTTTTGATGTTTCTGAGAGCTCGAGTTTGCATTTATGTAAAGACTTTATTTTCTCTCTTGTGATAGCTAGATAAGTACATATTATTGCCATCAACTACTCAACTAATGGTCCATCGACCAAAGGAAGAGAGTTGATAAGCAGTTTCAGTTTTTAGAGGTATTTAGATGAGCCCACATTAGTTTATGAATAATAAAAAACTCAATTTTTCTGGTGCGTGGTTATTTCAGTGACTTGGTGGGTGAATGTGAGTATTGGGCCCGTCTGCTGTTGGTGTTTGTAGTTCCCTGCTCGCGCTGTATCAGTTTTTCTCGTAGCAGTATGATGGTTATTATTGATTAGTTTGGTAATAATTATTGGTTATTGATTATATGTTCTTAACATGAAAAGTTAGTGTCTCGTTCTATGTTGTCTAGAAGCACAGGTACGGAGATACCTGGGAATCCTGGGAAGGAATTTAGCCTGAAGTAGGCATAGGAAGAGTGTGGATAAAGACATCACACTGCAGTACTTTGTCTGTTGTTATAATACCGAAAAGCTACGCAGGGCTGTAGGTGTTATATTTAGGGATTATTTTGTATGTGAATAGAGTGTCTGAATAGTGAAGGGTCCACCTGTGAAACTTTGGCCTTATCCCCAGGGGAGTACCAAGACCTCTTTTGAAATTATAAAGTCCTCTTGCGAAACTTTGGCCTTATCCATAGAGAAGTAACAGGTCCTCCTGGAGCTTGTTGGAGAAGAAAGATAACGCTGGTCGTTATTATTGCTTGCTGGGAAAGAAAATTTATTTTATGTTGTTACTAACAGAATTTTGATTTAGAAAAACTCAGAAAATATTGCCGTAAGATTTTGTAAAGGGAGGGCTACTAAAAAAGGAGTGATATTGACGTCACAAAAGGCCACGCTAGCATTGGACAAAGCAGCGGGTGTGTAGTGAGCCCAGATTGTAAAGGGAGGGTCAGTGGAAGGAGTAATACTGACGTCATAAAAGACCGCGCTGCATTAGTCAGGCAGCGGATGCAAAGTAACTCTGATTGGTCGATTAGTGTGAGCCGCGCTGGTATTGGTTGAGCCATCAGATGCGAAGAGAGCTGTGATTGGTCAGTTGATGTGAGCCGAACTGGTATTGGACGAGCGCTAGTAGAATAGATTAGATAGAAGTACGAAGGATTAGTTGTTTGTTGTTGAATTGCATTTAGCGAAAAGAATAAGGGAAAATGAAGTTATTTGATAAATTGAAGAGTTTCTTTAAAAAGATAAATCAATAGTAACTAGAGAGGAATTCTCATTCCAACTCCAAAACGCCTGCTTCTTTTATGATGTTGGAGCATGGTTATCATACGTGTACATGGTTAGAGAATTGGGTGGAATACACGAAAGATGATGGTGTTTTAGCTTTCCCAGAACACGGTACATTTAATATGAGGATTTTACAGAATTTGAGAAATAGAATGAATTCACTAGAACCACATCCCAGACCTACTCAGTATGAGGCACTAGAGGAATGGGAGCAAGAGGTGTTCGAGAGAGAAAGACATAGAGGTGACAGAAGATACAGAAATTTTATATTTAGATATCCTTTTGAAAAACATGAAGATAAAATGAAGAGATGGAGAAGAGCAGTGATAACGGAAGGGTTGTATCCAGTCTTAGTTGCGGATGAACAGACAGGAGGTAAATGCAAAGAGAAAAAGGAAAATCTAGAAACTTTCAGGCATGGCTATGACCCGAGTGACTCGGATGACGAGTTATTAGATGACATTTTGACAAAAAGACCTCCACCCTACCAGGAGAATTTAGGATAGGTAACTCCAAATGCCCCAATAATGAGAACCCCCATGACTCCACAAGTGAATCAAGTACCGACAATAGATAGGGTAGTGCAGATGAGTGAAATGGACATGATGAATAAGGCAAGGGAAGAATTGACCCAGAAAATAAGTCAGATGAGTTTGAATGCAGAAGCATTAACAGTGCCAGTGACAATTGGTCCTATAGTTCCGTTGTATGGAGAAAAACAGATGATAACAAAAACGTATGCATTAACTGTCCCAATGAGTAATGTTAGAAATGAGCCAGTGACAGGGAGTGATCATAGTGAGCAGACAAATACTAATACTTCATTATTAGATCTCCCAAGTTGTGAGATGATTAATGAAACCCCAAAGAGAAAAGTACTATTGGATCCAAAAAGAATAGAGGCCAAATGTCACAACAGTGGCCGGAGGTTCAGTGGGTCCTTCACCAGATGAACTAGATGATTGGTTAAGGGGAATGGAAAAGAAAAATCCCCAGCCACAGCCTATAGATGTGAGTAAATTGAAAGTAGATTTAGAAGAAATGATTATAGGTACGATAAGTCCAGATAGATTGGGTACTTACCAAGATGAGGAGCTGTTGTTTTTGTGTAAAAATATTACTTGGAGAGCAAGAAATCTACATGAGAAAATAGCTGAAGCTGCTATTGAATTTGGAGTGGATATAGGAAGGTCAAAATTGTTACAGAAAACGTATAGATTGGATTTCACTGACAAAGATTTAGAGAGTTTGAATGCGTCTGGTAAAAGACTACAGGTGAAAGAGTTGATGACAATTTTGAGAAAATGGGAGATGTGGATCGATGGAAGGTAGATGGACGAAAAGAGAGAAGAGACAGGCAACCAAAAAGCGTCTATGATTCCATTAAAAGAGACAGAACAAGTAGAAAGGGTGTGTCTGATGAGAGAAGTTCCAGGTGGTGGATATGTTCATGTACCTTGGTCCAGACAAAATATACTATCTTTTACAAATGATTTTCGCAGGCTAAGGGAGAACCCTGTTGAATGGTACAAGCAAGTAGAAAGGTTCGTGAAGGTCTCGAAGGTATGGTTGAAAGACTTGGATGGATTGTTTGAAATTGTTGTTCCGGCTGACTTATGGACAGAATGTAAAATTACTGTTGATTGGCCAAAAGAAGAATATCCTACAGATCCAAAAACAGGTGCACCATCAGATGAGATGATGAAGAAATATCATCAAGTAATTACTTACTTGAAAGGTAAAATTTCTCCTACAGAAACAGATTGGGTAAAGATAGATAGGACGACTCAGGAACCAAAATAATCAGTACATTCCTATTATGAGAGGTTGTTACAGGTATTCAAGCAGTACAGTGGATTTGAGAATATCAGAGATAAAGATATGGGACATTTTGTGTATCGTTTTGTGTTTGGATTGAAACCAGAGATTAGCCAGATGATTCAGCAACATATGATTTGTTGGCAGAGTAAAACGATAGATGAAATTCTGAGGTATGCAAAATATTGCAGTGATGACATTGACTCAAGACACAAAAAGTTAAAAGAAAAACGATGTGGGCACTGGGCACAAGTGAAGGTAGCAGAGCAACAGGAAGGAAATAATAATTCTCAGATGAATCAGAATGGTCAGAATAGTGGAAATAAAGGTAGAGGTAAGATGAGTAGAGATGAAACGAAAAAGAAGTATCCTTGTCAAGCGTGTGGAAAAATTGGACATTGGAAGAATGAGTGTAGATCTGTTCAGAAGAACAATGGGGAAAATCAAAATTTAAATCCACAGATGCAGAATGAGGTGGGTGTGAACCAACAACAGCAGCAGCAGGTAGTTCCTCCACAGTTACAGGTGCCACAAGCTCCCACACCCAATTGTGTGGGTGGTCAGCGATACAGTGCGAACATAGGATTTCACGGAGAAGACCAAGTTGGTAAAAGTCAAATGGTTTCGCAATATTTGTTGCGGTGTAATGAGAGTGATTCGGATTCATCTCAATGACAGTGCCTGAGGGGGGAGGAAGAGTGTGTGCTTGGCGCTACTCTAGAGGCAGATCAGTCAGGTCCATTTGTTGATGGAAAAGTGGAAGGTAATGATATTACTTTCCTAGTGGATACTGGTGCTACCCGTTCTACTGTGAGAGCAGCAGAAATTCCAAACCTACCCCTCTCAGGAGAAACTATCCAAGTTGTAGGAGTCTCAAATAAGCAAATTAAAACTCCAGTTACAAAGCCAATAGAAGTACATATAGGACAATTTAAAGACATGCATTGATTTGTGGTATGTGATTCAAGTTCAGTGAATCTTTTACACAGAGATTTGTTGTGCAAGATGAATTTCACCATCTATTGTACGCCTGATGGTATTGCATTTCAAACACCTGATAAAGATGTAGCCTTCAGAATGATGCTAGCGAAGCAAGGGACAGAAGTGGATGAGTTGTTTTCACTCCTTACTGAAGAAAGTCTGCCTGAGGAATTATAAGATGCCGCGAGACCTGATGTATGGGATTACACAGGACAAGACATTGGTCTGATGAGAGATGTAGACCCAATTCAGAATATGGTAAAGGATGGTGCAACTTACCCAAACACCCCACAATACAAAATGAGTCCAGAAGTAATTGCAGGAGTCGCTCCTGTGATTGATCAAATGATCGAGCTAGGAATTTTGAAAGAAATATTAAGCAGTCCTTGTAATTCGCCTATCATGGGAATTAAATCCCAACGGAAAATATAGAATAGTGCAGGACTTACAAAAGATCAATAAAATTGTAGTGCCATGTTGTCCAATAGTGCCAAATCCAGCAGTGATTCTTTACCAAATTCCCTTTGATGCAGAGTGGTATACAGTGATTGATCTGTGCCACGCATTTTTCTCAATTCCTCTACATCCAGAAAGCGAATATTTGTTTGCATTCCAGTTCGGAGACCGTGTTTTGGCATGGTCCTGAGTTCCTCAAGGGTTTACAGAGAGCCCTTCGATCTTTAATCAGATCTTGAAAAAATGTTTGGAGACTTTGGTTATGCCTGAAAATTCTGTCCTGATCTAATATATAGACGACCTACTGGTGGCATCAAAGACCCCAGATGCATGTATTACTGATACCATTGCCCTTTTGAACCATCTAGCAGAAGATGGACACAAGGTGCCCCCAGCAAAATTGCAATTTTGCAAACAGGAGAGTCCAGTATTTAGGACACAGAATAGAGAAGGGAGTCAGAAAAGTGACGCCAGAGCGAATCCGTGTGATCAAACAAATGGAACCACCCAAGACTCAGAAAGAAGTACGAATATTTTTGGGAATGGTTGGAATGGATACAGCAGGTAGTGGATCAGTGGCTTTTCACTGACTGCTAAACCTCTACAGAGGTTGACAAGAAAGATCCGATTATTTAGGATGAAGAGAGTCTGAGAGCTTTTATACATTTGAAAAGCAGTCTTTGCTAAGCCCCTGCATTGGGAGTGCCAGACTACACAAAGGATTTTACATTAGACAGGTGTGCACTTTCAGTATTAACTCAGAAACATGGAACAGCACTAATTACTAGCTTGATGTAGCACAGCAGCAGTATAATAAATACCTACAAACGCTTTGATAAAGCAATTTGCTATGATAAAAAGCATATAACCAATTCACAAAAGTGAACTTTGACAATGAAAATATCAAGCAATGAGAGAGTGATGATTTTGGGGTCCCCCTAACCTAGGGGAGGACCAAGCAGATGCCTTGAACACAAAAAGAATATCATGTGAACAATTCAGTGGTGGTCCCTTCCTCCTAGGACCACCCCAAGCACAGTTATGGGCAAAAATACAATCCCAACCAAAGGCCCTGCAAAGCATTATGGGACGAGATTAGCAGTGGGCAGTGAATATTATAGTGTCCAATATAAAAATAATTCTACAAAGAGCTGCAGTTCAACTAGTCGTTACTAGATGTCCCTCACGAGTCAAATGCAAAAGCATTGAAATTATTAGTACATCAAGCTGCAGTTCCACTAGTCGTTACTAGATGTCCCTCACGAGTCAAATGCAAATGCATTGAAACCCTTTCATGAAGCTTTTGCATTTGACTCGTGAGGGACATCTAGTAACGACTAGTGGAACTGCAGCTCTTTGTAGAATTATTTTGATATTGGATACTATAATATTCACTGCCCACTGCTAATCTCTTCCATAATGCTTTGCAGGGCCTTTGGTTGGGATTGTATTTTTGCCAATAACTGTGCTTGGGGTGGTCCTAAGAGGATGGGACTACCACCGAATCGTTAAAAAGATGTGCTTTTTGTTTTCAAGGCATCTGCTTGGTTCTCTCCCTAGGTTAGGGAGGATCCCAAAATCATCACCTCTCTCACTGCTTGTTACTTTTTTGCTTTTGTGAAATGACTATATGCATTTTTAGCATATAAAGACCTGATCTCTGAAGGGCTGGGCATGCGGTCACTCTGGCTTGATCGGAACCAGATGAAGGGTTTTTGGAGGGCTGGATAATGCTTGTTCTGCCTTCCTTGAGGGACTGGGCCTTTGCTCCCTGGCTTGACCGGGGCAAGGCTAATTTCTTTGGGTAGGGTGGACAGGAAGAAGATTCCTTGGAGACCAACGTTGCAGGAGGGGTCACTAGCTTTCCCTGAGACTGCAGGGCTGGGCCTGTGGCACCTGGCTTGACCGGGACCAGGATGCACACCCCAAAGCTGTCAGGGCATCTAGCTGACACCCCCACGGCAAGTCCTAGTGCGGAGGAGCAGTCTGCAGCATTTTGCATACCGACGACGACGGCAGATCCCAGTCTGTGGCTGTGACTGGTCACCTACACTCTCCACCTGCCAGCGGACCGGACGACTTTTGTTTGTGGTGTCCTAGGGAAGCTGCCCACACCCCCACCCCTCCCCTTGCCGCGCAGATCGCGCTGGCCCCCTCATGACAGAGGGAAGGGAGGGGAACGGGGAAGCCTCATCTGATCGTCAAAGAAACTCCAGAGTGATACAGAAGCGGTCTTGCCTGACACCTGCTACTGTTGCCACGAGTGTCTCCATTCGGAGGTAAGACTGAACAGAAATAAAAACTTTAAAACCTCTGCTTTTCTTGGAGGAGCACACTTGTGACATTTCTACAGAGGCAACGGGCGGATTTTATTTCTGATCCCATCACGCCCCTTGGCCTCGGATCCCCGTTTTGCATACAGGTGGGACTGCCTGTTATACCGGAGCAGTGGCGGCCGCCCGCTCCCATAGTTTATTTCGATTTTCTAAACTCCCCTGAACATTTATGTTTCTGCTAATACATAGCGTGTAAAAGCCGGCACGCCTGCTCCCTCAATCGCACAGGAGCTTGGCGGGTGCCGATAGACATTAAGTTGAGATACCTGCAGGGGGCTTACTCCCCCGCCCCCACCGAGGCGATTGGCATGGCCTCATATGCACGCATGGCTGGCAATATACGTGCATCAGATTACGTGCCAAATACGGTACGTGTGGAAATTGATAAAGCTCAAAGGAAGGAGAAGAATGTATTGTTTCTCATTGAAGAAGTGTTAAAGAAGGAGTGTAATATATCTGAGAGAGCAATTGAATGTGTGCAGGACTTCTCCAACAGGGGTGTGTTTGATGTTACCTTTTCTAGTGAGTCTATCTGTCAAGGGTTTCTCCACAATGCAACAGGGAAACAACACAGTAATGCTTTCTATGGGCTCTCTGTAACCCCTGTTTGCGCCTAAGGAGACTGTGCTAGTGGTACATATGTACAACCCGTACACGGATCCCAGGCTAATTGAGGTGTTTTTGAGTCGGTATTGTGCCACCGTCAGAGGGGGCAAAAGATTACAAACCTGTGTGGGATTTGGAATGGGAAGAGGAAATATGTGGTAACATTCAAGGAGGACCCTGAAGGAGTGCGTAGGTTGGCACATCCACCACAGACATTCACCCTGGGAGCCAATAAGGGGTTTTTGGTTTACTCAGGGCAACCCCTTTTTTGCAGACTCTGCCTGCAATTTGGCCACTCTAAGGAACAATGCTCAGGGCTCATTTGCAGGAACTGCGGGGGGGCAGATCATAAGGCCCAAGACTGTGTTGCTCCAAAGAAATGCAATCTCTGTGGTAGTGAGGAGCACCTCTTTAAAATGTGCCCCAGGGGTAAATTCTCGTATGCCTCAGCAGCTAGCACCCATTCCACGCAAAATGCTCCAGCCGCTCATACCACCCAGCCAGTAGCTTCACCAGAGCTACAGACCCGGAAGGAACAACCAGACATTACTGACTCTGACATACTGGGTTGCTTTGATGGTATAGAGATTAGAAGGTGTAGCGCACAAGCAGAGCAGGAAGGGGAGCCAGAGGCGGCAGTGCCTCCCCTAGACACTGAAGATCCTCCTAGTCCCGTTCCTCTGCTGTCCCAGCTGGCAGGGGATGAGGTGGAGCGCATAGAAACAAAGAGGATTAAAACTGCAGCCTTAGAAAGAAGAGCGCGGCGCGAGCATCTTAAATCACAGGGCGCTACTTCCTCCGCCGTGCCTGGCGCTGCACCTACCCTCGCAGAGGACGAGAGTCCCATCACTGAGGTCTCTGTTTCTGGTGTCTCAGTGATCCCCCCACAACGCAAGTACTTGTTAAAAACGTCACCATAGAGCAGGCAGTAAAGGGTCTGAGGCAGGCTGCACAGGACACTGCTCTTTCTTTGCATTCCTCAAGTGTGGCCACAGAGAGGGGGAAGGATATGGAGCACAGCGGGTGGACTACGTACATTTCCAACAAGCGCAAAGCGAGATGTACTAAAAGCCCAATGGATTCACCTGCTGTCACCCGCTCCAAGCGACGTCCTTCTTCCATGGACCGCTTTCCCCGAGGGGGCAGGTACGGCCCTCTACTTTCCCTCTCGGATACCAAGGAGGGTTTATCAGATGTTGCACAGGTCTTGGAAGTCAGTGATAGCCCTATAATAGATATAGAAAGCACACCAGATTTGGAGGCCCTGTTCTCAACCTCCATAATCACCAGTTGCGAGCGGATGGGCATCACTGAAGATGGTGAGTCAGTGAGGGCAACTACTTCTTCCAAGGTGTAAATATGGCTGGTTCTCTTATGGTTTTCATTATGGCAGTAACAGTAGCCTCCTGCAACGTGAGGGGCATAGGTACTGCGTTATAGAATTCCAATAGAAACCCAGGTTAGATGTGCAGGGCATCTAACCTGGGCTTCTATTGGAATTCTATAACGCATATTAGCAAGCCCATTATCGCCGGTCTTGCTAATATGCCCCATAAGTTTTACAAAAGAGTCCAGTTACAAGGTGAATCTGCGTCAACTTACGTTGCCGCCCTGCGCATTTTAGCAGCTTCTTGCGAGTATAAGACATTTGAAGAGGAAATGATCAAAGATCAACTTGTGGAAAAGACCAACAACAGAAAGGTTCAAGAGGCACTTTTGTCTAAACCTGACCTCACGCTTCAGAAGGCGTTAGACATTGCTACAAGAATAGAATGTACCAGCTCATTTATGGAGCAAATGTCGATATCGGATAACAAGTCTCAAAGTGTTCTTACTGTCAAATTCAAATATAAAAAACTGAAGAATTCAAGGATGGAGCAAATAAAAAGGTAACCAACTTTAGCACCAAGTTGAAACTACAGTGTTACAGGTACGGTAGCACTAAACATTTGGCGCACGACAAATCGTGTCCCGCCATGGACAAAGTAACTGCTAAATGTTCTAAAAGAGGACATTTCGCTCAAGTTTGTAAAACTTCTAGAAAAGAACCTCCAAGAAGAGTGCATAATGTGGAGTCTACTACGGAGGAGACATCTTCATCCGGTCAAGAAAATGAAATTCTAACCATTGTAGGCATCAATGACTTAAATGACATTTGGGGTGTTAATGCTCAAGGACTAAAAAGACCCCTTTGTTCCATAAAAGTGAATAGTATTGATGTTAAGGTTTTAGCTGATTCTGGCTCCCCTTTTACATTGTTAAGTGAATGTATCTGGAAGGAATTATTTTCTAAGTATAATTTGAAACAATCTAACATTCATCCCGTAGGGTATGGTGGAAAAACTATTGATGTTATTGGTGAATTCAATGCTGAATTTAAGTGAACTTCTCCATCCATTCCATCTCACCCCAATTAATAAAACAGAAACCTCACATAGCCTTCATAAAACAAGTAACTCTATCTTTACATGCAAAAATGCATATAGTCATCTCACAAAAGTGAAAATAAAAACACAGCAAGCAGTGAGAGTGGTGATGATTTTGGTGTCCTCCCTAACCTAGGGAGAGAACCAAGCAGATGCCTTGAACACAAAGAGCACATTATGCTGAACGATTCGGTGGTGGTCCCATCCTCCTAGGACCACCCCAAGCACAGTTATGGGCAAAAATACAATCCGAACCAAAGGCCCTGCAAAGCATTATGGGACGAGATTCTAGAGTGCAGTGTCGTGTAGTTCCTATAGTACCCATGTAGGACCTGCGCGTTTGGATAACATAAGCTGTGGGTTTGGTGGTAGACTGACTCTGTGCACCCCCACCGCGTATGTTAGCCAGATTTGCATTAGCTAGCTCACAGTGCCACTAGAATCTCCTCTTATCGGGGAGAGATTAGTTCCTGGCAACCTTAGATCATGACAACCCTAATTCCTCAGAATCGTGGAAACAATGTACTACTTTTCGCTCAGTCCCTCGTGCTTACTTATTCGGTTTGTCTCAGAGAATTACACAGAATAAACAGTCTGGGCATTTCAATAAGTATTTATTGAACAGTTGTTATTCTAGTGTAAAATATATGTGCTGCGGCAATCAGCAGACAATAGAGATATATTATCAGCAGTACGATAAAAGCAAAGGGATAGAACAGTTCTACCATATCTCAATAATCATGAATACATACATGAATATAAAAAGCATTATGAAAGTGCGCGTACTCCTACGATGCCTAACTAGATGTACCTGAGTGTACCTAGCATATGTGTAGGTCTAAAAGCCTAAGAGCCAAGAATCCTTCTAGGATTTAGTCGAACCCCAATACCTGAATAGAGAGAGTGTGGGACCCCATCCTGGTCTCGAGTTGGACACCCCGCAAGGGCTGTGTTAGACCGCTGTCAGCTGGAGCGACTGCATGCAGGAGCCTCAGCGTCTCTGGTCAGTGTGTCAGCATGGAAGTCTCGGTTCCCTCTATCTTACCGGAGTAAGATGTGGTGTATTTATACCCTGAAGACTCTAGTTGCTTCGTATGGTTTGTATTGGCCCTTGTTAGACTTTAGGAAGACGTCAGGGGTGAACTTTGTACATACATATTATGCAGGTGGTGTATTTCTAGAGAGCCATGCATAATTGATAAGTACAGTGTGGGCCTGTGTTTGGGAAAAACCCTGCTGTATTCAAAACCACAGAATAGATAACGTTCAACCCTCAGAGCACGTTGTGTACTAGCGAGAACCAATGTAGGTGAAAGATCATGCCTATATAAGGAATCATGACTATAATAGGACATGTACAGTTATGACCGTAATAGGGCATATGCGGCTTTGACCATAATAGGGCAAGTACGAATATGAGCGTATTGGGACAAATATGAATACGTCCATTTTAGGGCATGTATGAACGGGTCTACATTAGGGCCTCTATACGGGACATAACACCCACTCCTCTTCCGAACAGGATGACAATGACCATACTTAAAATCTGGACAATTTAAAAAACATTTTAAAAGCAAGTAAAAACATGGTTTTAAAATTGTTAAAAAAATTCAAAAATGTTGCAATTCAGCTATTTCCAATTTCCACTAAAAAAAGAAATGTCTATTTTGTTTCTCTATATATGTTGCTTCACTCAAAGTGGAAAAGGCCATGCTTTTCTCAAGCGAAAGTGTCAATTTAGGAAATGTTCCAAATTTGCACGCTTATTATGAAAACGAGTGGAGAAGCCGAATTCTTTCCCAGGACGCGATGAGCCAATTCGAGATTAAGTGTCCTGGCTGGGAAGCACAACATTATCTGTGTGAGCTACTGCAGACGACAAATCCAACGCCTCACAGAGAACGTCAATCACACATAGATGGAATGTAGCACTGCCAACAGTCGTCCCCCGCTCCCTCCTCCCAGCTGCTCCTCCCTCCCACCTCCCCTTCTTAATGGTGGCCGCTGAGCGGCCGCGCCGCTGACGCGACGAAGGCGCGCCTAAGGCAAGCCCGTCTGCGCCCGTACATACCTGGCCCGCGCCCAGCGCCAGACCCCCTGGCCCCTGCGAGTGCCACGGCACCCGATGCGGCTACACCGCCAACATCCTCCACGGACTCAACACCGGCCGATCATCCACCTGCGTCCAGGCCACCCCGAAGCACACCCACAGACCCTTCTCCTGCCACAGCTGCAGCTTCACCAGCCACCAAACACCAGCACGGCCCGCCCCTCCAGCCAGGGCAGGTCACAACCATCTCAGATGCATACTACTCAACACCCGCTCCGTCCACAGGCACGCCATCGAACTCTGGGACCTACTCGACTCATCCTCCCCGGACGTCGCCTTCCTGACGGAGACCTGGATGAACCCCTCCTCGGCGCCCGACATTGCCATAGCCATCCCGGACGGCTACAAGATCACTCGCAGGGACCGCACTAACAAACCAGGAGGAGGAATCACCATCGTCCACAGGAATTCCCTCAGAATTTTGACCAGCACCGAAGATACCCTCAGCACTGCTGAACACCTGCACTTCCAGATCCACATCGATCCCAACACCACCCTCAGAGGAACCCTCATCTACAGACCCCCCGGACCATGAGCACAGTTCAGCGACACCATCACTGACGTCGTCAGTACGCATGCCCTTGCATCCACAGACTACATCCTCCTCGGAGACCTGAACTTCCACCTCGAGAACGCCAACGACCGCAACTCCACCACCCTGCTCGACAACCTTGCTAACCTCGGACTCAAACAGCTCATCACGACACCCACCCTCTCGGCCGGACACATGCTCGACCCCATCTTTTCCGCCAGCAACCACGTCACCTTCAGCCACACCACCGAACTCCACTGGACCGACCACCGCTGCATCCACTTCTCTTTCGAGAAACACACCACGCACAGCCACCCGCAACGAATGCCCTACCGCAGCTGGAACAAGGTCACCGAAGACCAGCTAATCACCACCCTCGCCCGAGACCCACCAACAGATCCCACCGACACAGCCGCCCGCAACTTCATGCAATGGATCGACGACTGCGCCAACACTCTTGCCCCGATCAAGCAACCCTCAAACAGACGCACCGACAGAAGGGCCATCTGGTTCACCACCGACCTCCAAGCATCCAGTAGACTTGTCGAAGACTCGAGAAGAAATGGCGCCACGCCCACGAACAGACACCGGACAACCACGCTGCCCTCAAGAACGCCAGCCGCAAGCACCACCAACTCATTCGAACCGCCAAAAGGACCTCCTTCAAGGAATGCATCAACAACAACGCGCACAACAGCAAAGAGCTCTTCAACATCGTGAAAGAACTCGCCAACCCCAGCTCCAACGACATCCGGCCATCGCAAGACCTCTGTGACTCCCTAGCCACCTTCTTCCACCGCAAGATCACAGACATCCACGACAGCTTCAACACTCATACCCCCCAAACAGCTGCCGACACTTCAGACCCTCCACCCCCCAACCACACCGGCCTCCTGCTCACCTGGAACCACATCAACGACGATGACACCATCAAAATCATGAACACCATCCACTCCGGCTCACCATCAGACCCCTGCCCTCACTACATCTTCAACAAAGCGAGCTCCATCATCGCACCCCAACTCCGGAAGATCATCAACAGCTCCTTCAAGACCGCCACCTTCCCGGAGAGCTGGAAACACGCCGAGATCAAAGCCCTACTCAAAAAACCCAAGGCGGACCCAATGGACCTCAAACACTTCCGGCCCATCTCCCTGCTCCCGTTCCCGGCGAAAGTCATCGAGAAGACGGCCAACATGCAACTGACCCACTTCCTCGAGGAGAACAACATCCTGGACGCGTCCCAATCCGGATTCCGCAGCAACCACAGCACTAAAACCGCCCTCATCGCCTCGTGAGGGACATCTAGTAATGACTAGTTGAACTGCAGCTCTTTGTAGAATTATTTTGATATTGGATACTATAATATTCACTGCCCACTGCTAATCTTGTCCCATAATGCTTTGCAGGGCCTTTGGTTGGGATTGTATTTTTGCCAATAACTGTGCTTGGGGTGGTCCTGAGAGGATGGGACCACCACCGAATCGTTCAACAAGACGTGCTTTTTGTTTTCAAGGCATCTGCTTGGTTCTCTCCCTAAGTTAGCGAGGATCCCAAAATCATCACCTCTCTCACTGCTTGATAACTTTTTGTTTTCACTTTAGTGAAATGACTATATGCATTTTAGCATATAAAGACAGAGATACTTATTTTATCTTAACTTGCACTGTGCAAAATGTCATTGGCAATTATTGCATAGTGCAGACAAGCACACAGCTACGCAATTTGTGTAGCTATGTATAGTTCAAAGTGTACTTTACGTGTAGTGCTACTATGCAAACTAGGCCCAGGGTTAATCAGGACCCTGCTGGACAACGGTGAAACTGCGGCCCTCATCCTCCTGTATCTCTCAGCCGCCTTGGACACTGTCTGCCACCACACCCTGCGCACACGCCTCCACGACGCTGGGATCCGTAACAAAGCCCTGGACTGGACCACCTCCTTCCTCACCGGCAGAACCCAGAGAGTCCACCTCCCCCATTCCGATTGGAAGCCACCAAGATCACCTGGGGCATACCCCAAGGATCATCCCTCAGCCTGACCCTTTTTAACATCTACATGGCACCGCTCGCCAACATCGTCCGATCGCATGACCTCAACATCATCTCATACGCCGATGATACCCAGCTGATCCTTTCCCTCACCAAGGACCCCGCTACCGCCAAAACCAACCTCCACGAAGGAATGAAGGCCGTCGCAGAATGGATGAAGAACAGTCACCTGAAACTGAACTCTGACAAGGCGGAGGTCCTCATCCTCGGCTCCACCTCCTCCGCCTGGGACGACTCCTGGTGGCCGGCCACGCTGGGAGCTGCACCGACACCCACCAACCACACACGCAACCTGGGGTTCATCCTGGACTCAACACTATCAATGACCCAGCAAGTCAACGCCATCTCCTCCTCCTGCTTCAACACCCTCCGCATGCTTCGCAAGATCTACAGATGGATCCCTACCGGAACCAGAAGGACGGTCACCCAAGCCCTGGTCAGAAGCAGGCTGGACTACGGCAACGCCCTCTTCGTGGGAACCACGGTCAAACTCCAGAGAAGACTCCAACGCATACAGAACACCTCCGCACGCCTTATCGTCGACATCCCCCGCCACAGCCACATCACTGCCCACCTGAGAGACCTGCACTGGCTCCCCGTCAACAAGAGGATCACCTTCAAGCTCCTCACCCACGCTCACAAAGCACTCCACAACTCCGGACCAACATACCTGAACAAACGACTCACCTCCTACACCCTGAACCGCCAGCTTCGCTCCGCTGACCTCGCCACCATTCCACGCATCCACCGAACGACCACCGGAGGCAGATCATTCTCCCACCTCGCCGCCAAGACATGGAACACCCTTCCCATCCACCTGCGACAGACCCAGGACCTGCTGACCTTCAGGAGACTTCTCAAGTCCTGGCTGTTCAAACAGTAGCATCACCCCCACTCAGCGCCTTGAGACCCCCACGGGTGAGTAGTGTGCTTTACAAATGATTGATTGAGTCGATGCTGCGGCAGCTTGTGCGGCAGTTGTTACGTGGGTGCCTGTGGAGGAGTCACCTAACACAGCAGGAGCAAACGGCACCTGTGGATTCTCCAGGAATGCGTTCATCAGAATTGGAAGCCGCTGGGGACAATGCAGAGCATGGGCCTTTATGGTGTCCGGCATTGCATCCGTGTCTGGAGGCGCATCTGATGGAAATGTTAGACAAAGATCCAACGTGCATTCTTCTCCACAAAACAGGCATCGAAGAACAGGTAAGATGCAGTCTACCCAGACTGGTCGAAAGGATAGAAACCAGGAGGCATTGAGTTCTCGCAGGCAAGAAAAAATACCGTGTACCATGCGTTCACGGTATTTCCGCTCCAGGAGCATGTTCGCCATTCCCTCGGGAATTGGGCCGTCCATTGTGTACCAGTAGTATTATGAATAGGACCCCTGCAATCAGCAATAGGATAAGCGGGAGTCCTCCAAATACGCTTCCCAATACGGAGTGTATAAAATTTGGGTTTTGGGATTATCCCTCGGGCGCCCTTTCACCTCCAACCAGCGCCATGATGCTCCTTTCGGAGCAGCAGTTAGCGCTTTATAAATACCTCATTACATTACATTACTCCGAGGACTGTCTGAAAGGTGCTTAACAGTCCTGACCCTATGGTCTTAAATAGGTGTATAATACCGCTTGTATCAGACATATTGAAGATACGTCCCACCATTTCTACGAAATGAAAGGGGCAGTTTGTACGTATAAGCGACTGTATCTCAGTCGAGGTCCTTGCAACTTGAAGTTCAAAGGTTTCTCGAGCGGAGGTTAAGGGCACGGTTTGCTGTAAAAGCATGGCTTGCAGTCTGCTCAGAGTATCAAATTGTATGAAAGAAACGTTCAGTGAAGGCCATAGCGGCACCTCCCTGACTGTGTTCAGTGGCGGAAACAATACTTGCATACAGCAAGTAACCCTGGAGTTAACAGTGACCAGATAGGCGACGCCGGGAAGCATCCCACAGCAACCTTGATCATTTAGCTTCAAGTAACTCCCATTCGAGAGCAGCTGGAAAACCGGTGTGATCATGGCCGCTGGGGTCCCTGTCATGTGACACGATAGGTTCGCTACTGAACCGCTACAGGCTCCGTGTAGTGAAATATCCTGACACATGAGAGAACCGCTTAAAGCGTTCTTGCAGTTTGTACCACTCAGATACACTTCTCGATCCCCATTCCGGCATCGGTATCTATATGGTAACTCCCAAGTTTCCTTAATGTAACCCATACCCATTTTTTCATATTTGCCTGCTTGCCTTTGCTCAAGGCAATATTGAAACTGAAACGTAGTGACCGGCAGAGTGATTTGACCATGAATTAGCCATTCAGTTGATGGTGATTCGGCTACAGTGAATGGTAACCTTTCCAGTTTCTCAATACACAGCATTGTATATTTGGCTCCCCTTTCTGTCTGTTTATCAGTCAGATTGTATTCTGAAAACAGAGACGTGGTGTTTATAAAATGCCAGGGCACACAGCCTGCATGCAAAGATTGTAGCGTCCAGCTTAGCATCATAATAGAACGTAGCTGAGATTGCCCGTGTTGTAACAAGGCCAGATATTTCGATTGCCGAAGACACAATGTTGCCTAAGGAGTAAATCCTGGAGGTCAAAGTTGTTAACCCATTATCCACTACAGCTAATGCCTTTTCTAGGTTAATACGGTCTATTTCCCGTATTCTTTCTGCGGCCTCTTGTTGGGATATTTTCCAGTTTTCATTATAATAGGCATAAATGCCGGCATATATGAAACGTTTCTGACGTGTTTTCCTTGTGCCTAGCAAGAAATCCCTAAGGTCTACATCAGGTGTTAGTAAGGTTAAGTGATATTTTATTTCTGTGAGTGATGAGGTTTCTAGCCAATCGAGGCACAACTTCCCAACACTGTAGGATGTCACTACCCCTGGTTGTTGTCTCTGTACATAGCATGTATCTGGCCTATGGATACTAAACCCTTCGGTTGTATTCATAAATCTCTGTTGACAGGTGTTTGTGTCAATGGGCCAAATCAGCCATTTCGTCCAATCAGGATCTGATCTATTGTACTGGAGAATGTCATCTAATCCTACCCCTTGTGTAGTTGAATTCTTCCCCCCACCCATCTGTGATGGTGTAGGAAACCCGGGTGAGTTCAGTTCCTTGTTCTTGGCTAGTCCAAGACAGGATGTCTGTTGCACAGTTTCATTTAGAAATATCATCTGCTGTGGAGTGAGGCATGCTCTAAAAAGCGCTTCTGTTCCCTGGACTTGCCAGTCCCTAGAACCCCAGATTGATTTTAAATCTATAGTGTCCTTCCATAGGTCGAAACCCTGTGTAGACAACTGGGCCAAAAAAGGAGGCAGAGTAAATTTGTTTGGTGTTAGTCAACATAATTTTCTGTGCTGATGTTTTTGCCACTTTGTAATAAAATGACTTCGGGTCAGATGTATTGAACCCTGAAAAGTATGTGGATTTCTGTGCAAAAGTTTGCGAACTACCTTTTGGAGGTGTTGGGCAGTGTTCCCACTGGTGGTATTCAATTCAAATACATTTCTAGGTGTTATAGATTTGTGTAAGAAATGATGACCATAATGTTGGTAACAGTACAATGTATCATAGTCTGAAGTACTTTCTAACATTTCATTGTTCTGAAATGCTGCAGTTTTTCAAAATCAGACATCATAGCATTTACAGTTTCAGTGTCCCAATCATCAGATAATGTACTCGAGGTAATGAGATCACTTAAAGAAATTTTAGATACATGTTTAAGCTTTAAAAGTTCAGTCGGACCGAATATATCAAAATCAATCTTGTCCCATACTATACCGTCTGGTATAGGAACTGCTGTGATGTTCACTGAAGACAAGTCTCTTGGTTCACAATGTGAAGACTGGTGTGGTTTTAAAATCAAAATTGACTCTTTGGGCCGTAGAGCTCTGCTGGATGTATCGTCCATTATTAAGCATACTAAAAGTTATAATTAAACCTAGCCAGAAAAGAAAAAAGAAAATCCCAGTGATATACCATAGTTCTATCCAAGGTGACACCAGGTAAGTCTTTTTTAAAAAGTGCAAAAAGTCAATGAGTTTCTCTTTGTGTGATTTTTTGGCTGTCGTCGTTTCCGGCTCGCTTGGATCCAGTGAAAACGTATCAAAGTTCATGAAATAACCAGAAGCAGTTCGATCAATTGTTGGAATTGCATCGGGATTTGTTGAAATCGGATTTTGCTCTTGACGAGGAATGTTGACGTAGACGTCTGTAGTCGGTCTGACTGCAACTTGGTTGTTAAGTTGATTTTCTTCTTGTTGAAGGGGAACGAGTTCCATAGCATTGTTGCCTAGTCCTTCATTCCGTACAGGTGGCTCTTCAAACGTGATGAGTCTTTCTGTTTGAACTTCTTGGATTGTAGCGAGAGGAGGGCGTCTGCTACTGTGGAGTCCACGTGACCTACTGTTTAGTATCGGCCACATAGTGTGGTTTGATTAAGTCGATTGAGACAAATCTTTTCTCCTTTTTCCCGGCAAGAGGTGGCAGAAGTATAGTTCTTGTGCCTTGGATTGCTAAGACCGGTACAGCTGTTCTGTAAGATGGTCCGAATTCTTTCTTGTCTGCAATCTTTTCTCTGACCAGATTCCCGACTTTTGGGATCCAGACAGGTCTTGCCGTTACTGCCTTGACTTCCTCAGTGGCGGTCTGTTTTAAGTGGACGTTGCTTTGTTGTGTCCTGGATTCATTTAGATCCCGTAAAACAGCCAAACGATAATGGATATCAAATGGTTTTTCATCCGCCACTGTGCCTTCACAATCAAGATCAGGTACCCACATTCTTGTCCCAAACAGGACCTCGTAAGGAGTGACACCCCCTAGAGAGCTTCTTGGCTGATTATTTATTGCTCGTTGTACCCCATAAAGGTGATCGACCCATCTACCGCTTTTGCCTAAAACCCTAGCTGTTAAAGATTGCTTTAAGTCACGGTTTTTCCTCTCCACAATGGAATTTCCCTCAGGATGATACGGAGAGGAGTACCGCAATGCTACGCCCATTCCTTCCATGGCCTCTTTGTAAGCCCGAGAGCTAAACGCCGGGCCACGGTCAGAATGTAACGTGCCAACTGCGTATGTGCCGATAAAGACTCACAAATCTCTTATAACAGTTCGAGCGTCAGCACAGCGCTGAGGCCAAACCCATAGGAATCTAGAGCAGGAATCCACTGCAACCATGATATATTTCTTGGCCCCATCAGATTGTAGGGGTCTGCAGTGGTCCAAATAAACACATGCGAGAGGTTTGTCTGATTTCAGCAATGGTGTCTGAGCCAGGCGTGTTACGGTGGAGCCCTTCATCTGCTGACAGATGTCGCACTTTAAGATATAGTCTTTGGTCTGCTTTGTTAACCTTGGCCACCAGTAGCGCTGTTTCAGTAAAGAAATAGTCGCTGTGACGCCTGTATGCGCAGAACCCAAACCCTCGTGTGCTGCTAAAATTAAGCCTTGCCTACGATCCATATTTGGTATTACTCTATCCCCCACTCCAGGAATCTGAGCATATGGAATGTTTTGTGCATCTAACTTGTAGGAGTACTTGAGTGGAAATATTTTAGGTACTGCTGTGCTGCCTTTGCGTGAAGCATTGACAGCTACCATAATCTCACCGTCTATTCTCGTTTTTGAACGAGTGATTGCAGCTACGGAAGCTGTGCGAACAGCCCCCTTTGCGGCTTCATCAGCCAATGAATTCCCTTCAACGTGAACGCCATCACGCTGATGACTCAGTGTATGTATCATGTGAGCCCTTGGTAGTTCATTTCTCAACTCCACTACCTGTTCCCATAGCATTTTATGCTTAATTGTGCTACCTTTTGCGTCTTTAAACCCGTTTTGTTCCCAATGATGTAAGTATTCATTGTACAACTGTACACAGTAAAAGGAATCACACACAATTAGTGTGGGGAATTCGTGTTCCATATTTACCAGTGCCAGTATCAGTGCTTTTAATTCTGCCAACTGAGCCGTGCAGTCTCCTAGAGATTGCGTTCTAGTCCAACTCGGATGGAACTTTCCATCGTGCATGCGACCTTTAACAATCGCACACGCTGCGCTGTAAGCTTGCTTACTCCCTATGGCTGGTTGAGCAGATCCTCCAGTGTAAATAATGTATTCATACTGATCTAGAGGCAAAATTTCATTTGGTAGAGGATATTCTTGTTCGTATTGCAGAAATGCTTGTGTTTTTAAACTTGGATCAAATCTGTATTCAACATCCATTGCAGTAAGAGAATTAGCCCATTGTATCCATCTGGGATGTAAGGCTTTCGCATTTGGAATGCTAGCTTTTGTAACAGCCTTTAAAGCTGGTACTGGGGTCACGACTATTATGCGTTTACCCTGAGCCAGAGCTCTTTCTCTTGCTACAGCGGTCTGCACTGCTGTCAGGATTTTTACTGTTGAAGTGAAACGCATCTCTGCGTTTGTGTACAGGTGTGATTTGTATGCGACTGGTACCGTTTCGCCTTCATTGAAAGTCAAATAAGAATACCCGCATTGACCCGCTATTACTCGGATCACTAAGTTGCGTACGTTTACGCGTGTCTGTAAATGTTTAGTAGCTATCATGTCTTCCTGTAGGGAACGCAGGATATTTGATTGTTCCTGTGTCCATTGTCTGACTGAAAAGTCAGGTTTTATTAAGTCGTAGAAAGGTTTTACTCTTTCTGCGTAATCCAAAATGTATGTTCGACCAAAATTTAGGAATCCCAGAATAGATTGTAAATTCTTTAATGATTTTGGAGGTTGGAGCAGCGCACACTTTTCTAAAAAGTTAGCTGTTAAGCTTTTTCCTTCACTTGACAGCTCATACCCTAAAAATAGGACACTGAGGTGGGCAATTTTTGATTTTTTGATATTAAACTTATAGCCCTCAGAGGCGAATCCCATAATAATGGTGCTCACCCTGGTCAAGTGCTTCGGTAAGTCATCGTCCGTCAGATAAATATCATCCACATAGGACAATGCTTCTTCATCCAAATTTTGGAGTAACTCTGTTACCCTTGCTGAAAATACCCCGGGGCTATTTTTATACCCTTGGGCTAGTCGACAAAATTGTCACTGGGACCCTAACGCACTGAATGCGGCCAGATACCTGCTTTCAGGAGCTATATTTTGGCAGAAAAATCCATTTGAGATATCAAGTGTTGTTTTGTATTTTTTGCGCACAATGTTATTCATTAATGCGGCACTGTGTGCATTTTGAACTGCAAATGTCTTTGTGCAAGTGTTTAAATGTCTGTAATCCAAAACTAAACGATATGTGTTGTCAGGTTTCATTACGGGAAACAAAGGATTGTTCATAGGTGAAGTGCAATTTTCAATCACCCCCTGGTATTCTAGTTGATCTAGGATCTCCCTGACTTGTTTTTTAGCTTCCTGCTTTATAGGGTATTGCCTTTGAGCATTTGGGGAAACCTTTAAAGGGATCACGTGGTGGGTTGAATCCTCATCCCAACCAACATGATTTTTGTACAATGCTGGAGCTAGGGCCACCTCCCACTCCTGCGCATATGCATGTTTTAAATGTATGGGAACAAGGTCGGAAAAGGCTGGAAAAATTACCGTCTCTCCCCTAGGGCACTCCATGACGAATGCTGGCTGCCAGTCTTGTTCTGCTAATAGAATATCATAACCAGATGACATATTTTTCCAAAAGAGATCTTTAATTTTCCTGGGCTTGTCCCCCTCCATCCAGAGTGTTATTATCGCATGTAACTTATGTGGGACACTTACCCGAGTATCAGGTGTTTCCACCGTGATATACTCACTCAACTCCGCTGTCACCAGAAATTCCTTCAGGTTCTGGCGAGCTATCGTTACTTTTGCCGCGCTGTCTAGCATCGTCAGAGCCCATTACCCGTTCAGAAGCTGTGTTCTCAGAATTCTGGGCATGTCTGATCTTGAGACCTGCTACCTTCTTCTTTTTGAACTGAGGTTTTGATTTTTGTTTATCTTCTTTTTTAGGTGCGTAGTCCGCAGCGCGTTGCGTGTCTCTGGACTTTGTACGCTCCTCTGACCGTCCTTCCCTCTCGGAGTTTTTTGATGAACCCTGAAAGGAACGAGAGGAACGAGTATCAGTATCCTGATACCTGTCAGGTTTTTTAATATTATCCCTATTCCTGAGGTTATACCTCCTTTCAGAGGGCTCCTGTTGAGGAGACCTACCTCTGGATTGAGATCTGCTATCTTTAGACTTTTGTTGTTTTTTATTTTCCCATTTCTTTTTAGAAGAAGTAGGCGTATGCTTTGTAGTGTCCTTTTCAGGACTGCCCACTAGTTGTGGTTTTAATGCTTTCCCACCTAAACTGTCTCTGCCTAGTTCTGCATATGCAGTTTCAATTATTTTGGGTAGTTCATGTTGATGATCTCCTGGACTGAACTCCCTTAGGCGTTGGCGGATTGCCACTGAAGCTGCCTCCCCTTAATGTTAGCTAGTATTATGGCTGATACCTGGTCAAAGTTATTTAGTAACTTCATCCCTAAGTTTAGGGCAGGTTCTGCTTTGTACTCATTTTGTATCTGTCTCAATATGTCAGGTACTACTGCTAAGGAAGGGATACCATGTGTTCTGGTATATATGGCAGCAAAGACTGAACCCCAATAGATGCAGTCCTCTACTTGTGGTGTGATCCCCATGGGCAAGCATATTGTTAGAATTCTATGTTTTTCATAGGTTGTAGTATTCGGGAATACCGCCTCAAGGTGAGTTATTTTCTGAGCTATCCAGAATGGGATTTGTTTGCGTTTTGCGGGCATTTTGCCCATTACCGCGTGTAATGTTTGAGGAGTAATTTTATTTCCTGTACCCTGAGCTGGAGTACTGTTTGCTGCACCTGGTGCAGGTTGGATTGTTAAAGTCCTCATGACAAATTGTGCCAGGTTTCTGTAGATTTTAATTAAATCTTTGGGGCATAGTACCAAGGATGTGTGATAATTATCGCAAAGCGCACTTAGCACTGTTTTTTTTATCACCAGCTATCGCTGGATTACATCGCGGAGATAACACGTTATTATCAACGCTTATCTCCAAGGTGATAGAAAATCCAACGATAGCGGCGAAACCCAGCAATAGCGCACGAAATCCAGCAATAAATTCCACGTGCTAATGAAAAGCTTGCTAATAGGCAGGTGAGGACTTAACCTTACAACCCACCTCCCATTGACTAGAATGGTTAAGTCAAGTTTTAAAGAGGTGTTAGATTCCAGCGATAATCGCGGTTAGCGCAAATTATTTTATCGCTTCGCGGGCATTGCTAATAGGGGGAAGTTGTGTTTGTGACTGTTTGCAGTCGCTTTGAGTTGGGAACGCCTACTTTGCATGTCATTAGCGATAATTATTGCTGACATGCAAAGCGGCAAGAAAACGGCCGCTTTCGCCATAAAGCTGTCGCTAACAGCTGTTAGCGACAGCTTGCTAATAGGGCGATAAAAATATCGCTGTTTTAGCGGCAAAAAGTGCCGCTAAAGTGGCGATACTGCCCTTGATAATATGCCCCTTTGTGTTGTACTAGTAAGTCTGGCTGTGGCATTGTGTTAATGTCAGGATGCGGTGTGTAAGCTGCTAGTATCGGCCATGTGGCCCCGTCTCCTCCGAGTGGGCCTAATCTTACTCTTTCTCGTACGTGGGGTAGGGCGCCATTAAACCAGTAATGATGTTCCTGGTAAGTGAGTGGAATCTCTATGTCCTCAAACGGACAATATTCCCATGGTGCATCTCCTTCTATATAGTAGTGAAATGTATTTGTTACTGCATTTGCTGCTGGGAGTGTAACCCATGAATAGAATACCTCTGTTTTATTTGATTCGTGTGCCTCAATCACGAAAACAACAAGGCCACCCTTGGCTTGTACACCATTTTCTAATAGTCTTAGGGTGACTGTCCTTCTGAATTTTGGTGCAATCTGTATTGCATCCTCAGGATCTTCTCCTCCCAGGTCAACTCTCTCATCCCCTGAACCAGGCATGTTTAGAGGAAGAAGTGTTCAAAGGGAACTAAGATGAGGTGTTATGCACAATTTAGGAACTAAGGGGCATATTAGCAAGACCGGCGATAAAATTATCGCCGTTTAGCGACAGGAAACTGCCGCTAAAGCGGCGATAATGGGCTTGCTAATATGCGTTCTGGAATTCCAATAGAAGCCCAGGTTAGATGTCCTGCACATCTAACCTGGGCTTCTATTGGAATTCCATAACGCATATTAGCAAGCCCATTATCGCCGTTTCAGCGGCAGGTTCCTGCCGCTAAAGCGGTGATAATTTTATCGCCGGTCTTGCTAATATGCCTAAATGTCCTTCAAGCTTGATTAACCAACAGCCAATAAATAGTATTTTCGTACTACTCAGCTGCGGTGGATTTTGTGCCCACCCACTTCAGACGTCTCTGGGGTTTTGTGAGTAGGTTCTCTGAGAATAGCACGACTGAACTACTCAGATTCTACTGTTAAATAAGTACCAAACCAACATTGGCGGCGCCATGTCGTGTAGTTCCTATAGTACCGATGCAGGACCTGCGCGTTTGGATAACATAAGCTGTGGGTTTGGTGGTAGACTGACTCTGTGCACCCCCACCGCGTATGTTAGCCGGATTTGCATTAGCTAGCTCACAGTGCCACTAGAATCTCCTCTTATCTGGGAGAGGTTAGTTCCTGGCAACCTTAGATCATGACAACCCTAATTCCTCAGAATCGTGGAAACAATGTACTACTTTTCGCTCAGTCACTCGTGCTTACTTATTCGGTTTGTCTCAGAGAGTTACACAGAATAAACAGTGTGGGTGTTTCAATAAGTATTTATTGAACAGTTGTTATTCTAGTGTAAAATATATGTGCTGCGGCAATCAGCAGACAATAGCAGAGATATATTATCAGCAGTATGATAAAAGCAAAGGGATAGAACAGTTCTACCATGAATACATACATGTATATAAAAAGCATTATGAAAGTGCGCGTACTCTACGATGCCTAACTAGATGTACCTGAGTGTACCTAGCATATGTGTAGGTCTAAAAGCCTAAGAGCCAAGAATCCTTCTAGGATTTAGTCGAACCCCCATACCTGAATAGAGAGAGTGTGGGACCCCGTCCTGGTCTCGAGTTGGACACCCGCAAGGGCTGTGTTAGACCGATGTCAGCTGGAGTGACTACATGCAGGAGCCTCAGCGTCTCTGGTCAGTGTGTCAGCATGGAAGTCTCGGTTCCCTCTATCTTACCGGGGTAAGATGTGGTGTATTATACCCTGAAGACTCTAGTTGCTTCGTATGGTTTGTATTGGCCCTTGTTAGACTTGAGGAAGACGTCAGGGGTGAACTTTGTACATGCATATTATGCAGGTGGTGTATTCCTAGAGAGCCATGCATAATTGATGAGTACAGTGTGGGCCTGTGTTTGGGAAAAACCCTGCTGTATTCAAAACCACAGAATAGATAACTTTCAGCCCTCAGAGCACGTTGTATAATAGCGAGGACCAATGTAGGTGAAAGATCATGCCTATATAAGGAATCTATAATAGGACATGTACAGTTATGACCGTAATAGGGCAAGTATGAATATGACCGTATTAGGGCAAATATGAATACGTCCATTTTTGGGCATGTATGAACGGGTCTACATTAGGGCCTCTATACGGGACATAACAGCAGTGAATATTATAGTATCCAATATCAAAACATTCCTCATGGGGCAGGCTCTCCGGGCTCAGCTGAGAGCTAATACAATCCCAACCAAAGGCCCTGCAAAGCATTATGGGACGATATTCTAGAGTGCAGTGAATATTATAGTATCCAATATCAAAACATTCCTCAAGGGGCAGGCTCTCCGGCTGAGCTGAGAGCTAATACTATAATATTCACTGCACACTAGAATCTCGCCCCATAGTGCTTTGCTGGGCCTTTGGTTGGCATTGTATTTTTGCCCATAACTTTGCTTGGGGTGGTCCTAGGAGGATGGGACCACTACCGAATTGTTCATCATGATATGCTCTTTGTGTTCAAGGCATCTGCTTGTCCTCCCCTTAGGTTAGGAGTGACACCAAAATCATCACCTCTCTCATTGCCTGGTATATTTTTCAAAGTTCACTTTTGTGATTTGGTTATGTGCTTTTTAGTAACCCTGGGCATAACATAATACTTTGCTATGCAAATTACATAGCGGAGTAAAAAACTGTGCAAATTGACGTAGCAAAAACTCCTATAGATGCTTTGATAAAACAATTTTCTATGCTAAAAAGCATATAACCAATTCACAAAAGTGAACTTTGACGGAAAGTATCACGCAATGAGAGAGGTGATGATTTTGGGGTCCCCCCTAACCTAGGGGGAGGACCAAGCAGATGCCTTGAACACAAAAAGCATATCATGTGAACGATTCAGTGGTGGTCCTTCCTCCTAGGACCACCCTAAGCACAGTTATGGGCAAAATAAAATCCCAACTAAAGGCTATGCAAAGCATTATGGGACGAGATTAGCAGTGGGCAGTGAATATTATAGTGTCCAATATCAAAATAATTCTACAAAGAGCTGCAGTTCAACTAGTCCTTACTAGATGTCCTCACGAGTCAAATGCAAAAGCATTGAAATTATTAATACATCAAGCTGCAGTTCCACTAGTAGTTACTAGATGTCCCTCACAAGTCAAATGCAAAAGCATTGAAACCCTTTCATGAAGCTTTTGCATTTGACTCGTGAGGGACATCTAGTAAGGACTAGTTGAACTGCAGCTCTTTGTAGAATTATTTTGATATTGGATACTATAATATTCACTGCCCACTGCTAATCTCATCCCATAATGCTTTGCAGGGCCTTTGGTTGGGATTGTATTTCTTGCCAATAACTGTGCTTGGGGTGGTCCTAAGAGGATGGGACCACCACCGAATCGTTCAATAAGATGTGCTTTTTGTTTTCAAGGCATCTGCTTGGTTCTCTCCCTAAGTTAGCGAGGATCCCAAAATCATCACCTCTCTCACTGCTTGTTAACTTCTTTATTTCACTTTAGTGAAATGACTATATGCATTTTAGCATATAAAGATAGAGATACTTATTTTTATTTTAACTTGCTCTGTGCAAAATGTTATTGGCAATTATTGTACAGTGTTGATAATTTACTATGCATTTTCCCATAGGGTGAGTGCTAACGCCCAGGGTTACTTTTTAGGAAGTAAATATAAAGTTGTTTTATCAAAGGGTTGTGGGTGCAGTAGCTTGTTCCAGAGTTTTTGTATGAGTTCCATGTTATGCATATTAATAAAACAGAAATCTTGTGCTACCTGGCCAAGCCAACCAGTGAGATGAAGTATTCCTTTTGGGTTGGAAAACAAATGCAATCTTTGTATTATACTCAATCCCAATAATCCCCAACAAGTTGTATTAAAGAAAGATTTGCTTCATATCCAAGCCATTGAAGAGAATTCATGGAGACAATCGTACCCAGATGTTTTAAAAAAGAATTGGGTCTCTTCAAGGGGTTTAAACTTAAAATCAAATTAATTAATGAAGAGCAACCTGTTGTACATAAGGTCAGGAGAGTGCCTTTAGCATTGCAGTCTGATTTTAAAAAAGAGTTGGATAAATCGTGCTCATGTGATGTCATAGAACCCATTGAGTCTTCTAATTGGGTGTCCCCGGTAGTCCTTGCCAAGAAGGCCAATGGTAATCTGCGCGTGTGTGTGGACTTGCGCGATCTTAACAAAAATATATGGATCGATCAACATCCTTTGCCCAACATTACTCAGATGACATCTACCCTCAAAGATGCTAAACATTTCAGTTTACTTGATATGTCATCTGCGTATCATCAAATAGAGTTGCATGAGGAATCAATACCTTGGTCAAGATGGAAAGAAGAATTAATCACATATATGAAGGCTATTGATGGGGAACGTATGGGTGCTGAGAGAAAGAAAAATATTTTCCTACACTGTCTAGGTTCTGAGGGGCAAGTTATTTTCAGAGCACTACCCCAGATTATCATACAAAGTGGAGAAGGAGAAGGAGATACAATGAATGTATATGTCGAGGCATTAACAAGGATGGAAAAAAGGTTCACGCCCACTAAGAGTATTGCATTAAATAGATTTAAATTTTATACTAGGGCGTAGAAGGAGGAAGAATCGTTCGATGACTTTTTGACTGCTTTAAGATCGTTGAGTTTACACTGTAACTTTGGTACAATGACAGATGAGATGATACGTGATCAGATAATTGTGCATGTCAAAAACAAGAAAATGCAAGAAAAATTATGGGTCATGGGAGATCCTAAACTGGAGGAAGCTATAGCCACAGCAAAAGCTTTGGAACAATCGGAGAAGTGGATAGAGACTGTGAGACAAAACTCTAGCAAGAGCGTTACTGAGGAAGAAATATGTGTTGTTAAAACTAAAAATTAGTTTAAAAATGATGCTCCACAACCACAAGGGAGGTATAGCTCTAACAAGTACAACCATAGTTATTCTTATAAGAGAAATGATACCTTTGCAAATCACAATATGTGTTATAGGTGTGGAAGTAGATCACACGTAGCTTCTTTTCCAGGTTGTCCTGCTATCAACAAAGAAATGGAAGAATTGTGGTAGGTTAGGACATTTCGGAAGTGTTTGCAGAGATAATAGGTGTCGCCCCACTCAGACACGTGCTGCAGTGTCCTACCTATCTGAGGGGAACAAAGGGGCATATTATCAAGGGCTGGCGATATAATTATCGCCGCTTTAGCTGTCCGTTTTGGGCGAAAGCGGCGATAATTACATCGCAATATCATCAAGGACACGCTAGCGCGTGTTTCCTTGATGTAGAGCCCGTTTTTCACAGCCTCGCCTTGCATCGCTAATGAGATGCAAAGAAGGCGTGGCTGTGAAAACAACACATGTTAATATCGCGAAGGCAGCTTCGCGATATTAGCAAGGAGGTGCAGCGATAAAAAAATCGCGCTACCTCAGCTTTAACTCAGGAATTTAACGTCTGTTAAATTCCTGACTTAAGCATACTTTTCATGGGAGATGGATTCTGCTGATACGACCACAGGGTCGTATCAGCAGAGTTATCGCCGTTTGCAGGGAACATCGCTGGAAAACCAGCGATGTTCCCTGCAAACGGCAATTTCCCGCTATCGCTGGAATTCTTATCGCCCTGGGGTAACGCGTTGTTAATAACGCGCTACCAGGGCGATAAATTCCAGAGATAGACGGCGATAATTATCCTAGCGCTAAGCGCGCTTTGCGATAATTATCGCCGTCCCTTGCTGATGTGCCCCAAAGTCACTAACATTTAGTGATATGTCAGAATCTAACACAGGGTTTGTAGTGTCCATCATTAATTGTGAACCAGATAAGGAAATGAGGTCTCCTAAATGTTATTTTCAGGTTTTAGGAGTGGATTTAGAGTTCATGGTCGACTCTGGTTCGCCTTGGTCAATTATCAGTTCACAATTTTACAGAGAGAAATTGGGTTTCATGATTGACTATAATAAGCTACAACCTTCTGACGTATTGGCTGAGAACTTTGATGGGACAAGAATCGAAATTGAAGGATTCTTTCAAGTACCCTTATACTTTATGGACAGATGTGCGTAGAAAAATCTATATATTACAGTAAAAGGCGGGAATGTTTTGGGTTGGCGAGACCAGTGGAAATTAGGAATTGTATTGAATCCACGGTCTATTGAACCTGTGTCCTTATGTGATGAACAAATAATGGAAAAAATTGCCGTTGTTAACACAGATATTACTTTAAGTGGCAGAGAAGCAAAACTTGTCAACTCTTATAACAAAGTATTTTGTGATAAGTTAGGAAGATTGAAAAATTTCTCACATAAGATTGTGTTAAAGGAAAACGCTTCCCCAGTCAAACAAAAATTGAGGGGTGTTCCGATTAACATAAGGGATGAACTGAAAGACATACTCAAAGAGTTATCCAATGAGGTCATCATTGAATCAATAGAGTCATCCAAATGGGTTTTACCCATTGTTTTGGTACGTAAGCCAGACCAAAAGTTGAGAGTGTGTGTGGACTTGAGAGCATTAAATTCCAACATTGTTATTGATTGTCACCCACTGCCCAACATAAATGAAGTTGTATCCATTTCGGAGGTTGCACACATTTTCTCCACACTGGACTTAAGGTCCACATATCATCAGATAGAACTCACAGAGGAGTCCAAAAAATACACTGCTTTCATCACTTCACAAGGTCTTTACCAATATACGAGAATGCCCTTTGGACTGGCGTCAGCCGCGTCAGTTTTCCAGAGAGTCATGTTTCAGATTTTCAGAGATATAGATGACTATGTAAAATGTTTTCAAGACGATATCTTGATCTTTTCAAGAAATGAGTCCGAACATGAGCTGCATTTAAATGAAGTATGGAAGAGGTTGGAGAGTCATGGCCTCACACTTAAGGCACACAAATGTAAGTTGTTCAAACCTTCAGTTGAATACATAGGGCACACATTGTCTGGTGATGGGGTAGTTCCAAAAAAAGCTAACGTTGACACAATCCTTAATGCTCCGTCACCCAACAACAAAGAACAACTTTTGTCCTTCGCAGGCATGTGTGAGTATTATAGTAAATTTGTAGAGAGTTTCGCTACCAAAATGGAACCGTTAAGGAAATTGCTGAGACAGAATGTTGTGTATGAATGGGCAGAGGAACAACAAAAAGCGTTTGAGAATATAAAAAAAGATATTGTCAATGCACCCACCTTAAGACCATTCCGTATAAAAAAAGAATGCATCATCACTGTTGATGCTAGTTTATATGGCCTTGGGGGTGTTCTGTCGCAGAAAGATGGCAAGGATGAGTGGAGTGTCGCTTTTGCGTCCAGAACCTTGAATGAGTCTGAGCGCAAATATGCAGTAATTGAAAGAGAGCTTCTTGCATGCGTTTGGGCTGTTGAGCATTACAGGTTATACCAAGGACAACCAGGTCTGCCTCCAACCAAAAAATAATGCTCACTGGTCAGACTTCGAACTCATGTTGGAAAACGAGGTCTTCAACATAATTGCAAGCTTAAAGCCCTCTTCCCACACTATGGACCCCCTCCCATCCACAATAGTAAAACAACTCAATCACATCATTACCCCTTTCTGGACAAAAATCATCAACTCCTCCCTCACATCAGGCTGTGTCCCAGACTCCCTTCAACTAGGACAAATCACTCCCATACTCAAGAAACCAGGAGCCGACCCCAACGATCTCAACAACCTCAGACCTATCTCCAACCTCCCGTTCCTAGCTAAAACATTGGAGAAGTGCGTTCTCCAACAACTCAACAAACACATTGACGATTTCAACCTCCTCGACACCTTGCAATCGGGATTCAGGAAAGGTTATAGCACCGAAACAGCGATGCTCAATATTTCTGACGATATCCACAGAGCCTTAGATGAAGGCGAAGCCTATCTCCTCATCCTTATTGACCTATCTGCGGCATTCGACACAATAAATCATCCAGCTTTACTTGAGACTTTGAAGAGGCACTCTGGCATTAATGGTTTAGTACTAAAAAGGTTCACTTCTTTCCTTCAGCGCCGCTCGCAACAAATTAAAATCAACTCCTGTCTCTCGAGGCCAACAAAAGTCACACTTGGTGTCCCGCAAGGATCAATCCTCTCACCATCCCTCTTCAATCTCTTCATGGAACCCCTGACAATCATTCTGAAACAAGCAGGAGTTAACTACCACCTATATGCAGATGACACTCAAATTTACTACAAAATCAAATCTCTCAGCGACATCCGTCACCTCAATGTTACACTAACCAAGATCCAATCTTGGTTCCACGCAAATCACTTAAAGCTGAACCCAGACAAAACAGAACTAATAATGTTCTCTCCAAAAAGTAACCACCGACCAATCCAAGACTGGCTCAAGAATCTTGATGCCCTAAACTGCTCCCTCGTCCTATCCGACTCGGTTAAGTCACTAGGCATTACCCTGGACAAGAACTTATCAATGAAAGACCACATCAAAAACTCTGCAAAGGTGTGCTTTACTCACTAAAACACCTCAAGAAAATTAAACCTTTCATTCCCCAAGATGATCTCAAGACAATAGTACAATCCCTAGTCCTCTCCAAACTGGACTATGGGAACGCCATCCTAACAGGGACACCGAAAGCTCACCTAGCCCCACTAAGGTCAGTCCTCAACATGGCAGCCCGACTCATTACTGGTGTAAAAAGATTTGATCACATCACACCTGCTCTCAACTCCCTCAACTGGCTTCCCATGGAAGGTAGATGTATTTACAAACTGGCCTGCATCACACACAAAACCCTTCACTCACCATCCCCCAACTACCTTAAAAGCAAACTAGTAAAAGCAGGAAAATCCAGAACTCTGAGAAGCTCCAACTCACTTCTTCTCATCCCTCCGTAAGTGAAAAGGAAAACCACTCAGTGTCGATCCTTCTCTGGTAATGTACCCAGGATGTGGAACTCACTCCCTAGAGACCTCAGATGCAACCCCTCCTTCTCCTGCTTCAAAAGGGACTTGAAACTCCATCTCCTCAACAAATTCTTTACCGACCAAGGTCAACTAACCAAGGGGCATATTAACAAGGGTATTATCTCCGCTTTTTTGGCTTTAAAAGCCAAAAAAGCGGAGATAATGTTTTCGCCCTATTAACAAGTGGGTGCTAACATGCATTAGCGCATGTTAGCACCATTTTACCCGACGCCTCCCTTTGCATCTCTAATGAGATGCAAAGTGGGCGTCACTGGGCAGTACAACCTTGCAAATATCGCTGATGTGCACATCGTGATATTTACAAGGCTGCACCAGCATTTAAGCAGACGTTAGTTTTTGGAGAAAACTGCTGTTTTTGCCAAAAACTAACATCTGCTAAAATGCAGACTTACCTATCCCTAACATTGGGGGTGGATTATGCTGATACGACCACAGGGTCGTATCAGCATGGTTATCGCTGTTTTGCAGGGAACATCGCTGGAAAACCAGCGATGTTCCCTGCAAAACGGCGATTTGCCCGCTATCGCTGGAATTTTTGTCGCCTTGGAGAAACGCGTTGTTAATAACGCGCTACCAGGGCGATAATTTCCAGAGATAGACGCCGATAAATAAAGAAGCGCTAAGCACGCTTTGCGTTATTTATCGCTGTCCCTTGTTAATAATTAATATGCCCCCTAGACTCTGACTCTGATATCCTAGTTGACTCCCCCCTCACTTGACCATCAAGGATAGGTGGTTCCTGGACTGTGCCAACCACCTACTTTATTTTGTCTCCCTCCCCCTCCCCGTTTGCCTAATTATTACGTTTTTGCCTATATCTTTCTTGCTTCCTTAGATAGTGCTATGTAATGCAACCTCTATCTCTCACTGTGTTTGCCTAATTATTATGCTTTTACTTATATATTTTTTGCTTCCTTAGATCATGCTATGTAATGCAACCTTTATCTCCTGTGTATATGTAAAGCGCTCTGATACCCACGGGTCAAGCTAGCGCTATATAAAACGTTTAAAATAAATTTTTAAAAAATGTGTGGGGTAGTAAATTCACTCTTAGGACGGATCACAAACCGTTAGTAAATATTCTTTCCACTGGAGGGGGCTGGAACTCCACTGCCAGGATTGCAAGGTTGGCATCGAAGTTACAGGAGTACAACTTCAAAACCGAATATGTGCCAGGGAAGAAAAATGTTACAGCTGATTTCCTTTCACGTTTACTTTGTGGTCATAATAACGTGAGTGTTACCAGAGAATGTGACTTTATAGTGGATATTAACGATGTTGTTCCGTTGCAGTTCCAAGAAATCACGGAGCAACTCTGGGAGGAAAGCGAACAAGGTGATGACAGGTGGAGTGATCTTAAGAAATTTGTGATGGGAGGATGGCCGAAAAGAGTTATGTGAGGTCAGATTTGTTACCTTTCTTCAACATTTCGGAGGAATTAGAAATGGAAGGGAATTTGATTTTCAAATCAGGGAAGTGCGTTCCTCCAAAAGGAATGCAAGATGTCATACTGAACATAGCCCACAAAACTCATCCAGGTATTTCGTCTATGAAGCATTTAGTCAGAAGATACTTCTGGTGGCCTGGCATGGATAAGTTCATAGATCGTATTGTCAGGGAATGCAATGAATGCGTGTCCAGTGAAAATATGCCCAAAGTGCATATTCCTCCCTTAAAGGCTGTCAAGTGGCCTGAGGAACCCTGGCAGAAGGTTGCTTTTGATATATCAGGCCCCTTTAACATTTTACCTGAGGGTTCCGTTTTGCGTTGGTCATTATAGATTATCATTCCAAATGGCCAGAGGTCAAATTTGTTCCAAAAGCCACCACAAGTGCTGTCATCAATTTCTTTAAAGAGGTTTTTGCACGAGAAGGTTGTCCCTCCATTTTAGTTTCTGATAATGGAGTACAATTGACTTCGTCTGAAATGGAAGTTTTCCTTAAAAGTTTTGGTATCAGGCATAAATTCACATCTCTTTATGAACCACACGAAAATGGGCAAGTCGAGCGCTTTAATCGGGTGCTCAAAGGTTTTGTCACAGATTCCCTCAAACTAGGTGGTAATTGGTTGAGTGCGTTGAGAGAACGATTGTGGGTTTATCGCATTACTCCGCACTCCACCACCGAGATCAGCCCGTTCAAATTACTAAAGGGTAGGGATCCCGCTTCCTGTGTATGTCCATGGTGGGTCAGGGACAAGTGCAAAGTCTTTGGTACCGAAAAAGAGCGTGTACATGACACAGCTAAGAGGGTAGAAATTAAACAAAACAGAACAAAAAAATGGTACAATGACAAATGGGGGACGAAAGCACACATGTTCAAGGTTGGTGATTGGGTCAGGCTTTTGAAACCTGGCTTAGTAAGCAAAGGGTCCAACAAGTTTGGAAAAGCCATACAGATCAAGAAGGTGTTCAGCAATAGTGTCATTACCCAAGATGGCAAGGTCTGGAACACTAGGAGAATAGCAAAATGCCCTTTTGATTGTGTTCCACAGACATATAATTCTTGTGATGTAAACCACCCTAACGCAGACTTGCATGGGGGCAAAATAATGAAACTGTTGCTTCTAGAGTTAAAGTATCTGACCGCTTTAGGCAGGTTCCTAAATAATTTAATGACTTTGTATAATCACGTACTTTGTCATTTCTCTTCTGTTCTTTCTTTATTTGATGAGGGGGATGTGTTGCATTCACCTTAATGTTCTACACATTCCTCCATCACACTCAGCTCTGCACTATTATTACATCACCCTTGCTGCATGCCTTCCTTGGCGTGCGCCTTGTATACTTTCATAATGTGTTCCACATTCTGCATGGATTTCTGACTGTATGTGTTCCACACTGTTTTCTCCAGTTGCACCTGGAGCTCAACCTGTATGGACGTATTTGCCGTGCTGACAATAAATCTGCATTGCATTTCAAAATTGGACTTTGGATCATTTTAATAACATCTTACTGCATTTATCACTCCGGAGGGTCTGTTTCAATTTAAACACATGCCCTTTGGTCTTGCCTCTGCCTCTGCTGTTTTCAGAGAGTGGTGGAGAGCATGTTCAAGGGTATGTCTGGCGTTGTGGCCTTTCAGGATGATGTCTTGATATATAGGGAGAATCAGGCCAAACATAATGAGAGATTAAAATGTGTTTTATGTTATCCTTGTTAAAGCAAAAGGGTGTGACTCTGGGTTTGGACAAATGCAGATTGAATGTTACCACTGTAGATTACCTTGGATACAGATTATCTTCTGAGGGGTGCAGCCAAAACAAAGTCTAGAAAAAGCTATTGAAGATTTCAGCATTACCACGGACAAAGACCAGTTGAGATAGTTTCTGAGCTCAGTTCTGTTGGACTGTACCCCAGAGTTTGATATAATCAAACAAGAAACAGCCCACTCTAGCAGAGATTTGCAAACTCTACCACTTATCTAAGTTAACTATTGCACCCAAACCCTTTGATATATCAACTTTATCTTTACATGCTAAAGAGTATATAACCAATTCACTAAAGTGAACTTTGAAACATCCACAGCAATGAGAGAGGTGATGATTTTGGGATCACCCCTAACCTAGGGGAGGGCAAGCAGATGCCTTGAACACAAAGAGCATATCATGCTGAACGATTCGGTGGTGGTCCCATCCTCCTAGGACCACCCCAACTAAAGTTATGGGCAAAAATACAATGCCAACCCAAAGGCCCAGCAAAGCATTATGGGGCAAGATTCTAGAGTGCAGTGAATATTATAGTATTAGCTCTCAGCTGAGCCCAAGAGCCTGCCCCTTGAGGAATGTTTTGATATTGGATACTATAATATTCACTGCACTCTAGAATATCGTCTCATAATGCTTTGCAGGGCCTTTGGTTGGGATTGTATTTTTGCCCATAACTGTGCTTGGGGTGGTCCTAGGAGGATGGGACCACCACCGAAATCGTTCAGCATGATGTGCTTTTCGTGTTCAAGGCATCTGCTTGGTTCTCTCCCGAGGTTAGGGAGGACCCCAAAATCATCACCTCTCTCACTGCTTGCTATATTTTCGTTGTCATTTTTGTGATTTGACTATATGCATTTTAGTATGTAAAGATAGAATTATTTATTGTTTGACTAAAGGTACTGCTTGTTATATTTTAATTTTCACTTTTGTGAGATGACTATATGAATTTTAGCATGTAGAGATAGTTATTTGTTTTACTAAAGGTATTTTTATTAATATGTATTACATTGATTACACAATATTTCTGTTTTTTTAATATGCATAACATGGAATTCATGCACAAACTCTAGAATAAGCTAATGCACCCACAACCCTTTGATAAAACAACTTTACCGTTACATGCTAAAAAAAAAAGCATATAACCAATTCACAAAGTGCGCTTTGAAAATTATCAGACAATGAGAGAGTTGATGATTTTGGGGTTCCTCCTAACATAGAGTACTGCTGCTACTCTACGTCAATTAGCACAGTTTTTCACTCTGCTACGTGCAATTTGCGTAGTGCGTAGTAGCACAAACTTTGCATGCTCCGTGAGCGTAGCAAAGTATTACGTACGCCCAGGGTTAGGCGAGGGGGGGATGATCATCACACCATGCTTACATTTCACTTATTTCATTGAACCATTGTTTTCAAACCCATCCCCTTAAACTTTATTAATCATTTCCTTTCCCATACATCTCCAAACTTTATTAATACAAAATGTTTCAACTTCATGAATAAGGCTTCTTCATATGAACTCTTCACCCTCATGTTCCCAGGGCACATCTTCTCTGGCCTTGGACGCGTGACAAATCCTTACTGATCCTTCTTTATTCTTTCTGATGTGCGCATGTGCGGGGTCAAGTCAGTCAGCTCAATTCAGACAAGTGTGGAAGGCCCAAATGCGCACTAATAATAAAATCAAAAGAAGAAATGTTATTTTCAAAAATAAATGGTTTCACTTTATACCACCAACCTCTACTCTAACCCACTTTAATTATTATTACCCTTTCTGCGTTAGCGTTAATATAAAACTTATTTTCTATTTAGCCAAGCAGGTGCCATGCATGTGAACTTTCAAGCTGCCATTTTAATGCCTTTTGCGCATGCGCAAGATTTTCCCTCCAAGCGTTAATACGTCATACTACGTAGATGCAGTAGACGCATGCGCGGTAAAGATCCCTTGTTAGAGTACGTTAGAGTCCTTCGTTCATTTTGTTAACGTTAATAAACACATATGCAAGCTTCATTGTCCCGCGTGTCTCTCTGAAATGCGAATTATTAATTACAAACACATAGTTAGCAATTCGTTAGTGAGTTAAAACTAACGGATTGCTTCCGAGCAAGTCTCATTTACGAGTCCTTGCTCCATCAATCCCCTCTCTGGTGGCATAACTTATTAAGCCATCACAAAATTACCCATCCCATTCCAGATACTAACTTTAGCACATCTCAGTTCTCTATTTCTCTTCTCAATTTTCCATCAACCAACTTGTTTCCTTCTAAATCATTCATTTTCTTAAATAATTTGCCTTTCATTTCTTCCAACTGTATTTCATCATATTTTCTTTTTTGTTTCTTTCCCTTTCCTTCTCTTTCAAAATGTATTTTTCCTTTCCTTCCTTTTCTACAACACTTATATATAATCATTATTATCATAACTAATGGTATTATTGTTTGACTTAGAAAACTTTTCCCAAAATCAGTAAACCATTTCCCTATTGTCGTTATACTTTTTGTTAGTCTTCCCCACACACTGTCAACCTCCAGTTGGGTCAAGTCTTTATGCATTCTTGTAATGTTTTCAATATATCCTTTAATTTCTCTGCTCTTGTCTGGAATGTAAGTGCAACAATGTTGAATTTTCAACATACCACAAACTCCACCTTCTTTTGCTAACAATACATCAAGAGCAAGACGGTTCTGTAAAACCATAGACCTGATTGCAACCATCTCTGTGTTAATCATTAAGAATCCTCCTGCAGTATCTGTAGAAAGATGATCAACTATGGTTGATAACTTACACATTTTCTGTGAATTAAGAATAACTCCAACTGAGGGTATCAATGCACTAAAAATATCTCCTACAATTTCAGAAAAACTAGCTCTCTTCTACGTGTTAGTCCATTAGAATTTCCATTGGTTCCACTGATTCTGTCCATATGATACATTTTTGGAAAACTATTCCAAAGTAACAGCTCCCGTACCATCTTGCAGGTAACCTATAATATGCATTGTTCCACGCAAACATAATAAACTCCTGGAAATACAGGATCAGGTCCCCCTTTTAATCCCCACCCTCCTAAAATTAGGAAGTTGTGTTCACATTCACTGGAACCAATGTAATTATTGTTATAATCTGTCTTTAATCTATGGAGGCAGAATTTTCCCCTTTTCACAAAATCCAGGGACATCGCAGCATGAGCCTTGCCATTTGCATAGATTCCCTCTTTCCCAGCCCATGGAGGTACATGGGTTTTCTGTTCAGTCGCTTTCTTTATTAAATCCTGCCTCCTTTCTTCTACTAAATGCCAAAAATCTTTTTCTTCTTTTCTCAGTGTACAGGTTAGATTATCTTTATGTGCCTGAACTAAATCTATTGAACTCATTGTTAAGAAAAATTCACCCATAAACTGTGCATTTTTACTACTAACCTACTGGATTCACGTAGTAGCACTTCACATAGCTACGTGAAGTACATTTTTAACTACACGTAGTTATGCAGATTGCGTAGTGCATAGCTGTGTACTTGACTGCACTGTACAATAATTGCCAAAATCACCTTGTACAGTGCAAGTTAAGATAAAATAAATATCTCTGTCTTTATATGCTTAAAATGCATATAGTTACTACACAAAAGTGAAAACGATAAAATAACAAGCAGTGAGAGAGGTGATGATTTTAGGATCCTCCCTAACCTAGGGGAAAACCAAGCAGATGCCTTGAAAACAAAAACACATCTTTTGAACCATTCAGTGGTGGTCCCATCCTCTTAGGACCACCCCAAGCACAGTTATTGTCAACAAATACAATCCCAACCAAAGGCCCTGCAAAGCATTATGGGACGAGATTAGCAGTGGGCAGTGAATATTATAGTATCCAATATCAAAATAATTCTACAAAGAGCTGCAGTTCCACTAGTCGTTACTAGATGTCCCTCACGAGTCAAATGCAAAAGCTTCATGAAAGGTTTTCAATACTTTTGCATTTGACTCGTGAGGGACATCTTGTAACGACTAGTGGAACTGCAGCTTGATGTATTAATAATTTCAATGCTTTTGCATTTGACTCGTGAGGGACACCTAGTAACGACTAGTTGAACTGCAGCTCTTTGTAGAATTATTTTGATATTGGACACTATAATATTCACTGCTCACTGCTAATCTCGTCCCATAATGCTTTGCAGGGCCTTTGGTTGGGATTGTATTTTTGCCCATAACTGTGCTTGGGGTGGTCCTAGGAGGAAGGGACTACCATTGAATCGTTCACATGATATGCTTTTTGTGTTCAAGGCATCTGCTTGGTCCTCCCCTAGGTTAGGGAGACTCCAAAATCAACACCTCTCTCATTGCTTGATATTTTATTGTAAAAGTTCATTTTTGTGAATTGGTTATATGTTTTTTAGCATAGAAAATTGCTTTATCAAAGCATTTTAAGGTGTTTATTTTACTGCTGCTACACTACGTCACGTGAGTGTAACTAAGTATTATGCCCAGGGATAATTCTTTCTAATAGGTAATTCAGAAAATACTATGGGGCATATTAGCAAGACCCACGTTAAAATTATCGCCGTTTTAGCGGCAGGAAACTGCCGCTAAAGCGGCGATAATGGGCTTGCTAATATGCGTTATAGAGTTCCAATAGAAGCCCAGGTTAGATGTGCAGGACATCTAACCTGGGCTTCTATTGAATTCCATAACGCATATTAGCAAGCCCATTATCGCCGTTTTAGCGGCAGTTTCCTGCCGCTAAAACGGCGATAATTTTAACGTGGGTCTTGCTAATATGCCCCTATATCTATGTCTGCATAAAATTATTGAAGTCTCCCTGTAGCATAAAATAAACTTGATAAAATACTACATGACACACCATGTGTTAAAGGTATATGGTGATACGTTACTCCTTCTGATACTGATGTGGGTAACTTCATGCACACATAACAATTACTAATCTCCATAGTACTAACATATTGAAATAACAATTTAATAAACACATTTGAAGACGTATTATAGTCTGATTCATTATGATAATTTGCCTCGTCTTCTACCCCTATTTCTAGTTTAGTTCCCTTTATCCTATCTATCTTATCATTAGTATCTGTATTATTCTTGTCACTTGTTTTCATTAACAAATGTACTCCTACTGTTAGGAATAAGCATACTAATACTACTAATAAAATACTACAAAAACAAAATCTAAAACATTTTCTTTTCAATCCTCGTTTTGGTCTTTCGGTAACTTCAATTTCTGCCATTTCACTCTGAGAAAATGTCTTTTCTCTTATCCTTTCTTTGTCAATTTAACTTTCTTTTTGTTCTTAAGGAGGCCTCAATTTGCTTTTATCAATCTGTGCAACATGAACTTCTTCTCTTTCATCACTTAGATCTAGGGATTCAAATTCGAGTATTACATAGGTCCATTCAGGGGCCTTGTACCTTCTATTTAAATTTCTCAATCTTGGACTTCTTCGAGTTATTTTAGCTAAAGTTTGATTAGATCGTGTTTGACTTGTAATCTCATTTACTTGTTCTGGTCTCTTTTCTGATTTTCTCAAATGATATCTTAATTTCTTTATTCCAGTTGGCCAATTGTCTCCCTTTCTGATTCTTTTGATCTGTACTGCACTTTCCCCTCTTTATCTCCTTTTAAAGTTCTTTTAATTTCACTTAATCTAGGCACAATCTGTTCTCGTTCTCTGTTTTCTATGCTTGAGCCTTCTTTTACCTCCACCTGCTCAGGTCTTATCGTACTTTGTTCTTCTTTTTCCTGAGCTTGATCTTCTAATTCTATCTGATCCTGTTCGGGTCTTATTTCAAACTTTTCTTCTTCTGCCTGAACGTATTCTTCTAATATTCCCTCCTCAGGTTCCTGAAAGTCTTTTTCTATTTCCACCTGAGTGTGTTCTTCTTTCCCTGTCTCTTCCTGACTACTTTCTTGCCTTGTCTTTTCAGTTCTGTTCTTCATCTTGTTTCAATAGCATCATCAATTACTTCAATCACTGGTATCCACTCTTCATGACTTGTACTTGGCTGTTTGTCATATGGTTGTCTTTCAGAATCTATTACTCTAGATTCTTCAATTTCACAGCTTACAACTCCTGACGCTTTAGCCTGTTCAGTCAGTGGTTGCTCTTGTTGTTCTGATGGGCTCGGAACTCTTCTGGTATGACTGGCATGAATCCAATTGGGCAAACCTGCACACTTCACTGCTGTGGTAGTGACTAGTATGACTTGACGCGGTTTATCCCACCTTGGTGCTAGGCACGACTTTCTTGCATGTTTTTTCACTAGCACCCAATCTCCAGGATTCAAATCATGTGCTTGGTCTGGCTGTCTTTCAACTGCGTCTTCTCCAACCTGGCGAGAGACAGAACGCACCATTTCAGCCAATCCTTTGCAATAGTCCAATACCAGATCATCAGTTATATTCATTAATTTGTTTCCAGGAATAAATGCTTGTCTCATTGCTCTTCCCATGAGAATTTCATGTGGGCTCATTCCTGTCTTTCTGTCTGGAATACTTCTGAGACCCATCAATACAAGAGGTAATGCATCTGGCCATTTCAACATTGTGGATGCACACACTTTCTCTAATCTTGACTTGATTGTGCCATTTAACTGTTCAACTATTTCAGAAGCCTCTGGACGATAAGCACAGTGCAGTTTTTGTTCTATGTTAAATGCAGCACAGATTAATCGAATTATTTCATTATTAAAATGAGGGCCTCTATCTGATTCCAAAGTGACTGGAAAACCAAAACATGGAACCAACTCCCTCAACAACAATTTTGCAACTGTAAGACTGTCATTTCTTCGAGTGGGATAGGCTTCCACCCATATTGAGAAGAGGCATACAATGACAAGTATATATTTCAGTCCATTGCATGGGGGCAACTCAATAAAATCCAACTGTAATCTGGTGAAGGGTCCTTCTGCCTTTCCAATCTTTCCCCAGCTAACCACCGTCTTCCTACCTGGATTTTGCTGCTGACAGGTTAGGCATCTTTGGCAAAGGCTCTCTGCGACTAACGTGAATTTCGGATTGTACCAACTCTGTCTGAATAGCCTGATCATTGAGTCCCTCCCTATGTGTGTTGCTCCATGATACACTCTTGCCATTTTTGAAAGCAAACAATCTGGCATGACTGGTCTTCCATCTAAATACACCCATACCTCATCGTGTGATCTCTTTGTACAAGCTGCCTTTATCCAAATTTCCTTTTCCTTTTCCTCAACTTCTTCCTGCAATTCTCTAATCTCATCCCATGTTTCTGGTACTGAGAAAAACATAAGTTGGCATCTGGTTTCACCCGTTTCAATTTTTCTGTTAATGGCCACTGTATTTTTGGCACAGTATTGAGCCACTTGGTCAGCATATCTATTGCCAGCAGCCACATAGTCATTTCCTGACTGATGTGCAGTGCATTTTACAACTGCTATCTCTTTTGGCAATTGTAATGTTTCTAACAAATCCTTAACATTTTTGCTGTTTCTAATAGGAGATCCTGAAGAAGTCAGAAATCCCCTCTGCATCCAGAGCTGGCCAAAATCGTGCACAACCCCGAACCCATATTGACTGTCCATAAATATGGTTACTCTCCAATTTTTCCCCTTTTTGCATGCCATGGTTAGGGCTACCAATTCAGCTACTTGTGCAGATTTGACTCCTGGTAAACAGGATGCTTCAATTACCCCAGATATCTTACAAACAGCATATACAGCACTTAATCCTCCTTCTTGGATCCTGAGGCAGGACCCATCTACAAATAACTCATGGTCAGCCTCTTTCAAAGGTGTCTCCTTTATGTCCGGACGGGGCTTAGTACATAATTCAGTTACGTCCAGACAATCATGATCACTTTCATCTTTCACTTCTTCATTGTATGGGTCTGGTAGTAGGGTAGCTGGGTTCATGATCGTACACCTTATCACTGTCACATTCTCAGCTCCCAAAATCACTCTTTCATACTTAGTCAATCGACTAGGGGTGAGATGTTGTGTTCTTGTCAAAAGAATCTCAACTGAGTGTGGAACATAAACCTTTACCGGATGTCCCATCACTATTGACTCACTTTGCTCCAGACTCATACAAGTAGCAGCTACTGCTTTTAAGCAGCCAGGTAATGCTGAAGCCACTGGATCCAATGTAGCTGAAAAATATGCCACTGGACGTCGACTCAATCCATGTCTCTGTGTTAAGACTGAAAGTGCACAATTTTCTCTCTCACAACAAAACAACGCAAAGTCTTTTGAATAATCAGGCATGCCCAAGGCAGGAGCCTCACACAAACAATTTCGCAATTTCACAAATGCCTCTATGCAGTCATCATCCCAATCAATTGGATCTTTTGCTCTTTTCCGGGTCTTTGTATTAATGGTTTCGCCAACATAGAAAAACCATTAATCCATTGCCTACAGTACCCAACCACTCCCAGGAACATTCTCATTTCTCTCTGAGTCTGTGGCAATTGCATTTCTTTGATTATTTTTATTCTTTCCGGTGTCACTTTTCTAACTCCTCTTTCTATTTTATGCCCTAAATATCTAACTTCTAGTCGACAGAACTGTAATTTTTCTGGAGACACCTGGTGTCCTCCTTCAGCCAAATGGTTCAGTAATGCAATTGTGTCTGTGACACAATCTTCTCGTGTTTTTGATGCCACCAGTAGGTCATAAATATACTGAACCAGAACAGATTTTCCAGGCATAATCAATGATTCTAGACACTTTTTCAAAATCTGATTAAAAATTGAGGGACTCTCTGTGTACCCTTGAGGAACTCGACACCATGCGTAAATACGATCCTCAAACTTAAACGCAAAAAGATACTGGCTGTCTGGGTGCAAAGGAATAGAAAAGAACGCTTGGCATAAATCAATTACTGTAAACCAGCCTGCATTCCAAGGTATCTGATAAAGGATCACTGCTGGATTTGGCACTATTGGACAACATGGCACTACAACTTTGTTTATTTTTCGTAAATCCTGCACTATTCTATATTTTCCGCTAGGCTTTTTCAGTCCCATTATTGGCGAATTACAAGGACTACCCATCACTTTTTTAAAATACCTTGTTTAACCATTCGTTCAATTTCTGGAATAATTCCTGCTTTTACTTCTGGACTCATCTTGTACTGTCGGGTATTTGGATACACTGCACCTTCTTTCACTGTCACTTTAACTGGGTCTATATTTGTCATTAACCTAATGTCTTTTCCTGTAAAATCCCACACTTCTGGATTAACTGTGGCTCTCAACTCTTCTGGTAATTCATTTTCAGTCATTAGTGAAAACATTTCATCTACTTCCGTTCCCTGTTTGGCTAACATCATCTTGTATACAACGTCTTCATCAGGGGTTTGGAACGCAACACCATCTGGTGTACAATAGATTGTGCAGTTCATCTTGCACAATAGATCTCTTCCCAACAGATTTACAGGACTGGAATCGCAAACTACGAACCGATGCATTTCTTTAAAGCTTCCAATGTGCACCTCCATTGGTTTAGTGATTGGGGTTCTAATCTGTTGGTTAGACACGCCTACAACTTGGATTGATTCTCCCGAGAGGGGTAGGTTTGGGATGTCTGCTGTTCTCACAGTAGACCTGGTAGCACCAGTATCCAATAGGAAAGTAATGTCTTTACCTTCTACTTTCCCATCAACAAATGGACCTGACTGATCTACCGGCAAGGATGCACCAAGCACGCACTCCTCCTCCTCCCCCCTCAGGCACCGTCATTGTGAGTAATCCGAATTTTCCTCATCATTCTGCAACAAATATTGTGTAATTGTTCTATTATTCTTACCACTTTCTCCTTAAAATCCGGTGTTCGCACTGAAATTGATGATTCACAAAATTTGGCATAGGAGCTGGTGGCACCTGATATTGTGGAGTAACTACCTGCTGATATTGATTCATAAGTACTTAATTCTGCATCTGTGGGATTAAATTTTGATTTGGCCCATTATTACCCTTATTATTCTGAATACTCTTACACTCGTTCTTCCAATGTCAAGCTTTCCGCACGCATGACAAGGAAACTTCTTTTTAGCTTCTTCTCTGTCCATTCATCCCCTATATTTATTACCATTCGCTCCTTGATCATTCTGACTCTTTTCTTTCACTTGATTATTATTTTGGGCATTCATTTTCTCCTCTTGTTGTTCTGCCAATTTTACTTGTGCCCACATAATTTTCTCCTTTAGCTTTCTACGCCTGGCCTCAATGTCATCTCCGTAATATTTCGCGTACTTTAAAATCTCATCCACTGTCTTGCTTTGCCAACATAACATGTGCTGCTGTATCATCTGACTAATCTCTGGTTTCAAACCGTATACAAACCGATACACAAAATGTCCCATATCCTTATCACCGATATTCTCAAAACCACTATACTGCTTAAACACCTGTAATAACCTCTCATAATATGCATGTACAGATTCATTTGGCTCTTGAGTTGTTCTATCTATTTTTACCCAGTCTGTTTCTTTAGGAGGAATTTTCCCTTTCAAATACGTAATCACTTGGTGATACTTTTTCATCACCTCCTCCGAGGGTGCTCCTGTCTTTGGGTCTCCAGCATACTCCTCATTAGGCCAGTCAATTGTAATTTTACATTCCGTCCATAAATCTGCAGGTACCACTATATCAAATAGACCATCCAAATCCTTCCATAAAACCTTTGAAACCTTCATAAATCTCTCTACCTGTTTATACCATTCAACTGGTTTTTCTCTCAGTTTTGGAAAATCATTTGTAAATGACAAAATATCTTGTCTATTCCAAGGAACATGAACATATCCTCCTCCGGGAACCTCTCTCATTGGACACAATTTTTCCACTTTGCTTGATTCTCTTACTGGAAATGCAGCTGCTGCTTCTCTCGCTTGTACTTCCTCTTTCTTTCTTATCCATCTAATTCTCCATTTATCAATGTCTCCCCATTTTCACAAAATGCTCATTAATTCCTTTATCTGTAGTCTCTTTCCAGAAGCATTTACACTTTCTAGATCTTTATCAGTAAAGTCCACTCGATATGGCTTCTGTAACAACTTTGATTTCCCTATGTCTATTCCAATCTCTGGAGCAACTTCAGTCAATTAATTTCTCATGAAATACCCTTGCTCTTCTGGTTATGCTCTTACATAAAAATAATAATTCTTCTTCATTGTAAGCATTCAATCTTTCTGTGCCCACACATCCTGTCATCATCTCTTCCAATTCCACTTTCAATCTGCTGATGTCTAAAATCCTTGGTGTTGGGTTCTGATTATCTCTTTCCTGTGCCCATCTTTCTATATCTTCAGAGGTAACTAGTGTTGCGCCTTCAGTTCCTGTATGAACTAAAGGTCTTCTTTCTCTCAAATTCATGGACGTAACTCTTTTTGGAGTTTCAGTCAAAGGTTCCACATTAGGGAGATCCATTAATGAAATAATTGACTCACTTTCACTAACCTGATCATCTGTAATTATTATTTCCTTCCTAGGACTATTTAATGGAATTGTCACAGGTTGTGGTTTCTGGCAAATCTTTTTACCTCCATACAACGGGATTACTGGACCAATGGTCACTGGCACTGTCAAAGCTTCAGTATTCAAATGTAATTGACTTATTTTCTGAACTAGTTCTTCTCTAGTTTTGTTTAAAACATTCCTTTCATTATCCTGCAACACTCTGTTATATGACGTATCATGTAAAATCTGTGGGCTCAATGGCATTCCCATTACTGGTGCACTTGGGGTAACCTTACTAGTTGCTTCTTGGTACGGTGGTGGATTTTTAGTTAAAATATCTTCTAACAACTCGTCATCTGATTCACCATATAATGCTGTATTCATGTGTTTCGTTTTCTCCTTACACTTTCCTCCAGACTGTTCCTCAGCCATTAACACTGGATATAATTATAAACCTTCTGATACCATAGCTCTCCTCCATTGTTTCATCTGCCCTTCGCGTGACTCATGCAAGTGTCTCAGAAAGAATCCTCTATATCTCCCACCTCTGCATTTCTCTCGTTCATATGACTCAGTCTCCCATTCTTCCAAAGCCTCATATTGAGTTAACCTAGGTCTAGGTTCTAAATCATTCATTTTCAATCTCAAATTCTGAAGAATCCTCCCATTAAACGTACCATCTTTAGGAAATGCTAACACTCCATCATCCTTCGTATATTCTATCCAGTTTTCCAACCACACGCAAGTATAATAACCTCTTTCCATCATCATGAAAGATGCTGGTGTTTTCGGTGGCGGAATAGGAATTCCCTCTCTGGCTTATCTTTTATAAAGAAATTCTTAATTTTCTTTATAAATGACATCTTTCTTTTCTCTCCATACATTCTTGAAGAACGATGTATAAAATTGTATTCTGCAAACACTTGAAATCTTCTACCTGTACGCCTTGTACTAACAGTCAAATCAAAATCCCTCATACAATCTTTCTTCACCAATCCTAACGCGGCTTCTAACTAGCTATCCAATTATAATCAGGCTCACGCTCGTGATCTGACCAATGTCAGCGTGGCCTTTTTCTGACGTCAGTTCTGCTCCTTACTACTGACCCCTCCTTTACAAGGCTGCTCCTGTCACACACCCGCTGTTTCTACCAATCCCAGTGCGGCTCACTGTGACGTCAGTATAACTCCAGCAACTGACCCTCCCTTCACAAGGTAATACGAAAACTTATTTCTTAATATTTTCTTTAAAATTCTTTGTTATTAACGACATAAAAACATTCGCTACTCTGTCTATTCCACTAGATCAAAGGATAGTTTATTTCTTTCCACGGCGAGTAAAACCTTCCGCTTACTCTTCATATAAGCTCCAGAGAACCTGCTACTCCTCCGGTGTCACCCGTTTTGGGAAATTTGAGACCTAAGTTTCTCCAGCGAACTCCTTTTGCTGTCAATCTAGCTTGGAAGAACCTGCTACTCCTTCATTGTTACCCTTTCTAGGTGATATAGCACCTAAAGTTTCACTAGCGAACTCTTTGCTATCAATCACTCTCACTTTTATGCACAAAATAGTCCCTACTTTAACACTGCCAGCCCTACCTAGCTTCTGAGTGTTATTCCAACAGACGAGTAACCTCACTGCAGTGTGTTTTCTATCACCACCCGCTATTCATTCCCCGGGATTTTTCAGACAACATAAAACAAGACGCCAACTCTTTTTGTTAAACATAAATCAAAAATCAATAATCTATACTTATCAGCAAACTAGTCAATAATAACCATAACTCTGCTACCAGAAAACTGATCCAGCGGTGTACTAAGAACAGATACTCCACTACCATATACTCACCTGGGCCCATATAACCTCTTCCACTAATACCTAGTAGACCGCTGGAGCTTGTAGTTTATAGATTTCATGTTTTCAGGAATAGTTATATTTCTGTTCTAACTAAACCTTTCACTGATCAAAAGTTCTTTCCTCTGGTCGATGGACCATTAGTTGGAACTAATTGATGGTGATAATTAACTTAATTTATTAAACATTCTTTAAAATGAAATAATCACAGACTCTGGAAGTTTTAAAATCTTTATCTAAATTAATTGCATGTGAACCATCTCAAAGTTTCAGTACAAACACCCTCATCCGCAAGAGTGTCAACTCAATCAAAAATCAATAAGCAAAAATATTTCAGACTCTCACAAAAACTATGCCTAGAAAGGAGAGGACAGAGAGAGAAGAGCATCTATCAATATACAATGAATTTATATTTACCCAGAATGGTGTGAAGACCAACCCCCTGCCCAAAGGGCTGGTAAGGGTCCCCAGGATAAATCAGGAGACAAAGACTTCAGGACAGGATACTTCACCTCTCTAAATACCGACAACTGCGTCGCACCCCTCTCTGACACTCTCTTCCTCCTCGTGGTTCTTCCGCGATCTTCTTTCTAACTCAATTAAATTAAGATGGAAGTCTCTGCATTCAGTTTCTTCATCAGCGTCTCACAGCATCAGCACCACCCACAGCACCGACAGCTTCCCGAGCTCTGCATTGCCTCAGCTCCCGCTTCTGCTAACTAACTAACTAAAACTACCTCAGTTATACCTTTAATATTCATGCACCACCCATTAATGTTTCAATTTCATAAAATACTAACTCTGATTGGTCAGGCGAGGGGGGGATGATCATCACACCATGCTTACATTTCACTTATTTCATTGAACCATTGTTTTAAAACCCATAATGTGAACTTTCAAGCTGCCATTTTAATGCCTTTTGCGCATGCGCAAGATTTTCCCTCCAAGCGTTAATACGTCATACTACGTAGATGCAGTAGACGCATGGCGGGAAAAATCCCTTGTTAGAGTACGTTTTAGTCCTTCGTTCATTTTGTTAACCTTAATAAACACATATGCAAGCTTCGTTGTCCCGCGTGTCTTTCTGAAATGCGAATTATTAATTACAAACACATAGTTAGTAATTCGTTAGTGAGTTAAAACGAAAGGATTGCTTCCGAGCAAGTCTCATTTACGAGTCCTTGCTCCATCAGAGGCAAGTATTATGCATTATTTTCTTATGTTTATTCCATCAGCAGCCAAGATAAAACATACTACATTACCCATGAAACCTAGAGAAAAAGAACTATCAATTGGTGTCACAATGCTAACTACCAGTTATCTACAAGCTACCCTATAAACCTCTTGACCTGGCGCAACAAGTACTCTTTTCTTGTGGGAGCAGATCAAAAGTTTTGAAACATAGAAGCAATAAATGGAATAATCATAAAAACGATATGAAAAGTAAAAAAATCTTTAAGTCCATAATAAATACTCTGTGTTACATGTGCAAGGAGGTAAAGAAAACAGTGCGAGGAATATCCTGGTTGGATCAAAACTGATCCAATATCAAACAACAGTTGGCACCAGGGATATGATTCTTCTGATAATCCATACTAAGGGGTATATTTACAAGTCAATTTTTTGACGTTACAGCAGCTTTTTTTTATTGCCATATTTACAAGTTGCTGCTAACTGCAGTTAGCTGCACTTTTCCAGGGTAAACATAAATGTTCAAGATCGCAACTTCTGTTAACAGGAACTTAAAGAAAATGAGATGCAAGGTGGGTGATCCTGTGCAAAAACTGCCGCAAACCCCACGTCGCGATATTTACAGCGAAATTCCCGTCCGGCGATAATCCCCCAAAACTGCCGCTAAGTCAAATTAGAGGCAGTTTTTAAGACCAACAAATAGCTGGTCTTAAAATTGGTGCAAACACTTTGGTCCACATATAAGATGTTTGGGTGCTGGACAGCGCTGCAAGGAATATTGCTGCGCTGCCCTGCACCAAAACAAAAGGTCAGGGATGCACCCTATCAATAAGATAGGGCGTATTCCTGGGCCCCATTCATGAAAAGTGTTGCATCGCTGCAACAAAACAGTGTTGCGACACCTTTCACTGTGCCTTCCTTGTGACACCATGGATGCGCCGTATTCAATGCATGGCGCTCCATGCTGCAATCAATGACAGATACGTCTGGAATCCTGACATATCTGTCAGCGCTAAAGTCACGCATTGCTGCAGTAGTGTCGCAAGCATGGCGAAACTCCAGCAATGCATGGGGCCAGCCTATCCCTATGGCACTGCGTCACCCTTACGCCTGCCATGAGGCAGGCTTAAGGTTTTGACGCAGTGGCGTCCTAGAATTGTCGCAGTGAAATCAGAGCTACTTCACTGCGCCACTACTATGAGGCTTTGTTGTGTGGGAACTCCCACCCTGCATACATCGTACCTGACGCAGATATAATATGGCACAGGGCTTCACAAGGTCAAGCATATGCCTAGATGCTCCCCTTTGTAAAAACGACATAACGTGGTGCAAGATTCACGCTGCAAGTACGTCAAGAAAATGGCGCACCGGCGGCGTTAAACTGTTGGCAGGGGCTCGGGATTAAGTCCCCCTGTCTTTTTCCCCTACGATGGCGCACAACGGCTGTCATGCGCCAACGCAGACACCCTTGCGATATGGTGCAAGGGTGACTGTGTTATGGAGTTGATTGATGTTGTGGTTCTATCTCTTCTCGAGACGTCTGCAGGTGCGTCTAGACTAGTGGAGGGGGGTGCCAGTTGGCCTTCTTGGAGTGTTGTTTTCCCGGTTTCTCCTTCAGGGGTGCCTGGGTGTCAGCGCAGTTAGAGATCCACAGTTGAGGTTGAGGTTGTGAGCTGCGGTGTTGATGTCTGTAAGCGGAGTGGTTGTGCTGAGGGAGTTGACGAGAAGTTCTTCTGTGACCTTGATCCAGCTGCGATGGGGAGGGGGCAATGATGGCGATGGTGTACGGTAGGCGTGGTGAAGACGTGATCTATATAATGATGGTTGGTCCAGGAGAGTTTGGTGATCTGCCTGTAGTTGAATGTTCCCGCTGGTGGAGAAGACGGGGTCGAGCTTGTGTCTGGCTATGCGGATTGGTGGGGTGACTAGCTGCTTGAGTCTGATGTTGGCAAGGTTCTCCAGGAGGGTGGTGGTGTTCTGGTCACTGGGGTTGTCCAGGTGGAAGTTGAGGTCTCCTAGTAGGATGCAGTCGGTGGATGGGAGAGCCTGGGGTGCGATGAGGTCTACGATGGCATCAGTGAATGATGGGGGGTCAAGGGCCGGGGTCCTGTAAATGAGGGTGCCTGCTGAGGGTGGTGTTGGGCTTGGTCCGGATCTGGAAGTGGCGGTGCACCATGGTGGTGGTGCAGAGAGGCTCGGGCCGCCATTGGCAATCTCCTTTGTGCACCACAGTGTTGTGGTGGCGTGTGTTATGCGATGCAGAGCTCCCTTCTTTGGTGAGGAGGGGCGCCTCTACTGATCACAGCTCCAAGGGGCGTCAGGCGGTCTTCTCCCACAGGTCTGCAACGTGTCTCCATGCGATCTGCCAGACATCACCACCAGGTAAGGGTGATCGCAGATACCTCAATGTCTACCGCCACGGCCCAAAGGCTTGGTCCTGACATGGCCCGCCTCCACAGTCTGGCCGCAGCAACTCCACAGCACCTCTGCCTCCCACTCCGGGTCTCAGACGCAGGCACAGCTAGGCCTACGGGCCCGAGGACTGTCCACGCTACCAGGCTTCGGCTGCCATGGTGTTGCAAGGGAAGCGCTATGTAAAGTGATGCATCACTGGTGTTCCCCAGCGATGAGCCTCTTTACATATGTGGAGCACTCAATCTGCATTTCCTCTTCCCCTCAGACTCCGGCTGGTCATCCTGGCAGTTGGAGGGTTTGGGGTGGGGGGGGGGGTGTTTGCCTGTACTGAACTTGGCCCTGGCTGCTCCATTCTGAATGCCATTGTTTTTATTTTATTTTATCATTGGTGGTGGACTTATAGGCTATTTTTGCCTCTGGAGGCAGAAAAGTGACGTTGGGCTGACTAACGTGAGTTTTTTTTGCCTCTTATTGGCCTTTCGTCACTTTTCTCTCACTAGCGGCAACATTTTCATCACCGTGTCATTGGTGTTAACGACAACATTTGCCGCTGTGAGAAGATCCTATCGCCATTTAGTGACATATTGTGAATACGTCAGTACAATGGCAATAGTTTTCGGCGGTACGCGGCGGTAAGAAAATTGCCGCTAACTAACACTAGCGTTAGTTAGCTGCAATTCTTGTAAATATACCCCTAAGTTGATTCATTTGTGTGTCTGATAGGTGCTAGAAAAGAGAAATGAGGGGAAACTTAGCCTTAGTGTTTTTAATAAAATCAAGACTTTCTTTCACTAAAGTTAAGAAAATCTCCATTTCATTATAAAGCCAGAGGCACACACATAATGCTTGTTTAAAGCATAGATATAATAAAATTAGCAACATGAGGAATGGGTTCATAATAAAAGGTTCTAAAAGTGGAAACAGACCAATCAGCTGGTCTGAGAATGTCCATCAATACTGCTCCAGCCCAAAGGGCTTCTGAAGCCATAGTTTCCCTTATGGAGTGAGCCTCGAAAGCAGATGAGTCGCTCTAAATTCATGATTATTTTAACCAAGGGAGCCAAGCTTGGAGAAAAACTGATATGTAAAGAGTTCTCAATTAGATGATGAATTGGATTGAGGAAGACGTTCTCAATCATTTATTTTTAGAATATACTCTTTTAAACACTTTCCTAAACAGAGCATAGGTTGAAGAGGAAAATAAGGATAGAAAACTGACGTTGGATTTGTTTTTGTTCTTCTCTGGACTTGAAAACAATCACCAGAAGGAGTATATTAAACTGAAGACACATCTAAAGCCTTAATATCAGAAAGACATTTCAAAGAAACCAAGCACAGTAGGGCAATGAATTTTTCAGACAAAATGTTAAGAGATAAAGAAGCATTGTCAGACCAATTCAAGTACAAATTAAAAATCAAATTTACATCACACATTTGGTTGTATTTAAGTAATGTAGGTTTATTAAATTGTACTCCCTTCAAAAGTCGATCCAAAGGTTAAATAAGAGGATGTTCTCCGATATGTCTATCATCCACTCCTACATGTTCTGCCGAAATTGCTGCTCTGTATGTATTTATAGTCTTGGATGTTTTCCGTTGAGAAGTTAAGGTTGGTAAGACATTTATGACCAGAGTCACATGTGCTGAAAAGAGATATGTACCCCTGTCCCAGCATCTGAAGTTCCAAACCATGCAAGCGGATGTTTAAAGTTTGGTGGTTCCTGGGGAATAAGATTGGCGACTGAACTGAGAAGCCTCTGTCGAAATTTCATAGATTATGCAGACTGACATGAAACTAACCATGCCACCAATACTAGGGAGTCATTGGGAGTCATTGTGTGATGTTGACCGTGAGACTTTAGAAGCAAACTGGATAAAGACAAAATCAGAATGGGGAGATTTCCTGACAACTCCAGGCGGTAGAGAACCATGGTTGGCTCTGCCACAGGAGAGGTATCAACAGTAAAGTAGCTTCTTGGCGATGTACCTGTGCTAAAACTTGTACTATCATGACAAACGGAGGAAAAGTGTAAGTTAGGTGAAGAGACCAGTACTGAGGAAAAGCATGTGTTGTCAAAGCTTGAGGATCCAGTTGCAAATGTAAAATGAGGGAAGATGAGGGAAGTTGAATGTTTAACCAGGAAGAAAAGCATTCCATTGCAAAGATCCAAATTTGCTAAAAAGCTTTTTGAAAATTGTAGTGTGAATACGCCATTCACTTGTATCTTGAAGATGCAGGGAGCACCAATCTGCTATTTTAGTTAGATTGGCTGGAAGGTACCCTGCTTGTACCTATATTTTCTTTGAAGAGAAAACTCCAAAAGGTTTTTGGCTACTTATGCGGTGGGTCTCAACCTTTCTCCCTGAAATGGTTGATATACCATACAGCTGTCCATCCCAAAGAGGGTGGAGCAAGAGCCAGAGTGGACGTAATTAAATTCTGATGAATCTATTTATTAATCAGAGGCACCTTCTCTCGGGAGAGCTGAAGAATTGATTTCTCCCTGGTCAATAAGAAAACCCAATGACTCTGAGTCAATAAGGAAACACAAAAACTTCATATGTTTCAAAGGGATCTTTATACTGGCCGATGAGGCAGAACAATTAGCGTCCGGTATTGATTCCAACCAGAGTCACTTTGAATCTTTTGACTTTTGATGTATGTGGCAAGATCCCTGTTTCTTCCTGACCTCATCCTTGCGACTTCTGCCGCTTTGCTCCTTGAGCTTAGGCTGTGACAAAGTAATTGCTTGACCAGCTGCTTGCCAATTGCTCTGCCAATAGCTTTGTCTCCTTATTGCCTTGTTGCTTATGGCTTGGTGAGTGCCAAGCAGCTCTGAGCCCGGAAGCCTGAGAATGGGAGCTCCCCCTCTAATGAGGGCTAAGCCTGAGGACAGAGGTAAGTTGTACAACAGGCTGCCCATTGACTGACAAAGCTGAACGTGGAGGACGTTGGGTGCCGAAATTGCGTGAGGAAGATTAAGAGGAGTAATCCACCCACCCCACAGCCTTGCCATAATCTGTCCTGAGGGGCCCACCTTGTATGAATTTACTGGGGTCATGGGGGTGCTGGCACCTGTGGCCTCACCGAATGCTGGTGATGGTAGTGGTGAGTAATGGCAAGTAGGAGGAGTGGCAACTTGGTAGTTGCTGGTGTCAAACTGGTGTGAGGCAGTACAGGGCTTGGAGGGCGTTGCTGAGGGAAGGAAACAGTTCCAGGGAGGCACGGGGCCACAATATGCACCGAGGCCTAGCTCGGTCACCTCCACTGCACCTGTGTCTTCCCCTGGTGTGGACCCCCCTTCAGAGTCTAGCACAGCTAGAAACTGCACTGTCAAGGCCCGCCAGTAGCCGAAGAGAGCTGCGCTGTTCCGTACCCCTCACCTCGCCCCTGGCCAGTTCCTTTTGCCTCTCCTCTTGGATACCACCGCCAGCTTGCTTTTAACACGCCATGCAGGCATAGAGCGGCAGCAGTGGCAGTAGCAGGCCCATCCTTTGGCCTCCGATTTCTGGTGACTCCTGCAGGGTCTGAGGGACCAGGGGATATCGGGGAGGCAGATAGCCAACTGTCCTTTCTTTTCCCGCAGGATCCCGGTCTGGCCGCTGCTACCTCAGCCCGCTGTGCTGTGAGACCACGGCCACTGCTCTCTGTCAGAATGCCTGGAAAGGGGTTTCTATGCCCATTATGGTATTTCCAAATCTATAGACTGAGCAGAGGGATATTTTTAATGTTGTTGCTTTAAACAAGAGGAATAATGGATATACTAGAACTTGTATAGTGTGTTATCTGTAGATCTGCCGGGCACTTCCTGGGTTTTCATTGTGGTTTTACCCAGCTAATTACCAAACATATAACATGAAGCCCCTCTAAGCAGTTTTCTTATGCTATTTCTTTTTTTTAATGTTCCAAAACTGTATTAAATATTCGAATGCTATACAATGAACATTGGATTCACTGAGTAGTTGATATTATGAGTTGAAGTGAGTCACAGATAATGCATCAGTATATTTATATCTCGTCCCTTTACATTTGGATGCCACTGACCCTCACTGCAGCCTTTCGACTCTCCCTTATCTGACCACTGTCCAATTAAAGGATTCAATTCAAGGCTTCCTGGGAGGGAGGGGATGGTGTGCACCCAGTCTGCGCCCACCTCTTAATTTAATTGTCTCAGGGATATTATGTCATGAGTATTTGTAAAGTACACTGTCACCTGGAGGGGTGTCCTGGTGCTGTGCAGGTGTGTGTATAGCCTCGCCTAGGGCGGGAAAGAGGGACTTTATGCGAAGCCAGGCCTTCAGTTTCTTGTGGAATGCAAGAATTGAGGAAGATTCTCATCAACGCAGTAGGAGGAGGAATCGCCATCGTCCACAAGAACACCATCAGGGTCTCGACCAGCACCGACGACACTCTCAGCACCGCCGAACACATGCACTTCCAGATCCACACGGACCCCAACACCACCCTTAGAGGCACCCTTGTCTACAGACCCCCTGGGCCCCGACCCCAGTTCAGCGACTCCATCGCCGACTTTATCAGCACGCACGCCCTGACCTCTACCGACTACATCCTCCTCGGAGACCTGAACTTTCACCTGGAGAACAACAACGACAGCAACTCCACCACCCTGATCGACAGCCTCGCCAACCTCGGCCTGAGCCAGCTCGTCACAACACCCGACCCACTGCGCCGGCCACACGCTTGACCCCATCTTCTCCTCAAGCTCCCACGTCTCCTTCAGCCACACCACGGAACTCCTCTGGACCGACCACCGCTGCATCCATTTCACCTTCCAGAAACCCACCACACACCACCGCACCCAACAGATCCCACGCCGCTGCTGGAGCAAAGTCACCGAAGACCAACTCCGGGCAACCCTCGCTCTCAGCCCTCCCTCCGACCCATCCAACACCGACGACGCTGCCTGCAACCTCAGACGATGGATGGACGACTGTGCCAACACCCTCGCCCCGTTGAAAAAGCTCACCTACAGCGACACCACCAAAAGAGCCAGCTGGTTCACCTCGGAACTCCTAGCTTCCAAGCGCACCTGCCAGAAACTAGAGAAGAAATGGCACAGCGATAAAACACCGGACAGCCACACAGCCCACAAAGACGCCATCCGTAACCACCACCACCTCATCAGGTCCGCCAAGAGAATCTCCTTCAAAGACCGCCTCGACAACAACGCACACAACAGCAAGGAGCTTTTCAACATCGTGAAGGAACTCTCCAATCCCAGCTCCAACACCAACGACATCCCGCCGTCGCAACCCCTGTGCGATTCCCTCGCCACCTTCTTTCACCGCAAGATCGCCGACATCCACGACAGCTTCGACACCCAGACAACCCCAACTAAGATCGATACACCAGACCCGCCACACACCATCGACCACGACCCCCTGCCAGCCTGGGCCAGCGTAAACATCGAGGACACCATCAAGACCATGAGCACAATACACTCCGGCTCCCCGTCAGACCCTTTCCCGCACCACATCTTCAACAAAGCCAGCAGCTCCATCGCACCCCACCTGTGCAACATCATCAACCTCTCCTTCGAGACCGCGACCTTCCCAGAGAGCTGGAAACACGCAGAGATCAACGCCCTACTCAAAAACCCAAGGCGGACCCGAGAGACCTCAAGAACTTCCGGCCCATCTCTCTGCTTCCCGTTCCCAGCCAAGGTCATCGAGAAGATCGTCAACAAACAGCTAACCCGATACCTCGAAGAAAACAGCATCCTGGACCCATCCCAATCAGGGTTCCGCAGCAACCACAGCACTTAGACTGCCCTCATCGCCGCCACCGACGACATCAGGATCCTGCTGGACAATGGTGAGACCGCAGCCCTCATCCTGCTGGACCTCTCCGCCGCCTTCGACACTGTCTGCCACCGCACTCTACGCGCACGCCTCCACGACGCAGGGATCCGAGACAAGGCCCTGGAATGGACCACCTCCTTCCTCGACGGCAGAACCCAGAGAGTCCGCCTCCCACCCTTCCGATCCGAAGCCTCCGAGATCATCTGCGGCGTACCCCAGGGATCGTCCCTCAGCCCAACACTGTTCAACATCTACATGGCCCCGCTCGCACGCATCGCCAGACAACACGACCTCAACATTATCTCCTACGCCGACGACACTCAACTGATCCTCTCCCTCACCAAGGACCCCTCGCCGCCAAAGCCAAACTCCATGAAGGAATGAAGGCCATCGCCGATTGGATGAAGATCAGCCGACTAAAGCTGAACACGGACAAAACGGAGGTCCTCATCCTCGGCTCCAACCCCTCAGCCTGGGACGACTCCTGGTGGCCAACGACACTGGGAGCAGCCCCGACACCCACCGACCACGCACGCAACCTGGGAGTCATCCTCGACTCAACGCTCTCCATGGCCAAGCAAGTCAACGCAGTCTCCTCCTCCTGCTTCAACACCCTCCGCATGCTTCGCAAGATCTACAGGTGGATCCCGACAGACACAAGAAGAACAGTCACCCAGGCCCTCGTCAGTAGCAGACTGGACTATGGGAACGCCCTCTACGCGGGAGCCCCGGCCAAGCTCATCAAGCGACTGCAACGCATACAAAACGCCTCCGCACGACTGATCCTCGACGTACCACGCCACAGCCACATCACCCCCACTTGAGGAACCTGCACTGGCTCCCCGTCGACAGGAGGATCACCTTCAAACTCCTCACCCACGTACACAAGGCACTCCACAAAACTGGCCCAGCCTACCTCAACAGACGACTCTTCTTCTACGTCCCCAACCGCCAGCTCCGCTCCGCCGACCTCTCCTCGCCACCGTCCCCCGCATTCGAAGAACAACCACCGGCGGCAGATCCTTCTCACACCTCGCCGCCAAGACCTTGAACACCCTTCCACTAAGCCTACGAAAGACCCAAGACCTGCTGACCTTCAGGAGGCTACTCATGACCTGGCTGTTCGACCAGTAGCAGCATCCCCCCCCCCTTCCCTCTCCCCAGCGCCTTGAGACCCTCGCGGGTAAGTAGTGCGCTCTACAAATTCTGTGATTGATTGATTGATTGATTGATTGATTGATGTGTAACAGCAGTTTGGTCCTGCTTTAGGAGAAGGCCTGACCACAGAATCTGGTTATTGCTTTGTGTGTTGGGTCTGTGCAAGTTGAAGTCCAGCTGAGTGGAAGTGTCTGTGCAGTTTGTGAAAAGAAATGCGGCTATTGATCTAGGCTGGGCCAGTGTTGTGTAGTGCTTTGAAGGTGTAATTGAAGAATTTGAACTTTGCTCGCTTGTGTCTAGGGAGCCACTGGAGCTTCATAAGGTGTGCTGTGATGTGCGTGTGGAGTAGAAGGTTTAGTGTGAATCTGGCTGCTAATTTCTGAATGGTTTGTAGACATCTGCTAAGTTGTTTGCCGATCATAGCATAGAGGGCGTTCCTGTAGTCCATCTTGCTTGTGACAAGGGTGTGTGTCGGGGTTTTATGGGTTTTGGTCAGGAGCAATTTGAAGATTTTCCACAGCAGCTTCAAGGTCTGGAAGCAGGAAGTTCCAACGGTGTTGACTTGGGTGGTCATTTACAGTTTGCTGCTGCTGATGATCCCGAGTCGTCCTGGCATGGGTGGGTGTGGGTCCTAGTTCAGCCGGCCACCATACGGAGTCCCATGGTGAGGTGTTCCTCCCAACTTCTGTCTTGTCTGTGTGAAGTTTGATACAGTTGGTCTTCATCCATTCGGCAACTTCAGTCATGCAAGTGGTGAACTTCCTCTGGAGACTGAGAGTCTTGTCTGATAGGGAAAGGATAAACTGTCGTCACCATAGGAAAGACATCTATGTCGTCGATTTATGCTTGCAAGTGGGATGGTGTATGCGTTAAAGAGGGTCAGGCTCAGTGATGAATGATCTGTAAAGATCAACAAAGCGCTTTCTTTCTACTTCTTCTTTAGTTTTATTACAGTTTATCAGAAATCCCCAGCAGAGCTGTTATCGCTCTCAAGCTCGTCCCCTTCCCAGCATCCTCTACATTCATTCCATGTCATCAGCTTCCCGCATTCTATATTATCTGCTGATCACCACACGATCCTTATGGTATTCCACAGATGAGATTGCAGGTGTCTGAAGAGTAGGATCCCCATACTATTATACCCTCTTCTTGTCCCCCCCACCCATCTATCTTATGTTTAGAGTCTAAATTCATCCCATATGTGTTTATGACCCCGTTGGGGATTAGTGAGCTCTCAACATTAGCATTACTATCGCAATGTCTTGTTACCACACACAAAAGTCTAGATACTTCTACTGCGTCCATCTATGCGGCGAAGGCACTTTGGTAAGATGACTGCGAAATAAAAAAAACTATTGTGCAGAGGGAAGCATAGGGGAATACGACCACCGTGGGATCGACAGCAAGGGTTGTGCCTGGAATACGATTGATCTTATCCCTTGATTTACTCCAGAAACCTATAACCCGCATGCAGTTCTACATAAGGAGAAAGACAAACTTGCAGGACCCCACTTGTCATACCGCCCAACGATTTGTTGTGATCTGTGGTCTGCATAACCGCACTGAAATGGAAAGTCACGCATAATAGTGCCTCCTCAACTGTAAAGCAGAGGAGATGCTAGTAATCCTGCATCATACAGTGAAAGTAAAGCTGGAGTGGCAGCGTGCAATGGCGCTGCTCCCGGCAGGCTTGGGGCTCCCGGCTGGCGCAGAGTCCGCAGCTCTAAGCTGCTACAATGTAACAGAATTTAGACACGCACTTCCGCATTAGTAGGTGGGACCGGACGACCTGCTGCTGCCCACAGCAGTGCAACTGGGTGGCTGCAGTTAATGATTACGGTTTTGGCAGCTAGTTTTAATATGTCACAGACAGCGCTGCTCGCACGCGTTGTTGTGCCCCGGACGTTTATTTGATCTAACTAATCCAACGACAGGACCCTCACCCGACCCCACCTGCGGCTTTCAAGGAATTAAATTAAATGAGGTCACTGCTTGCCTGTTGCAGAGGAAGAGCCAGGGGCCAGGCACAGAGCGTGAGCAGTCTGACCCTTTTTCCAGCTCTCCCTCTGTTGACAGACAGGAGAAGGAAGTTTTTTTTCCCCATTATATGCTGGGTAAACTGGCAAGCCACGATTACAGACAGCGCGCCTCATAGTTTCAAAATCTGAATTTAGCCACTCGTTGTATCCTGCCTTTAGACAAAAATAGGCATCCCTGCGTTTGGAATGGAGGTGGTGTCTGATTTGTAATCTGTGCTGTGCGGCAGCCGCAAGAGCTAAAGTTGACAAAGGAGCGAGGGTGGAAATGCGCAGTCTTTACTTCACAGGAGCAGCAGACGAGCTGTTCTCGCAGGAACCAGTTTCTGCCAGATAGTGTAGGTCCCCCCTCTCCTATCAGCTCGGGCTGCTGTGGAGTGCCAGGCACACCACTAGCACATCGTGTGAACATGTCCACGCCTATGACATGAACCATGTGAACAGCTGTATGGTAAGTTCAGGAGCAGCGCAAAAAACCACAGGCAGGCATGGAGGAACTTCCCGTAAAAAACCCTGGGGCATATTAGCAAGAAGAGGCGATAATCATCGCTAACCCTGCTTAGCGTGATTTTTTTTATCGCCGGCTATCGCTGGAATATATCGCCACGCTGACGCTGTATTAGCAACGATTAGCGCTATGGCGATGAATATTCCAGCGATAGCGGGGGTAATGGGCCAACATCGCTGAAAAACCAGCGATGTTGCATGGAGAAGGGAGAACACCTTGCTGATACGACCCTGTGGTCGTATCAGCATAATCCACCCCCCATGTTAGGTATGGCTAACACCTGCTAATTGCAGGTGTTAAATAAATGGTGATGACCCCGGTTAGCGCGACTTTCACGTCGCTAACTGGGGCCATGGCCACCTTGCTAATAGGCGATAGGCCTGTTAGCGAGTGTTTCCCAGGTTTGTTCGTCGGGAACGCCCACTTTGCATGTCATTAGCGATAAATATCGCTGCCATGCAAAGCGGTAAAAAAACAGGTGCTAATGCCCGCAAACTGTCGCTAACTGCTGTTAGAGACAGTTTGCTGATAGGGCGATATAAATATCGCCGCTTTAGCGGCAAAAAGTGCCGCTAAAGCGGCGATAGTGCCCTTGCTAATATGCCCCCCTATTCTGTACAAGTGACTTTTTTTGGGAGGCCACTGCAGCTTGCACTAAACTTTGCTGCTGCTATGCTGCCAATGATAGTAATGACACAGCTACACACCATCACACTCCTACAGGTGTGACAATTCTGGGGCTGAATTATTTGTCTGTCCAAGAGTTTTCATACAACAATAGAAATGTCAAGATAACGCTGGTGAATAATGGAGTGCTGGAGCAAGATCAGCGTTTTGTCTGCTGACAGTTTTCACAAAAAAATATAAACTTCGCAAAACTGTATTTTATGAGGATTAGCTGTGAGTTACTGCTTTTTACTAGGTTAGTGCCCATCCATTTCTGGTGCTTTAAAGCAGTTTTAAGATCTTGATAGAGTTTCTCGTTGATCAAATGGGTGTAATTTCTGATATGTATGTGTTTCCTTTATCTTAATTTCTTGATTTTGCTTGCGAGAAAATGTCACTCATAGTCATTGAATGTCACTCCTAATTACACTGAAATTATGAAAATGTCCCTCATAAGCAATCTGAAACCTTGGCAGCTATGGAAATGTGGCTAGCTGGTTGGCAGCTGAATCTTCCAAAATGCCCCAGTGAAGATTAAAGTCACCTAGAAAGATCCAATTATCACTTTGTGAGTATTTGTCATTAGCAAAGTCAGTGAATTCCTCTGTGACAGCAGAGCAGTCACCTTGTGGCATAGCTGCTAAGGTTTCATATTGCTATGTGTGACATTTTCATAATTTCAGTGTAATTATGAGTGACATTCCAACAACTATGAGTGACACTTCCTCATGAGCAAAATCATGCAGTGTAATCGTGATGCTACCTTCTTGCACGAGACACAGAGGTCTCAGGGTAACCTCACCAACAGGCAAAAAATAACTTGTCTTCCTATAAAAAGTGTTTTTTTCGTGTTTTGGAATCAGTACTGCTTGCCTGGAAAAAACGTGCACCTATGAACCTATGTACTCTCCATATTACAGCGGGAGTAGATGCTCCGGATAGTCATTTATGGGGTAGAGGTTGCAGGGATCCTGCAGCGCCATCGTTACAACGCGATGCCAGCCATCGGTCCGAGTTGGAGGAGTGCGGGGTGGTAGTGGTGGACAGTGCTGATACTACAGACATAGAGTCAGTGGGAGACGGTGTTTGCCTGCTAGTGGTGGGCAGAAACGCAAGAAAGGGCCAGGGATGACTTAACGGCAGCCCCCTAAAATGATGGTTGAGCGGGCTGCCTCTCACACCCACGAATCTGCAATCCTATACCCAGAGCTGCCTTTCACTCTGCCTGACAGCGGCTCTTGGGGTGTCAAGAGTCGAAATGAGGCTGCCCGCGGCCCCCGCAGGGGGCCACCCTCAAAGGGCGACCCCTTTAGTGGCATTTGGGCACGTCCCCACCCCCTGCATTGTGGTATTGCGGGACTCCTAGCGGAGTCCCCTTACATGACGTCCCAAGCACGTCACTTCCGGCTTGGATTGGGGAGGGGAGGGTATTTAGGCCTCCCCACTCCATTTTGTGCCCTCTTTTACGCCTGGCACGCCGTCTCCCACCCTACCTCTTACCCGGCATGGGGGCTGTCAGGCTAATTGCAGAGGACGTGGTAATGTTTTCTTTGTCGTTGCAGGCGGAGTTACAGGGCGATCTGGACGCAGGACAGGTACAGAAGGGTACCTCTGCAAGAGCACAATAGGGGTGCCAGAGCCAAACCCCAGGAACCTCATGGGAGGGTCCTGGAACAATTACGTCGGCGCCCGTTAGTCCTCCGGGCGGTTGTGGGCCTGAACAACCGGGGGTTTGCCTTGCTACGCTCCGCCCTGAAAGGGGCGTGAGTAATTCGGACCAATGTGTCACGTGATCCAGTAAGGGGATCACCCCCATAAGGGTAGCGCCGATTGGATTCTCCACGGTGCTTGGCTCAGCAGGCGGGCGGGCAGCATAGGTTGGTTTAGCTGCCTGCCCTTGGATCGCCCGTAAGATAACCCACCATGTTTTGCATACTTTTGTATGGAATAAACCTGCAGCATTATTTTCTCCAAACAAAAGGTGTGTGGCGTATTTATTTATGCATGCCTACTCTATTGTGGGGGGTGGGGGTCTTGTGCCAATAATGGAACTATGGCAAGTGAGGGCCTGCGGGGCAAGGTGGCGGCCGAGGCCTCGGCTGTCCTGGTCTTTCCCTGGCTCCATGTCAGGCACAGCCCGGCGCCAGACAGGCTGACACAGCGGAAGGGTCAGCCGGGATCGGCAGCGGTGGAGGCCAACCGGGGAGCCCGGCCTGCACTAGCGGGTCCTGGAGCTCCAATGAAGGGGCTCAGACAGGGGTGGGGCGTGGGCGGTTCAGCCCTGCCTAGGAGATGCAGTTCTGCTTTTCCGTTATGTACGTGCGGCCCGAGCACGGGATAAGACAAAGGGGCAGAGTATTTCACTCACATGGAACAGGATAAGTTGCATTATTGCGTCCTGTATGTGCACGGACTGTGCCTTATTGGCACACAGCAGGCTGCCTGTGCTTGAAGTATGGGGCTGCCTGATCATGAGCACTGCCGCTAAAAAGGATTTTTTTTTTTTTTTATTCACACACACACTGCTGCACTACAGCGAGTACAGTCACTTACTTCAACTTGCAGCAGGTTCAGGCCGCGAGCCACGGGAATTCGGGTTTGCCACCCACCTGAGAGTCCAGTGACAAATTCCTGACCGCTGCAATGGTAACATTCATTATGTGAATGCATCTTAATTTGCGGCGGCCAGTGCGAGCAAGCAGTGTTGAACCAAGATTTTCAGTAAAACCAGCCAGCCTCCAACAAACACTGAAGTGAGCACTGATGTGACGAGCCCCAAGCCTGCGGGAGCAGCGTGCTGCCAGCCACTCCAGTTTGCTTTAACAGTACTAAGCAGTCTAACGTCTTGACAGCCAGACGCTATGCCTATAATGCATGACAACGCATTTCAGTGCTGCGATGCAGAGCACCACACTGAAATGCGTTAGTCTAACACCTGATGCGTGGTACTTGGCAGGACTGTGGCGGGTGATAAATGGCATGAAACCTGAAAGAAGAGCTGTGCTGTACATGAAGTTCCAGAGAAAGGCATTTAAAGCTGAGGAAAGAGCTACTGGGAAATTCCTTGAATTGAAGGGAGTTTCTGAAGATAGCTTCAACACCTCCCCCGACTTTACCATCCCTATCATATCTGATAATGGAATAGTCCGGGGGGAGCAGAAGATCGAAAGTAGTGTGAGAGGTGTCATTGAACCAGGTCCCTGTGAGGAAAAGTACATCAAGATTGTATTGATTGATGGTGTCTGAAATTTCAAGCTTGTGTTTAGTTGCAGATCTACAGTCGTGAAGCAAACAGCCCCTCTCTGATATGACTGTTTTGGTGAAGGGGATGTCAGGGATTTTAGAAGCAATAGGGGTGATGTTCCTGTATGTAGGTGCCTGGGTTGTAAAGGGCTGGTGTTTAGTTCAGACCAGGGAGATGGTGGGTATAGTGCAATGATTTGTGTTGTCTGGAGAAGAGAAGGTGGGGGACTGAGAAGTATTATAGCTAGTCAGTAAATTGGACATTTCTGTTGGGGACATATTGTGTGCAGCTCTTTTGGGGCGTGGGAGGAGAGTAATCCTCAGGATAAGGAGTTTGGGGAATTGTGTACTCGCCAGGGGGAGTAGGGAGTTGGGTAAAGTAGACATTTTAGAACTTAGGTGGGAGAGGCTAGCTTCAAGCTGGGAGATTGAGGAGATGAGGTGGCCTAGTGTATTTCCTAAGGAGACCAGAGCTGAGCACGGAATGTTAAAATGCTTGGTAGGTTGACGGGTTCTGAGGGGAGTTCAACTTGAGAGGTAGAGTGAGGGGCAGGAAAGAAGATGTGATGGGGTATAGGATTATCAAGTGGAGGGTGAAGAGTCAAATGGTGTTGGTTGGAAATAAGTGTGGGTGCTGCTGTGGCGAAGAAACAGTACTCAGGGCACTCAATGGAAGAGATAGATGTGTTGTGTGTTAAAAGAAGTGGAGAAGGGTGAAGGGTGAAGGCTGTGGGGGGATGGTGGTATGAGGGGAGGGGAGAGATGGGACTCAAAGAAAGGCAAGGGGTCGGAGGAGGGGAAGAGAGGAGGAAGGGGTGATGGCACGTGAGCTAGGTAGTGTGCGTGTGTTGGGGCCGGAGACATGGACGATGAGGAGAATTGTCCAGGAGGGTAGAAGTAGAATGTGGATGGTTCTTCTTGGTTAGAGAAAAGGGGAGGAGAAAGATAGAGGTTGCCATAGAAAGAAAGATCTTACCTTTTATTCCTTTGGAGCTGAAGAAACTAGTGGTAGCTGTCCTCACCCTATCCAAAATGACTACTTTAATGGTCTGTTTATTAAGTTACAGAAATGGCTCCTTAGCCAACTACCAATTCTGCAGAACTCAGCAACTCGCCTATTGCTGGGAATACCTAGACAAAGCTCAGTGGCTAAGGCTTTAGTGGAACTTCACTGGCTGCCAGTTAAGAAGAGGATAGACGTTAAGGAGCTTTGCATCACCTTTAAGGTCTCACATGGACAAGGCCCAGACTATTTTTAAAATAAATTGCATGGGAAGACGGGTGGGGTGTATAAAAAGGAGGAGCGTGTGGTTGAGAGGTCGCTATGCGTGCTGGGTAGTCTGACTGTTAAAAAGATGGACTGGAAAAGGGGGTAAATAGCCTAGTTGGGTGGAGGATTTCTTCGAAGTCCCAGGATAGTATGTCCGGGCAAATGAGAGTGGTGGCCATTTGTTGGGATGGGGTTTAATTTAAGGAAAACGTCCAGGCTGGAGAGATTGGGAGGTGGGGAAGTAGGGGGGAAGGAGGGGAGCAGGTGAGCCATAGGGGAATCCTGTTCCTCTTAGGGAAGCTGCCTTCTGATGTCGAGGTTGTATGAAAGTGGCTCTATATATACTGCACCAAAGTAAGGTACAGGGTGTATAGGGTCCACAGTTCCCCAATGGTAAGGCAGAGGCTAAAGTTAGATATAACCTTACTCTCTAAAGTGGTAGCTTGGTCGAGCAGTAAGGCAGTATCAGAGGACAGTGTAAAGCATTTGTTGTACACACTCAGTCAGCAAATGAAGCCACACACTCAAGAACTGAACTCTAGGCCAATGGTTTGTATATAAAAATATATGCTTGTTTTATTTTAGAACCAACATTAGGAATCAAAATATACTTTCTCAGAATGAAATGCTTTGTTTAAACACTTTTCAAATAGGCAATAGTCTTTTGATGACAGTAGTCACAGTTGTTGCAATAGGCAACACAATTTCAAACACAATGCAACATTGAGCTCAATGGAAAGTTTTGGTTAAATGCAATTAATTACTTTGTGGATTACTTTTCTAACCACAGGACTGGATATTGGATTCAGTCCCGGGACATCTCCTGTAAACAGTTAAGTAAAAGCGTTTTGGTTATAGTAGTGATTTTTGAGGAATATTATGGTATTTCAAAAGTTGACACTTAGAAACTTTTCTGGGTAAAATTACCAATGTTATCCTATGGAAGGAAATGCAGGTTGCAGGTAAAGTATGTTTACGTTACTTTTGTAATCCAGTGCTGGGCTCTCAGGTTCAGCACTGGGGTATCTATCTAAAACAGGCAAGTAATTACGTTTGTATCGTTGGCACGATTTTTAAAGAATATTTGTAAGATTCAGAAATCGACACTTAGAAACTTTTTCACCAAAAAGCAGGCAATGATGATATCCTAGGGAAGGAATTTCAAATTACGGGTAAGTAGGGTTAAAATTACTTTTCAGGGTCAGTACTGGTCTAAAAGATGCAGTGCTGAGGTCTCTCCTGATAGCAGGTCCGTAAATCGGAATTCGTTACTGTTGTGATTTTTAAGCAATATTTTGGTATTTCAAAAGTGGACACTTAGAAGAAATTTCACAGAAAACCAGTCAATGGATCCCTATGGAAGAAAATTGAGTTAGCGGTAAGTAACGTTGTGATTACTTTTCAGGGTCAGTGCTGGGCACCAAGATCCAGCACTGGGATCTCTCCTAATAGCAGATGAGTATTTCTGTTTTCGTTACTCGGTTGATTTTAGGTGAATATTTTAAAGTTGGGAAACTCCACACTTAGAAGAATTTCCGAGTGAAACCAGTCAATGTTACCCTATGGAAGAAAAGTGAGTTATCGGCTTTTGGGTAAGTACTCGACTGGCAGAGTTAAGGTTCTGGGCATAGACTCAGGGGTCCCCCAGGGTCAGGTAAGTACAGTTGTTACACCCTCAGCGGCACAGGGGCGGCCGGGTGCAGAGTGAGTAGGCCCAATGTTATCCTATGGACGGCAGGGGGCTTTGGTTGGTGGCTGCTGGCTAGCAGGCCACTCGGCTGTGGGAGCAAAGCTCCTGGTCACTTGCTCAGGGCAAGTGGGGAAGTCGAACAGGGTAGTTGGTGCACCCTCAGCGGCACTGGGGCGGCCGGGTGCAGTGGGCTTTTGGGCCGTCGGGCACCCAATGGTTTTCAATGGTAAAGCTGCGTGACGAACAAAGACTGCAAGCTTGGGGACGGTGATTCTTCAGGTGCGACCACCACTTTGAGAGGTAAGTTGGGAAGCTGTGGGAAGGGTAGGCACCCCGGAGTTGGGCACAGGAGGCCGTGGGGCGTCGGGTGCAGGGGTGTCTTTAGGCGTCGGAAATCTTACCCTCGGCTGGTCGCGGTTGGAGGGGTCCCTGGTTCTGAGGCTGCAGGCGTTGTCAGGAGCGTCGAGGAGGGCCCTTGGGGGCTGGATTCTGTGTCACAGTCGCCGGGGGGACATCCTCTTGGTATTTGCCCACTCAGGCACAGGCCGGGCTCGGCGGGTGCAGAGGGTGCAGGATTCGCGGTTCCCGGTTGGCACCAGGGGTTGGTTGCTTGCTTTGAGCAGTACCACTGCTCTTGGGAGTCCCAGGGGGTTGGAGTCACTAGGCAGTCAGGTCCTCCGGGGTTTGTGAGGGTGCTGACCACTGGAGACGCCGGGGTTTAGCAGGAGCAGGTTTGAGGGTCGACAGGCCGGTAAGGCTGGGGCCAAATCAGTTGGTGTCTTCCTCTTGTGAGCAGCTGCACGGCAGGTCTTCTTGTTTCTTGTTCTTCTTTCTTGTTTTTGGAATCTGGAACTGAGGAAGGAAGGTTCAGGGACCCCCTAAATACTGAATTTAGGGGTGGTTACAGGTAGGTAAGGGCAGGGACCAATGGGTCCCGTCCCTGGGGTGGAGTACACCCCCTATTCTGCCACTCTTCAGTGGGAGGGGGCAGGAGCCTGTCCCTGGTTGGCTGGGTCCCCCATCCTCAAGATGGCGGGGACTCGAGTTTGTGCTTCACCTCGCCTCCCCCACCTTAGGGGTGGAGTTGGCAGAGGTGGGCACCACCCATTTCCTGCCTCTGGTTTTCCCGCCGGTTCTCCCGCCAGAAGTGGGGGTAGAACCAGTGGGGACCAGTTTGCTAGGAGCAGCAAATGGTCTGGGGAAGCTCAAAGGCGGCAGGCCTTTGAAGCTTCCCTGCCCATCCTGGGGGAGGAGGCTTTGGCACCTCGCCCCAGGATGCGCATTGTTTCAGGCCCCTGAGAGCAGAGGCTCTCGACCCAGGGGTCCAGAAACATGTCTGGTGGTGGCAGCCTGGGCAGCCACTCAGTCCGGACACTGGAGGTCGGGTTGGTTTCAGGGGGCATCTCTAAGATGCCCTCTGGAGTACGTTTACATTAAATCCCACACTGGCATCAGTGTGGGTTTAATGTGCTGAGAAGTTTGATACCAAACTTCTTAGTTTTCAGTGGGGCCATTATGGTGCTGTGGAGTTCGTAATGACAGACTCCCAGCACCATATACTCTTAATGGCAGCACTGCACTTACAATGCCCAAGAATGGACTTGGGCACTGTAGGGCACAGGGCTCATGCCTCTGTGCCCTCACCACTGGCATAGTGCACCCAGCTAGAGGGGTGGCTGACCTAGGCCAGGGCAGTGGCTTGTAGGCATGGCACACAGGGATGTGTGCCATGTCGACTCTTCACTTTGTTCTGCACCAAGACACGCAGCCTGCAAAGGCAGTGTGTGTGTGTAAAGGTACAGGGTCCCTAAGGGTGGCACAACCAGTGCTGCAGCCCTTAGGGGCCTTCCCTGGTCACAGTGCCCTGGGTACCCATGGTACCATTTACCAGGGGCTGACCTGTGGCCAGGGATGCCAATTGGGTGTAGGCATCAATGCAGTTTTAGGGAAGGAACACAGGCCCTGGGTACCTGGTTGGCAGGAGCCCAGGGCACACTCAGTCAAAGCACATCAGCAATTCAGCAAAAAGTGGGGGCATACCATGCAAGAAAGATGGCACTTTCTCACAGAGGTGGATAGGGAAAGGTGAGTGTGAAGTAAGGGAAGAGTCCATTGGAGAGTCAGGATGGGGTCGGAGTGTCAAGGATGGTGATCAGGGAGGGCAATAGGTGGTCAACGAGAGAGAGACAAATGTCTTTAGCTTGAATCATGACCTTTCTGTTGTAAAGGGAGATAGTGAGCGATCCATTGAAGCAAGCTGAAGGGGACATTTTTAATGGGTACCCATGTGGGATTGAGGAGGAGGAAGTAACGTTAAATGAGTTGTTGAAGTTATTGGATCAAGATGAGATGATGTTAGTGAAGGAAATCAGGTCAGTTTTGAGCCTCCCATATCGACCACTGTGGTATTGGTTGGCGAAAAGGGGATCAGGAAATTGTACAAGGCTGTTATGTTTGAACCTTTTTTCTGATGCTTTGGACAGATTGGGGTAAATGATCTTGAAGCAGGTGGCTCCAACTTTCACTTGTTTGGTCGATATTGTTATGGAGTAGAGAGGATGTGGTGGGGATGATGGTGGGGAAGGGGAGAGCCCCACAAGTGTAGTCGCAGCATTGAGAAGCAAAAGGAGGCATAGGCACATATCTCAGGGGAGCCGAGGTTAGAAAGGTAAAAGGAGAGGACAGAACGAAGGGTTATATAACCAGGACTCAAGTCCTACAAATAAAGTGGGGGGGGCTATGCTAGTTAGAGAGTAGGCAAGTGACATCACGGCGTATAACATCACGGTGCGTGACATTGCACGTGGCATCACAGGAATTGACATCACAGGAAGTGGCATCACAAGTCACAACTTGACAGGAAGAGGCATCACAAGAAGTGACATCAGATCTTAAGCACTCACATATATGTTTAACAGGTCTATCAAGAGTAGATTTTAGCGCATTTCGAGTATACATGCACACCCTCCTGATTTAGGCAGAAGATTCACACTATTATGAGCTACACATAAAACAATGTTGCCTTTTGTCAGTATAAAGCTTCCTCTACCCAAGGATTGAACAAACTAACTCTAACGCCAGCCTACTTAACCAGGCATAATACTCCATATGCAGCACACTTCAATGTAGATGTGATTGCTTTAGCTGCCTGTGCTCTCCGGAGGTGAGACCAGTCTCCTATGCAAAGTATTCTTGCTCAGCCTTACCCACCTGCACTCATTTTAGGAGACTGGGGTTCATTCTTCTCCAACAGACCATGACCCAAAGCCAGAGAGAAAGACAGAAAGGGAAGAAAAGAGAGAGATAACAAAACAATTATGAAGGCAGAGAAAACAACCTGCAAGAATAAGCAGTTTTAGGGTAGTGAAAGAAAAAGTTTATGGCAACCTTGGCATTCAGCAATTGGACCCTAATTTAAAAAAAATGTTTTTACAAGCAACACAATGCATCCTCCCCCCCAACCCACCAAAAACAAAAATTTCACCTCCATATTTAGCAGCAGACATCTCTCATGTACTTATTGCTGGCATAACTATATCTAAACTACCCTCAAATTTACCAGCGCAACCTGACAGATCACCCTGGAATCAGTACCACCAGAATGCCCACACAAAGAATGGACCAGAAATTTCTAAGTAAGAGGTATCAGCTCCACATCAAAATAAGTGTAAGCTGCACAGTATCCAAGGATGAAATGAAAATGGTGACAAAGATAACTAACAAGAAAAATGCACATGCCCTTCCTGTCCCTACTAGCACTTTCAAGAAAATGTTGGCATTCCAGGGGAACTATTACTAGTTTGTATACAAAAACAACCCAAATGGGGGATGTAGGAACAGTGAGAGACACCACAAACTATCGCCAGTAATCAGAATCTACAGTTACACTAGACTTTGCTCGCTAATAAGACCTCTGCATATTGTAGACATGTTATAATGCCAACATGGTGCACCAGAGACGGCCTACTTGTTTACAGTAACACTGACCTGTGGGCTCACCTGTTCACTGTAACCCCATCCTGAAGGAGCCAGCCCTAGGTAAGCTCACATGATCTTTCATTTCATAGATAGCATAACTCTGAATTACATCAGTCTACCAGACCTAAGAGCATCATAACAACAAAGCTAACCTGTGTTATTGTGTTTTAATACAGTACACTGCAAACTTTGCGACATCGCTGCAGTAGGTAGGTGTGAGAAGGGCAAAAAACAAAACCACCCATACCTCGGCAGGGTAACAACTTAGCAAAATTTAACAAGCCATATCCAGCGCTCTCGAACGTCCAGAGTTACAAAAATGCAACTTGCCTTCCTTTCAAGGTATACAGCTCTTCAGCATTTAGTGATTTGAAATGGTAAATAAAACACACAATTTCAAATATTTGTTAATCAGTTTTTGTTGTGGTGTGACAGATTTAGATACTTCTGCACAAAACTGAAATATTTGGGTCATGGAGGAGCAAGCAGGATTATGCAAGGCAGTCCTTATTTGAATTGAAAAGTGCACAGTTGCGGCATCTGCCTGCCACCCACGCTTTAACCTAATTTACCAAGAATTAAAGAACAAAGCATTAACCTTTGATGCAAAACAGGAGAAATAAAGATATGTCCATCTATGGCTGAAATGAACACTGTGAAGGCAGAAAACCTGGGATCAATCCCAGCTTGACAAAATTCTGTGATCGAAGGCAAATCTCTCTTGTGTTTGATTTAATAGGCTGTAATGTTGTACCATGTATGATAAGAATCTAGGATGCGGGGAAAGGAGGAACCAAATAGGTTCACAGCTGGGAAGAGACGTTTGATGAAAGTTTGACTATAAGGTCCACCTGCCTCCTTTCCCTCATGGAGCTCTAAATAGTATGCTACTAAATAAATGCAAACATAGTGACCAAATAGGCTGGTATGTATGACATGTAGGAGTATGGTGGAAGGAAGTTTCACAACTGAATGCAAACAAATAAGATACTAACGGGATCCTTGTGAGATCCTGATGAAAGCCAACTAGCCCGGTGAGGCATTGGTGTGATGACTGAAACATGTTGACCCAGGATTACAGAGGATTCTAATTTCCTTAGTGCATCTCCCACCTATTTTCAACTCCGTCAGGGTGCCCTTTGAAAATAAAATTCACTCTCAGGACACCCATGACTATTTTAAATCTAGGATCCCACCCAATCAATCAATAATAGCATTTGTAGAGCACACCACACACCCGTGAGGGTCTCAAGGCGCTGAGGGGGGTGGGGAGGGAGGGGTGCTGCTACTGCTCGAAGAGCCAGGTCTTCAGGAGTCTTCTGAAGGTCAGCAGGTCTTGGGTCTGCCGTAGGCGGATGGGGATGGTGTTCCAGGTTTTGGCGGCGAGGTGGGAGTAGGATCTGCCGCCGGAGGTCGCTCTTCGGATGCGGGGTATTGTGGCGAGGTCGGCGGAGCGAAGCTGGCGGGCGGGGGTGTAGAGGCTGAGTCGTCTGTTGAGGTACGCAGGTCCGGTGTTGTGCAGTGCCTTGTGGGTGAGGACGGAGCTTGAAGGTTATCCTCTTGTTGACGGGGAGCCAGTGCAGGTTTCTCAGGTGAGGGGTGATGTGGCTGCGGCAAGGGATGTCGAGGATCAGGCGTGCAGAGGCGTTCTGGATGCGTTGCAGCCGTTTCAGGAGTTTGGCAGAGGCTCCAGCTTAGAGGGCGTTTCCGTAGTCCAGCCTGCTGCTAACGAGGGCCTGGGTGACCGTTCTTCTCGTTTCGGTGGGGATCCACTTGTAGATCTTGCGGAGCATGCGGAGGGTGTTGAAGCAGGCGGAAGAGACGGCGTTGACCTGCTTAGTCACGGATAGGGTGGAGTCGAGGATGACTCCTAGGTTGCGTGCGTGGTCGGTGGGTATTGGGGCTGCTCCCAGTGCGGTCGGCCACCAGGAGTCGTCCCAGGCCGAGGGGGTGGATCCGAGGATGAGGACCTCCGTCTTGTCAGAGTTCAGCTTCAGTCGGCTGTTCCTCATCCATTTGGCGACGGCCTTCATTCCTTCATGGAGGTTTGTTTTGGCGGTGTGGGGGTCTTTGGTGAGGGAGAGAATAAGCTGGGTGTCATCGGCGTAAGAGATGATGTTGAGGTCGTGCAGTCGGGCGACGTGGGCGAGTGGTGCCATGTAGATGTTGAACAGCGTTGTGCTGAGGGATGAGCCCTGGGGTATGCCGCAGATGATCCCGGTGGCCTCGGAGCGGAAGGGGGGGAGGAGGACGCTCTGTGTTCTGCCGGAGAGGAAGGAGGTGGTCCAGTCCAGGGCCTTCTCTTGGATTCCGGTGTCGTGGAGGCGTGTGCATAGTGTGTGGTGGCATACCGTGTCGAAGGCGGCTGACAGGTCCAGGAGGATGAGGCCCGCGGTCTCTCCGTTGTCTAGCAGGGTCCTCCTGATGTCATCGGTGGCGGCAATGAGGGCAGTTTCGGTGCTGTGGTTGCTGCGAAACCCGGACTGGGACGGGTCCAGGATGCTGTTCTCCTCGAGGTAGCGGGTCAGTTGTTTGTTGACGGTCTTCTCGATGACCTTCGCCGGGAACGGGAGTAGGGAGATGGGCCGGAAGTTCTTGAGGTCCTTGGGGTCCGCCTTGGGTTTCTTGAGTAAGGCGTTGATCTCGGCATGCTTCCAGCTATCCGGGAAGGTTGCTGTCTCGAAGGAGATGTTGATGGCTTTCCGGAGATGGGGTTGCGATGGTGGTGCTGGCTTTGTTGAAGATGTGGTGTGGGCATGGGTCTGACGGAGATCCGGAGTGGATGGTGTTCATGATCTTGATGGTGTCGTCGTCGTTTATGTTGGTCCAGGAGAGCAGACGGTTGGTGCGGATGTTGGTCGTGGGGGCGGGGATCTCAGTGGTTGTCGTGGCGATCGTGGTGTTGAAGCTGTCGTGGATGTCAGCGATCTTGCGATGGAAGAAGGCGGCCAACGAGTTGCATAGGTCTTGCGAAGGTGGGATGTCGTTGGTGTTGGAGCTGGGGTTAGAGAGTTCCTTCACGATGTTGAAGAGCTCTTTGCTGTTGTGTGCGTTGTTGTCTAGGCGGTCTTTGAAGGAGGCCCTTTTGGCGGATCTGATGAGGTGATGGTGTCTGCGTAGCTGTCCGGTGTTTGTTCGCGGTGCCAGTTCTTCTCTAGCTTTCGGCAGGTTTGCTTGGAGGCCCGGAGGTCTTCAGTGAACCAGCTGGCTTTCTTGCTGGTGTGGCTGTTGGGGGGTTTCTTGAGCGGGGCGAGGGTGTTGGCGCAGTCGTTGATCCACTGTCTGAGGTTGCGGGCGGCGGTGTCGGGGTCGGTGGGGTCGGCTGGTGGGCACCGGGCTAGGGTGGTGGTTAGCTGGTCTTCGCTGACTTTGACCCAATAACCAGAGAGCTTCCTTGGCAAACATGGTTGAGCCCACCCAGATGCATTAGGTATCTGGATGAGGACTCTATGATGAAGCATGCCACTTGGAGTTCCAGTGAGTGAGAGCTCTTTTAATACCATAGGGTCATCCCCTTGGACTGGCATGGAGAGATAGGCTAAGCACGGTAGGGGTTCACTCCTGTTGTATTTCTATGGTCAGGTGTTTGGGAAGGTGAGCAAACCCTGTATCACTTCGTCTTGGAATATAGTAACAAGAATCTAAGCTTCATATATAATGCATTTGACACGACTTTCATATGATGTCTACCTGCCAGTCACACTCTAACCTCACGCCTCAAGAATTAAAGACAAAACATTGACCTCTGATGTGAAAAAGGGGAAATAAAGAGGTGTCTATTTAGTGGCTGAATTGCACAAAGTGAATGCAGAAAACCTGTGTGCTGCCCATGACCTCCGTATGCCTAGTGGGGGCCGTGATGATGAATGAGGGCATTGCTCTAACGAGAAGAGGGTGGTTGCTCTGTGCAATGCTGTGACCTGAAGGGGACGTTTTCCTGTGTGTGCTGTCACAAACACCGTATGCCAGGAGGGGGGGCCTTGATGAAGTGAGAGGGCTGTCGACCTGGAGCGGCGTGCAGCTTTGAAGGAGAAGCAAGCCAATACTCGTGGAGAAAATGCAAAGATTCAACTACCCAACAATCCTGGAGGATCCAAGACCTGTCGCCGGATTCAGGGAGGCTTACCACATAGGCAGAGGAGCATGTGGACGCCTGCCGCCTCTACCGTAGCATCCAGTCTTTTACTCACCACTGGGTCGCAGACACGTGACAAGGCGCTCCACCCTCAACTTCAGCGAGAGTGGGCAAAACTGAATACTGGGCCACCAATACTGGACTTGCTCTCACTAACACACTACAGCGCAGAGGCACTTTGACTTTCTCAAAGCAATCGCGGAACTTCTAAGACTTAAACTCACTAGCGGGGTCTAGCTGGAATGACGCCTCACAAAAATAGGGAATAACCTTGTTTCTTTTACAGGGAAGTGGAACTCGAGCGCAGATCCAAGGAAAGCTAGTGTGCCTGCCTTTAGACTGTGTGTATTATTTGCACACAATATACATGGGTGGATATACGGGAACACCGATGCACCACCCATGTAAAACCTGCCTGACGCATGATAGCGCAAGGTAGCGCAATGGACTGCCTTGCATATTTTTTATGGTTTTCTTTTCACCAAAGCAACGCAAAAACTATAGTATGAGGCTATTTCCTCTTTTATGTGTGCTGCAGCATGCAGCATGCATGCCAAGACGAAGTAAAGAGGAGAAATGGATATATTTCTGCTTGTTACGCCAGCCTCAGGCAGACTCACCAGATGATGCAACTTTGACTGAGGTGTACCGGCGTCCTGCCAACCAGGCTCCCAGTACCAGTGCTCTTTCCCTAAAAATGTACCACAATTGGCACCACTTCAACTATCTCTAAAAGTCCCTAGTGAAGGATACCCTTGGGACCTAGGGCATGGGTACTGAAGAGAGTCCTCTGGGGCTGCAGCACTGGTTTGCCTCCCCAGAGACCCCTCTCCAAGGCTATGCGCTTTGCCACTGCAGGCGGGGTGTTTTGGTGAAGAGAAATCTGACGAGTCGACATGGCACACAGCCCTTTGTGTTATGCCACCCATATACTCCATAAGGTGTAGGTAAGACACCCCTACTGTGGACTTTAGCCCTAAGGTAGGGTGCACTATTTCCTATGTGAGGGCATATCATCATGAGCAGATAATCCCCTACAATGTCCTGTCTGTTCTGAGATGTTGTAAGTGCACAGGGAAGCCATGAAGAGTACATGGGCTGGATAATGTCAACACAAGTTTCCTAGCTTCATTGGTACCAAACATCTTGTTTTAATAAATCCTCACTGATGCAAGTGTTGGATTTATTAATAAATTCACACGGGTGACCTTTTCAGAGTATCCTCTGAAAACCTACCAAGCACTGCTGGACTTGTTTTCACCAGCCTGTCACTACCAGACATGTTTCTGACCTCATGGGGTGAGAGCCAGCGCTCTCAGAGGACAGAGAAAAAGTCTGTTCTGGGCGGAGGTGCTTCACACCTACCCCAGGACAGGATGGCCTTCCCGGGCAGGAAGATTCAAAGGTGATGCCGCCTTTAAAATCTAACCCGGGCACCTCCAAATAGTGAGTGAAACCAAGATACCTTTCCTGTTCCATGTTTGGTGGGAGGAAAGGTGGGAAAATTAGTTAGATTAGTAGGAGTGTCCCCACTTAGCCTACACTACCCCTAGGGCGGGACAGGCGAGGTGAGCGCCTCTCCTGAAATTCCACTTATGGGATGGTGGAAAAACAACTTATCAGGGCTAGGGTAGTGCCCTTTCCCACAGGAAGTGTTCACTAGATGGTGTAGACACTCTAAAGGTAAGTAGCCCATTGACAACTACCTGTCTTCCCTTGTAATGCCCCTAAATTCAGTATTTAGGTGGCACCCCGAGAACTGAACATCAGATTCGATGGACAAAAGAAGACTAGGACAAAGAAGACCCGTTGCATGACAACTGAAGCCCTGCTGCAGAAGAAAAAGGTGACAAACTTTGCCTGCTGCTCCCAGGAATGAACAATCGCTGCTGCTGTATCATCCAGCAACCTGAAAGGACTCCAAAAACCCCAGAGCACCTCCAGCCTTCAAGAAGAAATCACCAAGATGCTCCCTGGGAGTGAAGGTATCACACCCCTACACTCTGCAGGCACCAATCCCATGAAGTCCGATTTGTTGACTTGCTGCTCCCCAACCACCTAGACACAGCACCAAAGCAAGAAAAGCTCCAGAGGATCAGATCTGTCTCTCCACCAAGTATGGAGTCACCAAGACCTACCGGAGCCATGGCTTAATAATACACAGGGTACCCGACCCCCAACGGCAAACACAGAGAAAAGATCACTCCAGACTCCCGAAGTACCAGAAGCAAGCACCCATCAAAGGACATCAAGACACCTAAGGCCCACTCTGGGTAGCTAAATACTCTGCAGAACGCTGGCCGCCTTCGGGTTGGTTGGTGCTCGACTTGGAGAAAGCATTCAATACACAAGAATGGGAGTTCCTGTTCACCACTCTCTCCAGGTATGAACTGGGCACCCACCTTCTTCACCTTATCAGGTTACTATATACCCTTCGCACTGCTAAGATCAAGACAGGCCCTTACATGTTGGAATCAGTACCCATCAGTCGTGGCACCAGGCATTGATGCCCGCTGTCCACACTACTGTTCTCCCTAGCAATAGAACCACTGACAGAAGCCCTTTGGTGAGGTGGGGAGGAATGGGGGATCCTTCTAGGCGATGGGACACACACAGTCCCCCTATATGCCAATGATCTGCTCTTATATCTTTGAGACATAAGGGAACCATGCGATAGCATAACAAAGATGCTATCTGACTTCGCGTCCCCGTCTAGGCTGCGAATAAACTGGGCAAAATCGTGCCTGTACCCACTCGTACTCAATCGGTTAGGCTTGCACCCTACAGCTCTGCCATTGCCACCACTACCTGTGGGGTGCCTCAGAGCTCCTCCCTGTTCCCCCACCTTTAACCTCTATATTCGCCCCTTGATTCACTCCCTCCAACAAAGGAAGGTTAGGATCTACAATTATGCGGATGACATGCAATTGATTTTTTCAATTGACGAGACTGTGGACTCCAAGGCATTCTTCCAAAACACTATGTTATTCATCAAAGACTGGATGAATCACAACCATCTTAAACTGAACTCTGATAAAACAGAGATAGTCATTTCCAACAATAGACTAACCATTGGACTCCTACTCACTGGCCGGAAACATTAGGAGTTCCACCAATCCCTAAGAGTGCTGTAAAGAGTCTCGGCATTCAAATTGACGCTAACCTTTCTATGCAATCCCAGATAAACATGGTTACGTCATCCTGCTTTTATCAACTGAGAAACTTCAGAAAGATCAGAAGATTTCTTACTAGGGAGGCAAGCATGGTAATCATGATGGCCATGATTCTGTCGAGAATTGACTATGCCAATGCCATTTACCTAGGTCTCCCTATCAACCAAACTTATAAGCTTCAGTTGATACAAAATCAAGCTGCCAGAATCATCTTCCAACAACCCAGGCACTGTCATACGAAGCCATTAATGAAGGAGCTCTATTTGCTTCCCCTAGTACAACGGTCCATGTTTAAGATGGGATGCATTATCTTCAAAGCAATGCAAAGCCAAAGGGGATGATGGACGGAGTGTTGAACATTGCAAGCACTCACCCCCAGTCAACTGATCTGGGTTTAATCCATCATCATTCTTTAGCTCACTCCGCCACCCCAGTTCAGACATGGCCATATGCAGATCAGTCTGACCCTGTGCCTCATGGGAACAGTCCAGCCCGAACTGCCAAGCCATGTCTTCCCTGGACCGGAAACAAGCATCCTGGGACCGGTTTCGGGCTCACAGCCCTCATCAGGCAGGCTATCTTGAATCCAGTGGCAAAGTGAGCAAGGGACCCACGTCTGGGCATACCCTGCCAACTTAGGGCGAACAATGCAAAACCAAAGGGGATGATGGACGGAGTGTTGAACATTGCAAGCACTCACCCCCAGTCAACTGATCTGGGTTTAATCCATCATCATTCTTTAGCTCACTCCGCCACCCCAGTTCAGACATGGCCATATGCAAATCAGTCTGACCCTGTGCCTCATGGGAACAGTCCAGCCCGAACTGCCAAGCCATGTCTTCCCTGGACCGGAAACAAGCATCCTGGGACCGGTTTCGGGCTCACATCCCTCATCAGCCAGGCTATCTTGAATCCAGTGGCAAAGTGAGCAAGGGACCCACGTCTGGGCATACCCTGCCAACTTAGGGCGAACAATGCAAAACCAAAGGGGATGATGGACGGAGTGTTGAACATTTTGCATTTATCTTCAAAGCAATCAACGACAGGGGCCCCAAATTTATCTCTACAAAGATTCATCCTTACCTCCCAAAACGGAATCTCAGATCGGCACAAATGAACTTGTTGACAGTCCCAAGATTTAAGCGCAAAAGAATGGGCGGTTCACGATTCTCTATGTTGGGTCCTCAACTCTGGAACTCCATGCCGATCAAGATCAGACAGACGACTGATTATATGTGTTTTAGAAAGAAATTGAAAACCTGGCTTTTCACTCAGGCCTATTGCTAGATACAACTTCCGTGGTGGTTCTTAACTTAGCGGCAAGAGACCTTTGGTGTACGTGAGCTTTTATAAATTCCCTTATAACTTAACATAACATACGCAAGATGTTCAAGTGGATCCCCCTGACTCCAGGAAAACCATCGCTCACGGACTCATCACCAGCAGACTAGACTACGGCAACGCCCTCTATGCCGGAATCAACAAAAAACTCCCTTGCAAACTCCAGACTGCCCAGAACGCTGCAGCCAGACTAATCCTCGATATCCCACGGCACAACAACATCACCCAACACTTCTGCGATCTCCACTGGCTCCCGTTGAAAGAAGAAAAACTTTCAAGCTGCTCACGCGCACCTACAAGGCCCTCAACAACACTGACTGGACCCCAATACCTCAACAACCGAATCTCCTTCCATGCCCCCAACAGAAGCCTCCGCTCAGCCGACCTCTCCCGAGACACCGTCCCACGTTTCTACAGGACCAGAGCAGGTGGAAGATCCTTCTCCTACCTCGCAGCCAAGACCTGGAACAAACTCCCCCTTCACCACCAACGTAGCCCGACACTGCACCAATTCAGGAAGAACCTCAAGACCTTGCTCTTCGCATGACCCCAGCGGAACTGCTCACACACACCCCCAGCACCTTGAGACCCTCACGGGTGAGTAGTGCTCTTTACAAAACCCTGATTGATTGATTCAGTTCATCCACCCCTGACCCAGCACTGGTAGTTAACGGTGTTGGGGTGCAATGGCAGCCGTCTGTGTTTCACTACCTAGGTGTCAGGATTTATCACCAATATGGGGAACTACTGGAGGGGAACCCTATGCGGGCGATTGGTGCAATTAAGTCACACATGGCCTACTGGCGCACCCTCCTCCTAGCAGTCATGGGTCGCTTAGAGCTCCTTAAGATGGTGGTCCACCCACGGCTACTGTACTTCTTCACTAATCTGCCACTCTATATTTGGTCCCCAATCTTACGTTCACTTGAACACATCATGCGAGAATCTATTTGGCATTGCTCATGATGCAGGGTTGCGTTATCCAAACTGTTCCTACCAACCGGTCAGGAGGGGCTTGCAGTGCCCAACATGGAACATTACGACCTGGCAGCACAGCTCCAATGGATAGCCAGGTGAGTCAGTGGACTATATTTGGCAGACATGGCCACGCAACTGCCAGCAGGGACACACTCGTCATTTGTAAGATTATTTCACAAAGGAGGAAGGGGGCAATACTGATGCTCGAAGTGGCCTACAGATGCTTCCATTGCAGTTTACGCCTCACGGGCAGCAAAATTCCATATTCGCCTTCCTTGCCTATACAGGACATGCCGAGAGGGCAGCGCACTACTACTGGGACGGAACTTTTCGCCTGAAGGGAGGCAGGATTAGAGACAATAGGAGACCTATTTTGTGATAGGCAGATAGCACCCTTTGACGTCCTAGTAGATGCGGATGGCCTACTGCGTGGCCAATTCCTACTACATACCTCGCTGATAACGGCGCTGCGAGCGCTGTGGGGGACATATCTCAAGAACTCACAACACACCTCACCATCCAATACATACATTTGATGGGCATGGGGAGACACATTAAAAAGTTGTTTGCTGACTCGCTAAGGATGCACGCGGCGAAACCTCTGACATCCCTCAGGCAACACTGGGACACTGATCTTTACCGGCCGTGTAAAGACCAAGAAACCGAGAACGGGCAACCATATTAGACGGTCCCACACACATCCCTTGAAATGCCAGATTTAGCCTCAAATAATATTTTATAATACACAGGGCATACCTGACACCAACCGAAATAAACAAATACTTCAGGCGCATAGACGCCCACTGCCCCAGGTGTAATCTGATAGAAGCAGATCTACTGCATATGCTGTGGAGCTGTACTGCTCTCACTTCTTACTGGGAGGCTGTTGTCACCTGTCAAGCTGCACCGGGTGCACAGTTGAAGGCATCTGGGAAGTATGCCTCCTGTGCCTCTATCGCAGATCCCAAAAATGCAATGTAACATCTAGGTTTATCGACCTGGGGCTACTTGCAGCTAAACGCTTGATTGCTAGATGTTGGAAGCGTTCGGAGCCCCCACCAAAGATAGCGTGGTTCCACTCATTGATGACCTGGGCGCAGGCAGAGAGCGTCGCCCTGCACTGTGAGGATACCCTAGGGCCTTGCAGGCTTCCTATGGCAGCCGCGTAAGACACAGTTCTACTGGACCTCCGCACCACCTGGTAGGTGGACGAGGAGTCCCATGCACCTGCCATGAGCACTGGCGAAACAGAGGCAACGACAGGCTGTGAAGTGTAACAGAGACACCTACAAGGCCCAATAAGTAGGCTACCAGATGACCTAATACCATAGTACCACACATGGATAACCAGGACACAACATTTGACGGGAAAGGAGGAATTTAACACTGATCCAACCTGTGGGTGGAGGGCAAGCGCTGGGCAGCGATAGAGAGCTAAGTTCGGCAACAGTTTATTCAGTTTACACATTGACAGCACCTAGTTTCCTCCCTGTCCCCTGCCCCTCCCCCCCCACCTAACCTTACTAGCTTGCACCCCACAGGTTGCACGCAGGCATGGGAACTAACGACACCGTAGACAAGACATCGCTCTTGTCAGTCACACTGCTTGGCAGCAGGCTACTTGACAACACTGATACCGGATATCATTGGAGATTATAATATGTAATGTTGCCTAAATCTATCTTGAGCTAAAATGATTATGTGTTCTGATTCTGCTCGTACCTGATGTATGCACATGTGTAATACCTGTTCTTTAACCAAAATTAAAATTAATAAACAAATTTAAACAAAAAAAATCAAGACACCTAGACCCATTTCCTGAGTGGGCCAGCTGTCCCGAGATTGCCTCTCAAGGTTGCCTGCACCTGACTGCGAGGACCTCAAGATGCACAACACCGAGCTGACCTGTTCGCTTTGCACCCGACCCCACTGGCCCCGGCAACAACTAGCCAGCTGTGCTCTAATGGTCCACAAGCTCTTGCCTTCTCCTCCCTCGAAGGAGCCCCATCAGACTTACCTGTAAGTCCTCCTGTTGGTGTACTTTCCAGTGCCCCCTTCCTTTTTCCCCACCAGTTTCCAAGACCATCAGCACTTTGCTCTCGCCTGATCCGGGACACTTCTGAATTTCTCCTACTGAAACTTTGGACCTAGTCCCGACATCAACCTAAAACAAGAAGGTGAACTTCGTGAATGCATTGCCTGATTTCCTATGCATTTTTCAGTTTTTCTCCCATTGTTTCCTATGGTGCATAATTGCACATAAAAGTTATATATTTTCAGAACTTTGCAAAATCTTAACTCCAAAAGTACTTACCTTAGAACTGTGTTCTTGGTCTTAAAAATTCTATAAAAATCAATACTATTTTTATAAATTGGTCTCTGATTTACTCTGGAGTGTGTGTTTCATTCATTGCCTCTGTGTAGTACAACAAATTCTCAGCACTACCCTGTGATAAGCGTAACTGTTCGCCCACACTACCACAAAAAGAGCATTTGAATTATCTGCTTTTACCTCTGTGTACCATTTGGGGATTCTCTAGACTCTCTGCACAGTGTACTTCTTTTGGTTCCTTATATTAGAGAGCCAGCTTCTTAAAGGAGGCCGATCTCGTTGAAAATCGGGAACTGGAGATCGGAGGACCAGTAGGTATGCATGTATGGACCATCTACATATAGTAATGTATCCATAGCTGTAATGCTAAACTTAAACATGGAATGTTCATCATTTGTTTTGTTGTACCTTCACTTTGCAATATGCAACATGTACATTCAAATGACTTAGTGTATGAAATCTGACTACCTAAGGGACATTTGTGTGCCTCAGAGTGCTTACAGTAAGCAAGTCTACAGCAAGCACAGTGCTGATCACTTCATTGACATATCCTGGCACAAGGGGCTGTTCAATGGTTTGCAGCAGTTGTTCTCAATGTAAATGCATGGAATTATTAGCATTCCCTTATGTAACATTTGCAAATGACCAGGGTATGTTCCAAGATTGCCAGAGCAGCACTGTTGATGTCTGAGCAGAACATGTATGTCCAAACTCCATTTCTGAAAAATGATCCACGTGTGCTGTATTGAACTACACAACTACACGGATTAATATGCTATATTTAAAATAGACATGTGCAGAACACTAGATTTTATGGGGCAACAATGACATATCATACCTGCAGACAAGATACATCCTTGCACAAAGTTGGAAGGTACCAAGATATTCTGCTAGTCAGCACTCTGTGCACCAGTGTCATTACGACGATGTCACATACGGTGTCTGCCTGTGCTTTCCCATCAAAGTACCACTCAGTTCTGCCAAGGGTCAATAGTATCCCTCATGTGTCATGGTAGAATGGAGTATGACACGGTGCTGGCCAGCATTACTGAATACATCACATGCCTGAGGCATGCTCCAGGCATGTGATGATGGATACCTGAGACATTCATCATCCAGTCAGATCATGCCTGGAAGCTGAAAACCTGCGTCACAAATAAATGTACTATTTAAGGATGTGTGTCAAAGCTGTTGTGTATAACTGAAATATTAGCATGACAGTTTGGAAGATATGCAAATAAGCACATATAAATGCACTATTTATTTATTTTACAGAGTTTTAAATAGCGCGAACTTGACCCGAATCGGGTATCAGAGCGCTTTACATAGCACCAGTTGCATTACATGAGGACACATTAATTTTTTTGTTAGGCACAGGGAGATTAAGTGATTTGCCCTGGATCACAGGATGTTCAGCGTCATTGCCGAGACTCGAACCCAGCTCCCCAGATTCGAGGTCGACCGCCCTAGCCGTTAGACCAACTCCTCTCCCCTTTACAATGCAATGTCCAATTTCTTGTCTTGTAGGTGGACATGTCCCATTCACCCATGGTGAGGTGGACAGCTTCCAAGACTCCAATCCTACCAGTAAGTGCCATAAGTACATGTATGTAGCATTTGAACATCTGTGTGTGATGTATGTGAATTGTAACAATGTGATGTGTTCCGCGAGGTGATGATCACCTACTACTATTTTGCAGTCAGTGTAGCTACACGACTGGACCTGCCCACGGATTAATTTGAGATGAACAAGGAGGAATTTCATTGAGAATGTCGGGTGTATGTAAGCAGGCCCACAGGATCTAGGCATCTTTACATTTGTGTTTATCTTAGCACATCTATTGTCATGCTGCTATTGGCACAGTGGCCATCATCTACACGTGGCGTGTTCGACACAAACACATTAGGTTGGACAGCAAATGGCGTGAGCCAAATGATTCTTGTCTCTACCTATGTAGCATCACAATCAAATGCCTGTTGCTGAGCTTGTCTGGGCAGGTTTCTGCTGCATATGTACAATTGTGTATGACACAGGTGCTGATGATGTGCAACTTCAATACACAGACACTCGTACAAAAGATGAACAGGTGGGAATCATGAAATCAAGGTCACACATACTGTTAGATAATATGCCACATATGTTCCATCAACATGCAGCATACCATGCTCATACATACCGCATCATTTTGAGCTCTCCCGCAACACCATTTCAGCTTAGTGGCCATAAGTGTGGACAAAGATACCTGAAGTGTTTCACTTAATTTGTTTGTGGACGCATACCTGTCCCTGTAGCACTATGTGAAACCATAAGCAACATAGTTGAAACATGTATGACAATGTCAGCAGGGTAGCCATCAAAACTGAACCGATTTGAAGAAGCTGCATATGTTGTTGTGATGAGCTCAAATTGTCTTCATCAATGGATTTGACCTATCACATTAACAAAAGACATGTCTACATGCTTGTCTGTACGGGTGTGTGTACATTATCATACGTACTTCCAGATCTTCAGTTTCTAATCCTACCCGAGGTATGGCTGTCGCAATCCAGCAGCAGGGGTACTTGAGCCTCCCTCAGAGTAGGCCATGTCATCACTATGTGAAATGCTGTGACACAGGAACATTCACAGTGGTGGCCTGGAGGCTGTGTGGATGTAGGCCTGCTGCTCTAGGTAACCATGGTGTTGTCTAGAACATAGTCTGACTTACTGACTGATGCACAGTGTGGATGTGGATTTTCACATGGCAATGTTGTGGTCATATTGCTTTGCCAGTCTCCACTGGATATCAGCCTCTGATCTCGTGCAGGTCATCATTGTGAAGGCTCATTGTGCAATTACAATTGCTGTGAAGACTATGGAGTGCCAGTTGGCCTCATTGCATGGATTCAGTCTAAAGGGAAGACCAGCTGGACAAACACATTAGTCTGCACATGGATTGGCCGTTAAATGCCAAACCCATACCCTGTAAATCCTATTTGTTCTGTTTCTGGAATGCATTCATACACTGCAAGGTAATCTGTATTGTTGCAGCACTGTGTAGACGTGGGTGCCAACAATGTGGCCAACCGGTTCACGGTGCACAGGTCCCTGGATTATATGCCACAAAATTCTTGTTCAGATGAATTTTCCTGCATGCTTACACACTCTACTGACATGCATTGTGTAATAGCAAATGTGTGCAAAGAACTGCAGCCCTGGGATTATGCGTGTACACGCACATGTTTGATTGAACGCAAACTACGCCCAGGCTTAATTGAGACTCAACATTTGTTGTTGCTACAGGTGTGAACCAATTGCAATATGTTACATTGCAGTACATTTGTCTGAGGGCTGAAAGGTACCACAGTCATGTATTGCAGTAGATAAATGACAACCCCCATCCACGTATTGGCTACCTGACACTTAGTAGGTGTAGTCAGCAATGTGTGCTGCCTTGTGTGACTCCAGATGGGGTCTGCAATGCAGAGGCACAGTACTCGGACAGTATCAACTTAACCATTTTCACGTATGTGAATGAGCAAGTCTCAGCCCACTTGCATGATGCAATCCCAAAACCCAAAGTTCCAATCTCTGGACCATGTGTCATAATTAAAATCTGCCTATCATGAGTGTGATTCATTGTTTAGTATGATATGGTTGTAATCTCATTGTGACTACATTTCCATGTTGTGCACCTGATTCACTTTTCCTTTCTCAAGTAGGGAAAGTCTTTGTGGTGACAGTAGGATAGGACAGTATTTATAAAGCGCACTTATACCCGAGGGTGTCAAGGCGCTATAGCTACAGTATGTTGTCCATATCTGCATCTCACAATCTGGAGTTGGTCTGTACAGGCACATATGCTCGTGCTACAATGTCTGCCTATTTACACACATCATGTACATGAACAGCTTGAGCTAAGAGGAGTTTTTCCTTTCCACACTACCTAACATGTCAGCTGAAGATGCCAAGACATTGGTATGAGGCGGGAACGTTACAGGCACATCCGGCACATCTCCAAGTCATTCCGGACGGTGGGCAAGCTCTATGCGCAGAAAAAGGCGTTGGGGTCCTGGAACATCCATGGCCAGAAGGAAACAGCAGCCACTACAGCTGCCAGGAAGGCAAGCACGGGTCTCTGGAGCCAACAGCTGCCACCCCAACCACATGCCCCAGCTGCTACCCCAGCTACACATGCAGCCATTCAACCCTCAATCAAACGGCCCAGGACGCAGAGATGACACAGGGACTCGGTCTTCAAGTACTACATTGTGAGGGAGCTGAGGAAGATCACCAAGAGGCTGGATAGCTTCCGGCAGGAGTATGCAAGCCTGCGGGAACGTGTAGTGAACATGGAAGAGGCCCTAGGACAGGTTGCCCAACTGTTATGAACTCTCCCTGTGGACATTACCTTTCCCTTGTTTTAAATTGTTTTTACCATTTATTGTTCTTAGGCATAGGTTAAGTTTGTGATTAAAATAGGTTTAGTGTAGTTGGGTTTTAGCTTTTAGATATTATGATAGGTATATGTATAGGATTTTTTTTTAGGGTTTTATTGTTATTAGTGGGTGGGAGGTTGATGTGTAGTGTATATATAAAAAAATAATAAAAAGAAATACGAAAAAGACCAACAAAATATATATTTGTCTAGCTTTACATGCGTAGTTAGTATATATGATTAGGTGTAGTTGCTGTTTGTATTGTGCCAATCTATGTGTGTTAAGTAGGGCGCGGGGGTTGATGTTTAACAGGCTATTTGTGTTAAATGTTTAAGATAGTTTAAGATAAAGTTAATTTAGAGTAAGGTGGGTGTTAAGGTTAGTTTGTGTAGGACAGGTAGAATAAGGTAGTTTAGGCTTAGTTTAGATAGTGTCAGGGAGTGTTAAGGTTAGTCAGTGTAGGATAGGTACTTTCACGACATCACAATCATTTCCTACTTAAGAGTTGTCATAAATGATTAGGTTGAGTTGAGTACATGATATAGCTATTCCCTGCAGTCTTTGTACATATATGTTACTTTGTGAGAGGCCTATGCACAAGAGATAGCTTACCTCACAATTGAGTCACGTAAGCACTCTTCCCCATTCTTTAGGCACTGTAAGTGGTCCTCTTTGTGTAAACTGACACACAGCCCAACACAGATAGTCACCTGCTGTAGCACTGTGTGTGTAAGAGATGCTGCATGTATAGTAGGGATGGTTTTGTCACCACGGATTACACGTTCCTTGCTGTGCTGGGTCACACACTGGTGCCTGCCACTACCGCACACACCATTACACCATTGTGGAAGTGGGTCATTGTTGTTGGCTGGTTAATGGATGTGTCCATACCCGCCTGGAGAGATTCCATCATCATTGACTTTGACAAATCTTTCAGTGTGGCACTTCATGCATGTCACTTTGTTTGAGTACTTGCTATGTTTCAAGCACATGAGTCTCCCATGTCCTCTGTCCCTACGGAGATAATGCTTTGTTCCTGGTTCTGTGGTCTGGCGCCTGTGCAGTAATATGTGGATACTTTGTACAGTAGATGTCATGTGTGGTTACACTCACCCTCAAAACATGTGAGGCCTCTCAGGGGCATAGGAACAAATTTACGCTTCGTATCCCAGTGTACCTTTCGAAATACTTTATCAGTTGACACATAACCCCAACAATGATCACTTGCATTTCTTGCATACTGACATCCAAGGTATAGGACTGCCCTAGTACATCCTCGTGTGGCACAGGTATGATGACAGTTATGAAGGAGTATGTGCATGAGTAGCTGCCTAATATCAGTGCAGCCATGATAACATTTTGGATGTCTTCAGTGAGAGCATTGAGGCTGTCGTATGTGTTTGCTCACCTTGTTTTGGTCACTGAGCTAGTTATATGTGGATGAGTGGTACAGTGTCAATGGCTCACATGCCTCACAGACCCCCTTTGTAGCAGGTAGGCATTTGTGTGCTTCGTAGGGCTTTGCACTGTGTGTCAGTCATGTAGCTGCAGCTTATTGTCCCACCCTGACGGTCCATAGGGAGACAACACATTCCTCATTATGCCCTTACAGTGGATGCACTTATCGTTGGTGCGTATCCAAAGGTGCAGGTGCTAGTGACTTTGGCTCACTCTCCTTGAAGTGGTAAGAAGGGGGTGCTGATGATACTCATCCACCATGGTCTAGTCAGTCTTTTCAGCAACAGACATACAACATGCTGGTTCATAGGAGTGTTGTAATTTACAAGTGTGTGGGTCAGCATGAACATATTTGCAGTTTTTGGGGCAAGCACACCAACATTGTTGGTGACCAAAGGATGTCCAGATATGAGCTCATACGGGATACATGTCATGTGACATGTAGAGGTGGGGAGAATCCCAGTGAGGAGCCATTAGGAAAGGTAGGACTCATCAACAGTCCGCAAGTGGATTAGATAAACAGGTGCTCAAACAAAAAGGGACAGTATCAGGTGACAAAGGAGGTGGCATGATGATAAACACAGGACCACTAAGAAACTGGGCAGGAGGCACAGACAAATGTTACCAGCGCATCCATGGCACGTAAGAATGTTGTACTGCAGTGCAACTTTTTCTGACTCTTTGCTGCGTTATCACAGCGATGCGTCAGTCCTCAAAAATGACCCCCCCCCCGAGTCAGTGGTTTAACAAAACTTGAGGAGGGCCCCCCTGTAAAGTAGATTGCAGGGGCCTTTGTTATGCCACTGCCTCAAGTTCAAGTCTCGGCATTGGCTCAACATCCTGTGATTCTAGGCAAATATCTTAATCTCCTAATGACTTCTTAACAAGGTCGAGTACACACTGTTGAAAACTGCACAAAAAATAGATTTTGTTATGATGCAGAAACCCCGCTGAAACAATAAACAGCCATAAACATACTCCAATGGCCGTCCTCAGAGCCTCTCTGTGAGAAGTGGAGAGAGAAAAGGACCCAAAGATGAGTTCCACAAAGCCAATTGCAGCACATTTTTATTAAAAGCCATGAAAAATCAGAGCAGTTAGAGAATAATACAATGGACATCCACCATTAATACTTGTTGCCATATTAATATTTATTAGTGAGCCTGGCTCGATTTATTCTCTGCCCACCTTACACCAAGCTCGCTGTTATTCAAGCTGTTCACCATTAGCTCACCACGTCCTCCGTGCCCACATTCACTAAAGCCCCGGCCCAGCTCCCGCTCACCTGCGCTTAAATGGACCCTCGAGCTCTGACAGATACACAGCTAAAAAGAGGTCAGTACTTCAATACAGTCTGACTGTACTGGGGCTGCTACTAAAGCCATCAAGCAGTAAGTATCATCTGAAGCCAATGCCAGCGTTTATCTTTCCAATTTGATGCGTGTCTGTGTGAAGCCTGAGTATTCAGTGAATCGTGTAATTCAGACTCAAACATCATACTGACTTTTTTTAAGTCTCGCCTGAGACATACAATGACAGGCCATACCATACCATACAATGGCAGCCCGTACCATACCATACAAAAACAGACCATACTATACCATACAATAGCAGGCCATACCATACCATACTATACCATACAATGGCAGGCCATGCCATACCATACTATACTATACAATGACAGGCCACACCATACCACACTAGACTGTACAATGACAGATCATTCCAATTGCTTTTTCCTGTTTTGTTTTAGCCTTCTTGCTTTTCGCTCATTTTCACTGTTTCTCCTTGCTTTTCCCTCTTTTTTTGCACAGCCTCCCCTCACTTCCGAATAACGAAGGGCCCTCAAGACCTGGCAGTTCGAATGAGCCTCCTGGACCTGGAGGCGCCTGGATATCCTGTTGGGTGATTATCCGCGGTTTACAAATCCTGATTGATTGATTGGCTATACTATACAATGACAGGTCATACCATACCATACCATACTATACAACGACATACCATACTGTACTATACAACGACAGGCCATACCATACCATTTCATTCCATCCAATGATTGCCGTAACATACCATAGAAAGATAGGTCATACAATACCATGCCATAACATACTATACTATATAATGGCAGGCGAGACCATACCATACCATACCATACCATGACAGGCCATACCATATCATACTGTATTATACAATGACAGGCCATACCATACCATATTATACATTGACAGGCCATACAATACTGTCCTATACTATACAATGACAGGCCATACTATACTGTACAATGACAGATCATACCATACCACACTGTACAATGACAGGCCATACCATACTATACAATGACAGTCTGTATCATGCCATACAATGGCAGCCCGTACCATACCATACTATACAATGACAGGTCATACTATACCATACAAAGACAGGCCATACTTTACCAACCAATGACAGGCCATACTATGGCATACTATGCCATTCTATACAATGACAGGCCATAACTTACCATAATAAACTGTACAACGATAGACCATATCATACTACATTACACAATGACAGCCTATACCATACTATACAATGATGAGCCATACCATACCATACAAGGACTGGCCATACCATACCTTAATAAACTCTGCATTGATAGACCATACTATACAATGATAGCCTATACCATACTATACAATGACGAACTTACCATACCATACTATATATACAATATACTATATATACACAATAACAGGTAATGCCATATTATACAATGACATGCCATATCATATTGCACAATGACAGGCCATACCATAACATAACATACCATGGAACAACGGTCATACCTTACTATACATTTACATGGCCATACCATACTATACTATACAATGACAGGCCATACCATATCATTTCATACCATATTACACAATGACAGTGTAGTATCCTGCTGCTCAGCCAGAATGACTGCCTGATGGAATGTTAGTGTTTGGAATGTGTGCGTGCGTGAATCAGTTGGATGAAGGGCTGAGCAGCAGGGAAGCTGCTCCTGGTGGGGCTCCTACTTAGACTCTGGGCCCGATTCTGATGCGGGTTGGAAAAGCTTCCCGACCGAGGGCCTGATTCTGATGCGGTTAGGAAGGCCTCCTAACGGCATTTGCTCCTTCCAAATCGGATCGGGAACGTGTCTTCCCGACCGAGGGCCCAATTCTGATGCGGTTAGGAACAAATGTTCCCATTGAAGTCAATGGGAGTTCAACCAAATCGTATCTGGAAGCATCCGGATGCATCCTACTCCGCCGGTCGGACTTTCCCGATCCGAGTGGGTCGGACACCATTTCCCAACCGATTCGGTCGGGAAGCTTTTCCAACCCGCATCAGAATCGGCCCCTCAGACTTTACCTCTCTGTATCTAACTTACCACCTCAATAAATCTACGTGGTTAACTACCTGGCTTGGAGCGTCCTTTCCTCGATACTACAGACAGGCCATACCATGCTATACAATGACAGGCTTTACCATAGCATGCCATAAAATGACGGCCATACCATACTATACAATGACAAGCCATACCATACTATACAATGACAAGCCATACCATATTATACCACACCTTGAAATACCAGACCATACCATACTCTACTGCACAATGACAGGTCATGCCACACTATACTATAGAATGACAAGCCATACAATACAACACTATGCAATGACAGGCCGTTGCATACCACAACACAGCACAGCACTAAAAAATCATTGACAAGGCCAATAGAATCTGCAAAGCTGAGACCTATTGGCTTTACCAATGCTTGTTTTAATTTGACTTTCCTGAAAACAGTAGTAAGGCTCCCACCCCCACTGAATTATGGGTTGCCTTGTAGAGTTGTTAACAGAGTTATTCAGTGAACAAAAAACACTAAAGTATTATTAGGCACTATGACATCTAAAATGACCCATGACCCATGTCCTCCAAAAACTCTTCAGCAGGTCCCAGACACAATATCTGATCACCTAGTTCACATCTTTAATGGAATGCTCAACTCAGGCTATTTTCCTAAGGGTTGAAAAAAAGCCTCAATCCTACCCTCAGTAAAAAAGGCCAGTCTCTCCCCTGCAGATCATAGCAACTATCGGCCTATATCTCGTCTGCCTTTACCAGCCAAGATTGTAATTGTAATTGCATTTTTATAGCGCTTACTACCCCTGACGAGGTACCAAAGTTCTTTATTGGTGAGCAGCACGCTACTCCGGAACCCAAAAAGGATTAGTGGTGAATTAGTATAGTATAGGGAGATATGAAATTAATTTGAGCAGTGGACATATGAGTTTGTTATTTGGATTGAAAGGATAGCAGAGGGATAGAAGAGGGAAGGGTTTGCATTTATATAGCGCTTGCTACCCCTACAAGGTGTTGAAGTGCTTTTCGACAGGTAGCATCTACTCCAGAACCCAAATAGGATTAGTGGGGAATTAGTATAGGGAAATATGAAATTAATTTTAGCGGTGGGCATGTTAGTCTGTTAGTTGTATTGAAAAGGATAGTGGAGGGATTAGAAGAGGGAAGGTCTAGGAAGAGTTTTTTTTTTTTAGCTCATACCAGTAGGTGGAGGTTTAAGGATGAGTAAAGGGGAGGTGGAGGGGGGACGAGTCAGAGGATAGGGTTTAGAAAGGCTTGTTTGGGAGATCTGAATAGTAAAAGAGGTATGAGATGATGCAAGGAGGAGTAGAGGAGGGAATTTGATTTGATTTGATTTGGGATTTGTATAGCGCATGGCTGCCCTAAGGCTTCCCAGCGTGAGGATCACAGTAGTAGAATGAGGTTTGAGATGAGTCAGAGAGTGGAGGTAGAGTATATATTGAGAGAGGTATAGGGTGAGATATAGGGTAGTGCATTGAAGATGCTGAATTATAAGTAAAGAAATAATCATGGGCGAGATGATATTGCCTTGAGGGACCCCTGCTTTTGTGAAGTACGGTTTGGACAAGAAAGGGATGGTATGGATGACATTAGATTTGTTTTAAAAGTAGGATGTGATCCAGTCGAGAGCAGTCCCCTCTATGCCGGCTTCGTAGTCATTGTATTAGAGTCATGGTCAACCTTGTCAAAGGCAGCTGAGAGGTCCAAGAGAAGTAGTGCAGCAACCCCATTCAGATCAACTGTGTTCTTTAAGGTCATCCCAGATGGCAATGATGGCAGATTCTGTGCCTCTTTCTGGATGGAATCCTGTTTGGAAGTCTGAAAGTATGGCATTATTTTCAATGAATTGTGACATCTGGGCGAATGCTGCTCTTTCTATCAGTGTGCCCAGGAAAGTTCAATTTTTTAATCGGTCTGCAGTTGTCGGGGTTAAGCGGATCCAGGTTTGTTTTCTTTAGTAATAGGTGTATGTATGACTTTTTAGATCTTCTGGAAATATTCCCGTAGTAAAGGAATTGTTGATGATTCTTCTTACTGGTGTGGCTGCAGATGTAGTTAGAAGAAGGCCTGCCGGCAGCCCTTCTGACGCGGGTCAGAAGGGCTGCCGGCAGGCCTGCTTCCTTTGACCAGATCCATAAATTCATTGTGTGATATTTATTAGAAGGAATGGAGAAGCTAAGCTAGCATACCCTTGTAGTGTTTTTTGGAAAAGGGTCGGTGCTGGTGGTTTTTCTTTATTTTAAATAGGAGTCCAACGTACCTGCTTTGGTCGTGTAATGATTTGCCAATTTGTCTGTGAATTCCTGAGTAATGGGATGAGCTCTTTCTAAGCAATTTGGTTTACAAAATTCTGTGAGAATTTTATAGGAATCTTTATTTGCACATTTAGCATTTTGAATTCTGTCGGAATAGTATTTTTTCTTAGCTTTTTTGATTGCTGACTTGTAAAATCTGTTAAGTTTCTGTAGGCGAAGTTTGTTTTGATTGGTGTTTGCTTTGAGCCAGGTACATTATAGCTTCTAATTTGCTGTTTTATCTCTTTTAGCTCTGTATTTCTCCAAGGTGCCTGTTTTCTTTCATTCTGTTGTGTTGTTCTTAGTGGCATTAGGATAGCAAAAGCTTCCTGTAGCCACTCATATAGTTTTTGAATGGAATTTGTGTCTAGATTTGTACTGGTTGTTAGTTGTGTTACTAAGTGTTCCAAATTGAGGGGGATATTTACAAGCCCCAATTGCCACCACAACATAATTTTTTCCGACGTTGTGGTGGCGATAGGGGCTTAGCCTTATTTACAAGGCAGCGTTAAGCCACTTAATGTGGCTTAACGCTGCCTTTTAAATAAGGCCGCCTTTCACACTATGGTTAGCGTGAAAGGGGTGGGCAGTGGGTGTTACGTGGGCGTTCCACCGCAACACCCATTGATTTTGACCCTGCCCCCCTATGTACAAGGGCAGTGTACATAGGAGGCAGTGGCACAATTAAGACCAGGGAAAACCTGGTCTTAACTTGGGAAACGAGGAGAAATGCATTATTTCTCCTTGTTTTTGCTTTTTCCATGTGTGCTGCCTTGTGCACACATGGAAAAAGCAAACTGTCATGGATTGTTTAAGTACAGGAAAGTACCTCTTCCTGTACATAAACAATCTGTAAAAAAATGCAATTTTCTGACTTTCATGTGTGCTGCATGAAGCAGCACATATAAAAGTGACAAAATGGCATTTTTGGAATGTTTATGTGCAGGAAGGGACACCTTCCCACACATAAACAATCCTCCCCTGCACGTAGACACCCTTGAACTATGGTGTAAGGATGCCTGCGTTGGCGCTTCACCGCTAAGTGTAGCGCCAGCGCAGGGGGAAACGCAAGGCTGCACCATATCCTTGTAAATATGGTGCAGCCTTGCGTTTCTGAAGTGGCGGAGTGAGGCATTAATCCATGCCGGCTAACGCCTCACTCCATAACTTCCTCGTACATATGCCCCTGAGTTTGTTCCGCGGTCACTAGGTGGATGCATGTAAGGTGGTTTTAGGTGTGTTGCTTTGTGTTGTTTTATGTTGGAAAGCAAACAAATGGTGGTTTGACCATGTGACTAGAGTCATTGTTTGAAAGGTAATTAGTTCTGTAGTTGCAAAAATGACATCTAGAATGTGTCCAGCGATGTGTGTGGGTTTGCGGACGATCTGATGTAGGTTCAGTGCATCTACGCCAGTGATGATTGTTTGTGTATGGGGCATATTGAGTTTGTCAAACCAAATGTTTAGGTCACCCAGAATGCATATTTTGGAGTGTAGTGTTATACGGTTTGAAACTCTGTCCAGAAGTGTGTGTGGGAATGTTGCATTGCTAGGTGGAGGCCTATAGGAGCAGGAAGTTACAGGAGGAAGATAGTGTAGGGATGCATCTGGTGAAGAGGGTCTCACAACCTTGTATGGAGACTTCGTCAGCTTTAGTGATATTTAATGTTTGCTTGAATACAACAGCTAGGCCACCTCCTCTTTTGCCTATACGATTTTGTGTGTACGTTTTTTTTTTAAACTTCTTTTTATTTCAGCATTGTAGCAAGAATACATACACACCACATATTGATACATCACCATTCCGGAAAACATAGCAGCATGTTACATCAATTATCTGCATTACTTTTTCCCAACATTCCCATCAATTTCCCCTCACAATTGGTGTTTGATCATTTCTGTCTTCTAGCCCCCTTTGTCAGGCTTGGGCCGTTGGGGACAGTACACAAAAATCCTCGATATTCGCTCCACTTTGCCCAGATTCTTTCCCACTTGTGAGGACAACCCCTATTCAGGTATGCAGTTTTTTCTGCCACCATGCACCAGTCCATACCTTTTTTCCAGTCACCGAGCGGTGGTGTTGTTTCCACTCCCCAACTGCGTGCTATGTTTCTTTTAGCGATTACCAGTACTAAAATCACTCCAGTTCTCTCCCCCCTCCCCAGGTCTGTTGCCTCCCATACTTTAAGTAAACATAACTTGGCCGACAATGGCACTGCCACTCCGTATAAACTGCTTAAGCAACAGGTTATGTTAGTCTGTAGGACTGGATTTTGGGACACTCCCATACTATGTGAAAAAATGTTCTTTCTTGACTGCATCCCCTTCGGCAAAGTGGATCAGATCGCCTAGCCATTTTCACCAACGCGGTACATGAGATATAGGCTCTGTGGAGCACTTTGAGTTGTATGAGGTGAAATCACGACGTAATGGCTATTTCTTTAGGGGAGGAAAGGGCGTCGGGTCATTCGTCCTCTTGCATGTCTGCAATGTCTTTTCCCCATTTTTCCCACACTTTTACTAACGGGTTGGGGGCATTGTTTACCAGCTTTTTGTATGTTAACAAGATTGCCTTTTAAGTTATGTATTCTTCAAGTAACCTGCTCTCGAGGGGTGGATTTTGTGTGATAGTTTGACAGCCTAGAGGAACAGCTTCATGGAACACTGGAGCCATGTCATCTCCCAACCATGATTCAGTTATGAACAGTAGGTCATGTTGTGTGTCAGTGAGAAGGTCATAGATGTGAGGTTTGTTTTCTTAGAGTGATCAAGCCTTTATTAGTAGGCAGTTTAGAGAATGTGCTTTAGTGATGGTGTGACTTTGTTTTGTAGAAGAGCGAGCAGTATTTTGTGGGCTTGTAGCAAGTGTGCTGTTAGTGCTGGTATTAGCTGTATGCGGATAGCAATAGTGTTGCTGTTCTGTACCGTGTTCCTCGTCCAGCAGGCTAAAAAGGCACATTGATGGGTCTGCGTGTGTAGGTGGTGGAGACGGTGGTTGAGAGTGAGTTGGTGAGCTCTGTTGTTTTGGAAGAGTAGGCTTGTTGTGCAGTAGACATGGAGAAGCCAAGTTGCGGAGAGTGGCATGTTGCTTTTTTGTTTGCGTGTATTTAGGGTGGAAGGTGTATGAGTTAGGGGTGGTGGTGCAGCATGTGGGTCATGTTGTAAGGTTTTAAATTGTCCAATGGATAAGAGGCGGTTAAAAGAGAGTTGCTGTGCTGCTGTATATGTGATATGTGTGAGGGAAGAGAGTAAGATTGGCATTTGAGTTGGTTTAGGGTGTGTATTATCTGTTTAGTCAGGAAGGTGGGAGTGGTATATGTTTGTGGTTTGTGACAGAAAGTGTTATGGGGTGTTGTGTGTGAGATTTTGTTGTGCTGGTGTGTGTGTTCTGTTTTGTTCTTGAGGAGTAGTGAGAGGAGGTGATGATGTTTTTGTTTTCTGTGAATAATTTGTATGTAAAGTATTGTTGGCCAGTGGAAGTTGCAGTATAAAGTAGGTGGAGATGTGTTTTAAAAAAGAGTGTATGTGGTGTGTGTGAGTGGATGAACAAGAGTTAAGAGTGTTTGTGTTAGATTTAATTGGTAAAAGAGATAATATGTCTGATGGAGTATAAGGGTTGTGTGTTATTCTGTTTTTGTGGTAAAAAGAGGAGAAGAGCGTTGGTGGATGAAAAGATGGAAGGCTGAGTATAGGTTTGTTGGTGACAGAAAGGTGTTTGTTAGGATAAATTAGAACAGGGAGTGTGCATCTGGATGGGATATAGTTAAATATGGTGTGGATTTGGGTTGTGTTTGTAATAAGTGCAGTGGGTAATTTCAGCCGATGGTTTCTGGTGCTCGGTACCGGCACATAATTGTCAGCATCGGCACTTATGAGAGGCTGCCACATGGTGGTGATGTTTGTCTAATTTAGAGAGGAACACAACAACTGCTGGTTATTATTACAATATGCGTTTAAAATGACTAATACCTGCCTCCCAAGCCATTGTTATAGCTTTAGGGGCCTGGAATAGTCAGAATTGTCACACTTGTAGCAGTGTGATGGTCAGTAGTTGTGTTAGTACTGTCATTGGCAGCGGTAGCAGGGGCAATAGGTGGCACAAGCAGCAGTGGCCTCCTGACGAGGGCCCTGGCACTTATGTTTTTTAGAAATTAAGCACTGGGTAAGTGGATTGGTTAGTGGTTTAGGATAGGGTGGTGTTTTGTGCGTGAGTGAAGGTACAAATGTGAGGTAGTTGGGGGTAGAAGGGTGTAAAGGTGTGAGTTGTGTGGACTTGTAATGGGTATTAAGGAATTAAAATGTGTTCATCTGCAGCCAAGAACGTAATTGTTCCCAAATTCACAAAATCCTCCTGGGGAGGCAGAAGCTTTGTCACCTGCACAGCCAAATTATGGAATGCCCTCCCTCTAAAACTAAAAGAAATGAGAAATCTTCTTCAATTCAGGAAAGCCGAAACAACCGGGGGGTTTCTTTACAAGCCCCTTGCGCCGCTGGTGAGTCACTTTTTTTGACGCAGCACAGTGTGCTGGCCCAGATTTACAAGGCCACGCAAAGCCACCCTGCATGGCTTTTTTTCATGCCCTTGGATTTACGTCCCCTTTTCAAGCATCACTTTGCATGAAAAGTGCGTGCCATGGGTTTTGCTGTGGAACCTGACGCATTCCCAGATTTACAATGTTTCGTAAACCTGGGAATGCGTCAGAATCCTACGCCTCCCTTGGCGAGGCGTAAGGAGGCACAGCGAAGAGAAATACTTTTGGGGCATGTTTAAAAGGAAGTGGCGGAGCGCGGAGTTAGCCTCCTTGGCTTAATGCCGCGCTCTGCCACTTCTGAAACGCAGGGCTGCAACGTATTTACAAGAATACGGTGCAGCCTTGCGTTTCCCCCAGCGCAGGCACTAATTTAGCTGCCTAGCGCCAATGCAGGCACCCTTGCACCCTAGTGCATGGGTGCTTGCATTGAGGGGTAAGATTGTTTATGTGCAGGAAGGTGTCCCTTCCTCCACATAAACAATCTGAAATGTGTTTTGAAATTTCAATGTGTGCTTTGCTGCTTAATGCAGCACACATAGAAGGTGCAAAACGTCTTTTTTAATGATTGTTTATGTGCAGGAAGGGACACCTTCCTGCACATAACAAATCATTGGCGTTTTGGTGTTTCTATGTGTGCTGCACAATGCAGCACACATGGAAACAGCAAAAACAAGGAGAAATTAAACATTTCTCCTTGTTGCGCCAGGGTAAGACCTAGTTTTACCTGGTCTTAATTTTGGCGCTGCACCATATTTACGCCACCGTTGTAAATATGGGGCGGCATCAAAATCAATGGGTGTTGCATTGGAACACCCACCACAACACCCATTGCCTGCACCTTTAATGCTAAGTATAGCGTGAAAGGGTGCCTTATTCACAAGGCGGTGTTAAGCCACATTAAGTTGCTTGACCCCGCCTTCTGAAGAAGGCGAAGCCCATTTTGCCACCACAACGTCGAGAAAAGTGACGCTGTGGTGGCGATAGGGGCTTGTAAATATGCCCCACTTTTATTTCTCCTTGTTTTTTCTTCTTTCTCTGAGTGTTGCTTTCTGCAGCACACATAGAAAGAGGAAAGCGCTATCAATGATTGTTTTAGGGCAGGAAGGGGAAATCATCCCCGCAACGCAGGCACTCTTGCAACATCACGCATGGGTGCCTGCACTGGCGCATGGCAGCCAATTGTTCACCAGTGCAGGGGAAAGCACAGAAATGCGTAATATTGTTGTTAATATGACGCATCCCTGTGCTCTGAAAAGGACTCAGCGCAGCGCAGCAATCTGGCCTGCACTCCGCGCTGCATCATTTTGTTGTGAATAAGGCCCCTGGTATTTTAGCCAATAGTTGGCCTTGCCTGACAGTCCCCCTCACTCACTGAGCCAGTCTTTCCACATTTTCCACATTGACTTAAGTAGACGCCTCCAGGCATTCAAGCGCTTTATAAATTATGGGGCTTATTTACAAACCCCTTGCGCCGCCGGTGCGTCACTTTTAATATGGGAAAAAGAGGCATACAGGCAGCGCAAGGGGCTTGTAAATAAGCCCCATAATTTTCATTTCAAATTCCAAACCATTGGTCTTTGCCACTGTTTCTTTTTGAGAGAGAGAGAGTGGGTGTTTGTGAGAGAGAGAGAGAGAGAGAGAGAGAGAGAGAGAGAGAGAGCTGGGATTGTGAGAGAAAGAATGAGGGGGATATGTACTAGGGAGTGGCGGAGCATGTAGTTAGCCTCCTTGGCTTAATGACACACTCCGCCACTTCTGAAACGCAAGGCTGCACCATATTTACAAGAATGTGGTGCAGCCTTGCGTTTCCCCCTGCAATGGCGCTAAGTTTAACAACTTAGCGCCAACGCAGGCACCCTTGCACCAGAGTGCAAGGGTGTCTGCGTGCAGGGAAGGATTGGTTATGTGTTGGAAGGTGTCCCTTCCTGCACATAAACAATCCTAAAATGCCATTTTGTAACTTTCATGTGTGCTGCTTCATACAGCACACATGAAAGTTACAAAATGGCATTTTTAAAAGGTTTGTTTATGTACAGGAAGGGACACCTTCCTGTACATAAATAAACCATGGCATTTTGCTTTTTTTATGTGTGCTGCACAAGTCAGCACACATGGAAAAAGCAAAAACGAGCAGGAATAATGCATTTCTCCTTGTTTCGCCAACTTAAGACCAGGATTTTCCTGGTCTTAATTTTGGCGCTGCCTCCTATGTACTCCACCCTTGTACATAGGGGGCAGCGTCAAATACAATGGGTGTTGCGGTGGAACGCCCACCACAACACCCACTGCACGCCCTTTTCAAGCTAACCATAGCGTGAAAGGGTGCCTTATGTACAAAGCAGCGTTAACATAAGGCGCAGCCCCTATCGCCGCGGGAACGTCCCTTTTTAGGTCTCGCCTGAGCCAGCGCGCATGCGCTGCTCTGCGAGGCTTCTAGTAAGGGCTTCCATCTCACACATCTTTTCCTCATGTTTTTTTTTTCCCGGCCACGCATTTGATTGGCCATTTGCGTAAGGCTTCCACAAAAGAAAGCACGCAAATGGCCAAAGGCTAGGATATGTCCCGCCTTATCTTTAAATGTCCCCTCCCATAGCCTATGTGTCTCGGGAGCGAGCAGCGGCGCCATCTGTTTCCAATGAGACGCGGGCGCGTTAATTGGAAACAGATGGCGGTCGCGCTGGCCCTGGTGCACTTTTGCTCCAAACGAGGCGCTTTCACTTTCGCCACCGACCTGGCACGCGCTGCCGCGCTTGTTGTATCTGCGAGCACGTCACTCATGCCCCCGCACCTCTGTTAAAACAAACGTCCTCTGTTATCCCTCAAAAATGTTTACCTTCGTTACCTCACGTTGGATTGGCATCACGCAGCATGCCACCCTGGTGCAGATATTCGATGTGTGCCCTTTCCATCAGTGCGGCAGCTCTCCGCAGTGATGGAAATGTGGCGAAAGAAGTTGCATTCATGATGAGTGGTGTGTTTTATCACATTAACCAAATCATTCGCTATTTTGTTGCTCCTCGGAAAAGGCCTCGGTGAACTAATTTCTCAAGGGCTCGACTTGCAGTGCGAGAATTTGCTCGGCATTCGGAAACAGCAGGCACAGTGACCCGGCTTACTTCATGCCTCGGTGGATCGTCTTAAAGCGATGGTGCGCTTATCTCTACCACACCACGACACCACAAGGGGTAGAAGGTCACAGGTCATGCCAGTGGTGTAAAACAAAATGATGGGACCCCAGATCCTCCCATAAATTACTGAGGCGGAAGGGGGTCACACTGAAAGGTTTGTGGCCCCTGAGGGCTGCAGGGGCCTCCTTTATGCCCCTGGGCCATGCCGTAATAGAACAAAATAGGTGCCTGGCTAGCAGGTCAAAAGATGCAGGGTTTTAGTGCAACCATGAGGTCAATATGTAGTGACTTCTGGCCTAAGTGAGGTAAAACCTGGAGCTATTCAGATCCGCTTTCAACAGTTCTAATCTTTTTGTGGATTCTCCAATACGCTTGAACAAGGACAGTTTGAGGCCGTCTTGCCATCTGGCTCACCGGAGATGCCACAGCTTGACACGCCTACCCGCGACCACTACCCTCCGTGCAAAGCCCCTGCCGCACAATGCCAGCCTTGTTCTTCCGAGGCAAGTCTGTGCCAACTGTGACATTTTGCAGCGCAGCTTTCACAATGCTCATCTGCCCTGTGGCCAAACTTGTAGTCTGGGCACTTGATAATCGGCTCTTTGTGCTTCGATCTGTTATGGTTGTTGTGAGAAGTTGGCCTGGTATATGCTGTCCACTAATTAAAGTGAGCACCTTGCACCAGTCCAAACAACCCTTATTGATGATTAGGTTAAAGATAACCTTTATTGAAAGCTATCCTAGTGGTAGCTATGGAGAGCAGCCTTCAGGCTAAGTCTCGAAGGAATGTAAAGCAGCTTGTTTTACCAGATCATAACCTCCCGAATGATTAAATGAAAGGAGAACCACACAAGTGTTATTATAAAAAATATGTATTTATTACTAAACACTCTCTACTAATCTCTTTATGAGATTAGAGCACAAAACACACAATATTAAATCACTGGAACGACAGTATATAGCACAATACACAGCGGGCTCCAGGGGGAGACCGAACCATATAATAAGAAAGTGGTATAACAACCACTAGACACGGTGCCTAGAGCACCTAGAATCGCTGGGACCCCAAGGAACCACCCAAGGTAGTGACACAGGGGACCCACGGAGGACGGGTGCAGTGTGTGAACACGGACGCGGGCTCCGTACAACTCTATGGGAAAGTTCCGGTTGGAAATTTAAAGATTAAGGACACTTCGGAGAGGACTTCAAGCAAACCCTTTGGAACATAGAAGGTTCTAAGGCCAGCACCCTTGTGAGTACCGAGATACCCAGGTTACCTATCCCAGAGGAGCCAGGTGCATAGGGGTCAAGTGGTGTCGGAAACCCTCGTCGTTTTCAATGGCGTGCTGCGAAGAAGTGCTGCTGCCGGGAAGATGAAAAGTGTCCGGTGTGATCCAAGCCTGGATCGGAGATGAGAAGAACCTGAAAGCAGAGGGGACAGAGTCTGGGTCACTTCAGGGTGACCAGAGGCACGATAGACGAATGCCCACCGATGTCGGGTGCTTCAGGTGAGATGATGCGATGCTTGACTCTGGAGCCACGGGGACCAGGAGATGTTGATGATGACAAAAGTCCGGAGGTGAGCTGTCCCACAAAGGATGTCGAGTGCTGGGAGGTCAGTGTCCGGATTGAACACCAACAAGCCTTGGCAACTGCAACCCACGCGGGCAGAGGAAATAAGTTTCGGTGAGGACCAGCAAGGTCCTGGGGACTGTCCAAGCTATGGAGAGTCAGGGCACGTCTGGAGCAACCAGGAAAGCACAAGGAAAGTCAAAGTTACCTTCACAGGGACCCACAGGCCAACGGTCCAGGGATCGCGAAGGGACCTCGAGCTGAATCACAAAATACCAGCCCACGGAACACTCATGGAGTGTAGGCTGGAAATCTTCGGTGGAAATACTGCTTGGGGTCAGGACTACACGTAGCCCAAAGCACAGCCTCAGGGATCACCAAAAAGCATATGCTGCTGCAAATGTACGCTGTGCACAGGGGTTCGGGTTGCACGGTCCCCACGAGGGATACTGGTCTCAGAATTGCTGAGAGAGCAGATCGACCTCAGAGACCTTGGGAACCCACCTCCTGCATTGCAGAAATCTTCGGAGTCCTCAGGAGCTATGGAGATGCAAACCGGTCAGATGCATTAAAGGTGCCTGCCTTGCAGGGGAGTAACTCCTTTACTCCAAGGGAGATTCTTCTGTCGTCCAGCGAAGTGTAGATCATCAAAAGTACTTGGTTTCTGTAGCAGAGTTTAGTCCAGGTAAAATCTAAAGTACTGTAGTCAGGTTTCCTACTTTATACCCAAGGAAGGGGTGGGACAAACTCTGGGGACCCACCTATGGGAGGGTCAGGACAGAGGGGTGGCTACACCCATGTCCTTTGTCCAGTTTCACGCCAGAGCAAGAGCAAATGGCTCCTGCAACCGGTTTGAACTGGACTATGCACAGGGACACCAAATGTGCCCCCAGTGTAGACTTCAAACACTCTAAGAGTGCACCCACCCAGCTCCAATACACTAAATCCTGTCTGGGAGGTGGTCACACCTCCCTGTGACAGGAAACCTATTGTCAAGCCTTCCCCTGCTCGAGCTCAGCTCAGCAGCAGGAGGGCAGACTCGTGTCTGTGGCTGGCAGCATCCATTTTGTGATGCCCAGGTTCAAAAAGCTGGTACCGGGTATACCGGTGTGTACACATAAGTCCCTCTAGTAGGGTGGAATCATACCTCCCACGCCAGTTACTGGCGGGGAGGAATGATTCCAAGGTGTTTGACACCAAACACGACATATTTCCAAGCAGCCGTTTTAAAGTTAGCATTTACCGCGAGGTTATAAATGCACTTAAGTATATATGGTTTGGCTGCATCACAGACAACCCCGGAGAATAGGTTCCGAAGGCTGCAGAGGGGCTCTGCTCATGCAGGGGCACCCTCTCACATAAAACCCAGCACCCTGCCTTCAGGATTGTTAAGGCCTGCCATAGGGGTGACTGATAGGTTTATATGTGTAGTGATTAGGATAGATATAGGTAACCTATATCTAAGTAAGGGGTGCATGCACTACCTTACCCAGGCTGCAGTAGCAGACCTGTGGTGTCATTTTGAATGGTCTCTCAGGGGTGGCACAATACATGCTGCAGCCCCTGGGAGGCCTCTGTGGTACCTATGCCCCGGGTACATGGTGTACCATATACTAGGGACTGATAAGAGTACCCCAAAATCCAATCTGGAGTGTACCTAAAGCACATGGAATCAATTTAGAGGAGAAAGCAGATAGACTGGGGTCCTGAATAGCAGGATCCCAGTCAGACTAAGTCGAAAACAGTGAAACATCAGCAAAAAGTGGGGGTAATCATAAGAAGCAGATCCTACTCTCCTACAGTTGTTGCACAACTGCTGTGGGTAGGCATGTGCAGTGCGGTTCCTGGTGGGCATGCGTGTCCTTAGATGAGCCCTGCTGCGCCTCTTTCAAAGTCGAAACAAGGTGCCACGTCCACAGGTGCCTATTTGCCCACAAGAGAGCAGCGACGGGGCCTTTTGTGTGTGGGACTGGGGAGGTTCAGAAGGATTTTTGTTATCCCCTTCTAACAACAGCATTGGCATAGCCAATAGGTCTCGCCTTTGGGACCTTATAAGTGTTTAGCCATGCAACAGTTGATGTTGTTGCACCAAGGATATTGTGCTGGATAACTAAACACTTATAAGGTCCCAAAGGCGAGACCTGACATTCCCATGGCGATAGGGGCTTGTACATATGCCCCAGAGAGAGAGAGAAAGAGAGAGAGAGTGTGTGTGTGCTGGTGGGGGAGTGAGTTAGGAGGGGGTGGAGGGATAAATTGAACTATCTACCAAGCAGCAGGTGCAGTACCATCTGCTGTTACTAGAGGGCAGTCTGCCTGACAACAACCAGCTGTCTTTTGGGGAATTTTGCATACCCAGAAGCCAGTGCAAAGCTACCAAACCCTTTTGTTTCATTGTCATGTGTAAAAGAGTCATTTTTAACATCAAAACTGAGAAATATTTCACGTGTGCACGTGTTTTGGTAAGACAGCCTTACATTTTCTACTAGTAGTTATGATGGAACTTCACCGTAATTTTCGTATGCGTTCTTCATGATACCAAGAAAGGAGACACAGATATTTACACAAATACAAACCAAAATGGTGCCGTTTTGTCGATGTTCATCGCACTTCGTGTGGTGGTGATAAGCGACGGTACACGAAATTTTTGGAGGATCGTAGTGGAAACACTCAGATCCGAAATTGGTAAAAAAAACACGAATTGTTACACATTTGGTGTTCTAGATCAGAACTCTAAAGTCCATCAGCGCGTGTTCATGCGTATTATATACGTTTAGAGAAATTAATTGTTAGAGTGGAGGGGAGAGGTGGGCGTGCAAGGTTTTATCTACTGCTAGGTGTCACTATTATGAGTACTTATAAAAAGAAGTGTACGGGTCATTTTGACAAGTTCTTTGCTCCCCTCCCCACCGTGGATGTGGTCGCATGGGGGGAGGGGCTTGCCTGCATTTACATGTAAGTGGAGATGCCCGGAAGTGCGAAAGGCGCCTTTCTGGTCGGTCTTCATTTACACGCAGCAGATAAATGGTATGACTGAGTGCCATGGGATAGGGTTAGTGGTAAGACAAAAAAGAAGTACAAATTCGGGGTTTCATTGATTTTTCTTCACCTTCAGGTAACTGCATATAAAAAACATGCACACACCTCAAATGGAAAATAAATGCAAGTTAAACTAAAGGAAAATATACTCTTTTACCTTGTGAAACCTCAGTTGGCTAATGTGGTCACTGCAGATGTCTTTGTGTGTGACCAGAGAGTCACAGCATTAAATCCTGATTGGTGCAGTGAGGAATAGTGACTTGTTTATAGCGCTACGAGGTCCCAGCCTGTGACAGAAAGCACTGTGAATGTTAATATTTTGCAGCAGCCTCTTATATACAGTGCATTAATTACATTTGTAAAATAATGTTTAATATTAGTAATAAGCATTCAGACTATACCTAGTGTAAATATTTTTAAATGTATCCATTGAAAGCTTGCACTCCTTTTAACGGAACATATATATTACCTCTGTAGAAGAATAAGGGACTTATTTACAAAGAATGAACGCAGCACGGTGCTGCTAGCCGATTGGCTGCGCAACGCTGTGTTAATTCCGAAGCAGAGGGATGCGTCATATCTACAACAATATGACGGATCCCTCTGCTCTCCTCTGCGCTGGTTCACAATTAGCTGCCATGCGACTACGCAGGCACCCATGTACCATGGTGCAAGGATGCCTGCGTCATGGGAATGATTGTTATTGTGCAGGAAGGTGTTCCTTCCTGCACATAAAGAATCAAAAATGGCATTTTGAAACATCTATGTGTGCTGCATTAGCATACATAGAAGTTGCAAAACATAATTTTTTTAAATGATTGTTTATGTGCAGGAAGGGACACCTTCCTCCACATAAACAATCACCAGAAGTGATTTCCTGCTTCTATGTGTGCTGCAGAATGCAGCATGCATAGAAAGAGGAAAAAACCGAAGAGAAATGAATACATTTCTGCTCGTTGGGCCTCGCTACGCCTCCTGGGGAGGCGTAGTATTCAGACGCATTTCCAGGTTTATGATTGCTCGTAAATTTGGAAATGTGTCAGGTTCCATGGGTGTTGTGTGGGAACACCCACAGCAACACTCATGGAACGCCCCTTTCACGCAAAGTGCTGCGTGTAAAGGGGCCGTATTTACAAGGACCGGAAAAGCCATGCAGGGTGGCTTTTCCTGTTCTTGTAAATGTGGGCAGGGCCGGACTGGCCATAGCAGGCACCGGGCATTTCCCCGGTGGGCCGCTAGGGTGGGGGCCGGTTTTGGCCCCCTGGGGGCTGTTTTTGTTACCGGGGGCTGGCAATATCGGCCCCCTGTAACAAAATCAGCCGAAACCGGCTGTAGCAAACCGCTCAGCGCACCCCCCCCCCCCTCCTCCCTCCTGGGGGCCGACCGAGCAGTTTGCCAGGGCCGGTTTCGGTTCCCAGTCTGGCCCTGAATGTGGGGCAGGAAAATGTGCCGCCAGTGCGTCACAAAAACTGACGCACCGGCGGCGGAAGGGGCTTGTAAATAAGTCCCTAAATATTTGTCACCATTAACTTTAGTGACTCCATTAATTTAAAGCTACACTGGCTCGAAAGCAGCCTTTATATTTGGTGTTTAACCATTGCACACATTTACATTTTTTTCAGGTAGCGGACACCTAGGTGAGAAGACATGTTTCTTCTTTAGTTGTCTAATATCTGTTCCACAGCACAGGAGGCCCCCTCCCCACCCTCTGTGAGTGGGTACTGGACCCCAGTTATGGCAGTTTTACTATGGAAAAGAACATGGGGTGCACCATTGTTGCGCACGGAACAGGGCCCAAGCAACGGGGGGGCCTAAATGGGCTTTTTTGTTGTTTTTTACACAAAGTGACAGAAAGCCTGCTTCAGGCATCTGGCCTCAAAGTAACAACCCTGTTGAGTGGACAGAGCGAAGCTGTTGCATTAGAGGCCCAGGGCATGCCTCCTGTGCAGTGTTTCTTTGAACCCTGGAGCAATGGCCCAAGGGAGGGAAAAAATGAAGCAGAGACGACACCTTGAATTGGGCATCAGAGAGATGGGAGGGAGAAGGATGTCGATGTGGAGAGAAGGGAGGGAGAGGGATGATGAGAGAAGGAAGGGAGAGGGACGCTGTGAGATGGGAGGGAGAGGGACGATAAGAGATGAGAGGGAGAGGGACGATGAGAGAAGGGAGGGAGAGGGAGAGGTAGAGGGACGCTCAATCAATCATTCAGGGATTTGTGAGGCGCGCTACTCACACGTAAGGGTCTCAAGGCGCTAGGGGGGGAGTGCAGCTCAGAGTCAGCTGAAGAGTCAGGTCTTGAGGCTCTTCCTGAAGGTGTGAAGAGTGGGGGAACATCTGATGTTGAGCGGGAGTTTGTTCCAGGTCTTTCTCCCGCTCTGGCTCTGCGGATGCGAGGGCGAGGTTGGCGGAGCGGAGGTCTCTCTTGGGTATGTGGAAGGAGACTCTTACGTTGAGGTATTTGGGTCCGGTGTTGTGGAGGGATTTGTAGGCATGAGTAGCTTGAAGGTTACTCTCTTCTCCATGGGGATCCAGTGGAGGTCTAGAAGGTGCTGGGAGATGTGTTCATGTCTTGGGATGCCGAAGATGAGTCTGGCCGCGGTGTTCTGGATGGTCTGGAGTTTGCGGAGCAGGGATTTGTTGATTCCGGTATAGAGGGCGTTTCCGTAGTCCAGTCTGCTTGTTATGAGCGCGGGGGTGACGGTCTTTCTGGATTCGGGGGGGATCCACATGCGGGTCTTGCGAAGGATGCAGAGGGTGTTGAAGCAAGTGGAGGAAACGGCATTGATCTGTCAGGTCATGGTGAGGGAGGAGTTGAGTATGATGCCGAGGTTTTAGACGTGGTCCGTGGGAGTGGGGGGGTTGCCAAGGGCGGTGAGCCACCAGGTGTTGTCCCATGCTGAGGGGGTGGGTGTGAGGACGAGGACTTCAGTCTTATCTGAGTTGAGCTTCAGACATCTGCTGCTCATCCAGGATGCGACGTCTTTCATTCCTTCCTGGAAACTGAGTCTGGTGGTGTGGGGATCCTTCATCAGGGAGAGGATGAGCTGGGTGTCTTATGTGTAGGATACAGTGCTGAGTCCATGCTGTCTGACGGTGGCAGCGAGGGGGGCTATGTAAATGTTGAAGAGCGTGGGGCTGAGCGATGATCCTTGGGTGACTCTGCAGTTGATCTCTGTGGGTTCGGAGAGGAAAGGCGAGAGTGGTTCCCTGTATGCCGGCGTCATGGAGTCTGGCGGTGAGAGTGCGTTGGGAGACGGTGTCGAAGGCTCCAGAGAGGTCTAGTAGGATGAGGGCCGCGGTGTGGTCCTGGTCGAGGAGAGTGTGGATGTCGTCTGTGGCGGCGAGGAGGGCGGTCTCGGTGCTGTGGTTGCTGCGGAATCCGGATTGGGAAGGGTCGAGGATGGAGTTGTCTTTGATGAAGTTCGTTAGCTGGATGTTGACGATCTTCTCGGTGACTTTAGCCGCGAAGGGGAGGACAGAGATGGGTCTGTAGTTTTTGAGGTCCGTCGGGTCTGCAGAGGGCTTCTTGAGGAGGGGCTTGACTTCTGTGCTTTTCCAGTCGTCGGAGATTATGCCGGATTCGAAGGTAGCGTTGATGATGCGTTGTAGCTCGGGTGCTATGGCGGCGGCTCTGTGGAAGATGTGCGGCGGGCAGGGGTCGTGGGGGCCCCTGAGAGGATGCTCTTCATGATCGTGGCGGTGTCTTTGGTTGGGACCGGGGTCCAGGCGGAGATTGTAGGGTGGCTCGAGTTGCTTGAGGAAGGAGTGGTTTCGGTGACTGGTGTCTGTTCATTGAAGTTGTCGTGGAGGGACTTGATTTCTCAGATGGTAGTAGGAGCCGAGTTTGTTGCAAAGGTCCTGGGAGGGTGTGCCGTCTGAGGCTTCGCTGGGGGGTTTGGTGAATTCCTTCGAGTTGCTGGAGTTAGCGAGGATTTTGTTCTGGATGAAGGTCCTTTTGGTGGATTTGATGCGTTGGTGGTATTCTGCCATGGTGTTCTTGTAGGTGGTCTGATCTTCCGAGGTTTTGCTGTTTCTCCAAAATTCTTGAGACATCTGCAGGTGCGTCTGGATTCTTGGAGGTCAGTGGTGAACCAGGTGGCTTTCGTGGGGCGCTGTCTGTCGGGTTGCGGAGGGGGGCGAGCTTGTCTGCGCAGTTGGTGATCCATCTGTGTAGATCGTTGGCTGCAGAGTTGACATCGGTCATGGTGGGAGGGGGATCGTGGTTGAGGAGCTCCTCAGTGACCTTGCTCCAGTTCCTTTGCAGAGGGCGTGGTGCAGTTTTGTGAGCGATGACTTTGTCGAAAGAGAAGTGTAAGCAGTGGTGGTCCATCCAGGGGGGTTGCGTGGTGTGGCTGAAGTGGATGTTGTTCCCTCCTGCGAAGATGGGGTCGAGGGTGTGTCCAGCCTTTTGGGTAGGGGTGGTGAGTGACGAGCTGTTTCAGTCCGATGTTGGCGTGTTTGTCCAGGAGGGCAGGGGAGTTGGGGTCGCTGAGTCTGTCGTGGTGGAAGTTATGGTCTCCGAGCAGTATGTAGTTCATGGAGGTGATGGCGTGGGGCGCGATGAGGTCGGTGATGGTTGTGGTGAACGTGGTTCGTGGTCCGGGAGGTCTGTATGCAAGGGTGCCGCATAGGGTCGTTCTGGGGCTGCTCTGGATCGGGAAATGGAGGTGTTCCGTGGGGACGAGGAGTCGTTCGTGCTAGAAGTGATGAGTCAGAGGGAGTTCTTGTGTGCGATGGTGAGTCCTCCTCCTGGGTTGTTGGGGCGGTCCTTCCTTTGGAACTTGTATCCGTCGGGGATGGCGGTAGCGATGTCGGGGGCGGAGGTGAGGTTGGTCCAGGTTTCCGTGAAGAAGGTGACGTCTGGCGAGAGGGTGTTGAGGAGGTCCTATATCTCCTCTGCGTATCTGTGCAGGGAACGTACATTGAGGAAGATGCACCTCAGGGCTTCGGGTGCGCTGGCGTCCGGTGGGAGGGCGGTGGCTGTGGAGGTGCGGAGGTTGGTGAAGGTTTGTCGGCAGTGTCAACAGGAGAACTGGCCGTGGGTGGTGTTCGGCGTGGACAGCTGGCAGTTGTTCCTTCCAGGGTTGAGTGCGTGGAGGGCAGCTGATGCGTAGCGGTGGGTGGTCGGAGAACCAGGGTCCCTGGCGCTGGTTGTGGACGGGCACAGACGGGCTTGCCTTTGACGTGCCAGCGGCCGCCATTAAATAGGGAATGGAGAGGGAAACGCAGCTGGGAGGCGGGAACTGGCAGGGGGGAGGGGCTGCGGGGGCAGCAGCGGCCGGAAAAGGGCAGCGAAAAACAGGCACAATACACGTAAAACAAAACAGAGGACACAGCCAGGCACAATAATAGCGAAAAATATAAAAAACAGAAAAACAGGCACAATAACAATACGGACAGAAAAGACAGACAAAAGACAGGCAAACAGAGAGGGCTGGCCAAGCGGACCAGCAGAAGAGTAAGGCTCTCCCACTGGACCACCAGGGATGAGGCGCAGGCAGGAGCCTGTGGGTGGAGGAGGGCCTCGAACACCTACCTGCACACAGAGGTGTAGAGGGCAGCTCCAGCAGCACAACGACGGAGCTGCTAGAGCGGAGAGCAGAGTTCCCTGACCAGGAGGTCAGAGGTCTTGCACGCTGAGAGAAGGGAGGGCGAGGGATGTGGAGAGATGGGAGGAAGAGGGAGTATAAGAGATGGGAGGGAGAGGGACGATGAGAGATGGGAGGGAGAGGGATGATGAGAGATGGGAGGGAGAGGGACACTGAGAGAAGGGAGGGAGAGGGACGATGAGAGAAGGGAGGGGAAGGGATGATGAGAGATGGGAGGGAGAGGGATGCGGAGAGATGGGTGGGAGAGGAATGTGGAGAGATGGGAAGGAGAGGGATGTGGAGAGATGGGAAGAAGAGGGACGATGAGAGATGGGGGAGAGGAACGATGAGAGATGGGAGGGAGAGGTATGCTGAGAGAAGGGAGGGAGAGGGACAATTAGAGATGGGAGGGAGAGGGACGCTGAGGGATGAGATGGAGAGGGATGCAAAGAAATGAGATGGAGAGGGATGCTGAGAGAAGGCAGGGAGAGGGACGATGAAAGATGGGAGGGAGAGGGACGATGAGAAATGGGAGGAAGAGGGACGATGAGAGAAGGCAGGGAGAGGGACGCTGAGAGATGGGAGGAAGAGGGACGATGAGAGATGATAGGGAGAGGGAAACGAAGAGATGGGAGGGAGAGGGATGCTGAAAGATGGGAGGGAGAGGTATGATGAGAGATGGGAGATGGGAGGGAGAGGAATGAGAGATGGGAAAGAGAGGGATGTGGAGAGATGGGAGGGAGAGGGATGGTGTGAGATGGGAGGGAGAGGGATGTGGGGAGATGGGAAGGAGAGGGATGTGGAGAGATGGGAAAGAGAGGGATGTGGAGAGATGGGTGGGAGAGGGATGCTGAGAGAAGGGAGGGAGAGGGACGATGAGAGATGTGAGGGAGAGGGAGAGGGATGCTGAGAGTATGGAGGGAGAGGGACGCCTAGAGAAGGGAGGGAGAGGGATGATGAGAGATGGGAGGGACAGGGATGATGAGAGATGGGAAGGAGAGGGACGCTGAGAGAAGGGAGGGAAAGGGATGCTGAGAGAAGGGAGGGAGAGGGACATTGAAAGAAGGGAGGGAGAGGCATGATGAGAGATGGGAGGGAGAGGGACAATGAGAGATGAGATAGAGAGGGACGATAAGAGAAGGGAGGGAGAGGGATGTGGAGTGATGGGAGGGAGGGGGATGTGGAGAGATGGGAGGGAGAGGGATGCTGAGAGATGGGAGGGAGAGGGACGATGAGAGAAGGGAGGGAGAGGGATGATGAGAAAAGGGAGGGAGAGGGATGATGAGAGATGGGAGGGAGAGGGATGATGAGAGATGGGAGATGGAAGGGAGAGAGACGATGAGAGATTGGAGGGAGAGGGACGATGAGAGATGGGAGGGTGAGGGACGATGAGAGATGGGAGTGAGAGGGATGTGGACAGATGGAAGGGAGAGGGACGAAGAGAGAATGGAGGGAGAGGGATGATGAGAGATGGAAGGGAGAGAGACAATGAGAGAAGGGAGAGAGAGGGATGGGGTGAGATTGGAGGGAGAGGGATGATAATAGAAGGGAGGAGAGGGATCATGAAAGATGGGAAGGAGAGGGACGATGAGAGAAGGGGGAGAGGGATGTGGAGAGATGGGAGGGAGAGGTACGCTGAGAGAAGGGAGGAAGAGGGAAGCTGAGAGAAGGGAGGGAGAGGGACGATGAGAGATGAGAGGGAGAGGGATGCTGAGAAATGAGAGGGAGAAAGATGTGGAGAGATGGGAGCGAGAGGGATGATGAGGGATGAGATGGAGAGGGAGGATGAGAGAAGGCAGGCAGAGGGACGCTGAGAGATGGGAGGAAGAGGGACACTGAGAGAAAGAAGGGAGAGGGATGATTAGAGATGGGAGGGAGAGGGACGATGAGAGATGGGAGGGAAAGGGATGATGAGAGAAGGGAGGGAGAGGGACACAGAGAAGGGAGGGAGAAGGACAATGAGAGATGGGAGGGATAGGGACGCTGAGAGATGGGTGAAAAAGGGATGATGAGAGATGGGAGGGAGAGGGACGCTGATAGAAGAGAGGGAGAGGTACGATGAGAGAAGGGAGGGAGAGGGACGCTGTGAGAAGGGAGGGAGAGGGATGATGAGAGATGGGAGGAAGACAGATGATGAGAGATGGGAGGGAGAGGGATGATGAGAGATGGGAGGAAGAGGGACGATGAGAGACGGTAGTGATCCAGCGGCGTACTACCAACAGATACTCTACTACCACATACTCACCTGGGCCCATATAACTTACTCACACTGAATAACTAGTAAACCACCGGATGCTTAGTTTATGATTTTTCTTTATCAGGATTAGTTATCTCTCATTTCTAACTAAACCTTTACCTGATCAAATAGTTCTTTCCTCTGGTTGATGGACCATTTAGTTGGAACTTGTTGATAGCGATAATTAACATAACTTTTAAACATTTCTATTAAAATGAAATAATCACAGACTCGGGAAGTTTTTAAAATATTTATCTAAATAAGACTTTTGTGAACCGTCTCAAAGCTTCAGTACAAACACCCTCATCCTCAAGAGTGTCAATTCAATCAAATTTCATTTAAGCAAAATAGCAATTCAGATTCCCACAACAACAATGCTCAGAAAGAAGAGGACAGAGAGAAAAGAACGATTATCAATACGATTTCCCAAGAATAGTGTGAAGACCAACCCCCTGGCCAAAGGGCTGGTAAAGGTCCCCAGGATAGATCAGGAGACAAAGACTTCAGGACAGGATCAGGACAGGATACATCACCTCTCTAAATACCGACGACTCCGTCGCACCCCTCTCTTACACTCTCTTCCTCCTCGTGGTTCTTACGCGATCTTCTTTCCAACCCAATTAAGTTAAATAGATGGTTCTGCATTCAATTTCTTCTTCAGCGTCTCACAGCATCAGCACCACCCCCTCAGGCACCTACAGCATCCCGAGCTCTGCTTCTGCGCTCGTGTCAGCGCTCTCCCGAAAAGCATCAGCAATCAAAAAGCAGCTCCGCTCTCTAACTAACTAAAACTACCTCAATTATACTTTTCTATTACCATGTACCACCCATTAATGTTTCAATTTTGCAAAATACTAACTCTGATCGGACAGGCGAGGGGGGATGATCATCACACCATACTTATACTTTACTTTATTTCTTTTAAAACATAGTTTCCAAACTCCTCCCCTCAAAACTTTATTCCGCCCTTCCTTTCCCATACATCTTCAAACTTTATTAATACAAAATGTAACACTTTTCTCGAATAAGTTCCTTCATATGAACTCTTCACCCTCATGTTCCCAGGGCACATCTCCGTTGACCTTGGACGCGTGACAAGTCCTTAGTCATCCTCGCAAGCTTCCACACTAAGGCGCATGCATTGTACAACATCAGTCTGCTCGACTCAGGCAACTTTAATAGGCCCAAATACGCACTAATAATAAAGTCAAAAGAAAAGATGTTATTCTCAAAAATAAATGATTTCACTGTATACCACCACCCTCTACTCTAGCCCATACCATTTGTTATTTCTCTATCTGCATTTGCGTTAATGTAAACTCAATTTCTAATTTTCAGCAAGCAGGTGCCATGCATGTGAGCTTTCAAGCGGCCATTTTATGACTCTTTGCGCAGGCGCCAGAATTTCCCTCCAAGCAATAGTACGTCATACTACGTAGATGCAGTAGTCGCATGCGCAGTAAAGATCCCGTGTTAGAATGCATCTTAGTCCTACGTCCGTGTTATTATTACAGTTAGTAAATACATAGGCAAGCTTCATTCTTTTCCCGCGTATGATGGAAAATGCATATTATTAATCACAAAACACGTTGTTAGTAATTCGCTAGTAAGTTAAAACGAGAGAATTGTTTCCGAGCAAGTTTCAGATCCGAAACCTTGCTTCATCAATCCCTTCTCTGATGGCATATTAAGCCATCACAAAAATTTACCATCCATCCCAGATACCAACTTTAACACTTCTCAGTTTTGTCTATTTGTCCTCCCAACTTTTCGTCAGTGATTTCATTCCCTTCCAAGTCTCTTATATAACCTGCCTTTCATTTCTTCCAAGCGTATTTCCTCATATTTTTCGTGACTGTCCCTTTCCTTTTCTATTCAAGTGTAACTTTTCTTTCTTACTTTTTCTACAACATCTATATGTAATTATCATTAACATCACTATCATTATTATCATAACTAATGGTATTATTATTTGACCTAGAAAACTTTCCCCAAAATCAACAAACCATTTCCCTATTGATGTTATACTTTTTGTTAGTCTTCCCCACACACTGTCAACCTTCAGTTGGGTCAAATCTTTATGCATTCTCATAATATTTTCAATATATCCTTTAATTTCTTTGCTCATATCCGGAATATAAATGCAGCAATGTTGAACTTTCAACATGCCACAAACTCCACCTTCTTTTGCTAACAATATATCAAGAGCAAGACGGTTCTGTAAAACCATAGATCTAATTGCAACCATTTCTGTGTTAATCATTAAAAATCCTCTTGCAGTGTCTGTAGAAAGACGATCAACTATGGTTGATAACTTACAAATTTTCTGTGAATTTAGAATGACTCCAACTGAGGGTATCAGTGCACTAAAAATGTCTCCTACAATTTCAGAAAAACTAGCTCTTCTTCTACGTGTTAGTCCATTAGAATTTCCATTGGTTCCACTGATTTTATCTACATGATAGATTTTTGGAAAAACTATTCAAAAATAACAGCTTCCATACCATCTTGCAGGTAACCTATAATAGGCATTGTTCCCACAAACATAATACACTCCTGGAAACACAGGATCAGTTCCCCCTTTTAGTCCCCACCCTCCTAATATTAGGAAGTTATGTTGTTCACATTCACTGGAACCAATGTAATTATTGTTATATTCTGTCTTTAATCTATGGAGGCAGAATTTTCCCATTTTCACAAAGTCCAGGGACATCGCAGCATGAGCCTTGCCACTTGCATAGATTCCCTCTTCCCCAACCCATGGAGGTACATGGGTTTTCTGTGTAGTTGCCTTCTTCATTAAATCCTGTCTCCTTTCTTCTACCAAATTCAAAAAATCTTTTTCTTCTTTTCTTAATGTACATGTTAGATTATCCTTGTGTGCCTGTACTAAATCTATTGAACTCATTGTTAAGAAAAATTCACCCATAAACTGCATTTTTACTACTGGTTACTGGATTCATATTCTTTCTAATAGGTAATTCAGAAAATACTACATCTATGTCTGAATAAAAATATGGAAGCTTCCCTGTAGCATAAAATAAACTTGACAAAACACTACACGACACACCATAGGTTAAGGGTATATGGTGATACGTCATTCCTTCTGATACTGATGAAGGCAATTTCATACATACGTAGCAGTTACTAATCTCCATAGTACTAACATATTGAAATAACAACTTAATAAAAACATTAGAGGACGTATTATAGAGTCTAAGTCATTATGATAATTTTCTTCGTCTTCTACCCCTATTTCTATTTCAGTTTTTCTTATTCTAGCCACCTTAACATTAGTATCTGTGTTATTCTCGTCACTTGCTTTCATTATTAGAGGTACTCCTACGGTTAAAAATAGCCATCCTAATACTGCTAATAAAATACTACAAAAACAAAATCTAAAACATTTTCCTTTTAATCCACACTTTGGTTTCTTGGTCACTTCAATTTCTGCCATTTTTACTCCTGAGAAAATTTCTTTTTTCTTATCTTTTCTTTTTCAGGTTTAACGGAACCTTCCTTTTTGTTCTTAAGGAGGTTTCAATTTACTTTCATCAATTGGTGCAATATGGACCTCTTCTGTCTCATCAGACAGATCCAGGGATTCAAATTCCTCGAGAATAACGTATGTCCACTCAGGAGCCTTGTATCTCCTGTTTAAATTTCTTAATCTTGGACTTCTTCGAGTGATTTTAGCTAAGGTTTGCTTAGGTCTTGTTTGACTTGTGACTTCGTGTACTTGTTCTGGTTTCTTTTCAGATCTTTTCAAATGATATTTCAGTTTCTTTACTCCCGTGGGCCAATTGTCTCCTCTCCTGACTCTTTTGATTTGCACTGCCTTTTCACCTTCCTTATCTCTTTGTGAAGTTCTTTTTATTTCATTTATTTTAGGCACAATCTGTTCTCTTCTTCTGTTTTCTGTGCTTGTACCTTCTCGCTTCCTCCTGCTCAGGTTCTACCGTATTTTGTTCTTCTCCTTCCTGAGCTTGTTCTTCTAATTCTATCTGACCCTGTTCAGGCCTTACTTCAAACCTTTCTTTTTCTTCTGCCTGAACTTGTTCTTCTAATTCTATCTGGTCCTGTTCAGGTCTAAATTCAGACTTTTCTTCTCTTCTTTCCTGAACGTGTTCTTCTACTTTTCCCTCCTCAGGTTTGTTTGTGTCTCTTACTATTTTCTCCTGAGTGTATTCTTCTTCCCCTGTCTCTTCCTGACTACTTTCCTGTCTTTTCAGTTCTGTTCTTCTTCTAGTTTCAATAGCATCATCAATTATTTCAATCACTGGGATACATTCTTCCTGACTTATCTCAGGCTGTTCATCATATGGTTGTCTTTCAGAATCTATCACCCTAGATTCTTCAATTTCACAGTTTATAACTCCTGACTCTTCAGCCTGCTCAGTCAGTGGTGATTCTTGTTGATCTGATGGGCTCGGAACTCTTCTGGTATGGTTGGCATGAATCCAATTGGGCAGACCTGCACACTTCACTGCTGTGGTAATGACTAGTATGACTTGCCGTGGTCCGTCCCACCTTGGTGCTAGACACGATTTCCTTGCGTGTTTCTTCACTAGCACCCATTCTCCAGGATTCAAATCATGCGCTTGGTCTGGCTGTCTTTCAACTGCATCTTCACCAACCTGGTGAGAGATAGAATGCATCATTTCAGCCAATCCTTTGCAATAGTCCAATACCAGATCATCAGTTATACTTATTAGTTTATTTCCAGGAATAAATGCCTGTCTCATGGCTCTTCCTATGAGAACCTCATGTGGGCTCATTCCTGTTTTCCTGTCTGGAATGCTTCTGAGACCCATCAGCACAAGAGGTAATGCATCTGGCCATTTTAGCTTTGTGGAGGCACACACCTTTCCCAATCTTGATTTGATTGTGCCATTCATTTGCTCAACAACTCCAGAAGCCTCTGGACGATAAGCACAGGGCAGTTTTTGTTCAATGTTAAACGCAGCACAGATTAATCGAATTATTTCATTATTAAAATGAGGGCCTCTATCTGATTCCAAAGTGACCGGAAAACCAAATTGTGGCACTAACTCCCTCAACAATAATTTTGCAACTGTAAGACTGTCGTTTCTTCTAGTAGGATAGGCTTCCACCCATCTTGAGAAAAGACATACTATGACAAGTACATATTTCAATCCATTGCATGGAGGTAATTCAATTAAATCTAACTGTAACCTGGTGAAGGGTCCTTCTGCCTTCCCGATTTTTCCCCAGCTTACCACTGTCTTTTTACCTGGGTTCTGCTGTTGACAGGTTAAGCATCTTTGGCAAAGGCTCTCTGCGACTACCCTGAACTTCGGATTGTACCAACTCTGTCTGAATAGCCTGATCATCGAATCTCTCCCTATGTGTGTTGCTCCATGGTATACTCTTGCCATTTTTGAAAGTAAACAATCTGGCATGACTGGTCTTCCATCCAAGTACACCCATACTTCATCATGTGGTCTTTTGGTACAAGCTGCCTTTGTCCAAATTTCTTTTTCCTTTTCCTCAACTTCTTCCTGCAATTGTCTAATCTCATCCCATGTCTCTGGTACTGAGAAGTACATAAGTTGGCATCTGATTTCACCCGTTTCCACTTTTCTGTTTATGGCTACTGCATTTTTAGCACAGTATTTTGCCACTTGGTCAGCATAATTATTGCCAGCAGTCACATAGTCATTTTTCTGACTGATGTGCAGCACATTTTACAACTGCTATCTATTTTGGCAATTGTAATGCTTCCAACAAATCCTTTACATTTCTGCTGTTTCTAATAGGAGATCCTGATGAAGTCAGGAATCCCCTTTGCATCCAAAGCTGGCCAAAGTCATGCACAATCCCGAAGCCATATTGGCTATCTGTAAATATGGTTACTCTCCAATTATTCCCCTTTTGCATGCCATTGTCAAGGCAACCAACTCAGCTACTTGTGCAGACTTGACCCCAGGTAAACAGGATGCTTCAATCACCCCCGGAATTTTGCAAATAGCATATGCAGCACTTAGACCTCCTTCTTGTGTCCTAAGGCAGGAGCCGTCTACAAATAACTCATGGTCAGCTTCTTTCAAAGGTGTGTCTTTTATGTCTGGGTGGGGCTTCGTACATAACTCAGTCACGTCCACACAATCATGATCACTTTCATCTTTTACTTCTTCATTACAGGGGTCTGGTAATAGGGTAGCTGGGTTTAGGATCGTACACCTTATCACAGTCACGTTTTCAGCTCCCAAAATCACCCTTCATACTTTGTCAAACGGCTAGGGGTAAGGTGCTGTGTTCTTGTTCTTGTTAAAAGAATCTCAACTGAGTGTGGAACGTATACCTTTACCGGATGTCCCATCACTATCGACTCACTTTGCTCCAGACTCATACAAGTAGCAGCTACTGCTTTTAAGCAGCCATGTCTCTGTGTTAAAACTGAAAGTGCACAATTTTCTCTTTCGCAACAAAATAAAGCAAAATCTTTTGTATAATCAGGTATACCCAAGGCAGGAGCCTCACACAAATAATTTCGCAATTTCACAAATGCCTCTAGGCAATCATCATTCCAATCAATCGGATCTTTTGCTCGTTTTCGAATCATCTGTATCAATGGTTTCGCTAACATAGAAAATCCATTAATCCATTGCCTACAGTATCCAACCACTCCCAGAAACATTCTCATTTCTCTCTGAGTCTGTGGCAATTGCATTTCTTTGATTATTTTTATTCTTTCCGGTGTCACTTTTCTAACTCCTCTTTCTATTTTATGCCCTAAATATCTTACTTCTTGTCGACAGAACTGTAATTTTTCTGGAGACACCTTGTGTCCTCCTTCAGCCAAATGGTTCAGTAATGCAATTGTAGCAGTGACACAATCTTCTCGTGTTTTTAATGCCACTAACAGGTCATCAATGTACTGTACCAGAACAGAATTTCCGGGCATAACCAATGACTCTAACCACTTTTTCAGAATTTGATTAAAAATTGAAGGACTCTCTGTGTACCATTGAGGAACTCGACACCATGCATAAATACGATCCTCAAACTTAAACGTAAAAAGATACTGGCTGTCTGGGTGTGAAGGAATAGAAAAGAACGCTTGGCATAAATCAATTACTGTAAACCATCCTGCATTCCATGGTATCTGATAAAGGATCACTGCTGGATTTGGCACAATTGGGCAACAGGGAATTACAATTTTATTTATTTTCCGTAGGTCTTGCACTATTCTGTATTTTCCGCTAGGCTTTTTCAGTCCCATTATTGGCGTATTACAGGGACTGCCCATTACTTCCTTTAAAATACCTTGTTTAACCATTCGTTCAATTTCTGGAATGATTCCTGCTTTCACTTCTGGACTCATTTTGTACTGTCGGGTATTAGGATACACTGCACCTTCTCTCACTGTCACTTTAACTGGGTCTATATTCTTCATTAGCCCAATGTCTTTTCCTGTAAAATCCCACACTTCTGGATTGACTGTCGTTCTTAATTCTTCTGGCAATTCATTTTCGGTTATTAATGAGAACATTTCGTCTACTTCTGTTCCCTGTTTGGCCAACATCATCTTATAGACAATGTCCTCATCGGGGGTTTGGAAAGCTACACCATCTGGTGTAAAATAGATCGTGCAGTTCATCTTGCACAAAAGATCTCTTCCCAACAGATTTACTGGACTGGAATCGCAAACTACAAATCGATGCATTTCCTTGAAGTTCCCAATGTGCACCTCCATTGGTTTTGTGATTGGGGTTCTAATCTGTTGGTTAGATACACCTACAACTTGGATTATTTCTCCCGAGAGGGGTAGGTTTGGGATGTCTGCTGTTCTCACAGTAGACCTGGTAGCACCAGTATCCAATAGGAAAGTAATGTCTTTACCTTCTACTCTCCCGTCAACAAATGGACCTGACTGATCTACCAGTAAGGATGCGCCAAGCACGCACTCCTCTTCCTCCCCCCTCAGGCACCGTCATTGTGCGGTATCTGAACGTTCTTCATCATTCTGTAAAAAATATTGTGTAATTGTTCTATTATTCTTACCACTTTCTCCTTGAAATCCGGTGTTCGCACTGAAACTCTGATGGTTCACAAAATTTGGCACAGGAGCAGGTGGCACCTGATATTGTGATGTGACTACCTGTTGCTGCTGATTCATAAGTACTTCATTCTGCATCTGTGGGATTCAATTTTGATTTGGCCCATTATTATTCTTATTATTCTGAGTACTCTTACACTCGTTCTTCCAATGTCCAAGCTTTCCGCACGCATGACAAGGAAACTTCTTTTTTGCTTCTTCTCTGTCCATTCGCCCCTTAAATTTATTACCATTCGCTCCTTGATTATTCTGACTCTGTTTTTTCACTTGTTTATTATTTTGGTCATTTGTCTTCTCTTCTTGTTGCTCTGCCAACTTAACTTGTGCCCACATCATTTTCTCCTTTAACTTCCTACGCCTGGCCTCTATGTCATCTCCGCAATATTTTGCGTACTTTAGAATCTCATCCACGTCTTACTTTGCCAACACAACATGTGCTGCTGTATCATCTGACTGATTTCCGGTTTCAAACCATATACAAACCGATACACAAAATATCCCATATCTTTGTCACCAATATTCTCAAAACCACTATACTGTTTAAACACCTGCAATAACCGTTCATAATTCGCATGTACAGATTCATTTGGTTCCTGTGTTGTTCTATCTATTTTTACCCAATCTGTTTCTTTAGGAGGGATTTTCCCTTTCAGATACGTAATCACTTGGTGATACTTTTTCATCACCTCTTCCGAAGGTGCTCCTGTTTTTGTATCTCTAGGATACTCCTCATTTGGCCAATCAATTGTGATCTTACATTCTGTCCATAAATCAGCAGGTACCACTATATCGAATAGACCATCCAGGTCCTTCAGTAACACCTTTGAAACTTTCACAAACCTCTCTACTTGTTTATACCACTCAACTGGTTTTTCTCTCAGTTTTGGAAAACCATTTGTAAATGATAAAATATCTTGTCTACTCCAAGGAACATGAACATATCCACCTCCTGGAACCTCTCTCATTGGACACAATTTTTCCACCTTGCCTTTTTCTCTTACTGGAAAGGCAGCTGCTGCTTCTCTCGCTTGCACTTCTTTCTTTCTTATCCATCTAATTCTCCATTTATCAATGTCTCCCCACTTTCGCAAAATGTTCATTAATTCTTTTATCTGTAACCTTTTTCCTGATGCATTTACACTTTCTAAATCTTTATCAGTAAAATCCACTCGATAGGGTTTTTGTAACAATTTAGATTTCCCTATATCTATTCCAATTTCTGAAGCAACTTCAGTTAATCTCTCATGAAATATTCTTGCTCTCCTAGTTATACTCTTACATAAAAACAATAATTCCTCATCATTGTAAACGTTTAATCTTTCTGTACCTACACATCCTGTCATCATCTCTTCCAATTCCACCTTCAATCTGCTGATATCTAAAATCTTTGGTATTGGATTCTGATTATCTCTCTCCTGAGCCCACCTTTCTATTTCTTCAGAGGTGACTACTGTTGCACTTGTAGTTCCAACCGGAACCAAAGGTCTTCTTTCTCTCAAATTTATAGGCGTATTTCTCTTTGTAGTTTCTGTATGGGGTTCCACAATAGGAAGATCCATTAATGAAATAACTGACTCACTTTCACTAACCTGGTCATCTGTGATTATTACCTCTTTTCTAGGACTACTCAATGGAACTGTCCCAATTTGTGGTTTCTGGCAAATCTTATTATCCCCATATAATGGGATTACTGAACAAATGGTTACTGGTACTGTTAAAGCTTCAGTATTTAAATTCAATTGATTTATCCTCTGCACTAGTTCTTTCTTTGTTTTATTCAAAGCCTCTCTTTCATTGTCTTGCATCACTCTGTTATATGATGAGTCCTGTAAAATCTGTGGAGTTAATGGTATTCCCATTACTGGCGCACTTGGGGCAACCTTACTAGCTGCTTTTTGATACGGTAGTGGATTTTTGATCAAAATATCTTCTAACAACTCATCGTCTGATTCACCATAACCTGTCGAATTCAAATGTTTCGTTTTCTCCTTGCACTTTCCTCCAAATTGTTCCTCAGCCATCAACACTGGATATAACCCTTCTGATACCATAGCTCTCCTCCACTGTTTCATCTGCCCTTCTCGTAACTCATGCAAGTGTCTCGGAACAAATCCTCTATATCTTCCGCCTCTGCATTTCTCCCTTTCATATGACTCAGTCTCCCATTCTTCTAACGCCTCATATTGAGTTATCCTAGGTCTAGGTTCCAAATCATTCATTTTGAATCTTAAATTCTGAAGAATCCTCCCATTAAATCTACTTTCCTCAGGAAACGCTAACACACCATCATCCTTCGTGTACTCTACCCAATTTTCCAACCACACGCAAGAATGATATCCTCTTTTCATCATCATAAAAGATGCTGGTGTCTTCGGTGGTGGAATAGGAATTCCCTCTCTAGTCCGCACAGGCTTGTCCTTTACAAAGAAATTCTTTATTTTCTAAAAAATTAACATCTTTCCTTTCTCTCCATACATCCTTGAAATACGGCGTAAGAAATTGTATTCCGCAAACCCTTGAAATTTTCTGCCTGTACGTCTTGCAGTTACAGTCAAATCAATATCCTGCATTCAATCTTCTCTTTCCCAATGCTAGCGCGGCTTCCAACTAGGTATCCAATTAAATTAAACTCACACTTGTAGTCTGACCAATATCAGCGCGGCCTTTTCCTGACGACAGTTCTGCTCCTCACTACTGACCCCTCCTTTACAATGCTGCTCCTGCCACCCGCCCGCTGTGTCTACCAATCCCAGCGCGGCTCACTGTGACGTCAATCCAACTCAGGCGATTTCTCACCCCTCCTTTACAAAACTCCTCCTGTCACACGCCCGCTGTGTCTACCAATCCCAGCGCGGCTCTGTGTGACGTCAGTAGCACTCCGGCAACTGACCCTCCCTTTACAAGGTAATACGAAACTTTATTTCTCAAAACGTTTCTTTAAATTTCTTTGTTATTAACAACGTAAAAACATTCGCTACTCTGTCTGTTCCACTAAATCAAAAGGATAGTTTATTTCTTTTTACTGCGAGTAAAACCTTCCGCTTACTCTTCACATAAGCTCCAGAGAACCTGTTACTCCTCCGGTATCACCCCTGTCAGGGAAAACCTGAGACCGATGTTTCACCAGCGAACTCCTTTTGCTGTCAATCTAGCTTAGAGGAACCTGCTACTTCTTCAGGGTTACCCTTACTAGGTGATATAACTCCTAAAGTTTCACTAGCGAACTCTTTGCTATCAACCACTCTCACTTTTATACAGAAAGTAGTCCCTACTTTAACACTGCCAGCCCTACCTAGCTTCTCAGTGTTATTCCAACAGACGAGTAACCTCACTGCAGTGTGGTTTCTATCGCCACCTGCTATTCATTCCCCGGGAATTTTCCAGACGACATAAAAACGAAACACTACGGGGCATATTATTATCAAGAACGGTGTTAAAATTATCGCCGGTTTAGCGGCAGAAAACTGCCGCTAAAGCGGCGATAATGGGCTTGATAATATGCCCTGGAGAATTCCAATAGAAGCCCATGTTCACACCAGAACATGGACTTCTATTGGAATTCTCAAGGGCATATTATCAAGCCCATTATCGCCGCTTTAGCGGCAGTTTTCTGCCGCTAAACCGGCGATAATTTTTAACGCCGTTCTTGATAATATGCCCCTAACTCTTTTGTTAAAACATAAATCAAAAAGTCAATAATCTATACTTATCACCAAACTAGCCAATAAAAAGAAAACTGATCCAGCGGCGTACTAACAACAGATACTCTACAACCACATACTCACCTGGGCCCATATAACTTACTCACACTGAATAACTAGTAAACCGCCGGATGCTTAGTTTATGATTTTTCTTTATCAGGATTAGTTATCTCTCATTTCTAACTAAACCTTTACCTGATCAAATAGTTCTTTCCTCTGGTCGATGGACCATTTAGTTGGAACTAGTTGATGGCGATAATTAACATAACTTTTAAACATTTCTATTAAAATGAAATAATCACAGACTCGGGAAGTTTTTAAAATATTTATCTAAATAAGAATTTTGTGAACCGTCTCAAAGCTTCAGTACAAACACCCTCATCCTCAAGAGTGTCAATTCAATCAAATTTCATTTAAGCAAAATAGCAATTCAGATTCCCACAACAACAATGCTCAGAAAGAAGAGGACAGAGAGAAAAGAACGATTATCAATACGATTTACCAAGAATAGTGTGAAGACCAACCCCCTGGCCAAAGGGCTGGTAAGGGTCCCCAGGATAGATCAGGAGACAAAGACTTCAGGACAGGAACCAGATCAGGACAGGATACATCATACATCACCTCTCTAAATACCGACGACTGCGTCGCACCCCTCTCTGACACTCTCTTCCTCCTCGAGGTTCTTCCGCGATCTTCTTTCTAACCCAATTAAGTTAAATAGATGGTTCTGCATTCAATTTCTTCTTCAGCGTCTCACAGCATCAGCACCACCCCCTCAGGCACCTACAGCATCCCGAGCTCTGCTTCTGCGCTCGTGTCAGCGCTCTCCCGAAAAGCATCAGCAATCAAAAAGCAGCTCCGCTCTCTAACTAGCTAAAACTACCTCAATTATACTTTTCTATTACCATGTACCACCCATTAATGTTTCAATTTTGCAAAATACTAACTCTGATTGGACAGGCGAGGGGGGGATGATCATCACACCATACTTATCCTTTACTTTATTTCTTTTAAACCATTGTTTCCAAACTCCTGCCCTCAAAACTTTATTCCGCCCTTCCTTTCCCATACATCTTCAAACTTTATTAATACAAAATGTAACACTTTTCTCGAATAAGTTCCTTCATATGAACTCTTCACCCTCATGTTACCTGGGCACATCTCCGTTGACCTTGGACGCCTGACAAGTGTTAGTCATCCTCGCAAGCTTCCACACCAAGGCGCATGCGTTGTACAACATCAGTCAGCTCGACTCAGGCAACTTTAATAGGCCCAAATACGCACTAAAAGATGTTATTCTCAAAAATAAATGATTTCACTGTATACCATCACCCTCTACTCTAGCCCATACCATTTGTTATTTCTCTATCTGCATTTGCGTTAATGTAAACTCAATTTCTAATTTTCAGCAAGCAGGTGTCATGCATGTGCATTTTATGACTCTTTGCGCAGGCTGCCAGAATTCCCCTACAAGTAACCCGGGACAAAGTTTGTGTAGTAGCACTACACTACGTGTAGCTACACAAATAGCTGTGTGCTTGTCTGCACTGTGCAATAATTGCAAACAGCATCTTGCACAGCGCAAGTTAAGATAAAATAAGTATCTCTGTCTTTATATGCTAAAATGCATATAGTGATTTCACAAAAGTGAAAACAATAAATTAACAAGCAGTGAGAGAGGTGATGATTTTGGGATCCTCCCTAACCTAGGGAGAGAACCAAGCAGATGCCTTGAAAACAAAAGCACACTTGTTGAACGATTCGGTGGTGGTCCCATCCTCTTAGGACCACCCCAAGCACAGTTATTGGCAAAATACAATCCCAACCAAAGGCCCTGCAAAGCATTATGGGACGAGATTAGCAGTGGGCAGTGAATATTATAGTATCCAATATCAAAATAATTCTACAAAGAGCTGCAGTTCAACTAGTCATTACTAGATGTCCCTCACGAGTCACGAGTCAAATGCAAAAGCATTGACATTATTATTACATCAAGCTGCAGTTCCACTAGTTACTAGATGTCCCTCACGAGTCAAATGCAAAAGCTTCATGAAAGGGTTTCAATGATTTTGCATTTGACTCGTGACTCGTGAGGGACATCTAGTAACGACTAGTGGAACTGCAGCTTGATGTATTAATAATTTCAATGCTTTTGCATTTGACTCGTGAGGGACATCTAGTAACGACTAGTTGAACTGCAGCTCTTTGTAGAATTATTTTGATATTGGACACTATAATATTCACTGCCCACTGCTAATCTCGTCCCATAATGCTTTGCAGGGCCTTTGGTTGGGATCGTATTTTTGCCCATAACTGTGCTTGGGGTGGTCCTAGGAGGAAGGGACCACCACTGAATCGTTCACATGATATGCTTTTTGTGTTCAAGGCATCTGCTTGGTCCTCCCCCTAAGTTAGGGGGGACCCCAAAATCATCACCTCTCTCATTGGTTGACATTTTCATTGTCAGAGTTTATTTTTGTGAATTAGTTATATGCTTTTTTTTTTAAAGCATAGAAAATTGCTTTATCAAAGCATTTGAAGGTGTTTATTATACTGCTGCTAAGCTACATTAATTGGCACAGTTTTTCACTCTGCTATTTGCATGTGAGCGTAGCGAAGGGTGGGAGAGGGACGATAAGAGGGAGAGGGGTGCTGAGAGAAGGGATGGAGAGGGATGATGAGCGAAGGGAGGGGGAGGGACGATGAGAGATGGGAGGGATAGGGACGCTGAGAGATGGGAGAAAGAGGGATGATGAAATATGGGAGGGAGAGAGACGCTGAGAGAAGAGAGGGAGAGGGACGATGAGAGAAGGGAGGGAAAGGGACGCTGAGAGAAGGGAGGGAGAGGGATGATGAGAGATGGGAGGAAGACGGATGATGAGAGGTGGAAGGGAGAGGGATGATGAGAGATGGGAGGTAGAGGGACGATGAGAGACAGGGGGACAATGAGAGAGGAGGGAGAGGGATGCTGAGAGAAGGGAGGGAGAGGGACAATGAGAGATAGGAGGGAGAGAGACGATGAGAGAAGGGAGGGAGAGGGACGATGAGAGAAGGGAGGGAGAGGGATGTGGAGAAATGAGAGGGATGATGAGGGAGGAAGAGGGACGATGAGAGATGGGAGGGAGAGGGATGATGAGAGATGGGAGGGAGAGGGAAGCTGAGATATGGAGTTAGAGGGATGATGAGAGATGGGAGGGAGAGGGACGATGAGAGGAAGAGGGGTGCTGAGAGAAGGGAGCGAGAGAAATGTGGAGAGATGAGAGGGAGAGGGACACTGAGAGAATGGAGGGAGAGGGATGTGGAGAGAATGGAGGGAGAGGGATGATAGATGGGAGGGAGTGGGACGATGAGAGATAAGATGGAGAGGGATGATGAGAGAAGGGAGGGAGAGGGACACTGAGAGAAGGGAGGGAGAAGGACGATGAGAGATGGGAGGGATAGGGACGCCGAGAGATGGGAGAAAGAGGGATGATGAGAGATGGGAGGGAGAGGGACGCTCGCTGATAGAAGAGAGGGAGAGGTACGATGAGAGAAGGGAGGGAGAGGAACGCTGTGAGAAGGGAGGAAGAGGGATGATGAGAGATGGGAGGAAGACAAATGATGAGAGATGGGAGGGAGAGGGATGATGAGAGATGGGAGGAAGAGGGACGATGAGAGACGGTAGGATGAGGGAGAGGGGCGCTGAGAGAAGGGAGGGAGAGGGACAATGAGAGATAGGAGGGAGAGGGACGATGAGAGAAGGGAGGGAGAGGGACGATGAGAGAAGGGAGGGAGAGGGACGATGAGAGAAGGGAGGGAGAGGGAAGCAGAGAGATGGAGTTAGAGGGATGATGAGAGATGGGAGGGAGAGGGATGTGGAGAGAATGGAGGGAGAGGGATAATAAGAGATGGGAGGGACGATGAGAGGAAGAGGGATGCTGAGAGAAGGAAGCGAGAGGAATGTGGAGAGATGAGAGGGAGAGGGACACTGAGAAAATGGAGGGAGAGGGATGTGGATAGATGGGAGGGAGTGGGACGATGAGAGATAAGAGGGAGAGGGACAATGAGAGAAGGGTGGGAGAGGGGTGCTGAGAGAAGGGATGGAGTGGGACGATGAGAGTTGGAAGGGATGATGAGAGAAGAGAGGGAGAGGGACACTGAGAGAAGGGAGGGAGAAGGACGATGAGAGATGGGAGGGGTAGGGACGCTGAGAGATGGGAGAAAGAGGGATGATGAGAGATGGGAGGGAGAGGGACGCTGAGAGAAGAGAGGGAGAGGGACGATGAGAGAAGGGAGGGAGAGGGACGCTGAGAGAAGGGAGGGAGAGGGATGATGAGAGATGGGAGGAAGACGGATGATGAGAGATGGAAGGGAGAGGGATGATGAGAGATGGGAGGAAGAGGGACGATGAGAGACAGGAGGAAGAGGGAGAGAGATGCTGAGAGAAGGGAGGGAGAGGGACAATGAGAGATAGGAGGGAGAGAGATGATGAGAGAAGGGAAGGAGAGGGACGATGAGAGAAGGGAGGGGGAGGGGCAATGAGAGAAGGGAGGGAGAGGGATGTGGAGAAATGAGAGGGATGCTGAGGGGAGGAAGAGGGACGATGAGAGATGGGAGGGAGAAGGACGATGAGAGATGAGAGGGAGAGGGAAGATGAGAGATGGAGTTAGAGGGATGATGAGAGATGGGAGGGAGAGGGATGTGGAGAGAATGGAGGGAGAAGGATGATGAGAGATGGGAGGGAGAGGGACGATGAGAGGAAGAGGGGTGCTGAGAGAAGGGAGCGAGAGGAATGTGGAGAGATGAGAGGGTTGAGGGACACTGAGAGAATGGAGGGAGAGGGATGTGGAGAGAATGGAGGGAGAGGGATGATAGATGGGAGGGAGTGGGACGATGAGAGATAAGAGGGAGAGGGACGATAAGAGAAGGGTGGGAGAGGGATGATGAGAGAAGGGAGGGAGAGGGACACTGAGAGAAGGGAGGGAGAAGTACGATGAGAGAAGGGAGGGAGAGGGACACTGAGAGAAGGGAGGGAGAAGGACAATGAGAGATAGGAGGGAGAGGGACGGTGAGAGAATGGAGGGAGAGGGACGATAAGAGAAGGGAGGGAGAGGGACGATGAGAGAAGGGAGGGAGATGGATGTGGAGAAATGAGAGGGACGCTGATGGGAGGGAAAGGGACGATGAGAGATGGGAGGGAAAGGGACGATGAGAGAAGGGGGATAGGGATGTGGAGAGATGGGAGGGAAAGGTACGCTGAAAGAACGGACGGAGAGGGACGCTGAGAGAAGAGAGGGAGAGGGACGCTGAGAGATGAGAGGGACGTTGAGAGATGGGAGGGAGAGGGATGTGAAGAGATGGGAGGGAGAGGGATGATGAGGGATGAAATGGAGAGGGACAATGAGAGAAGGCAGGGAGAGGGATGCAGAGAGATGGGAGGAAGAGGGACGCTGAGAGAAAGAAGGGAGAGGGATGATGAGAGATGGGAGGGAGAGGGACGATGAGAGATGGGAGGGAGAGGGACGATGAGAGAAGGGGGGGAGAGGGACGCTGAGAGAAGGGAGGGAGAGGGACGATGAAAGATGGGAGGGAGAGGGACGCTGAGAGATGGGGGAAAGAGGGATGATGAGAGATGAGAGGGACGCTGAAAGAAGAGAGGGAGAGGGATGATGAGGGAAGGAAGGGAGAGGGACACTGAGAGAAGGGAGGGAGAGGGATCATGAGAGATGGGAGGAAGACGGATGATGAGAGATGGGAGGGAGAGGGATGATGGGAGATGGGAGGGAGAGGGATGCTGAGAGATGGGAGGTAGAGGGAAGATGAGAGATGGGAGGGAGAGAGAGAGGGGAGCTGAGAGAAGGGAGGGAGAGGGACAATGAGAGATGGGAGGGAGAGGGACGAGGAAAGAGGGAGGGAGAGAGATGATGAGAGATGGGAGGGAGAGGGACGAGGGAAGATGGGAGGGAGAGGGATGATGAGAGATGGGAGGGAGAAGGACGATGAGAGATGGGAGGGAGAGAGATGATGAGAGATGGGAGGGAGAGGGACGCTGAGAGATGGGAGGGAGAGGGATGCTGAGAGATGGGAGGGAGAGGGATGATGAGAGATGGGAGGGAGAGGGATGATGAGAGATGGGAGGGAGAAGGACGATGAGAGAAGGGAGGGAGAGAGATGATGAGAGATGGGAGGGAGAGGGACGAGGGAAGATGGGAGGGAGAGGGATGATGAGAGATGGGAGGGAGAAGGACGATGAGAGATGGGAGGGAGAGAGATGATGAGAGATGGGAGGGAGAGGGACGCTGAGAGATGGGAGGGAGAGGGATGCTGAGAGATGGGAGGGAGAGGGATGATGAGAGATGGGAGGGAGAGGGATGATGAGAGATGGGAGGGAGAAGGACGATGAGAGAAGGGAGGGAGAGAGATGATGAGAGATGGGAGGGAGAGGGACTCTGAGAGATGGGAGGGAGAGGGATGGTTTGAGATGCAAGCCTTTGTTGTTAGGCAACAGGAAGGCAGAAGCTATCATTGATGAAACAGGTGCAGTGACACGTTTGCCCAGGGGCCCATTGGAGCGCAATTAGGAATGTTTTACAATAAAAAGAAGACATGGGGGCTCAGTTTCCTTGCTAGCATCTGGGCAGATGGTGCTCTTGGCGCAGAAAAGCGGGCAGCATGCTGTAGCTCATTTTGTTTCAGAAAGAGGCTTGTTTCAAGATTTAAGTGATGGTCAGACATGGTGGGCAAGGAGTGAAAGAAGAGGAGACAGTCTGCTTTTAATGGCTTCAGCTATCATTAGTGGAGCTGGTGGAGTACATGGCGGCCCACAGCACCCCAATTATGGGCAGTAGTGTTTTTGGTCAATTCTGTTCTTGTTTGATGCTGTTGCTTTTTTATAAGTCTCACATTTAGTGTGGATTACAAGCTACAGAAAAGCACCCGGGAAATGACCTCATAATTAGGGCTCCCGGTTTGATGGTATTTATTTTTTTGACATTTCCGTCTGTATTTTTTTGTCAACTTTATCTGTATTTATCCATATTTATTATGGGTTTTGTGGGAAAAATAAAGCTGAAACTGGTATAATTCTACATTATTTAACCAATAAATATGCAGTCATGCTTGAATACCTGCCAGGTTTCAGTGATATGAACAACCGCAGAAGATAAACCAATGCACTTATATGAAAATATGTACATTTCAGTATCAGCTTTGTGCATATCTACTGCTGTTTAAGCCTCTTTACTAAAATTCCTTCATTATTTAACCGCCTTACCTATCCATCCATACAGTTATTGGCCTGGCAGTCATGGCAAAGTGTATTTAGAATCACTCAAAAAACACCCAATTTCCGTTTTTATCCACATTTAAAGATAAATACAGTCAAGAAAATAAATGGTTTTCTGTCTGTATTTATCTGTAAAAATCAGTAAAAACGGAAAACAGGGAGCCTTACTCATGATCCCCACCCCTTGTGATCATCCCTCCACCTTCCACTCCCCAAATCCTTACCATATAGTTTTGGAGGGGGATCCAACTTCCAAACATTCTGATTAGGGGGGCTCAGAGCAAAAAAGTTTGAAGACCTCTGCCGTACAGGACTCCACTGGCTCCTAGTGAAAGCCTCTGCCACTGCACCCATCGGGGTTATATATACAGTGCAGTGCCTCGCAGACATAATTAGGGACTCCTAGTGACCACTGCGGCACTGCACTCCTGTGGTATTTACAGTGTAGTGTCTGGCCGATTTGGCAGTAAGTTACTGGGCAGCACTTGTCACTGGTGAGTTGTGCTGTGAATGGATCAAAATTCAAGGTGGAGTGAGAAAGGCCAGTCGCATTATCTCCTTTTACACTAAACTGTTTTAAAATTCCGAGAAGGCCCACACATGATAAAATGGACTTTATACTTAATAGTCAGTATTAATTTTTAACACTGCTTTTTTTAGTTACTTTGGGGCATATTAGCAAGAACCTGCGATAATTATCGCAAAGCTTGCTTAGCGCGCGTTTTTCTATCGCCGGCTATCACTGGATATTACCGCGGAGATAACATGCTATTAGCAAGGTTTATCTCCAATGCGATAAAATATCCAGCGATAGCGGCGAAACCCAGCAATAACGCGAGAAATCCAGCGATAGAATCCCCGCTAATGCTGGGGACTTAACCTTACAATCCACCTCCCATTGACTATTATTGTTAAGTCATGCTTTTACCAGTCCTAAAAACCAGCGCTAATCGCGGTTAGCGCGCGTATTTTTATCGCTTCGCGGTTATTGCTAATAGGCGATAGCGATGTTAGCGACTGCTTTCAGTCGCTGTTAGGTTGGGAACGCCTCCTTTGCATGTCATTAGCGATAAATATCGCTGACATGCAAAGCGGCACCCAAACCAGTCGCTATCGCCTGTTAGCGACAGCTTGCTAATAGGGCGATAAAAATATCGCCGCTTTAGCGGCAAAAAGTGCAGCTAAAGCGGCGATAGAGCCCTTGATAATATGCCCCTTTATTTTATTAGCTACGGACCATTAAAGCAGCACTGAGACACATTTTAAAGTGCTTTACTCTTATGTTTGCGGTTTTAAATATGCACTGACGTGAGGATAAAATGAAAGCTTTAAGTGATTTTTTATTTTTTATGCTGGGACATTAATATACTGGTCAGGCCAATACAAACAAGCATTTGCAATACAATAGGTCTCGCATTTACGCGAGTTTGAGCTATTGGCATTGTAAATGACAATGCCTTTTATTTAGGTTTTGGTTTTTAAAACATAAATAAAAGGCATTGTCATTTACAATGCCAATAGATTAAACTCAATGCAAAGGTTGCCTTAACTTAAAATCATTTTCAGGCCAATACAAAAAACAGGAGTTAGCAACCCTATTGGCTGGTTCTGGTGGGTGTGCATGCAGCTAGAATGGCTTGGTCTGGCAGGGTTGTATGAATATTGATAGTGTGTGAACACACTGCGTGGGGCTGGCTTGTTCAGTTTGGGAATGGGCCACCAGGCTGATTCAGTTTGAATGAGGCTACCAGATGGACTGGACAAGCCCAGGCTGGCTGTGTTAGGGGTTAATGGGGCTAGAATGGACGTGGCAGGGCCACTCTGGTTCTGGTGCATGTGAGTGGGGCTTCAATTACTTTGAACTGGATGGACTGATTCTGATGGATGTAAAAGGGTCAGAGGGCACTGAGAAGGGGTAAACCTGCTGGAAGTGTCTAGGGTTTGAAGACTCGGGCTAGCTGTTTCTGGTGCTGTCAATGGAGTTAGGATGCACGGGGTTGGGTCAGGCAAACTTCTGATGGGTGTTAATAAGTTTGTATCCTTTGTCATACCATACAAAACGCATTTCATAAGACTCAAGCGGACATTCATTCACACCGTTTTATTTTTCGTTTTATGAAACGGCCATAAAGGCTCATTGTATATATTCACCCACAGGAACTCGGGGACGTCCTTGGTAACCTTTGAACCACCCGTAGCTTCTCAAGTGAAGGAGAGGGGGCGGGGCTTTGAACAGGAAGTCAACATATCACACAATCCTTTGTGCAAGCACCGTTATACCCACAATCCATTGCGCAACAGATGCATACCCGCAATGCCTTCCGCAAATCCTTGTCATTCACCATCGGGTATCACGTTGTCAGTGTCAAGCCCTGGAGAATGGGTTGTGTTTTTGGGGGATATTCTCAAGGACTTATTGCTGAGTTATCGGCACTTCATCGCAGCCAAAGTGGTGATAAATTCATCGCACCATTCACAAGCTGGTGCTAACAGCTGATATCACCAGATTACCCACGATAGCAGCCGCAAAAAACATCGCCATGGATGACAACGGCAACTAACGCTAATGAGATGCAGAGTGGGTGTTCCCGTGCAAAAAGACGCGACAACACCACTTCGCAACATTCACAACGACCAGCCAGATCAGCGATAAGATCCCAAAACATGAGATAAGGCGCATTAGCAGCATGGGTTTTACACCTGCTCCTACCTGGTGTTAAGTCGGACGACAACCTGCACCATGAAAGGGACCCCAGCCCACAGCCACACCAGAAGGACAACAGATGCCATGGAGCCACTGATTATGCAGCTCGGACACCCAAGAGGGCCACAATACCCATTGCCACCACCCACAGGAACCCCCCCCCTCCCTGGGCCCTACACCGGCACCCCCCCGGACGAAGATAGCTCACATCAACTGTACAAATTCATCAACCAAACAATTCGCCTGATGCAGCACAATAACAACAATCAACAGCCATGTGTGGACAGAAAAAGGAGAATCACTCATTCATCTTTGAATATCCAAAAATAACAATTCATTCAAATGTAACTCAATACTACTATTTGGAAGAGTCATGGCGGGTCTCCTATGGTCAATCTGTAAGTCACAGCCTGCAAGATAAAATTCAAGATAAGAAGGTGTGTCATGCACTCATCAAAGGACAGAGAGAGAGAGAGAGAGAGAGAGAGAGAGAGAGAGAGAGAGAGAGAGAGAGAAAGAAATGTTGGGAGAGAGAAAGTGAAAGAGAGGGAGAGAGAGAAAGATAGAGAAAGAGAGGGAGAGAGAGAGACAGTGAAAGGAAGAGAGGGAGAAGGAGAGAGAGAAAGAGAGAGAACTAGCCCTGGGCCCTGTGCGTGGTTCATTTCGGGGCTGGACAGGAAACCAACTGTTGTGTGTGTATCGCTCTTGGTGCACCATAATCCTAAGGCCGAGCCACAATTGCAAAGCGAGAGCCACATCATATTTCAAGAATGCAAGCAGTCGTCAGACTAACATTGTGGATGAAAGCTCTTTTGTCCCAATACAGAGGACGGAAGGACATCTGCATCTACGACCTTGGCAGTGCATGCGGCAGGCACCCCCTGAAAGAGATACCATAGAAGATGACAACTCCCACACTCCACACAGCGCTAATGAAAAACAACGTATCCACATCCCACACAGAAGACCTTGCTCGAGATACTCCTGCATGGAATGCCCTTGACACATAAGTACAGAAAAACCCATACGTCCAAACTCTGCACACTCATACGACTCATTGCTACGAGCTGTGGCATATCATCCACACAACAGCCGCAGGTCAGAAGATTGCCGGTTCTACAAGAGCCACCAACGCAATGGCCCAACATCCCGGACACATGCAGAACACCTATCACGTGGAACTGTACCGTGCCCGAATGCTGCATCTGTTGGGGGCACTGCCATTGGCAGTGTTGCGTATCAATTACCGTCTGAGCTTCCGTCGTGCTTACGTCACCTGCGTCCATCCCTGGTTCCACTGTCGATCATGCATATTCGAGAGGCCCATGGATGTCTGCCTATCCAACACAATGGTAGCTGAACTGGATTATGACTTGTGTGTGCACCCCCTGTTGGTCCACGACCAGGAGTGTAACCGTGATACACGTTCATGGGATGCCTTGATATTTGGCGTATGTGCTGGCAGTTGGGCATGGGAGATTGCACAATTCCTCGTGTGCAGTGACCACATCGAAGCGCTCCCCTATTGGGCTGTGTTGCGGATTGGTGAAACGGCGTGGACCGAGCACATCTGTCCGGACCAGCTAATGGATTGGCTCGCCCTCGTGTTCGTTGAAGTCGACAACGACATACTCTTGGAACTGATTGCCTATGAAGCTGCGCTCGCTCTCATGGGCGAGTAACTACGTTCCTGCGGCCACAACTGACTGTAACCCATTGCACAGGTCCCAACACCCTTTTCCATCTTGGAGAAATGGTCACATATCCCACCATTACAGTCGACATGGCTGCATTCGCCTGGACTCAGAATGCATGTGCGTGCGACACTGTGGGTTGAAACACACCTGTGCAAGGTGAGTGGACACCGGCGCATGGCAACGTTCCGCAATCTGACACACTGCTGGAGGGAGAGTACACACATGGCAATGTAGTTCTACATGTGACCTTGTTGGACTCATTCACCTGCTCACTGTCAGCAGAGCAGACAGTCAGTGGAGTCCGGTGGTACAGGACTATGCAGATCCCATGGGCTGTGAGTGGTGTCCCCTGACACGGTGCAATGTGCGTACGCCAGACATCACATGACTCATCCAGCAAGGCAAGGTGGGCTGAGACCGATGCCATCCTTGAAGATTTGTGTTCTTCATTGCCTCCCCATGTCTTGCACCTCTACATGTTCCTATGCTGCCTGTCAGTATGTGATGCATTGCTCTGCATGTTGTGGCCCTTGTCTTGCCCGTACTGACACGCACATGCTAATAAAGTGTACGCAACTTCACTAGTGCTCAACTGTGATGAGTGTTGATTAGAATGCCAAATCGGGTGACTCAATGAGCATTGTCCGTACACAGGGAGATACTGGCTGACGCATTTCACTAGGGGATGAGTCCCCATTGACAGCTCCACCTCTGTGAGCCAGACATCGTGTATGGGATAGTTGCTTGTAAACCTGTGCTCTCACGTGTCTACAGCAATGTTAGTATGGTGTCAAAATTCTTGTCATGTGGATCAATGTGATCAATCAAAACACGCTGTGTCCACATAGTTGAGTGTGAGTAGGTATGCAAAGAGATGCTCTGTTGTCACATGTGATGGGGGACACTACTACAGGGCTGCTACCGATTTTGACATCATTACAAACAGCCCAATTTAATACATGGACGTGTGGCAACGTTGGGGGGTGTTGAAATTGGTGTTCATGAGCAATGAGGCCACAGCTAGTTCACGCCATCACAGTCATCCAATTGGCCATGTGGGTCAGGGTCAAACATGCGCATTGATGTCATTTTCCTGGGTCTTGGTTTTTTGTGCAATCAAGGTCCCTACATTCATCCATACTGTTATACTTGATTGAACATGGACATGACACATCTGTGTGATTAGGAATGTTTTATTCACATTCTGTGGAGTGTCGGATCTGGAGCAGTACATGGCCATGCAAAGCACACATCACATGGTTGCCCAGTGGAGGGCCAACCAGAGTCCTTTGGGGAATGACAATTTGGTCTGAAGAGGGAGAGTTCAGTCCGCAGCCTGATTGCTGTGTCATTGGTGACCAGAGCAGATATGGCAGTCCATGTCGGGGTCCAGGTGAATGTTGCAGAGTGTGTCGGGGGACAGTTGAAGGTGTTGTTCCAGGGCATTATGCAGAAGGGTGAACCAAGCAGGAACAGGCCATACGGCAGGGATGAATGCTACAACCTCCTTTTTGACACAGAACCATTGCCATCCACATCTTCGTCCTCTGATATGTCTTCTGTGTCAGGTGTGCCAGGTGTGTGTGGTGGTGTTATGGCTGCATCACTGTGTACCACTGACACATCAGGGGACTGAGATGTGTGTGTCGAAGTTCCTGCAGCAGCCATCTGGGACAGGCTTTGTGGCAGCAATGGCAAGATGGGGTTCTGCAGGGCATGGAAGATCCCAGCTACATCTCGCTGGTGTTCAGCCGTGGCAGTCATACTTCCAGCCTGCATCCGCTCCATGTTCTCCATTGTCCTCCGCATCTGGGCCAACTCTGTGCTGTCGTCGATGGGGCCTGTCTGACTAGACAGTTCTTGTATCCGAGTAATGGCTCCAGCGAGGCCAGCCAAGATTTGTTGTAGAGCATGGAACGGACTGTGTGTGTCCGATAGGGACTGTACGTGGTCCCTGATGGGACTTATACACCCACATATGGCATCCAGTTTGGCTGCCATGAATGATGTCGAAACCACCCGCACTTGTTCTGCCAGCTCCTTCTGGAAGTCTAACACACGGCGTTGGAATGCCATGTGTCTTTCCGTGAGGTGGTGTGAGCCAGCCGTGGTGGTGGGTGTTTCCTGCTGTGGGCTGTGCAGGGGGTGGGCTCACCTCGATGCAGCTGGGCTGCCTTGCTCCTTGGGGTGGGGTGCGGAGGCTGTACACGAGCCGTTGGAGGGTGTCGGAGCAGATGGCCAGGGGGTGCTCTTCATCATCAGTGCAGGGATGTCTGGTCTGCCCAGCAGGAGGTGTTGATTGTCCCTCTGCAATGTGAAGGGGAGATGCAGTTTAACAGTGTGTTCCATGTATGTTGACGCATTGTACATGTTACCAGACAGACAGCGAGACAATGTACATTGTGACTGTTTTGGGGGAGCTGGGTATTTGATGTGAGACAGTGGACATTTTGACTACGTGACGGATGTGAGGTTGTACTCGTACATTATCACCTCACAGTTTCCTCCTATGCCAGATGTGATTGGCGAGTTTCTGCGCACAAGCGGCACCAGTTGTGTCCTCTGTCCTGTAGTGAAAGTGTTGGACTTTGTACCACATTGTCGTCAATGTTGATGTGCTGTGATTGCTATGTGTGTGTGCTGCATTGTGGGAGAGTCGCCCCTACAGCTCTGATTTGGCGGCCCCTCATCCCTTTGAGGCGGTGTGCCTTTGACTTGTGTGCTTTTGCGGTGCAGAGATGTTGCCGACTTGGGTCATTTGTGCTCATGGGAGGTTTGTGTTCTCTTGTGCATTTTTTGTCTGCAGATGTGTTGATGGCGTCAGGGGTTGTATGTGCACGTGGATGTGTCAGAGTGTGACCTGCTACTTTGCGTATGTGATCCACACTGGGCCAGCTCAGTGTCGTGTCGTGCACCATGTCATGTATTTTGACTGCAGCCATGCTATTGGTCATGCAGTGTCACTTGCATTGTCAGTGTGGCTCACAGAGCCGCTGCTTTGCTGGATTCAGCACATGTGCATGGGTAGGTTGTGGGATTGGTGATGGGGAGGGGGGCCCCTTTGTGCACATAGTGGACAGGGGCCTACTTGGTGTTTCTATGTGTGCTGCAGTGTGCAAAGGGTGTCAGGGACATGTTCCACGTTCATTGTGGGTGTGCAGTGTGCTACGCATACTTGTGCATGTGTGCCATTGTGCCCATCTCCCCCCGTCCCCCAACCTGGTCGTTACTCACCCTGTTGCTGTTGGGTCAGGTCATATCGAGCAGTGTCCAGACCCCTGACTCCTTGCACCATCTCCCCACTGATGACTGTGGCCACCATTTCCTCCAGCTCATCCAGCTCCTCCTGTGGCCCTGGACTCCCACCTCCAGTCGCCGTTGCTGCCTTCCTGTTGGCAGCGAGTTTCTGCCTGGTTTGGCTGTTCACGTCATGCCAGCGCCTCTTGACCTCCTCCATTGTCCTCATTGACACTCCGACTGCATTGACGTTGTTCACGATGGACTGCCATATTTCCGTTTGTGTTTCCAATGTCACAGTGGAGGTGACGAACAGTTGTTGGTAGTGTTCTATCACCTCCGTGACGATGATCCTGTTTTCCTGCGGACTGAACCCCGTCTTCCTCTTCCTCTTCTCCTTGCCCTTCCCCGACCCCGGGGTTCCTGGCTGGTCCTCCGTGCGGTTTGTGGGGTACGAGTTGTCGTCTGCACTCAGTCCGGGTGCGTCCATGGTGCTACGCAGTTTATTTTCCTTTTTCTTTTTTTTTCTGCTTTTATAGTGCATTTTCCCGCATGACGCGTGGGAATTGCAGGCCTGTCGCTGGTTATCGCTGATTTTTGTATCGTGATTTGGGACATCGCCACTTTTTTCACGTTGGTGTTTCTCATTTTTTCACCGTCGAGTTAGTTTTAACGCGGGCATTTGTCACGTTATGGTGGGGCTATCGCATGGTGCCGCTGGGTTGTGAATACAACGTTAACACAGTGTTATTTTCCCGCGATGGACTGCGATGTGAGAAGTTGCGTTAGGCTAATTTTGCGATAATTAACACACGTTCTTGAGAATATCCCCCTTTGTTTCTTACAATAAATAAACAGAGAAGGGATGGACTTGATATCATATGTTATTTCTAGTGCAACTAGTGACTTCCGAGGCGCAGAATGTAGTAATGTTTGGGAGGCTTTGATCTTAGGAAACGGTTATTTAAAAAAGTTTGTCGTTAAATAAGTATTTAATTCTGTGCGTTTGATGTTAGTAAACTGTGGTATCTTCCCATAATTTTAATGGATAGTAAAGCCCTCTCTATCATTAGAATGTTAGTTGTACAATCCAGAATGTGATGTGCTGAGTGCTGGTTGCCTAGTGCTGAGAGTCAGTTGATGCTTGATGTCCTGTGGATGGGACCTTGTACTACCTGTATCCTGAATAAAGAAGACATCATACTACTACTAAAGTATTCTACTTCTTCACACTGGCGACAAGCGGAAAACTGAACCCAAGATCGCCTGGTCAAAACCATAAATGAACTTCCTGTTCCACAGTCTAGAGATGAACTTGTCACCTTCTTAGGGATGGCAGAGTATTACAATAAATTTGATCCACGTTTTGCATGTCGGACTCCCAATCTAAGGTCTCTTTTAAAAAAAGGAATGAAATTTGTGTGGTCTCCTCAGTGTCAATTTGAATTTGACGATGTCAAACAAGCTCTTAATTCTGCTCCTTCTCTTCAGAGCTTCGACATCTCATCTAGCTCAGTACTTGTCACTGACGGCAGCTCACGTGACTTAGGCGCTGTTCTTAAACAGATAAGAGACGGCAAAGAAGTTACTATACTGTTTCTCTCTAGGGCCCTTGTTGGTCCTGAACTTCTATATTCTGTGATTGAAAAGGAAGCACTATGTATCTTCTGGGCCATCAAGAAATTGAAAAAGTTTCTTTGGGGCAGTCCTTTTATTGTCCATTCAGATCACAAGCCGTTAAAGGATGTGTTCTGTAAAAAGGGTCTTTGTGCGATCTCCTCCAGAATATGTAAGTGGGTAATTGCCCTGCAAGATTTCGACTTTGTGGTGAAATACATACCCGGAGTTGAAAATAAAGTTGCAGACTGTCTCTCTCGCTTGGTGCCTGAACAAGATGTAGGAGCTCCTTTGAACTCTGAAGACTCAGGGGAGATTGATGAATTTAAAGTGTGTGAGCTTGTTGAAAGTGTGGTTTCAGAAACAGATTGGAGAAATGCAATGGGTGAGGACACGGACTTACAAGAAATTTGCAACCTGGTGTTAACAAATTGGTCTTATTTGAAAAACTTGAGTGAGAATGCTCGAAAATTTGGGAACGTAAGGAATGAGCTTTCTGTGAGTGAGGGGTTACTTTGGAGAGGTACCAGACTGGTTCCACCCTCTTCAGTCAGAACCAAAATTGTTCAATTAGCTCACCAAGGGCATCAGGGAATATCCAAAACTAAAGAAAGAGTGCCCTTACATTTCTGGTGGCCCGGTATTGACATCCTGGTTGAGCGATTGATAAGAGATTGCATTGAATCATGCAATACCTCTGACAAAGTGTGTAAAACAAGAGTACAACCGATGATCATACGAGAAGCACCCGTACGATGTAGCTCTAGATCTTTTGGGACCTGTCTCTAGCAAGACTGGACAATTTTATGTCCTGGTCCTTATGGACATGTTCTCAAGATGGCCAGAGATCAAGGTCCCACAAAGTATAGAGAGCAGAAACATCACAACATTTTTACAAGATGTCTTCTGTAGAGAAGGATTTCCAGAATCTCTTGTGACGGACAATGGTGTCCAGCCTGTGTCAAAGGAGATGGAAGAGTTTCTAATCAATAAAGGGATCAAACACAAACGTTGCTCTCTCTACCATCCCGAATGTAACGGCATGGTAGAGAGGCTCAACCGTGTACTCAAGGAATCTATCCAGTTAGCTAAAGAACAGGGTAAGGACTGGATAGCCGAAATTCATGAGAGAGTCATGGTCTACAGAATCACACCTCACTCCACTACTGGTAAGATTCCTTTTGAGCTGTTTAGAGGCCGCACTACGAACACCTACATGTTTCAGTCCTGGATGAGAGGAATAGGTGTTGAGGCCATGAATTCTGGTGAGGCACATTGGTTGAACAAGTAGCATGTCAAGTCCACTAAAAGGAAAATAAATTTTGACACAAGAAGACATGCTGTTGCTCACACAAACGTGCTCATTGGTGATCATGTTAGATTATGCCTTTCTCACAAATCCGCTGGGTCGAAGTTCTCTTCTCCTTTCAAGGTTGTTAAGCTTTTTCGAAATGCAGTTATACTGGATGATGGGCGCATCTGGAATTTGAATAGGATTGCACCCATCCCTGCGGTAGTGTCCAAATGTGCAGATAATTCCTCCAGCCCAGCCAATCGGTCTAGTCAAACTGTTGTTAATACTCCTCTGCGTAGGAGCTCTCGTGTAGCTAGGGTGCCAGCGGCTCTGCGCGATTATGTGTTGAAATGATTGTGTTGTTGGATTTCTCATGATTCTTCAATTCTGTAAACTTGTTTTTCTGTTATTTTTGGTATTGCTTCTCTTTGTTTTAGGTTCGGGCAAAGGTGTGTGGTATCTTCCCATAATTTTTATGGATAGTAAAGCCCTCTCTATCACTAGAATGTTAGTTGTACAATCCAGAATGTGATGTGCTGAGTGCTGGTTGCCTAGTGCTGAGAGTCAGTTGATGCTTGATGTCCTGTGGATGGGACCTTGTACTACCTGTATCCTGAATAAAGAAGACATCATACTACTACTAAAGTCTCCTACTTCTTCACATAAACCTTCTAGCAGCATCCTGTGGCTCTGTAATTTGAATGCTGCTGACTATAGGGACATCTAGTAACGACCTGCGGTACTACACTTTGTGCAGCTGACTTTACAGGGACACCTAGTAACGACCTGCGGTACTGCACCCTTGTACTGCTGACTCCACAGTTAAATGTTACTTAAAATGTTGGGATGAAGAAACCGCTGTCTCCTCTGCAGCTTATTCATTAGTGCAGAGTTATATGAACAAGCAATGGCAAAGCCAAGAAGCCTCGCCTTGTCAAATATGTATATTCAATAGTATGTAGTCATAAACAAATGCATTCAAGTGCAGAGGGCATGCACATTGAAAAGCCGAGTGGCAAAATACATGTAAGGTTCAGGTAATACATTGAGGGTCAATAGATTGCTAAATTTAGCACAGAAACCAGTGTCTGTTAATGTTGGGATTTAAAAATCTCTAGACAATACCCCTCCCACAGATGGTTTTGACCTTTCGACCTGATAGTGGCAAACATTCCAGTTTCTCAGCAGCACATAGGAAAATAGTAGTAATAAATGTGTGGCTAGTACAGTTGCTCTAAATAATGTAAATGGACCACATTTAATTTTCTGACAACTTAACCCCTTGGCTGCTGAGCCTTTTCCAACCTCAATGCGGAGGCCTTTTTTGATGTTTGGGCACTTTGCGATTAGGCCTTCATTACTGTTTTATTTTCTTTACAAAAGGTATATAGATAAAATGTGGGTGCTTTTTCCCACATCTTGGGGATTCTAAGGCTTGTGGATTCCCCTAGAAAGAACTGAGAAAATAGCCTCAATATGGAGGGGCAGATTTACAAGAAAGTGACGCATCTGTAGAGATGCGTCACTTTCCCTTCGCCACCCTGAGAAACCCTTTACGCTACCATGGATGCGCCGTATTTACAATACAGCGCAGCATGGCGCAAGGATTAACAGATGCGTAAGAAATTAGGACGCACCTGTTGGGGCAAAAGTCACGCATTGCTGGAGTCGTGTCGCAAGCACGACTCAACTCCAGCAATGCATTTTGAGGCCTATTCCCACTACACTGCGTCACTCCTTATGCCTGCTTTAAGCAGGCGTAAGGTTTTGACGCAGTGGCGTCCTAGAAGTGACGCAGTGAAATCTTGTAGATTTCACTGTGTCACTTTTACGAGTCTTTCCTAAATGGGAACGCCCACCCTGCATACAATATACCTGACGCAGGTATAATGTGACGTAGGGCTTTACAACGTGACGCATCTCCCTAGATGCATCACGTTGTAAATTGGCCACATTTTTTATGCCACCGCTGCGTCACATAAGTGATGCAACAGAGGCGCAAAAGTGTTGCAAGGGGCTTGTAAATCTGCCCCAAAATTTTTGTTGTTGTTAGTAAAATGGTAAGAAAGTGCTGTGCAAGAAAGCATATGTTTTTATTCCATAATGCCATCTACAAAAGGTTTGTTGTACTACAAAAGGTTTGTTGTACTAAGATCACCATCGTCCCACTTTCTGGAACAGGCAGCGTTGTAAAAAAGCACCAATTTTTTTAACCACAATTTTTCCATCTCTCTAACTTGTAGTCCTGTTTGTTTACGGCTTCAACCTACTTACCGTTTGTCGTAGAAACAGGTGTAAAACCCTTTGGTGAAGTTGGAAGCTATACATTTCTGAAAACTAGAGGAAATTCTGAATTCAGCAAAGGTTCATATGGGTACATTGCTCTGGGTTTTCCAAAAGCAACTAATTATTGAACAGAAAAATAGTGAAAATGAGTAGGAGAATATAGCAATTGGTGAAAACGTTTTCATTTTTTGCTCTGATGGCCAATTTTGTTGTGTCTGCCAGACCATTCTGGACTCAGGGATATATAATCTTTGTTGGTTGTCCAAAAACATGTTACCCAGAGCCAACAACTGAGGTGCAGCTTGTAATGAATTTTCATTGAGTTTCAACCATGCAGAAATTCATATGGTACAATCTAATGAATGAAAAATGAGTGAAATGAAGGAGATTTATGTATTTTTTAAATGTGCAAAACATAATTTAGGAACAGTGATTATTTCCACAACTCTGAAGGGCAGATTTACAAGCCCCTTGCGAAACCTTTGCGCCGCCATTGCGTCACTTTTGGTGAAGCAGTGGTGCCGTAAACAATGCGCCACGTTGTGGCCTATTTACAACGTGACGCATCTAGGGAGATGCGTCACCTTGTAAAGCCCTGCGCCACATTAGACCTACGTCAGGTATAATGTATGCAGGGTGGGCGTTCCCTCGCAAGAAAGGGTCGTAGAAGTGAGAGTGACACAGTTAAATCTACAAGATTTCACTGCGCCACCTCTAGGACATCACTGCGTCAAAACCCTACGCCTGCTTGGAACAGGTGTAAGGAGTGACGCAGTGTATTGGGAATAGGCCTCCCCATGCTTTGCTGCAGTTGCGCCATGCTTGCGACACGACTCCAGCAATGCGTAACTTTTGCGCCAACAGATGCGTCAGAATTTCTGACGCATCTGTGAATCCTTGCACCATTGTGCGCTGTATTGTAAATACAGCGCAACCATGGTGGCGCAAGGGTTTCGCATGGATGCGCAGGGAAACTGACTCATCTCTACAGATGATTCAGTTTCTTGTAAATCTGCCCCCAAATTTGGAGTTACCCATTCTATAGTGATTCAGAGGGTATTTTGCAAAATGTGATCTTTCTTGCACACTGACTGCCATTTGGAAGCCAAAAATGGGGAAAATTCAATCCAAAATCATAAATGTTACACTATTCTGTGTACCCGCCCCTCTCCCCCAAAAAATGGTACTTTGTGTATGTGGTTGGGCCAGGAGCCCTTGAAACAAAAGGGAAACTTCAGAAATCTGTAGAGATCCACAAAAGTCTGACCACTCACCATTTCTACACTTCTCCCGATAAAAACAGTGCCTCACTTGTGTGGCTGGGCCTAGCACACATAGCAGGAATAGATCAAACCAGGGACCATGGGAATCTTGGGTGTCTAGTATTCAGAAATGTCTGGGTTTGGTAGATTTCCCTGGGTGGTGGGTAATTTGGGTTTATCCTCTCTATGCAGGCCCATATGTAAAAACTATGCCCAAAAGCAGGTGTGGGAATATTTTCCCTTAAAGTTCTTTTCAGATCCACCAAGCTCTTCGGCAATGCCAATGATTCCAAACTGAGAAAAACAAAGAACGCAGAAATGCAATAATGTATTAGACTCAGAGTCTATGGGACGGAATCCCCTTGGGGCGTGTGTATACCCATGGGCCCAGTAACTCACCCAGTAACTTGCCTATTGGTTGGTAGCCCTTAGTGTGTGACCCCACAACATTGAAGGGCAACTACAATGCAGCCATATCTTTCGGAGTTACAACATTGTAAGGAAATATATAATGATGAAAGAATGGCAAATTCTTTTAGAAAGTTTATTAACAGCTAAATAAATCATTTTTGACAAGCATAATACCATTTAATAATTATTAGAAAAACTGTGTTATTACAATATTATTTAAACTATGTAATTATAATAATTTGCTATTTAAAACTGTATAACATTTTAAAATAAATATTAAAAAACATTTATTAAAATATTTTCTTTTTATATGCAGTCACAGAAGACAACTGGCAAGTCTTTAGTTAAGTCAGAGTGGAGATTTTTGTAGATTTACTGAAAGAAAGTCTTGATTTTATTGAATACACAGAGGCAAGTATTATGCATTATTTTCTTATGTTTATTCCATCAGCAGCAAAGATAAAACATACTACATTACCCATGAAACCTAGAGAAATAGAACTATCAATTGGTGTCACAATGCTAACTACCAGTTATCTACAAGCTACCCTATAAACCTCTTGACCTGGCGCAACAAGTACTCTTTTCTTGTGGAAGCAGATCAAAAGTTTTGAAACAGAAGCAATAAATCGAATAATCATATAAACCATATGAAAAGTAAAAAAATCTTTAAGTCCATAATAAAGGCTCACATAATGCTTGTTTAAAGCATAGATATAATAAAATTAGCAACATGAGGAATGGGTTCGTAATAAAAGGTTCTAAAAGGGGAAACAGACCAATCAGTTGGTCTGAGAATGTCCATCAATAATGCTCCAGCCCAAAGGGCTTCTGAAGCCATAGCTTCCCTAGTGGAGTGAGCCTCGAAAGCATATGAGTCAATGCCCTCTAAATTCATGATTATTTTAACCAAGGGAGCCAAGTTTGGAGAAAAACTGATATGTAAGGAGTTCTCAATTAGATGATGAATTGGATTGAGGAGGACCTTCTCAATCATTTGTTTTTAGAATATACTCTTTTAAACAGTTTCCTAAACAGAGCTTAGGTTGAAGAAGAAAATAAGGATAGAAAACTTAATTTGGCTTTGTTTTTGTTCTTCTCTGGACTTGAAAACTTGAAAACAATCACCAGAAGGAGTATATTAAACTGAAGACACATCTAAGGCTTTAATATCAGAAAGACGTTTCAAAGAAACCAAGCACAGTAGGGCAATTAATTTTTCAGACAAAATGTTAAGAGAGAAAAAAGCATTGTCAGACCAATTCAAGTACAAATTAAAAATCAAATTTATAATCAACATTTGGTTGTATTTAAGTAATGGAGGTTTATTACATTTTACTTCCTTCAAAAGTCGATCCAAAGTTTAAATCAGAGGATGTTCTCCAATATGTCTATCATCCACTCTTACATGTTCTGCCAAAATTGCTGCTCTGTATGTATTTATAGTCCTGGATATTTTCCGTTTAGAAGTTAAGGATGCTAAGACATTTATGACCAGAGTCACATGTGCTGAAATGAGATATGTACCCCTGTCCCAGCATCTGCAGTTCCAAACCATCCAAGCGGATGTTTAAAGTTTAGTAGTTTCTGGGGAATAAGATTGGCGACTGAACCGAGAAGCCTCTGTCGAAATTTCTTAATTTTAGCAGACTGACATCAAACTATCCATGCCACCAATAGTAGGGAGTGATTGGGAGTCATTGTGTGATGTTGACCGTGAGGCTTTAGAAGCAAACTGGACAAAGACAAAATCAGAATGGGGAGATTTCCTGACAACTCCAGGCCGGTAGAGAACCATGGTTGGCTCTGCCACAGGAGAGGTATCAACAGTAAAGTAGCTTCTTGGAGATGTACCTGTGCTAGAACTTGTACTATCATGACAAACGGAGGAAAAGTGTAAGTTAGGTAAAGAGACCAGTACTGAGGAAAAGCATGTGTTGTCAAAGCTTGAGGATCCAGTTGCAAATGTAAAATTAGGGAAGTTGAATGTTTGATCAGGAAGAAAAGCATTCCATTGCAAAGAGTCCAAATTTGGTAGAAAGCTTTTTGAAAATTGTAGGGTGAATACGCCATTCACTTGTATCTTGAAAATGAAGGGAGCACCAATCTGCTATTGTAGTTAGATTGGCTAGAAGGTACCCTGCTTGTATCTATATTTTCTTTGAAGAGAAAACTCCAAACAGTTTTTGGCTACCTATGCGGTGGGTCTCAACTTTGTTCCCTGAAATGGTTGATATACCATACAGCCGAGAGATTGTCCATCCCAAAGATGGTGGAGCAAGAGCCAGAGTGGGCGTCATTAAAATGTGATGAATCTATTTAATAATCAGAATTGATTTCTCCCTGATCAATAAGAAAACCCAAAGACTCTGAGTCAATAAGGAAACACAAAAACTTCATATGTTTCAAAGGAATTAAAGTAGATTTGCCTCCGTTTATTAGAAAACCAAGGGGCATATTAGCAAGACCGGTGATAAAATTATCGCCGTTTTAGCGGCAGGAAACTGCCGCTAAACGGCGATAATGGGCTTGCTAATATGCGTTATAGAATTCAATAGAAGCCCAGGTTAGATGTGCAGGACATCTAACCTGGGCTTCTATTGAATTCCATAACGCATATTAGCAAGCCTATTATCGCCGTTTTAGCGGCAGTTTCCTGCCGCTAAAACAGCGATAATTTTAACGTGGGTCTTGCTAATATGACCCCAAGATTTCACAGGTTCTGTAGGGGGACAGACCTTTATACTGGCCGATGAGACAGAACAATTAGCATCCAGTATTGATTCCAAGTCAGAGTCACTTTGAATCTTTTGACTTTTGATGTCTGTAAGAAGAGCCCTGTTCCTTCCTGACTTCATCCTTGCGACTTCTGCCACTTTGTTCCTTGGGCTTAAGCTATGACAAAGGTAATTGCTTGACTAGCTGCTTGCCAATTGCTCTGCCAGTAGCTTTGTCTCCTTATTGTCTTGTTGCCTTATGGCTTGGTGAGTGCCAGGCAGCCTTTATCCCTGACCTCGGAAACCGGAGAATAGCTGCTCCCCTCTGATGAGGGCTAAGACTGAGGACAGAGGTAAGTTGTACAACGGGCTGCCCACTGACTGAAAAAGCTGAACGTGGAGGACGTTGGGTGCCGAAATTGCGTGAAAAAGATTAAGAGAAGTAATCCACCCACCCCGCAGCCTTGCCTGTACATGTCCTGGGGGACCCACCTTCTATGGTCTTACTGGGGTGCTAGGGTTGATGCCGCCCGTGGCCTCACTGAATGCTGGTGATGGTAGTGGTGAGTAATGGCAAGTAGCAGGAGGGCAACCTGGTAGTTGCTGGTGTGAAACTGGTGTGAGGCAGTACAGGGCTTTCAGGGCTTTGATGAGGTAAGAGAAGGAAACAGTTCCAGGGAAGCACGGATGCCTAGCACGGTCGCCTCCACTGCACCTGTGTCCTCCCCTGGTGCGGACCCCTCTTTGGAGTCTAGCACCAGTAGAAACTGCACCGCCAGTAGCCAACGAGAGCTGCACCATTCCGTACCGCTCACCTCGCCCCCGGCCGGTTCTTTCTGCCTGTTGGATATCACCGTTCACTTACTTAACACGCCATGCAGGCGTAGAGCGGTAGCAGTGGCGGTAGCAGGCCCATCCTTTGGCCTCTGACTTTTGGTGACTCCTGCAGGGTCTAGGGGACCGGGAATATCGGGGAGGCAGATAGCCAACTGTTGTTTCTTTTCCCACAGGATCCCGGTCTGGCCGCTGCTGCCTCAGCCCGCAGTGCTGTGAGACCACGGCCACTGCTCCGCATCAGAATGCTTGGAAAGGGGTCTCTATGCCCATTATGGTATTTCCAAATCTATACACTGAGCAGAAGGATATTTTTAATGTTGTTGCTTTAAACAAGAGGAATAATGGATATACTAGAACTTGTATAGTGTGTTATCTGTAGATATGCCTGGCAGTTCCTGGATTTTCATTGTGGTTTACCCAGCTAATTACCAAACATATAACATGAAGCCCCTCTAAGCAGTTTCCTTATGCTATTTCCATTTTTTTTATTGTTTCAAAACGTTATTAAATATTTGAATGCTATACAATTAACACTGGGTGAATAAGTGGCTGTGTGAGTAGGTGTATGAGTCAGTGAGTGGCTGTGTAAGTTACTGTATAGGTGAGTGAGTGGGTGTGTGAGTGGCTCCATGGTTGAGTGAGTGGGTGTGTGAGGAGTTGTATGATGTTTGTGATTGGGTATGTAAGTGGTGGTGTTGGTTTGTGAGTGGGTGTATGAGCGGTTGCATGGGGGTGTGAGTGGGTCTGAGTGGTTCTGTGGATAATGTCATGAGTGATGTAATTTGAGATGTCATCAGTGATGTCACTGACTATGTCTTGAGTGATGATGTAATATGTGAGGTCGTAAGCAGTGCATTGCGGGGGCATTAGTTATAGTTAGCTAAGCTAACTATAACTGCTGAATTTCACTGATTTTGTACGAGTGAAATCTGAGCCCAACTTTAACGTCCCTGTACCTTTGTTTTTTCAGTGAATTTTGAAGGTTTTTTTAAAAATTGTATTTCCTAACTATAATATCCCTGTAACCTTTGATTTTTTTCAGTGAATTTCTAAGTTTAAAAAAAAGTCTATTTCCTAACTATAACGGCCCTGAAACCTTTAGTTTTTTCAGTGAATTTCTACGTTTTTTTAAAATTTCATTTCCTAACTATAACAGGTCTGTAACCTTTATTTTTAGTAGTGAATTTCTAAGGTCTTTTAATTTTATTTGCTAAATGTAACCTGTAACGTTTGAGAGTAGGTGTGTGAGTGGCTGTAAAGGTCAATTAGTGGTTGTGTGCGTGGCTAAATTGCTCTGTGAATGGGTGTGTGAGTAGACGTATGTGTCGGTAAGTGGTTTTGCAGGTGTGTGAGTGGTGTATGGATCGGTCAGTGGATGTTAGTGGCTGCATGGATCTGTGAGTGGATGTGAGAGTGGCAGAATGTGTGTGTAAGTGTCTATGTGGGAGTGTCAGTAGCTGTGTGAGTGACTGCACCAGAACAGAACCTCACCTGCCCCTTTATCCTACAAGAGAATGCAGTTTTCAACAAAATGTCTACCTATCTGGAGTACTTTCTTCTGGTTAATTACTTAGAACTAACTCATTGGCTAAATGACATGTGTGTATTCTACATTACAGCTACGTAATGAACCACGAGCAAATGTCTCCAGTGACCTTGTGTGCATTTCAGCAATGTAATTGTTACTTGTGCATCTTTATTCATAAATCTGTGATAATATGAATTCTCCTATAGAGAAGACAACAAGACTACAAAGAGGTAAATCTCCTCCAAACAAGGATACCTTCTCTTAACTATATGAAGTAAGTACTTCTTTGTTTGGATAGGATGTCCTCATATACCATGGCATCAAGAACGTGCATCACCAGCACCCTGTTGGTTTTCACCTGCCGTCTTTTGAGGTCATCCATCTCCTCTCTCATCGGCCTCCCCTCATACCCCCCCCCCCCCATGTGAGTGCCTTTCTCAGGTCACTGGCAAGCCAGGATTACAGACAACGCGCCTCATGTTTTCAAAATCTGAATTTAGCCACTCGTTGTATCCCGCCTTTATTGCATGAACTGGTAGAAAAAACTAGCCATCCCCGCGTTTGGAATGCAGGTGGTGTCTGATTTGTAATCTGTGCTGTGCGACAGCCGCAAGAGCTAAAGTTGACAAAGGAGCTAGGGTAGAAATGCTCAGCCTTTACTTCACAGGAGCAGTAGATGAGCCGTTCTCGCAGGAACCAGTTTCTGACAGATAGTGTAGGTCCCCCCTCTCCTATTAGCTCTGGCTGCAGTGGAGTGCCAGGCACACCACTAGCACAGCGTAGGAACATGTCCACGCCTCTGACATGTACCAAGTGAAGTGTACAGTAAGTCCAGGAACAGCACAAAAAACACCAGGCAGGCAGCAAGGAAGTGCCAGGGCTCTCGTCAGGAGACCACTGCAGCTTGCACTAAACTTTGCTGCTGCTATGCTGCCAATGATATTAACAACACAACTACTAACCATCACACTCCTCCTACTGGTGTGACAATTCTGGGGCTGAATTCTTTGTGTGTCCAAGAGTTTTCATGCAACAATAGGAATGTCAAGATAACGCTGGTGAATAATGGAGTGCTGGAGCAAGATCAGTGTTTTGTCTACTGACAGTTTTCACAAAAGAACATGAACTTCGCAAAACTGTATTTTATGAGGAATAGCTGCGAGTTACTGCTTTTTAGTTTTACTAGGTTAGTGCCCATCCATTTCTGGTGCTTTAAAGCAGTTTTAAGATCTTGCTAGAGTTTCTCTTTGCTCAAATGGGTGTAAATTCAGATATGTATAAGTTTCCTTTATCTTAATTTCTTGATTTTGCTCGTGAGAAAATGTCACTCATAGTTGTTGAATGTCACTCATAATTACACTGAAATTATGAAAATGTTTTACATAAGCAATCTGAAACCTTGGCAGCTATGGAAATGTGGCTAGCTGATTGGCAGCTGAATCCTCAAAATGCCCCAGTGAAGATTAGAGTCTCCTAGAAGGATCAAATTATCACTTAGTCAGTATTTGTCATTAGCAAAGTCAGTGAATTCCTCTGTGACGGCAGAGCAGTCACCTTGTGGCATAGCTGCCAAGGTTTCATATTGCTATGTGTGACATTTTCATAATTTCAGTGTAATTATGAGTGACATTTCAACAACTACGAGTGACATTTCCTCATGAGCAAAATCATGCAGTGCAATGGTGCTAACTTCTTGCACCAACCACAGAGGTCTCAGGGTAACCTCACCAACAGGCAGAAAGAACTCGTCTACCAATAAAAAGTGTTTTTTTCGTGTTTGGACTCAGCACTGCTTCCCTGGTCAAACCATGCACCTTTGACCCTATGTACTCTCCATATTACAGCGGGAGTAGATGCTCCGGATAGTCATTTATGGGTTAGAGGTTGCAGGGATCCTGCAGCGCCATCGTTACAACGCGATGCCAGCCATCGGTCCGAGGTAGAGGAGTGCGGGGTGGTAGTGGTGGACAGTGCTGATACTACAGACATAGAGTCAGTGGGAGACGGTGTTTGCCGGCTAGTGGTGGGCAGAAACGCAAGAAAGGGCCAGGGATGACTTAACGGCAGCCCCCTAAAATGATGGTTGAGCGGGCTGCCTCTCACACCCCCGAATCTGCAATCCTATACCCAGAGCTGCCTTTCACTCTGCCTGACAGCGGCTCTTGGGGTGTCAAGAGTCGAAATGTCAAGTGAGGGCCTGCGGGGCAAGGTGGCGGCCGAGGCCTCGGCTGTCCTGGTCTTTCCCTGGCTCCATGTCAGGCACAGCCCGGCGCCAGAGGGGCTGACACAGCGGAAGGGTCAGCCGGGATCGGCAGCGGTGGAGGCCAACCGGGGAGCCCGGCCTGCACTAGCGGGTCCTGGAGCTCCAATGAAGGGGCTCAGACAGGGGTGGGGCGTGGGCGGTTCAGCCCTGCCTAGGAGATGCAGTTCCGCTTTGCCGTTATGTACTTGCGGCCCGGGCACGGGATGAGACAAAGGGGCAGAATGTCTCACTCACATGGAACAGGATAAGTTGCATTATTGCGTCCTGTATGTGCACGGACTGTGCCTTATTGGCACACAGCAGGCTGCCTGTGCTTGAAGTATGGGGCTGCCTGATCATGCGCACTGCCGCTAAAAAGGAAATTATTGTTTAAAAAATTCACACACACTGCTGCACTGCAGCGAGTACAGTCACTTACTTCAACTTTGCGGCATGTTCAGGCCGCGAGCCAAGGGATTTCGGGTTTGCCAATTGCCACCCGCCTGAGAGTCCAGTGACAAAGTCCTGACCGCTGCAATGGTAACATTCATTATGTGAATGATTCCTAATTTGCGGCGGCCAGTGCGAGCAAGCAGTGTTGAACCAAGATTTGCAGCAAAAACAGCCAGCCTCCAACAAACACTGAAGAGGTTGCTGTGTGAGCTGGGTAGTCTGGCTGTTGGAAAGATGGACTGGAAAAGAGGGTAAAAAAACCACGTTGGAGGTAGGGTTTCTTCAAAGTCCCAGGATGGTACGTGGGGGCAAATTAGAGTGGTAGCCATTCGTTAGGATGCGGTGTCAAGGAAAATGTCCCGCTGGAGACATTGGGAGGTGGAGAAGCAGGGGGGTAAGAAGGGAGCGGGTGGGCTATAGGGGAATCCTGTTCCTCTTGGGGATGCTGCCTTCTGGTGTCCAGGCGGATAGGGAAAGGCGAGTGTGAGGTGAGGGAGGAGTCCATTGGAGAGTCAGGAGGGATCGGAGTGCCAAGGATGGTGAACAGGGATGGAAATAGGTGGTCAAATAGAGAGAGACAAGTTTCTTTAGCTTGAATCATGACCTTACTGTTGTTGTGAAGGGAGATAGTGAGCGATCCATAGAAGCAAGCTGAAGGGGAACTTTTTAGTTGGTACCCATGTGGGATTGAGGAGGAGGAAGTAACATTAAATGAGTTGTTGAAGATATTGGTCCAAGATGAGATGTTGTTGGTGAAGAAAATAAGCTCAGTTTTGAGCCTCCCATATCGGCTGCTGTGGTATTGGTCGACGAAAAGGGAAGTGTAATGAGGTTTCAGGAGACAGTGATGAAGATAAATATTCTTCTTTTATTCTTAAGAGTAAAGGCATAAAACGTCTGTCGTAAATAACTGGGTCCAGGCGCAGTCAGTAAACTGAGGGTTTTATTGGGTAACAGGGGAAACGGCGAGAGCGGACTCTTCCAAGCAGAAGACAAGATCTAACTGCCATGGAACAGAACGCACACTCGAGGGGAAGCATAGAATGAGAATGTGCTAACATTCTTAGCAGTGCAAGAACTCTACTAGACCATGACATGTATTACACATCTTCTTCCTTTCCAAACGAAAAAATATAAACAATAAACATTTTTGATAAATAACATAAATATACAACATTTCTTAATATACAAAATCCTTGAGATACACAGGTGGATTGCGACACCTAAGAGGGCGAGAGGAAGCCATGCTTTCTAAAGGAGGTATGATAGATTGATTCAAGCTTGGTGAAATGAGAGAATCACCCCCACCCACAGTGTTACCTGAAACACTCGGCTGAGAGTGAACCTCAGGATCCTGGGCTAACACATATCCACTATTGTTGGCAGGTCCATCATGTTTGTTATATACAAGCCGATCATTACTTTTCTGATACATAGCCACCCTGCGAAAATTCCAACACTCACCATTATTCAAGATAATCACTGCGTTAAGAACTTTTTTTACAATGAATGGCCCCTTGAATTTAGAGAGACCTCTCCCTATTCTGCCTGTTTTGATTTTAACCTGATCTCCAATGTTAAAGCGACATACTCTATTCGTGGATTCTTGTGGTGCCAATTTTGTATCATGTGAGGTGACTAACCGTTTCATCCAAGAAGGAACCAACTTTGTCCCAGGGGACCTGCCTCTCATCAACTCAAAGGGGACTTTCCATCTTGAACATGAGGAGTGGAACGGTAAGCCCACAGCATTTCATCAACCAACTTTCGTACAATGCAACCACTGGCGGAGGCCATTTGAATAATGCCTTTAACTACTTTGTTGGACCTCTCACACAAACCATTTCCTTGTGGGTTGTATAGAGAAGTGCGATGATGAGATACTCCACAACTTTTTAAGAATGTTTGCATATCGTTGGAAACCAATTGTGTGCCATTGTCTGTAATGAGAATGGAGGGTATTCCCTCATCTCTAAACAGTTTTCCTAAAAATTTTATGGTACTCTCAGTGGAAATGTTATTAGTAAATTCTACTACAAGCCACTTTGAAAAGACGTCTACTACAACAATGCCAAACCTGTCAGACTCATGTAGTTCACCCATGGGACCGATAAAGTCTAGGCAAATCGTGTGCCAAGGTAGGCCAGGATTGGTAATATGGGCATCATCAGATTTGCAACCAACTTTCAGCCTTTTCTCTCCTTCCCTGCAAATAGAGCAATTTTCCACCCAATCTACCACTTGGGCGTCTAAGCCAGGCCACCAGAAATGATTTTTGATGCGTCGTTGAGTGAGGCTTTGACCCAAATGTCCTTCATGTGCTAGAGTCAGGAGTTTACTCCTGATACCAAAAGGAGGAATAAACTTTTCACCCTTAACTAGAATGCTATCGCTACATATGGACAACTCGTCTAGGATTTTTGAATAGGGACGTACAGACACAGGAAGACAACTCTCTCTTCTTGGGCTAGCTTTTAACAAATTGATTACTTCTTGTAAAGTGTGATCGTTTTGCATCTCACGCTTCCAATCACTAGCATCGAACACCCCCTCACCCACAAAGACTGCATCATCAATTGTGGCAACTGCAATGTCATCGTTATTGCGCACAACCGTCGGATCAGAGACAGAGCGCCAATCAACAGACAGTCTGGACAGGCAATCAGCTTGAATATTTCTCCAACCCTGGATGTGTTCCACCTGATATTGAAAGCATTGGAGCTTGGCTGCTAGTTTAACTAGTCTCGCAGAGCCCTTGCCAGTACCACCAGGAGACAATACTTTTATTAGCGGCTTGTGATCAGTTCTAAGAAGAAATCGAGTGCCCCACAAGTATGTCCTAAAGTATTCCACAGCCCAAGCTGCTGCAAGTGCCTCTCTTTCAATGACGGAATAGTTTTTCTCGGAATCAGTTAAAGTCCTGCTGGCAAAAGCTACAGTCCTCTCACAACCTGAAACCATCTGGGATAACGTTGCTCCTAGGCCTGTTGAGCTGGCATCTACTGTTAAGATGGATTTGTGATTGACATCAAAAGGAGAAAGAACATTTGCCTCACAAATTTCTTTCTTAATTTGGTCAAAATATTCCTGATGCTGAGTGGACCACAGAAAACTTACACCTTTCTTGAGAAGTGAACGTAAACAAACAGTTTTATCCGAAAAGTTTTTGACAAACTTTGAATAGTATTCTATGAGGCCCATGAATGAGCGAAGTTGATCTTTATCAACTGGAGCAGGGGCTGAGCTTATGGCACTGCACAAGTTCTTTTTGGCTGAACCCCGAGGCGCTAATGGTGTAACCCAAGTAATCTATTTGATCCACTAGAAATTTACACTTATCTTTGCGGAGTGTGAGCCCTGATTTGTTAAGTTTCTCTAAAACAATTCTAAGGATGGCGTTGTGTTCCTCAACGGACTGGCCATAGACTAATATGTCATCCTGGAAATAAATAGTGTTATCCACCCCTTTGAAGATGTCAGAGACCATGCGTTGAAAAACGCTTGCAGCAGAAATAAGTCCAAAGGGTAGCCGTGTGAATTGAAAGGTGCCCTCTGGAGTTATGAAAGCCGTGAGATGTTTGGAGTCACTGTGTAGTCTAATCTGGTGGTAAGCGCTTTTGAGATCAAGTTTAGAGAAAACCTTGGCACCCTTGAGTGTGGAGACTAATTCTGTGATGTTTGGGAGTGGAAATGTATCAGCGATAACGCACTGGTTCAGGGAGCGTAAGTCAACACAGAATCTCAATTTTCCATCCGCCTTCTTGGTAATAACGACCGGAGAAATCCACGGGGAAGCCTCTACCGGCTCTATGACACCTGAACCCAGCATTTCTTTGATGAGGTTTTTAACCTCGCCCTTAACTACAATGGGAACGCGCCTAACCTTATGCTGAACAGGTACTGAGTTTCCCTTGAGTAAAATTCGATGGGCATACCCCTTAAGTTGTCCGAGTTCATCTCTAAACACCGCCTGAGCCTCACCAAGAATACTGTCTAGACTCTCATCTTCCACAACCATGACTTGCATGGGCGCTCTCGGATTAACTATGATGTGTAGATCGTATTGGTGTACCCACCCTAGGATTGCCGGACCATGGTCAGATACATAAACCTTACCCCGAATATGCCTGTGGGAAAAGGAGATATGAGCCTCGAAATACCCAAGTATGTCAATTGATTCACCCTGATACCCACCAGGAGAAATGTCTTTGGGAAGTAGTGTTTTGTTATCCCACTTCTCTTTGAAGAGACACTTGGGAATGATGGTAAACTTTGAGCCTGTATCGACCATGAGAGACACCTCACGACCATCGATAGAGAAAATAGCTTTGGGCCTGTTTTTTCTCTTCTCATCATCACTTTGGGAATCCTTGGACTCTATAACTAAAATTTTATCACCATCAAATTCTGGATCATTCCCAACAACATGTACAGTAGAAACACTGGGGTTAAGCCTACTCCTACAAACACGAGCATAGTGACCCATGCGACCGCACTTAAGACATTCCTGTTTGGAAGCAAAACAAAACTTAGAGTCAGAGGCGTGAGCATTACTGCCACACCTACTACATATTCTATTGTTTGAAGGTTTGTGGACGACTGTGGTAGGCTTGGCATTGAAGGGTCTTTTGACAAACTTTGCCTTATTCTTGATGGCGGCAATGTTACTATGTTCATCGTCGTCATGACATGTGCCACGATGATCTTGTGGTGAGATTTCATTAACCTCTGAATTGAGATTCCTTTTCTCCAATTCCTTCATGCATCCTTCGGATTGCTCGACCACTTTGGCTAAGTCAATGGCAGTTTTAAGGTTGGGGTTTTTGCTGCCCACAACCGCTCCTGAATTTTTTTATTGTTGCACTGTACAATGAGCTGATCGCGGATCATCTCATCTGTCATCGCACCAAAGTTACACTTTATAGACATCTCTCGTAGTCTTGAGATAAAGTCATCGATAGACTCACCTGTCTTTTGATGTTGCGTATAAAATTTGTACCTATTCATTACAAGGTTTTCCTCTTTGGAATACCTGACCTCGAGTCTGCACACGGCTTCTTTGAACTCATCAGGTATAGGTTGGCCACTGGCTTGAAGGGCTTCTGGGAGAAAACGGAAAACACGTTGTCCTTCTTTGCCTAATGTGCTCAAGAGAAGAGCTTTCTTTCTTTTTGCCGAAAAATCTTGCCCTTCAAGAACGTCTAGGTAGTTCTCAAACATAAGGATCCAGTCTTCCCACGGAATGCTAGGTTGACCAGGTTGCGCTAAAAATACAGGAGGTAAAACAGCTGAAAACTGGGCTGGATTCATGGTATAATACCGTGATGAGAGGTGTAAGTACCTGAGTGCAAACCGTTGTGTAGAACTGACAGATGGAAAGGCAAGAGGAGAAAGAGAGAAAGAAAAAACAAAATAGAAAACTGCGTGAGTGGCTTAGAGGCAATTAGAACGCCCGACAATGTACTGAAATAGTGTGTAACATTGTGGATAGCTTGGTCACAAGGGATATACAATTAGCGTGTATATCGCTGCAGATGATCTTCACAAAATCCACTTGGACATGTGGAATGATAAGCTTGTCGGAATCAGCTTGTAGATCTGATTTTAAGTGGATGAAGCGCGTTGTTGTGTAATTGAAGGCTTTGATTCAGGCCAGCCTTTCTATTGCGCTCTGGTAACCAGGACAACCCTTAGATAAACACTGTGCCTCTGGTAGCGCGCTCTCGCTGCGGGAAGGAAGAGCCTCTGTGACGCTGCACTACTCTGTGACGTTGGTAACCAGGGTAACACCGACGCTGGTTACGTGCCTTTGAGTGCGCGTTAGTGCTGGCGCTAGCGTGAATCCTAGCACGTCATCATAATTGAGATGAGTGGAGAAAGGAAGGATCTCTCCGTTGGGAGTAACAACCGCTGCTGATGCACAGGCGCCTGACGCTGTCACTGGGGTTGCTGGACTCTCCTTACACCAATAACCACATAACTCGCCGCTTTGGGTTGCGCCTGACTTGGGTTGCTGGACTCCCTCACGCCATTAACCAGGTTGCGCTTGACCTCCCCTCTCGCAGGCACACCGCTGTGAAGTTTAGTCGCTTGGAGCGCCTCAGGGACTAAAGACGGTGATGTCACACGCGTGACACTGTCCCCAAGGCTGCGCTTATAGCCTGCTTCGCAAACGCATGCTAGGTGCTGGAGAAGTATGTTCCTACTCACTGTGCTGCCGTCCGCTCTCGCCTTGCTTCGTTTCCCAGCCTGTTATTTTCCGGTTCTGGTCCTTGAAGGCGGATGAGGAGAGTGTGCACGCCGGGTTCCTTGGATCCAGGATCGTCGCCAAAATGTCGTAAATAACTGGGTCCAGGCGCAGTAAGTAAACTGAGGGTTTTATTGGGTAACAGGGGAAACGGCGAGAGCGGACTCTTCCAAGCAGAAGACAAGATCTAACTGCCATGGAACAGAACGCACACTCGAGGGGAAGCATAGAATGAGAATGTGCTAACATTCTTAGCAGTGCAAGAACTCTACTAGACCATGACATGTATTACAACGTCCTAACCACAGACAAGCCAGCAGCAACTGTTCTCTGAAGAACCTAGTAACTAGGCACCCATTACATTCTAGATTCCAGAGCTGCTCACCAGACTCAGAGATAATAGAATAGCATAACTAAACATAATGAATAGTGCAAGTGAATACCACACAAATCAGTAAATTGTTCAAGGGTGTTATGTTTGAATCTTTTTTCCGACGATTTGGACAGATTGGGGTAAATGTTCTTGAAGCAGTTGGGTCCAACTTTCACTCGATTGGCCCACATTGTTATGGAGCAAAAAGGATGTGATGGGGATGATGGCAGGGAAGGGGAGAGCACCACAAGTGTAGTGGCAGTGTACAGAAGCAAAAGGAGGCATAGGCACATATCTCAGGGGAGCATAGGTAAGAAAGGTAAAAGGAGAGGACGGAACGAAGGGTTGTATAACCATCGAAGCTAGAGGCACATTGACGCTGCTGACCTCCGGCAATGAGTTCCAAGATAGCTGATCCTGTAAGGCAACTGGCAGGAGAGAGGCTGATGGTAGGACGGTGAGTAGTACTTTCACAGTTTCAATGTCCTATTCGCTGACTGCGGGCACTGATTAGCACGTGGAATGAATCCCTGGGCAGAGGAATAGGGCTGTCTAGCTGTACTCACGCCAGCTGGACAGCCCTATTTGGATCCCCGAACTGGACACGCTTTTGACTAATCCAACGGACGCGCCTTGACGCTTTCCCAAAAAACCGCCGCCTTCACCAAAGCCTCTCGACCTATCGGTCGTTCTCCCCACCTGGACCCACTTTTTCAAGGGGCCCCCGTCCATCCGGTTTATACCTATTGGATCTCTACAGCCCTCCGCTCGAGACCACCTCTCCTTCTCTGCGATCCATTCGCTCCTATACTGTTTCCTAACTACCTGAAACCTGGTCCTGATGATGGCCTAACATTGCATATAGGCCGAAACGCCGTCGACTTTTGCAGCAAAATTTACGGCGCCTTTCTCGTGATTGCCCATTTAAATTACCTTGTATTAATTGCATTCATTGTATGGGCAATACTATGGATACACCTTGTATATATAATTTGTCTTGTCTGCGCCCCTTGTCCGCTGTACATACTTTCTCACTTGTCACTTGCGCCGTTCACTACTTCACGAGCACTTGTGCACAGTATAACACAGGATACATGTCATTCAATGTAACACAGTGCTTTTTTTGTCTATAAATAAGACGAAATATATACAAAAGTCTCTCTATGTTTCTGCAAATTATTGTCTCCCTGTTCTCCTTTCCGTGCTCGCAGCAATTAATTGTGCTCCCTTAGAAATCGCCTTACAAATAATACCCTCTGAGACACTGTTGTATGTTACACACCTTTACCCTGGTCTCTACCGGGTTTATAGGCTACCTCCTGTAGTTTGTTACTGTATGCATATTTGTATAGCACGCTAATCACTTGTGAGGGTATTTGTTGCAGGAGGTTAGGCAGCTGGCTCCTTTGTAAGGTTATTCGAAAAGTGAGGTCTTCAGCTACTTTCAGAACTTGAAAAGCAATGAGGAGGCTTTACTGTGGTGTGGGACGTTGTTCTACACTTTGGCGGAGATGTAGAAGAATGCATGTCATCTGGCTGTATATTTGTGGATGTGAGGCACCTGTGCTAGGGAGAGTCCGGCTGAGCTGAGCTGTCTGGGAGGTAAGGGAGGCAGGGCCAGTTTTGTGTAGTGACTTGTATGTGTGTTTGAGCAGTTTGAATTTGGTGTATTTGTTTTTGTGGCACCAGTGAAGTTCTCTGAGATGTGGGGTGATATGGGTGCAGCGAGGTACTTTGAGGATGAGACTTGCTGCATTGCTTTGAATGGTTTGGAGCCTTTTCAGGAGCTTCTTAGTGATTCCTGTGGAGAGTGCGTTGCTGTAGTCAAGTCTCCTAGTAATCAGGGCTTGTGTAACCGTTTTCCTGGTATTCCCTGGAAGCCATCTGAAGATCTTTCGCAGCATTGTCAGGATGTGGAAGCAGGTGGAGGTCACTGCGTTTACTTGGGCTGTCATGTCGAGCTTGTTGTTCAGGATGATTCCAAGATTTCTGGCCTGGGTAGTGGGGGTTGGTGTGGGGCGGAGGTCAGTTGGCCAGGTCATTGCTAGGCCCACCTTAATAACCTTAATACTACTACAAAACCTACTACAAAGTGCTATTCAGAAACTGCACTTTTGAAGTAATTTACACTTTTGAGTAAGTTTATTACTTTTCAGTATTCACAAAAGGCACTTTTGTAGTAACTTACAATTTTGTTGTAAGTCCCTACCTCCATAATTTTATATTGGAGGATGTTGCAGTGGTTGGCCATGTGTAGTGCTGAGCTTACTACAAAAGTGTAAGTTACTACAAAAGTGCAGTTTGTGAATACCAAAAAGTACTCAATTTACTCAAAAGTGTAAATTTATTCAATAGTGTAAGTTATCTTTATTAATCAGGCTCCTAATGTTTCTTCTTTTAAATATTCTTTGAATATATATTCTCAGTGTCTATAGCTTTAATTTATAGCCGCCACAGTTACTGCTTTTACGTCGTGTTTGTTCCTTCTTTTTTGTTTTGGACCTTTAAGAAAATTAGGACATTCGTCCTCTTGTGAAATACATCTGTTCTGGTCTGTAGGTCTAATTAATAACTAGTAATCCAAATTTGACAAAGCTTTCCTATACTTTATGTATAAACATGTATTTTAAAGTATCTTTGTTTATGGTCTTGCTATGGTTTTATCAAATATCTGATGACATTGATTTCGACATAAGCTTCGAACACAAGTTTCTCTAATTCATAAGATACAATCTTCAATGTTCCATGAAGAATTAACATTTGCATTTCTTCATTACTCAATTCTTTCCTCTACCCCCAATTTAGAAAGTGAGAATCATTTTGTCTGGTTATCAGTGGTGTTGACAACTCTTCAATATCAGCAAAACCAAAACATGTTGGGGCCGATTCACAAATTGCCTCCGCACTTGTGGTGGAGGCCCCACAATTGGAGTGGGGGGGCCGCACTTGTGAAGGGGATTCCGCACTTGTGGTGGGACCTCCGCAATGGGTAAATGCAGTACGGAGGATCCTCCACAAGTGCGGGACCCCCATCACGACCGCGGGCCTCCACCACAATAATGAGGCCCTTTGTGAATCGGGCCTGCTGTCTTTTGTATTGTATCATTCAAAACAAATCCTCCTCTGGAAGATCCTCCCGTCTAAATGTTGTCTCAGAAGCAGGTGTAAGTAGGATGACCACCTGAGCACAACAAAATAGAAAACACAACAAGACATTGCATGCCCATATGCCAGTGTTCTGTGGAGCTAAGAGGTTACTGGAGGCTTTTCTACACTTTCACATGAGACTAAACTTTTATAAATGGTACAATATGCAGCTCTGCACATCAACAGTGACTAAAGTTCTAGCAAGGGCAAAACACCAACTTCTAAAACACTGTGACAATGACAACCCACAGTACTCACTATCAACTCGTCTACATTTGGCAGGAGTCACAATATTTTTACTTCTTACAAAATTCCGCTATGGGGTCATCGTAAAAAAAGTGTTACTTTTTTTATTTTGCCTTAATTAAATCATCCTTTTGAACGCCTTACTTCATCTGTAACCAGGACCCTGAATCTCCCTCCATAACAGGATTTGTCTGCATTCACAGAGCTTGAGTTTATCTGTTTTGCAGTAACTGGAAAGCCTGGCCAGTGGGCACCTAATGTATGTCTGGTGTTTGACAGTGATTCTCAGAAACATGGGTAGACTACAAAGGAGTCGGAAGTCACCCAAATATTCTAACAAAACACAACACGATTTCCACATAAATCTTTAATTTTCATGCACAGATATCCTTTTGTATACTAGTATAACATCACTTTTGCTGTGCACAAAACCTGACTTCATACTTATTAAAAGATTTAATCACACAAGCTTGTTTTAATTAATCCTCTCCAAGTCATGCAGACCTGCCAAGTTACGCACATCAGAGGTTAGACTAATGCATTTACTTCTGGTGTTCTCATCACTAAAATCATTATAGCTCCTCTATGCATGAACAGGCGCAGTTGCTCTGTGAAGTTAGATAAACTCAGCAGCCAGCAAGCTTCCTGTGCTGCCCGAAGCAGTTATTAAGAAACAAGCTCAAGTTCAGGAAAGCTGTCTAAATTGTTACTTCCACTAAAGTTAGTAAGTCGCTCACATTGCCTGTTGCTCCTTGTTGTAAAGTTGTCTGACTGCATGTTCAAACAAACTTAAGCCTTTTGGCAAATCACGCAGACAAATTGTCTCACATAGTGCCGGTAGTAACAAGGGAGCATAAATCTTTATACTTAAGAAGCTTAGGGGCATATTTACAAGGGCTTTATCTCCGTTTTTTTGGCTTAAAAAGCCAAAAAAGCGGAGATAAAACTATTGCCCTATTTACAAGAGGGTGCTAACATGCATAATCGCATGTTAGCACCCTTTTTCCCCAACGCCTCCCTTTGCATCTCTAATGAGATGCAAACTGGGCGTACCCCGGATGGACTACCTTGTAAATATCGCTGATGTTCACATCGCGATATTTACAAGAGCTACTAGCATTTTAGCACACGTTAGTTTTGGAGAAAACCGCTGTTTTCTCCAAAACTAACGTCTGCTAAAATGCAGACTTGCCTATCCCTAACATTGGGGTGGATTATGCTGATACGACCCTGTGGGTCGTATCAGCAGAGGTTATCGCCGTTTTGCAGGGAACATCGCTGGAAAACCAGCGATGTTCCCTGCAAAACGGCGATAACCTCGCTATCTCTGGAATTTTTATCGCCATGGAGAAACGCGTTGTTAGTAACGCGCTACCAGGGCGATAAATTCTAGAGATAGCCTGCGATAACAAAATTATCGCTAAGCACGGCCAGCGATAATTATCGCTGGCCGTTGATAATATGCCCCTTAGTGTAGTCGTTAAAAAGGATTCTCCACTGGTCATATGGACCATTGTCGACTAAAAGCATATGAAAGGAGCTAGCATCAGCAACACATTTCAAATGACAGTGAAACCAATTTGGCTGCACAGAAACAATAGAGAGGATAGTGTACAAACCATAAGTTTTTTATTAGCAAATTAGTCAAAGTTACAAATCAATTAATCAGTAATCAATTTACAAGATAAGTAAATATATTCAAATGATTATGCAGTTTGATTTGTATATTAAGTAGAAAAGGATGCAAAATATAAGGACATAGAGAGGGCAGAATATAATGTAGACTGGTTCTATAAAGGAGCTGTCCTATTCTAAATCAAACATCGAAAGTGGCAAAGGAGATTTCTAAGAGGAAGGTGCCAGCATAGGAGGGCCCAAATTAAGGTTCTGAGAAAGGCATGGCCACTCAAGCATAAAGCTCAACACCCTTGATAAGAGAAATTAGCAGATTTGGAAAAAAGTCTTCTCTCAGCGAAGTCAGGACAGGATCTGCTAAACTATTCTAAGGAACAAGTAATACATGAAAGAAGGTTCTGGAAGCTCCTTCTCATCGGCTTCCACCAGATGGTCCAATCATTAGAGAGTAGTTTCAGGAAGCAGGTAGGCTCCTTAGCTTCCCGGTGCTAAACAAAGAAGTATACATCGGCACAGCCTAGAAGTTAGCAACAGTCCAGTCTGCCTGTTACAGGTGGATCTCTTCTTTCCCCATGCACTGCACATCTTTATACCAATTCCAATAAGACTAGCTATCTAACCGTTCCCAACAATAATCAAAGTCCTTTTATAACTAATGAGCGCTTCTTGATACCGCAACTGCAGAAGGAGAAAGAAACATGAAAGCTAACAGTCTATTTACAAAAGAGTACTTTGTGTGGCTAGGGCTCGGTTACAAGTTAGGCCAAATTTAGAAAGAGATGGCGTCTTAACAAGTGCAGATAAATGAGTAAATACATTGATTATATTTTGGTTATATGTGTGTGGCTCTCAATATTCGTAAATACAGCTACCTACTACTTTGGATTAATACAATCACACACATTAGTAGGATTAACACGATGAGTATATCTGATGCATGATTGGATGGAGCACTAAATTGTACTGCTCCAATAATTACCGCTTTGTGTGAAGCAGGCACACTACGGAAATACTGACAACACCAACCTCGGGAAAAGGAAATACTGAATTTACAGGTATTGAGAGATTGTGTATGTGTGAGAGAAAGAGCGCAAGAAAGAGAGCACACTGAAGGGGCGAAACAAGGAAGTATACGGCAAAAGAGAGAGTGAAAACACAGTCACCAGTTGGAAGATGACATGTAAGATATGCAGACAAAGGATTTTAGAAAGATATCAGTAGAAAAGTATTAGAGTGAGAGACGGTTAGATGAAAGGGATGTGAAGGAGAGAACAGGAGTGATTGACACACTCCGAAGGTCACTACCATTTCCACAGAACTAGTAACATTTAATTGATAGGCTAATATTCTCAGAATTAATACTTTCTCAATTCTAATGATTGACAACAACATCATTATTACTCTTTTTTCATTAGCGCCAATAGGTCTGGCTTATTTTAGGCATTCAATGTTGTGTGATGATTCTGGATGCAGCAAGAGAAAACCCACAGAGAAGCAGTCAGATACTGGCCATTGCTTTGATTTACTGAGGAGGAAACTATCACTTGAAGTGTCACTCATCGCGCCAATTGAAACCATAGATATGTCATTCATAAGTAATTTGAAAACTTGGCAGCTGTGAGCATGGACTTTTAGGGTTAGAGCACCCTCAAATGTGGGTTGTCACCTTTCCAAGAGAAAAATATTAGCTATTTGTACTTGTTTTAAGAGTCTGCAAAGGCCCAGACATGATACTAAATAGGACATTAAACAAAATCGTAAGTCTTAATTTGCAACTTGACTTTTCTGCCTTTGTTTACTCTAAATATTTATTAGTCAGGGATTGTGAACACAGCTCCAGAATACATTTAAAGTTTTTTCTATTTATATTTGCTGTTTGAATTATGCACAGTTAAAGGGTAAAAAACCGGTTTTAAGTGATTTTGCTTATTTTTGTACCGACCGGGTCATTGAAATACCGGTGGCGCTGGTAGAAAATCGGCCAAGTGGCAATCCTACCTCAAAGTGTGAAAGCTCCTGCAAACTTGTCCCTGCTGGACAACGGCGATACCGCGGCCCTCATTCTCCTGGACCTCTCGGCCGACTTCGACACCGTCTGCCACCACACCCTACGCACACGCCGCTACAACGCGGGGATCCGCGACAAAGCCCTGAACTGGATCACCTCCTTCCTCACCGACAGAACCCAGAGAGTCCGCCTCCCTCCATTCCGATCTGAAGCCACCAAGATCACCTGCGGCGTACCCCAAGGATCATCCCTCAGCCTGACCCTCTTCAACGTCTACATGACACCGCTCACCAACATCGTCCGATCACCCGACCTCAACATAGTCTCATACGCCGACGACACCCAGCTGATCCTCTCCCTCACCAAAGACCCTGCCACCGCCAAAGCCAACTTCCACGCAGGGATAAAGGCCATCGCCGAATGGATGAAGAGCAGTCGCCTGAAACTGAACTCGGACAAGACGGAGGTCCTCATTCTCGGCTCCACCGCTTCCGCCTGGGACGACTCCTGGTGGCCAGCCTTGCTGGGAACTGCGCCGACACCCACCGACCATGCATGCAACCTGGGTTCATCTTGGACTCTTCTCTGTCAATGACACAACAAGTCAACGCCATCTCCTCCTCCTGCTTCAACACCCTCCGTATGCTGCGCAAGATCTACAGATGGATCCCCTCCGAAACCAGAAGGACGGTCACCCAGGCCCTCGTCACCAGCAGGATGCACTACGGCAACGCCCTCTACGCGGGAACCACGGCCAAACTCCAGAAAAGACTCCAACGCACACAAAACGCCTCCGCACGCCTCATCCTCGACATCCCCGCCACATCACCGCCCACCTGATGGACCTGCACTGGCTTCCCGTCAACAAGAGGATCACCTTCAAGCTCCTCACCCACGCTCACAAAGCACTCCACGACGCCGGACCAGCATACCTCAACAAGCGACTCACCTTCTACACCCCCAACCGCCAGCTCCGCTCCGCCGACCTCGCCACCGTCCAACGCATCCACCGAACAACCTCCGGCGGCAGATCCTTCTCCCACCTCGCCTCCAAGACATGGAACACCCTCCCCATCCACCTTCGACAGACCCAGGACCTGCTGACCTTCAGGAGACTCCTCAAGACCTGGCTGTTTGATCAGTAGCTGCCCCTCCCCCCCACCCCACAGCGCCTTGAGACCCTCACGGATGAGTAGCGCGCTTTACAAATGTCTGATTGATTGATTGATTGATTTTTGGCATTTACTAACTTTTTCTTGACTCATTACCACACATGTCGCAGAAACAGTCAGTCAAATTTCAATTTGTGTGGAAGGGTTTGGGGAGGGGCGTGAGGTTCAGATTTCACATCAAGCATGCTGGTTTTTAATGTTGAGGTGCATGAGAGGAGTTTAAGGGATAGCAGAAAAGGAGAGGAATGCAGATTGGTAGGGTTACTAAATAAGAAAAATCACAAGATTGTGCAAAAATAACTAACATTTTTGAAGACTTTCAAAACAGAGATACAGAGAGTTTGTGAGCGTTTTTGTCTGTGTAAATGTAAACTCTTTGACATACTCTTCACTATACCCGACTGAAAGCACTTGTACACAACTATGTATCAGAAAATATATTTACTAGGGGGTTTAACACCCCAAACACCTCCCCTGAAGCTACGCCCCTACCAACAGACCCTATCAGGTGGAATACTCCCGATTTTTGAAGCCAAAAATGTCTTTCTTTTGGCTGTCTCCCTCCTGAAATGCTCTCTGCTTCAATAGAATTCAGGGGGGAAACCCATTTCCCTAATTTATTTTTCAAAATCTCCCACTTCCTGTTCTAAAATGCTGCCATGTATGCATTACCACCTCTAAAACAACTGCAGATCTACTCCTTTCAGTAGCAGGAGTAAATCTGTTTTCAGAGTGGGAAATGGGAGTAAACACTCCTCTAAATGATAGAGGTGGAAAATGTTTACCTCATGGATAAAATAAGAGAATACAAAGCGCAATTGTGTTAAGGCGAGACATTGTCACATGCATAATTCTACGTTATATACAAATATGTGGCAATAAATGCCTTTGGATTAAGGCAAGGAAGAAATCTCCAACTGTTTTCCAGAAGCATTTCTAGAAACTCGTGACTGTCAAGCTTTCCAGGAGAAATCGTGGCAGCTGCTTCTTTTGTCTGTTGGCGTAGATAAATTAGTTCTACATAGAGAGCTGCAAATAAATAAGTACTAGAACTAAAATAAGTACAAATACTTGGAGATGCCATAAATTCGTAAATATGCGCCAAAGTAAATTGCACTGAGTGTCAAATCTCTGGGTGTTTCAAACCTAAATGATTTATGCTGAACCCAGTACGGGGTACATACAGCGTTAGCTTAGGAGAAAGCAGGCTGCACTCTTGTTGAACTGAGAGTCTGAAAAAACAATCATTCCTGTGGCATCTAAGTTTCCTCGCCTATAACACAACAATCCGGTCAACTCCTGGAAACTGGAAACTGGAGGCTGAGGTTCTGTTAGTGGTCAGCAGAGGGCGCACGTCGCCTACTGATGAAATCCACCGCATTGTATGAAGGGTTTCCTCTTCCGGGTCTGCGGCGGCAGAAACAGTACCAACAGCGGACACTGACATCACTTCCGACCTTTCCTTGAGTGTCCATTCTGCTGCAGAGGAGGCAGGACCTCGTCTGGCTGTGCAGTTATCTTTATCTTCAGACCTTCACAGACCCACCATTAGATTCCGAATCTAACCCTGCCCCACTCCAGCCCCAGGAGGAGGAGAGAGCCTGGAAATGTCCGCACAGGTTTCTGCTCAGGTAGGAGATTGTCAGCACCTTCTGCTGTGTTTGTGGAACTAGACTAAATAATCCTGGAGGAAATCTGGGCTGAATTGGGCTCTTCTATCCGGGGACCTCTGGGGGGGGGGGGGAGAGACTTTCCTTCCCGCCCTTGGGGGTGTTGTGATTATTATTTGTGTTAAAGACATCTGTGCACTGCATCTTACCACAATTTGAGAAATCTGTGCACACTGCACTATGAGGAAACTACACACGCTGCACTGCATCTCACTGCACTATGAGGAGTCTGTGCATGCTGCACTGCATCTTACTGCACTATGAGGAGTCTGTGCACGCTGCACTGCTTCTTACTGCACTATGTCGCATTTGTCCATGATGCACTGCTTCTTACTGCACTGTGTCTTACTGCACTATGACGCATTTGTCCATGGTGCACTGCTTCTTACTGCACTGTGAGGAATCTGCACGTTGCACTGTGTGTATTACACTGTGAGAAATCTGGGCACTCTGCACTTCATCTTATTGCACTATGATGACTCTGTTCACTGCACTGCATCTTACTCCACTATGAGAAATCTGTGCACATTGCACTGCCTTTATTTTGCAGTTTTGTATAGCACTTACTTGACCAGAAGGTATTGGAGCATTTTACACGAGCACAAGTTACATTACACGTTCATTTTATAGGGGAAGATTAAATGATTTGCCCAGAATAACAGGATGTTGAGCCGACGCTGAGACGCAAACCTGTTTACCAGTTCCAAAGTTGGCAGCTCTGACCATAGTGCTACTTTATCTCCTTACAGCAGAGTCAGAAATCTGTGCACTACCTGCACTACTCTCTACTGTACTGTGAGGAATCTGTGCACACTGTTCTGCGTCTTACTGCACTATGAGGAATCTGTGCACACTGTTCTGCGTCTTACTGCACTATGAGGAATCTGTGCACACTGTTCTGCGTCTTACTGCACTATGAGGCATCTTTGCACACTGTACTGCAGTTTACAACCCTATGAGAAATCTGTGTGAACTTCATTGCTGTTTACTTTACTACGAGAGGTCTGTGCACACTCCAGGGCTTTTTATTACACTCTGAAAAATCAGTGCTACTCTGTAAGACGTCTTTGCACACTGCTCTGCTTTGTACTGCACAGATCTGTGGAAACTGCAATGCTGCTTACTACACGGAGAAATCTGTGCTTCCTGTAATGCTTTTGAGTAAACTACGAAGGGTATTTACAGCCTAAAGAGCAAATTGATGCACACTCACTGCTATTTGCTACACTATTGGAACAATGTCTGCTGCCCCATCCATCTATAAACATTTGTTAAGTACACATTTCCACTTATCTTCTGAAGACTGTAGGAAATATGGTGTGTGTCCATTCAGGAGTCTCTGCGTATGATTGCACATGATGGTGGATTTCCTGCATATTGTGATTTGTCTATTGTGGACCCAAAAGCCTGTCTGTCCTCTTGTTTAGGGCTACCCCCCTGATAATTAACTTACGTTGTTGGTAGTGAGATGCATCCACATCCTTTCCCTCAATTTAGTCAAGGGTGTGTAATTTTATAAAATATCTACTTGTCCTTGGAATGTGATGCTTTAGAAATCTACCTGTCCTGTAAACAAATTCACTTGTCACTTTTGGAGCCATGCAGTAAGGTGAAAAATTGTGACAGTGCTCTTATGGCAGGAATCTAATAATAGCCTCTCTGATTATATGATGTCTTTTATCAGGGTTTAAATTCTATCTTAGGTGTGATTTTGTCACCTTCAGAAAATGTACACAAAGGAGTTGGAAATTGGTGAGAAGCGTTAGGTCTAGGATTGAAAAACCCTGTGAATTTGTGCACACCCACAAACTCACATGTTGAAAGGTATTCAGCAACTCCTCTCCAATATTTTACCACACTGGAAAAGAATGGAAATTTCTCCTCACAAGTGCACGATTAAGACTTTTTCCAGGTTGGGCAAAAAGGGTGTGTAGATGAAGCGAATTTCCTACCGCTCAGCAGACTTTCGTACAAAATATTTGCTCATTCGAAAATGGGACGCAACCAAGTTTGCTGGGAGTACGGTTTGCAGGCCTGCTTCTGTAATCTCTTGCTAATCCCTGAAAGTTTTTTCTAACAGTCGACCCCTGATTTATTTTCATGTTTCCCAGATAATTGCTCATAACGGTTTTACACTGATTCTCCATTAGTCATCTTTAGGTTTCGCCTGCAGGGCGCATGCGCCTGCTAATCCCTGAAAGTTTTTTTTAACAGTCGACCCTTGATTTATTTTTATATTTCCCAGAAAATTGCTCATAACTGCTTTACACTGATTCTCCATTAGTCATCTTTAGGTTTCGCCTGCAGTGCGCATGCGCTGTTTTCAAAAGCTATTGTTCTTAAAAAACAAAAAGCATAAAAGGGGCTTAGAGCCCGTCTATATGACCTTAACTTACCCTTGGTTTGCTCCCGAATCACTCTCATTTCCTTGATTCCTGTTGGTTGGTACCTCCTCCTCGCCGCCGGTTTCCTCCAGAGCTTCAGTCTTCGTCCATGCCGTGTAGCATGGACCAAGTACTGCTTTCTTTGGCTCGTGTCGTTCCACTGGCTACAAACTCCTTAAGATACTATTTTTTACATTTTGGCACCCGTCCCCAAGCCACCCATATATTCAGGGTACCTTCTCGAAGCATTATAAACAGCCTCAAATTGTTACATTTTACAAACATGTGTACAAGTTTTTATACTGGACCCGCTGTACTCCCTTTGAGCGCTTATACTAACAAGCATTTGCAATGCAATAGGTCTCGCATTTGCGAGATTTAGAGCTATTGGCATTGTATATTACAATGTTTTTAACTTATGTGTTTTGGGGTGTAGTGGATGTATGTGGTGTGTAGTGGAATTATGTGGGTTGGATTTGAATTGCTAGTTTTGGCATTTTGTGGCGTGGAATTGTGTGGTGTGGAGTCGATTTGTGTGTCCTGTTTTAATGATGAAATCCAAAAAAGAATTATTGCCAACAAAGAAGGGTACCTGACCATGAGGCTGTCCTTGATAGGAACAGTCATTAGTGTGGTGGACTGTAGCAGTCTACACTAGAACACTATGAAGCTAAAACAAAACAAATAAAGGGAATACTGGCATATGAGTCCAGTAGCAATTAGCAGTCAGTTTCCACCCTCATTCACACGTTTCCTTGCAAGCACAGGAGGCCGGCCACTTGTGAAATATAAGTGTTTGTGGCGAAAGAAGCCCATTAAAATATTACATAGACTGACTTTCGGCCTCGATATCGAATCCTTTCTCTTAAACACTTAATTGAAATCTCAAGGCAGCAACATTTTCAAACTGATTGGTAATAGATACAACCAACACTCTACTAAAACTAGCAAAAGGCTAGGACTTGCTCACTTTTAGAAGATGAGTGGTCAGCTGACTGAAATCATAGGGGTTTGCAATGTGGCCAAAAGGTGTCGTAAGGAGCAACAATGAGATGATGTAGGGATAATAACTGCTACCTGAAGCTGTTCTTGAATGATGCTCATCGCGTTAATCCCCTGTGATCTCTAGCCGCTAGAAATAACTCTGTTCAAAGTGTGCGCTACACAAAACATGTGCTCAGTGACCTAGTCAATTAGGACAGCTTCAATGGGAGGGTAACAGGAGAGGGCAATAGCAATTCCTGTCAGCGGTCAGACAAATCGTTTAATGTTGCATGGCTCACAGCACTATCTTTAGGTTTCCTGGTGATCCAGCGCGGCTAAAATAAATGTTTCCTTATGACACTAACGCAGAAAAACACCTTCTCAACCTTAATCATATAAAACTTATGTCGGTGAAGCCCATAACACGCATACATTCATTCACACAATTCTCTGGATTAAACGCTAAGGAAAATGAGCTGCTGGACAAACTGGATACCTTGTTAAAAATGACAGAATTATAACCTATACATTATATACATTAACTTAGGATCCTGTCGGTTCTAAACATCAAGGTACTCCGCTATTCGGTCGATGGACCAACTAGTAGAATCAGTTGATGGCGATTAAGTCCAGCTCAATCACAATTAAAACCTTTAACATTTATTAATCCTAAATTTATTAAAGAACCACAGACTCATTTAGAGTTAGAATATAATTTTATCTAAATTTTTCGAGCAAATAAGTAAAGTTCTTTATTAGGCAAATACATTTAGAAATATCAATAAGCATTTAAGTAAAATATTTAGAATAGTAAGGAAAAATACTCATTACCCCTTGGCCATAGGGCGATGACAAGAATGGTTCACCAGGAAATAGAGATGAACCGCAGGTCACAGGATAGGACTCCCAAAACTGACTGACTGTCCCGCTAACCTCCTCGGACGCAATCTCCTCCCGGGCAACTCCCGCAACGGTCTCGTTCCTTCCCCAGTCAAAGTCCGAAGTTCAAAATGACAGAGTCTCTAGCAGCATCAGGATAGAATAAACGAAGAAGTTTTTTCACATCGTAAGAGCAGACTCTCTTATACCCTATTCTCTGGCTCTCTATACTTAAAAGTTGCAATCTTTAGGGGCAGAAATCACGCTAATTGGTCCTTTGGAGGGGTGGTGATGGTCACCTCATCGCCCTCCTTGTTCGAACTGGTTTGAGGACAATAACGCATACAATAAGTCTCATGATCCACACTGTCCAAAGGTAATTCAATTTGTTAATATATTTTTGTAACAAACTCCGATGGTCACACATTAGTTCGTCCTCTGTCGCTCGATTTTCTCATCCGGTTCCCATCCATATATGCTGAACTCTTGGCACGATCCTTGTTGCAGGTCAGACTGGCCTTGACATCTCTCACTCCGGGCACAGGCCGCATACACGTGACTGGAGCATTCACTCTGCCCATGCGCAGAGCCATCTTATTCAACGCACGCAATCTCGTCCTTTTCCAGCGGCCATTTTCGAAGCACGGCCTAGCAGGTCCGAACAAAACTAATATATGAACAAACACAACAGAAATTAAAACAAGGAAAATAAGCCTTTCTGTTTACCACCTGCCATTCTAAGGACCCGTATTAGGTACTACCTAGCAGAAGCGACATTTAAAGCCATTTTACTTACCATCTGCATCTTTGCCACGGTACAATTTTACTACACAACGCAAATCATGCAATTTACTACGCAAATCACAATACTAATGTTATTTTGCTTCACATTTGTAAATAAATTAGATTTTTCAATGCCAGCAAATTGCCCACGTGTAATGTTTAATAAAAGGTGCATTTGTTGATTAGTTCATGCGTTTCAAACGGTTAGTATCATTAATCGTTATGGGGTCATTAACTTCCAAGGGGTACAAAAAAAGATTTTTAACATCACCACTAAAACCTATCCCTTCAAAATTTTATCAGAAAATTGTTTCTTGTCCACTTGCATTTATTTTAGACAATTGTGTTCTTTTCATCTTGTCTTTTAGGCCTCTTGTACATGTTCTCTTTAAACTCTTCCAATTCGATCTCTCCCATCTCTCGTTCTCTTGTTTCTCTTTCCTTATTTTTCTCATTTTCTCTTTTCGCTTTATTTTGTCTTTTTCTCCTTTTAATACACACATATGCTAATCTTGATATTATCACTATTACTAAGATTACGGGAATTAGTATTTTCACAATTAAAGAACTACCTATTTCGGTGAGCCATTTCTTTATTGAGGAAAAACCCTTACCAAGTTTCTCCCAAGCACCTTCAACCTCCAGTGGGGCAATTTCTTTATGCAAATCAGTAATGTTCTTTATATACTTCTGTATATTCTGACTTTTGTCTGGAATGTAAGTGCAACAATGTTGTACCTTCAGCATTCCACAGACTCCACCCTCTTTTGCCAAAAGAATGTCAAGGGCAAGTCGATTTTGCATTACCATAGCTCTCATGGCAACCATTTCAGTATTTATCATCAAGAACCCTTCAGCAGTATTCGTTGATAAACGATCTACTACTGTAGACAATTTCCGAATCTTGTATGCATTCAAAGATATACCCACTGCTGGTATCAATGCTCCAAAAATGTCACCTATTATCTCTGAGAAGATTTCCCTTCTCCTACGGGTTAATGGTTTACCTATCTCGTGAATTCCTTTAGTTCCTCTTTCCATATGAAAAATCTTTGGAAAGACCAGGGCTAGATAACATGTTCCATACCAGTGGTCCGGCAACCTATAATAGGCTCGATTTCCACAAATATAATAGATTCCTGGGAATACTGGATCTTTTCCTCCTTTAAATCCCCAACCCCCTAAAATTTTGTATGTATCTCGGCACTCACTAGAACCCACGAAATAATTATCATACATGGTGTTATCTCTACTAATACACAATTTTCCCTGTTGAGGCCAATCTAAAACCATGGCTGCATTCGTTTCGCTCATGTCATAACTTCCCTCTTCAAACGCCCAAGGTGGGGTTTTTGTCTTTTCTCCCGTTGCTTTTCTTTGAAACTTAACCCTTCTGTCTTCTACCATGCCTAGAAAAATCTTTTCTTCCTTTCTTAACCTACAAGTAAGAATATGTTTAAATGTGTAATCTAATGTTAATTCTTTCGTTTCTAAGAAAAATTCTCCAAAAATCTTTGCATGTTTCACCTTATTTAGTTCAGGGATTACGGGAACTTTAGCAAAAACAGCATCTGTGTCAGTGTAATAATACTCTAATTTACCTGTTTTATAAAATAAGCTAGCTAAAACACTACAGGTTATTCCATACGTCAAAGGAAGGTGATGATTCGTCACACCTTCTGTTACAGACGCAGGTAACTGCATACATACTTAACAATCTCTAACATCCATTGTCTCTACATATTCATACAAAAGTTTTGTAAAGACATTCTTGGAGAAATCTGTTATTGACTTATCCCTATGAAATTCAGTACTATCTATTAGTGTTGCAGTGTTCTTTATGTTAGATTTCTTGTCACTATTCGTGTCATTCATGTTTACAGATGTATTTTCTCCAACAAATCTAAGTGGAATTATTATTGCTAATATGAACCAAATAAGCATTAGTAAACCTGCACAATAGAAACACATTTTACACCATCTACGGAAAAACTCACATCTAGATCTCCTATTTTCAGTGTCTACCATGTTGAAATATAATCTAAATATGTACAGAAAATGTGTTTCCACACCTCAGAATGACGTTTCTGCCGTTTTACCCTTTAAATTTTTCCTTGACTTTATCAGTTTTGTGTGTCTAGTCCGGTTTTCTTTTCTCCTCCTCAGGATGGGCCCAGTTCACTCTCACCCACTTGTTCACAGTCTTTGTCTTGGTTCTTGTGGCTGCTATCCACTTCGTTAATGTCAGGCAGTGCTATGTATACCCATTCAGGTGACTTGTATTTCAGGTTAGGTCTTTTCACTCTTTTCGGTCTCTGCAACAGTCTTTTATTTGTTTCTCTTTGTCTTCTCTGACTTGTTATTTCATTTACTTGTTCTGCATTGTCTTGGTTCAAATTTATTATCTTATATCTCAGTCTTTTAATTTCGTTGGGCCAATTGTCTCCTTTTCTTGGCCTTTTCAGTTCACTTTCCTTTTCTCCTCGTTCCGCTCTCCAAGTTCTCTTTCTTGGTCCTATTCTTTGCCTTATTTCTTCTTCACTTTCTTCAGTTTCTGTCTCAGATCTCACTTCACTTTCTTTAACTTTAAACTTTATAATCTCAGTCTCTTTATCTGAATCTCCTTGGGTTTCTTCTGCTTGTAATTCTGAATCTAAGCCTCCTCGTGTTTCTTCCGCAATTTCCTCAATCTCTCTATCTGAATTTGAATTTTCTTGAGTTGTCTCTATAATTTCCGGAGGAATTTTCCCAAAGCTTGTACTTGGCTGTTCACCATCACTGTCTATTGGTTCTGTTTCTCCTGTTTCATTATCAGTTCTTTGTTTTTCAGATTCTTCTATTTGTCTTTCACTGGATTCAGGTTGGTCTGCTTCAGATGCCGAACTGGTATCTGATATTTCCAGATGTCGACTTACAGGTCGATCTTCAGGATCTGGAACTCTGATTGTTTCAGTTTCTGCTTCTGATGCTGAACTGGTATCCGATATTTCCAGATGTCGACTTACAGGTCGAGCTTCAGGATCTGGAACTCTGATAGTATGGCTAGCATGAATCCAATTTTTCACACCTGCACACTTTACTGCAGTTGTTGTCACCAGGATCACTTGACGTGGCTTATCCCAACGTGGAACCAAGCAATTTCTTCTTCTGTGGACTTTTATGCGGACCCAGTCTCCTGGACTCAGATCATGAGCTGGTTTTCTCTCAAGAGTGGTCGCATCCGGCCCAACCTGATGAAACACAGAATGCACCACATCAGCCAATCCTTTGCAATAGTCCAGTATGAGATCATCAGTTATAGTTAGCAGTTTGTTGACAGGTACGTATGCTTGTCTCATTGCTCGTCCCATTATTATTTCATGAGGACTCAGACCTGTTTTTCTGTCAGGTATGCTTCTTATGCTCATCAGCACCAGTGGTAAGGCATCTGGCCATTTGAGTCCTGTGGCTTGACACATTTTCCCTAACCTATTCTTTATTGTGCCATTTACTTGCTCTACCACTCCAGAACCCTCTGGTCTGTAGGCACAATGCAGCTTTTGTTGAATGTCTAGTGCTTCATATATTAGTTGGATAATTTCATTCTGGAAATGCGTTCCTCTATCTGTTTCTATCGTTACTGGAAAGCCATATCTAGGAATGAATTCTCTCAGCAGGAGCTTAGCCACAGTAACTCCATCATTCCTTCTTGTCGGATAGGCCTCCACCCAACGAGAAAACAAACAGACGACCACCACGACATACCTCAATCTGTTACTCGGGGGCATTTCTATAAAATCTAATTGCATTCTAGTAAAAGGACCTCCTTCACGTCCTATTGTTCCCAAACTCACTACTGTCTTCCTTCCAGGATTTATCTGTTGGCATATAAGGCATCTTTGGCAAAGGCTTTCAGCTATAGCCCTAAACTTTGTGTTGTACCAGGTCTGTTTGAAAAGTCTGATCATGGCATCCCTACCTATGTGTGCCTGTCCATGGTACATCCGTGCCATGTTAGAGATCATGCTATCAGGCATAACTGGTCTTTCATCCCTGTAAACCCAAACTTCATCTTCCTCTCTCCGTCTGCAACCTGATTTTATCCAACCGTCTTTTTCCTCATCATTTGCCTCTTCCTGCAATTGCTTTACCTCTTCCCATGTTTCAACTGGGTTAGTAAACAGCAAGGGACATGAAACAATTTCTTTTTCCCTTCTCCGATTTATTGAAGTCATATTTCTGGCACAATATTGAGCTAATTCATCAGCAAAATTGTTACCTACTGCAATGTAATCAGTTCCATTTTTGTGAGCAGTGCATTTTACTACTGCAATCTGTTTAGGCAACTGTATCGCCTCAAGCAACTTCTTCACAAATTTACCATTCCTAATAGGAGATCCTGAGGAAGTCAGGAATCCCCTCTGGGACCAGATCTGTCCGAAATCATGGACCACTCCGAAGCCATACTGGCTATCCGTGATCACAGTAATTCGGAAATTCCTTCCCAGTTTGCAAGCTCGAATCAGAGCAATCAGCTCAGCAACTTGGGCTGAACGTATTCCTCTCAAACAAGATGCTTCCATTATGGTTGCCACCATACATACAGCATACGCAGCACTTAAAACTCCTTCATTTGTCCTCAGGCATGATCCATCCACAAACATCACATAATCTGACTCTTTTAGAGGTTCATCTCTAATGTCAGATCGAGGCTTTGTGCAAAATTCAAGCACATCCAAACAGTTATGATCAATCTCATCTTTGAACTCTGCATTTACTGCATCTGGCAGTGAAGTGGAAGGATTCACACTCGTGCATCTTACAATGGTTACATTGTCTGCACCCAAGATCACTTTTTCGTACCTAGTCAGCCGACTATGTGTCATGAATTGGGTTTTTGTTCGGGTCAGAAGGATTTCAACTGAATGTGGGACATATACTCTCAAAGGATATCCCATCACAATGCTTTCACTTTGTTCCAGACTCACACAAGTAGCAGCTACTGCTTTCAGACATCCAGGCAACGCTTTTGCTACCGGATCTAGAACAGCTGAAAAATAAGCTATTGGTCGTTTCATTCTTCCATGCCTTTGCACTAATATTGAAAGTGCACATCCATCTCTCTCACTACAATACAGTTCAAATTCTTTCTCATAATCAGGCATTCCTAATGCTGGTGCCTCGCACAAACTTGTTCTCAGTTGCTCGAAAGCCTTAATTTCTTCCTCATCCAATGCAATCGGATCTTTAACATCACTTTTTGTCAATCGCTGTAAAGGTTTTGCAATCAATGAAAATCCACTTATCCATTGTCGGCAATAACCAACCATTCCAAGGAACATTCTCACTTCTCTTTGTGTCATTGGGGCTCTCATTCCTTTAATAATCCTTATTCTTTCTGTTGTCACTTTTCTCATCCCTTTCTCAATCTTATGACCTAAGTACTGTACTTCCTGTTGACAGAATTGCAGTTTTGATGGGGACACCTTGTGTCCTCCTTCTGCCAAATGATTCAGTAAAGCAATGGTGTCCGTAACACATGCTTCTCGGGTCTTTGATGCCACTAATAGGTCATCAATATATTGGACCATCACAGATTTTTCAGGCATTTTCAAACTTTCTAAAGATTTCTTCAGAATTTGATTAAAAATAGAAGGACTTTCAGTATACCCTTGAGGAATTCGGCACCATGCCAAAATACGCTCTCCGAACCGAAACGCAAATAATGGCTGGCTGTCAGGGTGTAATGGAATAGAAAAGAATGCATGGCACAAATAAATAACAGTGTACCATTCTGCATCATGTGGGATTTGATACAGTATTACAGCAGGGTTTGGCACAATTGGGCAGCAAGGAATAACAATTTTGTTCACCTTCCTCAAATCTTGTACTATTCTATATGTTCCATTTGGCTTTTTCAATCCCATTATCGGAGAATTACATGGACTGCTCATTATTTCTCTCAAAATTCCTTGTTCAATCAACTTATTAATTACAGGTGTTATTCCATCAATAATTTCTGGCGTCAATTTGTACTGCGGGGTATTTGGGTAATTAGTTCCTTCTTTTACAGTAATTATTACAGGATCAACTTCTCTCATTAGTCCAATATCTTCACCTGTGAAATCCCATACATCAGACCTGACTATTCCTTTCAATTCAATAGGGATTTTCTCTGCATCAAACACAGGAAACATATCATTCACTCCTGGTTCTAGTTCTGCCATTGTCATTTTATACAGAACATCATCATCTGGTGTCTGGAAAGCAATACCATCTGGAGTACAGTAGATAGTGCAATTCATTTTGCAAAGCAGATCGCGTTCTAATAAATTTACAGGACTACAATCGCACACCACAAAGCGGTGCATATCTTTGAACTGACCAATTTCCACCTCTACTGGTTTTGTAAGAGGGGTTTTAATTTGCCTGTTTGAAACACCTACAATTTGGATGTATTCTCCTGAGAGAGGAAGGTTTGGAATTTCCACTGATCTAACAGTAGAACGGGTAGCACCAGTGTCCACAAGGAATGTAACATTTACACCATTCACCTTTCCATTCACAAATGGACCTGACTGATCTACCTCTAGGGTTGCGCCAAGCACGCACTCCTCTTCCTCTCCTAGGCACCGTCATAAGCTTTCATCCGATTCATCTCCATTCTGCTGTAACCAATACTGTGAAACAGCAGCTGCGCGCTGCAATTTTGTTACCTGCTCTCCTCCGTAGAATCCTGCCTCTGTACTGTATCTTTGAGGATTTACACTCTTTGGAAGAGGTGGTTGCGGCACCTGGCACTATTGAGTAACTACCTGCGGCTGTTGCAGCTGTTGGTAACTCACTTCATTCTGCACCTGTGGATTTAATGGTTGATTCTCGGTATTAACTCTCGGAGGTAATTTACACTCGTTTCTCCAGTGCCCTAATTTTCCGCAATTATGACATGGCCATTTCTTTTTAGCTTCTTCTATACTCATCTGACCTTTTCCCTTACCAATATTCGGTTTGGACTTGGTCTGTCCTGCGTCACTAGACTGGTTATTCATCTGAGCTTCTTGCTTTTCTGCAACCTTTACTTGTGCCCACATTGCCTTTTCCTTGAGTTTACGCTGTCTACACTCAATATCGTCACTGCAATATTTTGCATACCGTAATACCTCATCTACCGTGCTAGTCTGCCAACATAACATATGCTGCTTAATCATTTCACTTATCTCAGGTCTCAAGCCATACACAAATCTATACACAAAATGACTCATCTCTTTTTCACTCAAATTCTCGCATCCACTATACTGTTTAAAAACCAAAAGCAATCTCTCGTAATAAGCATGTACAGATTCCTTATTCTCCTGAGTTGTTCTATCAATCTTTACACAGTCCGTTTCTTTTGGTGGAATCTTATTTTTCAGAAACGTGATTGCCTGTTCATATTTTCTCATTACTTCTGAACCTGGGGCTCCTGTTTTTGCATCTCTAGGATATTCTTCCGTCGGCCAGTCAATTGTAATTTTACACTCTGTCCATAAATCTGCAGGAACAACAATGTCAAACAATCCATCCAGATCTTCCCACAACACTTTTGAAACATTTACAAACCTTTCTACCTGTCTATACCATTCTACAGGTTTTTCTCTCAATCTTGGAAAATCATTTGTAAATGACAATATATCTTGTCTGGACCATGGGACATGTACATAACCTCCTCCTGGAGTTTCTCTCATTGGACATTCTATTACCGTTGGTTCTTTCTCTTTTACTGGAAAAGCCAATGATGCTTTATCAGTTGTTCCCTCCTTTCTCCTTATCCACCTACTTCTCCACTTGTCTACATCTCGACATTTTCTCAATAAAACAATTAGTTCTTTTATCTGTGTTAGTCGTCCTGTAGTATTCAGATTTTCTATGTCCTTTTCACTAAAATCTACCCTGTACGGTTTCTGCAATCCCCTAATTTTTGCAAAATCTACTCCTAGTTCATTCGCTGTTTCTTCCAATTTCTCATGCAAGTTCCTAGCTCTCCAAGTGATGCGTTTACACATAAACATTCATTCATCATCTTGATAGGACTTCAATCGATCTGTACCAATAGTCCCTAGAACTAATTCCTCCATATCTATCTTTAATCTGACCACATCCAGAGGTTGTGGTTCGGCATCTTTTTTCTGCAAGCTCCTCACCCAATCATTTAATTCCTCTGCAGTCGGACCCACAGGGGTTATATTTAATTCTATCCAGTTTACACTTCTCTCCGGGGTTTCAGTTGCTGACTCGGTTCCCATAGGAATCTTATTTATCTGACTCTCATTAATTGTCAAATTTACAGGTGGACTTGACCTAAATGGACCAACAGAATCTTTTTTTCTCTCTATTTTCTGGAATTGTCCCTTCTCTTACTTTTTGCATACTAGAATTTAATGGAATTACTAAGGAATGTTCGTCTATCTTTTGATTTTCAAATACTGGGATTACTGGTCCTATAGTTACTGGCACAGTCACAGCTTCCATATTCTTCGTCAGTTCTCTTATCTCTTCAGTCAACTCTCTTGTGGTTCTGGCTAGTTTGGCCATATTACCATTATCATGTTTCACAGTCTGTGGTGTTTCTGGTCTATTAAATGGACTATTTATTTCAGAAATTTGTTCAGGGCTTTGATTTATTACAGTTCTCATTGGCGGTGCATTTGGTGTCACCACCACGGAATCCTGTTGATATGGAGGTGGTCTTTTATTTAAAATGTCCTCCAGCAACTCATCTGTGTCGCTAACTCCATACCCATATCTCTCTGTTACTGCATGCTTCTTTTTCTCCGTACATGTTTTCCCTGTAAATTCTTCAACTGTTCTGACAGGAAACATACCATCCGTCATGTTAGCATACCGCCATCGTCTAATCCTGTCTTCATGATTCAAACCCCATACTCTTCCATGAATTAAACTATAATTCTTTGCACCTCTGTGTCTTTCCCTTTCATACATCTCATCTTCCCATTCACCTAAGGTTTCGAACTGTGTCGGTCTAGGTTCAAGTCTCATCATCTTTTCTCTTAAATTTCAAAGTACCGCTGTGCTAAACAAACCATTTTCTGGAAATGCCAATACTCCATCGTCTTTGGTATACTTCGCCCAATTTTCCAACCAAATGCAAGTATGATAGCCATATTTCATCATCATATAAGATGCTGGCGTTTTCGGCGGAGGAAGTACTTCTCCTTCCCTAGTCACAACCTTCTTATCTTTCTTAAAAAGATTTTTAAGCTTCGCAAACCATGACAGTTTCTCTCTATCATATTCATTATAATAAGCCATTTCACTTGTTTTGCCGAAGCAATTCACACAATCCTTCACCAATCGGTTCTTTCTACTCCTCGGCTATTCGGACCTATCCCAGCGCGTCTCACACCAACGCACCAATCCGAAAGCTTTTACGTCACTCTCACGCTAACCTATTCCAGCGCGTCTCACACTAACGCACCAATCAGGATACCCTTCGTTCTTCCACAACTGGCCAATACCAGCTCGGTTCTTGTTGACGTCAGTTCTACTCCTGCTTCTACTGACCCTTCCTTTACAAAAATTATCGGCAGTTTTCTTAGCTTTTCTTTTGACTAAATCAATTAGTTACAACGTAAAACACATTACCATTGTCTGTTTCTCTAAACAAAAGAGATAGTTTATTCCAACTTACAAGAATACTGTTTCGTTCGATAAGTGTAGCACTTCTCTCTACCTTACCCTTCTCTCAAGCAAGAGGTAAACCCGTTTCTCTGGGGATAAAACACATGTGGAGACTATACTGCTCCTGAGAATTAAGGCCAAAGTTTCACAAGAAAACCTGTTGCTATTTCACTCAAATGTAACCCATACGTGAAATTTCCCTAACATAACACAGTCCTGTGTTATCACCAATTTTGAAATCAGACAATGTACAATTCCATGTGACTTCTCTTGCCACACGTGTCCACTTCCTACTTCCTTCAAAATTCTGACTACACATAACGTAATACAAACTCAACATAGAGTGTTAGACACGAAAAATCAATAATCAATAATCACCAAACTAATCTATATTAACCATAACTCTGCTACTAAGAAATCTGATCCAGCGCGGCTAAAATAAATTTTTCCTTATGACACTAACCCAGAAAAACACCTTCTCAACCTTAATCATATAAAACTTATGTCGGTGGGGCCCATAACACTGCATACATTCATTCACACAATTCACTGGATTAAACGCTAAGGAAAATGAGCTGCTGGACAAACGGGATACCTTATTAACAATGACAGAATTATAACCTATACATTATATACATTAATTTAGGATCCTGTCGGTTCTAAACATCAAGGTACTCCGCTATTCGGTCGATGGACCAACTAGTAGAATCAGTTGATGGCGATTAAGTCCAGCTCAATCACAATTAAAACCTTTAACATTTATTAATCCTAAATTTATTAAAGAACCACAGACTCATTTAGAGTTAGAATATAATTTTATCTAAATTCTTCGAGCAAATAAGTAAAGTTCTTTATTAGGCAAATACATTTAGAAATATCAATAATCATTTAAGTAAAATATTTAGAATAGTAAGGAAAAATACTCATTACCCCTTGGCCATAGGGCGATGACCAGAATGGTTCACCAGGAAAGAGAGATGAACCGCAGGTCACAGGATAGGACTCCCAAAACTGACTGACTGTCCCACTAACCTCCTCGGACGCAATCTCCTCCCGGGCAACTCCTGCAACTGTCTCGTTCCTTCCCCTGTCAAAGTCCGAAGTTCAAAATGACAGAGTCTCTCGCAGCATCAGGATAGAATAAACGAAGAAGTTTTTTCACAACGTAAGAGCAGACTCTCTTATACCCTATTCTCTGGCTCTCTACACTTAAAAGTTGCAATCTTTAGGGGCAGAAATCACGCTAATTGGTCCATTGGAGGGGTGGTGATGGTCACCTCATCACCCTCCTTGTTCGAACTGGTTTGAGGACAATAATGCATACAATAAGTCTCATGATCCACACTGTCCAAAGGTAATTCAATTTGTTAATATATTTTTGTAACAAACTCCGATGGTCACACATTAGTTCGTCCTCTGTCGCTCGATTTTTCTCATCCAGTTCCCATGCATATATGCTGAACTCTTGGCACGATCCTTGTTGCAGGTCAGACTGGCCTTGACAGCTCTCACTCCGGGCACAAGCCGCATACACGTGACTGGAGCATTCACTCTGCCCATGCGCAGAGCCATCTTATTCAACGCACGAAATCTCGTCCTTTTCCAGCGGCCATTTTCGAAGCATGGCCTAGCAGGCCCGAGCGAAACTAATATAAAAACAAACACAACAGAAATTAAAACACGGAAAATAAGCCTTTCTGTTTACCACCCGCCATTCTAAGGACCCGTATTAGGTACTACCTAGCAGAAGCGACATTTAAAGCCATTTTACTTACCATCTGCATCTTTGCCACAGTGCAATTTTACTACACAACGCAAATCATGCAATTTACTCTATTTACTACGCAAATCACAATACTAATGTTATTTTGCTTCACATTTGTAAATAAATTAGATTTTTCAATGCCAGCAAATTGCCCACGTGTAATGTTTAATAAAAGGTGCATTTGTTGATTAGTTCATGCGTTTCAAACGGTTAGTATCATTAATCGTTATGGGGTCATTAACTTCCAAGGGGTACAAAAAAATATTTTGTTTCCCCTGCTCCATCACTGGTAAAGAGCGAGGCTTGGCCCATCTGGAGCAGTGCCCATCCCACCATATGATTTGGGAAACGTGTGATACACAGCTAGTCCCTTACCTGATCTAGCCACTGCCGGTTGACCATCCATCACCTTGCTTTATTGCTTGGCCATGGAGGGATGTGGCCTGCAGATTGCCTTCCAGTGAAATCTGTTGTTATCGCAAGAAGACAGCGTCCACCATAAAACAATGTAGACGTTGGTCTGCGCATCAGTGGCTACACAATGAGCAGGCAGTGTCTTGAATGGCTGCCACATTGCTTCCAGGCGAAAGGCTAAGTATTGTACCGTTAGGTTTGAGCCACACTTTGTACTTTCAATTGATAATTTCACTTCTGGCCTGAAAAAAACACGGCCAACTATGAGAACGGCCCACCCACAAGAGACATTTATGCCCACTGTTTTTTCTACAAGTGCATAATTTACATAAGCATAATCAAATTGGCAAGGCTTTAGAGACGAGTGCCTCATTGACATGGACATGTTGCACAACATAGAAAAAACGAGTGCCTCATTTACATAGCAAGGCTTTAGAGACGAGTGGCTCGTTTAAATAAACATGTTCAAATCGGTGAGACTAGTGCAGTTCTTTGTAGATATGACAGGGAACAATTAAACTGCATTTCCTGGGATGATAACACTACCTTCAGCAAGGCAAAAAGAGCCTTTCAAACATGCATGCAGGAAAAGGAAGGATATGTAAAGAGTCGGGATCGGAAGAAAGACTGGAACTACTGTGCTAATAACAAGCCGAGCCACCCTTGAAGCTTGGCATTAAACATCCGAAAAACACCTCACTGCTTTATTACAATCGTGCTACGCTACAAATCCGAGCCCCCCTGCTTTATCTTCCCAAAGATGTTTACTTTTCAGTTCGATGACCTCACCCAAAAGTGCGAGAGATTCGGTTGGAGAGAGAAGTCTTTGAGCTACGACAAGACAACGTAACAGCGCCAACGTGGTCTTTTAACCCTGGGCATAGTTTGCGTAGTAGCACTACACGTAGCTACGCAAAGTACATTTTGAACTACACGTAGCTATGCAAATTGCATAGTGCGTAGCTGTGTGCTTGACTGCACTGTACAATAATTGCCAAAGGCATCTTGCACAGTGCAAGTTAAGATAAAATAAATATCTCTGTCTTTATATGCTAAAAATGCATATAGTTATTTCACAAAAGTGAAAACAATAAATTAACAAGCAGTGAGAGAGGTGATGATTTTGGGATCCACTCTAACCTAGGGAGAGAACCAAGCAGATGCCTTGAAAACAAAAAGCACATCTTTTGAACGATTCGGTGGTGGTCCCATCCTCTTAGGACCACCCCAAGCACAGTTATTGGCAAAAATACAATCCCAACCAAAGGCCCTGCAAAGCATTATGGGACGAGATTAGCAGTGGGCAGTGAATATTATAGTATCCAATATCAAAATAATTCTACAAAGAGCTGCAGTTCAACTAGTCGTTACTAGATGTCCCTCACGAGTCAAATGCAAAAGCTTCATGAAAGGGTTTCAATGCTTTTGCATTTGACTCGTGAGGGACATCTAGTAACGACTAGTGGAACTGCAGCTTGATGTATTAATAATTTCAATGCTTTTGCATTTGACTCGTGAGGGACATCTAGTAACGACTAGTTGAACTGCAGCTCTTTGTAGAATTATTTTGATATTGGACACTATTTACTGCCCACTGCTAATCTCGTCCCATAATGCTTTGCAGGGCCTTTGGTTGGGATTGTATTTTTGCCCATAACTGTGCTTGGGGTGGTCCTAGGAGGAAGGGACCACCACTGAATCGTTCACATGATATGCTTTTTGTGTTCAAGGCATCTGCTTGGTCCTCCCCTAGGTTAGGGGGGACCCCAAAATCCTCACCTCTCTCATTGCTTGATAGTTTATTGTCAAAGTTCACTTTTGTGAATTGGTTATATGCTTTTTAGCATAGAAAATTGCTTTATCAAAGCATTTGTAGGTGTTTATTATTCTGCTGCTACGCTAAATGTGCAACTTTGCATGCTCCGTGAGCGTAGCGAAGTATTTCGCGCCCAGGGTTAGTCTTCATCATCATCATGGTAAACTTTATTCGATCTATAAAAATAGACCATAAAAGTAAGCCTGGGCGTAGTTTGCGTAGCAGCACTTCACGTAGCTACGTGGAGTACATTTTTAACTACACGTAGCTATGCACATTGCGTAGTGCGTAGCTGTGTGCTTGACTGCACTGTACAATAATTGCCAAAAGCACCTTGTACAGTGCAAGTTAAGATAAAATAAATATCTCTGTCTTTATATGCTAAAAATGCATATAGTTACTACAGAAAAGTGAAAACGATAAATTAACAAGCAGTGAGAGAGGTGATGATTTTAGGATCCTCCCTAACCTAGGGGAAAACCAAGCAGATGCCTTGAAAACAAAAACACATCTTTTGAACCATTCAGTGGTGGTCCCATCCTCTTAGGACCACCCCAAGCACAGTTATTGGCAAAAATACAATCCCAACCAAAGGCCCTGCAAAGCATTATGGGACGAGATTAGCAGTGGGCAGTGAATATTATAGTATCTAATATCAAAATAATTCTACAAAGAGCTGCAGTTCCACTAGTCGTTACTAGATGTCCCTCACGAGTCAAATGCAAAAGCCTCATGAAAGATTTTCAATACTTTTGCATTTGACTCGTGAGGGACATCTTGTAACGACCAGTGGAACTGCAGCTTGATGTATTAATAATTTCAATGCTTTTACATTTGACTCGTGAGGGACACCTAGTAACGACTAGTTGAACTGCAGCTCTTTGTAGAATTATTTTGATATTGGAAACTATAATATTCACTGCCCACTGCTAATCTTGTCCCATAATGCTTTGCAGGGCCTTTGGTTGGGATTGTATTTTTGCCCATAACAGTGCTTGGGGTGGTCCTAGGAGGAAGGGACCACCATTGAATCGTTCACATGATATGCTTTTTGTGTTCAAGGCATCTGCTTGGTCCTCCCCCTAGGTTAGGGGGGACTCCAAAATCATCACCTCTCTCATTGCTTGATATTTTATTGTCAAAATTCATTTTTGTGAATTGGTTATATATGCTTTTTAGCATAGAAAATTGCTTTATCAAAGCATTTGAAGGTGTTTATTTTACTGCTGCTACGCTACGTCAATTAACACAGTTATTCACTCTGCTACGTGCAATTTGTGTAGTGCGTAGTAGCACAAACTTTGCATGCTCCGTGAGCGTAGCGAAGTATTATGCCCAGGGTTACATAAAAGTACAATAAAAAGGAAAACAGTACAATAAATAAACAACAGTATATTTTCCAGTGCATTATGAAAAAGGTTCATAAAAAGGCAATATCACGATTTAACAGCATACCCCTGTCTATGACATTCTAGTATTAATTTTATAATTTTAGCTGAAATCAAAAGGAAAGGGAAAAACCTCGACTTGGAGTCTGCTATGCGATCCCACCTACCTGCGTTCCTCTTACAATTATCAAAATGCATTAAAAACTTTGTACGGTATTTGCAACAAAAAACCGTAAGGGTCAAGACGGGAATAAGTTAAATTAAAACCACTCGATGTTCATCATATATGGAACTTATAACGGTACAGTTCATCAAACCCAGCCACCTGATTACAATAGTGATGAGACAGGCTATGACCATAAGAGTCAAGATGGGAATAAGTTGAGTTCTAACCACCATTAATCACAATTGGGTCTGAACCTTAAAAAACTGAGAATGTGTAATACCGAATTGCTAGAAAGCATTTGTAAAAAAAAAAAAAAAGCAGGTCTGATCTGCCTAAAATTTGCCTTTTTTAAAATGGAGATATGGTAGGACTTTCTTGGTACCTCATAAAAACTGCAAAACATTAAAAAGTGCATCATGCCTGTGGAGACTTCCGGTTGCAGCCACAGGGAGAAAGATTCTGGCCCCTGTGTGCCCCACGCAGGTGGGCCACATGATAATAAAAAGGGTCTAAGCAAACCTGGTCAGTAAAAATCGATAGTGGCTGCTTTTAAGCCATAAACGGTAAGTCTCTGTCGATGGCACAGTTTTCAGTAAAGAATGTCTATGCACGCTGGGCTTCCCCAACTCCACTTGTTGGATGGACGACTGTGCCAACACCCTCGCCCCGTTGAAAAAACTCACCTACAGTGACACCACCAAAAGAGCCAGCTGGTTCACCTCGGAACTCCTAGCTTCCAAGCGTACCTGCCGGAAACTAGAGAAGAAATGGCACAGTGATAAGACACCGGACAGCCACGCAGCCCACAAAGACGCCATCCGTAACCACCACCACCTCATCAAGTCCGCCAAGAGAATCTCCTTCAAAGACCGCCTTGACAACAACGCACACAACAGCAAGGAGCTTTTCAACATCGTGAAGGAACTCTCCAACCCCAGCTCCAACACCAACGACATCCCGCCATCGCAACCCCTGTGCGATTCGCTCGCCACCTTCTTCCACCGCAAGATCGCCGACATCCACGACAGCTTCAACACCCAGACAGCCCCAACTAAGATCGATGCACCAGACCCGCCGCACACCATCGACCACGACCCCCTGCCAGCCTGGGCCAGCGTGAACATCGATGACACCATCAAGACCATGAGCACAATACACTCCGGCTCCCCGTCAGACCCTTTCCCGCACCACATCTTCAACAAAGCCAGCAGCTCCATCGCACCCCACCTGTGCAACGTCATCAATCTCTCCTTCGAGACCGCGACCTTCCCAGAGAGCTGAAAACACGCAGCAATCAACGCCCTACTCAAAAAACCCAAGGCGGACCCGAGAGACCTCAAGAACTTCCGGCCCATCTCCCTGCTTCCGTTCCCAGCCAAGGTCATCGAGAAGATCGTCAACAAACAGCTAACCCGATACCTCGAAGAAAACAGCATCCTGGACCCATCCCAATCGGGGTTCCGCAGCAACCACAGCACTGAGACTGCCCTCATCGCCGCCACCGACGACATCAGGATCCTGCTGGACAACGGTGAGACCGCAGCCCTCATCCTGCTGGACCTCTCCGCCGCCTTCGACACTGTCTGCCACCGCACTCTACGCGCACGCCTCCACGACGCAGGGATCCGAGACAAGGCCCTGGAATGGGCCACCTCCTTCCTCGCCGGCAGAACCCAGAGAGTCCGCCTCCCACCATTCCGATCCGAAGCCTCCGAGATCATCTGCGGCGTACCCCAGGGATCATCCCTCAGCCCAACACTGTTCAACATCTACATGGCCCCGCTCGCACGCATCGCCAGACAGCACGACCTCAACATAATCTCCTACGCCGACGACACTCAACTGATCCTCTCCCTCACCAAGGACCCCCTGCCGCCAAATCCAACCTCCATGAAGGAATGAAGGCCGTCGCCGATTGGATGAAGATCAGCCGACTAAAACTGAACACGGAGAAGACAGAGGTCCTCATCCTCGGCTCCAACCCCTCAGCCTGGGACGACTCCTGGTGGCCAACGACGCTGGGAGCAGCCCCGACACCCACCGACCACGCACGCAACCTGGGAGTCATCCTCGACTCAACGCTCTCCATGGCCAAGCAAGTCAACGCAGTCTCCTCCTCCTGCTTCAACACCCTCCGCATGCTTCGCAAGATCTACAGGTGGATCCCGACAGATACAAGAAGAACAGTCACCCAGGCCCTCGTCAGTAGCAGACTTGACTATGGGAACGCCCTCACGCGGGAGCCCCGGCCAAGCTCATCAAGCGACTGCAACGCATAAAAACGCCTCCGCACGCCTGATCCTCGATGTACCACGCCACAGCCACATCACCCCCACCTGAGGAACCTGCACTGGCTCCCCGTCGACAGGAGAATCTCCTTCAAACTCCTCATCCACGCACACAAGGCACTCCACAAGACTGGCCCAGCCTACCTCAACAGACGACTCCTCTTCTACGTCCCCAACCACCAACTCCGCTCCGCCGACCTCTCCCTCGCCACCGTCCCTCGCATTCGAAGAACTAACACCGGCGGCAGATCCTTCTCCCACCTCGCCGCCAAGACCTGGAACACCCTTCCACTAAGCCTACGACAGACCCAAGACCTGCTGACCTTCAGGAGGCTACTCAAGACCTGGTTGTTCGACCAGTAGCAGCACCCCCACCCCCCTTTTTTTTTCTCCCCAGCGCCTTGAGACCCTCGCGGGTATGTAGTGCGCTTTACAAATTCTGTGATTGATTGATTGATTGATTGTTCCCTTTCCAGCTGCCGCTTTTTGAAGAAGTTCTCCGTCACCCAACACTGGTCTCTTCTACACATTTTCTCAGGGTTAGTAAATAGATTGGCCCTTCCCAAACCCATAAGGCAATCCCTGTGCACTAGTTTCCGGAAGGTATAATTGTTCCTCACTTATTAGTTGTTTTTTTACACATTAGGAATACTACGGAATCCTGACTTGAGGGGACGTGACTTTGAGCTCCCTCTTCCCTAAACACCACTTGCCGCCCCCTCTGAGTAGATGGGGATTATAGGTCCTGAAGAATTGCCGAGATCCTAACGGACTTTCTATAGGCATGAAACATGTTGACCCTCTGCACAACCCACTCGAACTGATACAGGTTCAATTCTCCCCTCTCAGTTCATGACTTTTTAGTCTGTTTTTACTCATGGCCCAGGTACTCCTTGAATAAACTGTTGGAGAATACAAGAGCTATTTTTCAATCACACTCATACAGTCCCACCTCTACTCACTACACATAGGCACCCTCACATAACCTCATCAAGCTTCACAACAGCAAAACCAAGAAGACCTCCGGCAAAGAGCCCCCCTGCGGGGCCTGTTGGGCATTGCAGCGCCTGCCCAACGAGGAGCTGGCCTATGATGAAAAACACACAAGATGATGGACGGAATGCTGCACATTGGCAAACATTCACCCCCAGTCACAGATCTGGGTTTAATCCATCGTTATTTTGCTTCACCACGCCACCCCAGTTCAGACATAGCCATATGCAAATCAGTCTTGACCCTGTGCCTCATGGGAACAGTCCAGACCGAACTGCCAAGCCATGTCTTCCCTGGACCGGAATCAAGCATCCTAGGACCGGTTTCAGGCTATCAGCCTTCATCAGCCAGGATAGCTTGACTCCAGTGGCGTAGTGAGCACGGGACACGTCTGGGCATACCCTTCCCACTTAGGGCGAAATGCAAAACACACAAGATGATGGACGGAATGCTGCACATTGGCAAACATTCACCCCGTCACAGATCTGGGTTTAATCCATCGTTATTTTGCTTCACCACGCCACCCCAGTTCAGACATAGCCATATGCAAATCAGTCTTGACTCCTGTGCCTCATGGGAACAGTCCAGACCGAACTGCCAAGCCATGTCTTCCCTGGACCGAATCAAGCATCCTAGGACCGGTTTCAGGCTATCAGCCTTCATCAGCCAGGATAGCTTGACTCCAGTGGCGTAGTGAGCACGGGACCACGTCTGGGCATACCCTTCCCACTTAGGGCGAAATGCAAAACACACAAGATGATGAACGGAATGCTGCACATTGGCAAACATTCACCCCCAGTCACAGATGTGGGTTTTGTGCAACATTCCGTCCATCATCTTGTGTGTTTTGCATTTCGCCCTAAGTGGGAAGGGTATGCCCAGACGTGGGTCCCGTGCTCACTACGCCACTGGAGTCAAGCTATCCTGGCTGATGAGGGCTGAAAGCCCGAAACCAGTCCTAGGATGCTTGATTCCGGTCCAGGGAAGACATGGCTTGGCGGTTCGGTCTGGACTGTTCCCATGAGGCACAGGGTCAAGACTGATTTGCATATGGCTATGTCTGAACTGGGGTGGCGTGGTGAAGCAAAATAACGATGGATTAAACCCAGATCTGTGACTGGGGGTGAATGTTTGCCAATGTGCAACATTCCGTCCATCATCTTGTGTGTTTTGCATTTCGCCCTAAGTGGGAAGGGTATGCCCAGACGTGGGTCCCGTGCTCACTACGCCACTGGAGTCAAGCTATCCTGGCTGATGAGGGCTGAAAGCCCGAAACCGGTCCTAGGATGTTTGATACCGGTCCAGGAAAGACATGGCTTGGCGGTTCGGTCTGGACTGTTCCCATGAGGCACAGGGTCAAGACTGATTTGCATATGGCTATGTCTGGGGTGGCATGGTGAAGCAAAATAACGATGGATTAAACCCAGATCTGTGACTGGGGGTGAATGTTTGCCAATGTGCAACATTCCGTCCATCATCTTGTGTGTTTTGCTATGATGAAGCATGACACCCCTCGGGGTGTGTGAGGGCCCTTGCTCCTTATTGGAGCTATCCCTGGATGAACACTCACTACCTTGTCCTGTCTAGCACCTTCTGATAACCGCCATCACTGACGTGGCCTGTCATCTCCTTCCTCCCACTCCCTCCCTAGGAACAGCATACTTTTTGTCTTTAGAATATTATTGTCCTCTGCCCATCTGAAGAGCCTATTGGGTACAATGCGCCCACCACCTTTACCACTGAATCGAGTAGGGAGATGGGCCTATAACAGTGGGTACTGTCACGGTCTCCCTTTTTGAAGACCGGTACGATTGCAGATAATGCCCAAGTAGCAGGACAACCTGATTCGGCTGCGGCATTAATAACCGAGGTAAGGGCCTCTACCCAGATGTCCATGTTCGAGATGTAAAGATCTGTGGGTATCCCATCAGGGCCTGGAGCCTTGTTTTTTGTCAACCCTGCTATAACCTCTCTTACTTCCTCTGTTGTAAAGTCCACATCAGGCATACCCTCACCTAAGCACAGGTCTTCCTTCGGGGTGGGAGAGGGCAAAAACATGTCCTCAAAATGACTTACCCAATCATCTTCAGTTATATGGGAGTTCAGTAGGTTGACCCTGTCACCTGCCAGTAAAGGATTATAAAGGTGCAAAACTTTGAGCTGTTCCTCAGAGTACTGGCTTCTATGAGCTCTAGCCAGGCCTTGTCGTTTAAGGCATTCTTGCAGTTAGCCAGGGCAGCCTCATATTGACTATGACAAGCCTTAACAGTAGAGGGATCTCTTGGTTTGGTACCAAGAGCTACCTTCAGATTCCTGGACGCACGTAAGCATTCAAGGTCAAATCATCTGGGGGCCAAGGGTGGTCGCTGCACTGCCGGAGAATTAATAAACTTGCTATATCGCCTGATATGACACTAAAGGCCCCTAGGATGTCTGTGGGCTTGGCCAGCCAATCTATGCATGTTGCAAACTCCTTATGACACTGGGAGAACAAGGACTCGTAGAACTAATCTGGTGAAATCTGTACCCACTTCAGTCTCCTCCCACCATCCACCGTTGTCAAGGACCCCCTGGTTTCCATCTTGTTATGTTGTACAACCCGGGGCCAGCAAGTTAACACACACACTGGGTTGTGGTCACTATGCATGCTCGACTGGATGGAGAAGTCCATGATGTATGCAAAAAAGGGAGTAGAGACAAAAATAAAATCGATGAATGACTCACACCCTCTCCCAGTGGGGTGGATATCCTTCTTGTCAGGGGACATCTTGTTTATAGTTAGAGTTAGATCAAACTCATTTGCAATGTCATTAAGTATATTATTCTGTGATGCGTGTTCCATTTGCAGGCCAGAAAGTCGTGCACAACCCATATCTTTGATCCCTTCGTGTCTCGGATCCCCACACCTATGAACGTTAAAATCTCCTGCAATCACAAGGTTAATATAACTCAATTTGCTCGGGCACAGATTTCAACGTGGTCACATAGGGAAAGCGGCGAGCATGTTAGAAGCAGCTGAACTGATGACAATAGGCGCACGGGCGCCATTATTAACGTGAAAGTGTGGCATTTTGCTGCTGTGGGGAAAAAAAGGGGGCTTTAAAAGTTGATTTAGGCGAGCTGCACAGCACATAAGAAAGGCGCTACCGCCATGTTAAATCTGCAGCGAGGTGTGGCGCATTGACAATATATATATATATATATATATATATATATATATATATATATATTTAAAGTTAAAGCGCAACGTTGCGTCGCTTTAAATATGGCGAGCAATGCATCAAGAAAGGTGCGCAGCCGTAAGTAGTGCCACGCCGGTCAAAAGGAAAAAAAAAGGCAGTTCCAGGAGAGCATGTCCTGCCTGCAATTGAAAATCATTTAAGAAAATAGTGCTCACAGACTGTAAATAAAATATGCCGAGTTAACAACACAGTGAGAGGGCCAGTCTTCATGGGAGGTTACAAAAGAACAAAAGTCGGTACTAAGGAGAGACTACTAAGCCTTTTGAGGAATCCACTGGATTCAAGCTAGCCCTAAGTTGGCAGGGTATGCCCAGACGTGGGTCCCTTGCTCACTTTGACACTGGGTTCAAGCTAGCCTGGCTGATAAGGAGTGTTACCCCGAAACCGGTCCCAGGATACTTGTTTCCGGTCCAGGGAAGACCTGGCTTGGCAGTTCGGGCTCGACTGTTCCCATGTGGAACAGGGTCAAGACTGATTTGCATTTAGCTGGGTCTGACCTGGGGTGGTGAAGTGAGCTAAAGGATGATGATTGGTTCAACCCAGATCTGTGATTGGGGGTGAGTGTCTGAAAAGTTTCAGCGCTCTGTCCATCATCTCCTTGTGTTTGCTATTGATGAATCTAAAGCAAACATTTAGAAAGGACAGTAACATGAGCCAAATGACAAGATGGGCGGAAAATGGGCGGAGCTTCAAGTACATACCTGAATACAGCATGTCTTAAAGAGACGTCGCAAGCCCTGCCTATGCGAGATCTAAAACCAAACGATTTGGTTTTAATTTTTTAATTAATCATATATACAAATTTGAAGAGCTTATTCATATGAATTCAGCCTTTAGTGGCAGATATTCTTTGCCAGATTTGTACACTGGCAGCTAAAGGGTTTGTGCTCCAGTGAGTTAGGCCTACTTGTTCAGTAGTGAATATAAACATGAAAACTTGATGCCCTTGACCCCAGGCTATGTCCGGTGCAGCGTACTGTAGATTCGGCGCACCTGGTCAGCGCACCTTCTTCTTGCCCCTTTTTCCAACATTGGATCGTGGCTTGTCTCGTCTAACTCCAATAAACAAACTCACCTAGACTAATTGGCTTGCTTTTACAGCCTCGAATCTACACTAACAACTCTCGTAATCTTATCTAACAAGCACCCTCCTTACATTGCAAATTGAAGGGCTATGGCCAGTGATACCTCTGGTCCATTATTTAAAAAAATAGTCAGGAAACACGTTAAAGCCGTTTCATTCATAAAGCATATGGAAACATTGTCAAGCAGGAACTATGTTTGTTACATGAGAGAGCGCTTCAGAGGTGAGAATTGGCCAAATCAGTGAAACTTCGATTTAATGACATTTGCTTTTTATGTTCTCCCTTAATGGAGTTTAGACTGTCGTGGCTGTCTCATAAAGATCACTCAAAGCAATGTACTTTGTGCAACTACAAACTCGAATCGCTGTCGCATATCGTTTGTATTTCGCTCCTACATGAGTGACAAAGATGGCTAAGACCATTCTTTGTAGAAAAAAAAAATGAAAGGGTGCTGCTGGGTATTGGATCCACTAAAATATGCATTTCATAGATCCACAGCTGATGGTTTGCTTGATTAAATTATTGGAGAAAGCTCTGTCTCTCTTGAAGGCTAAAGAGCCCCTACCAATGATCTGATTATCTGAAGAGTCTTAGCCTTGACTCCGCCCTCACTGCAAGATTTCCAAAACTGCTTATATGCTAAACGGAGGGAGGGGTCCCAGTAATAAACTTTGTCCATTTTCATAATTTTAAGAGGATAGACTTGGCAGCAATTGTTTTGTACTTTTTTTTATCCTTTTATTGCATAGGCATTTTTGCTTGGGTCACTAGACCTATGGTGCACTGTTTGGCATTGTCCCTTTTAAGCTGTTTTTAATGATTTACAGATTGTGTGCTTAATGTTGAAGTATCATGTATTGTATATTTTTTAATAATTTCACAATAAAGTCATAAAAGACTTAACCTTTGAACTGCCCGACAATGAGTGTAGCAATTCTGTGACTTAGAGGAAATTTTGCAAAAGAAAAAGCTGATTGACTTTATACCTGGAGATCAGCTCAAAGGAAAGAATCTTCCAGGAGTCACAAGAACCTTTCAGCCCAGCTGGCCAGAGTAACTGTAGCCACTGAAGCCCCATCATCCTCTTTCATTGAGCTGCAGAGAATCTTTACACCTACATCTTGGTGAACTTACATCTGCCAATATCTGTTCTAATTCAGTCCCAGTGTGAAACTGGGGCCCTTCCTTTTCACCCCGGCTTGTGGGGTGTTTTCTCTGTGACGTGCAATTAGTTGTCCTAATAATGTTATTTTGTTGGACCACCTTACTAGCTTGTATGGTTCCAGTGACGATAGATTTTGAGGTTCCTGGTTATCCCTAATCTTGCATAGGACTGTTAAAGTTGTTGTGCTTTATCATGTTTGACATTCTGCTCATGATTTATGACCTTCTCTGTGACTTTTTTTTAACTCTGCCGCCTTCGTGAAGTAACATGACATTTTTTTAAGTTGAAGCTAACCAGCAGTCTGGTTTGCTAACAATATCTTGGGGACATTCGGAAAGCTTCCCTGGGAATGTATTCCGCCTGTTGCTAACCACTGGCTTTGTGGTTTGTAAGTCACATGTGCTTGCTTTCTATTTGCTGGCTCTATTTGTTTTAGGCTGTCCAGCACGAGTTCATGCCTTCCTTCGCCCAAACCCTATTAACTGTATTCATCCACTAGTGCACCATTTCTGTAAACCTTTAGGCCTTTTAATCTTGTTCTTATCTTGTCGCATTAGCTGTGCATTCAAAGACAGAGGTTAAATGTCAGGCTGTCTCTTACAGGGTAGTCAGGATAGTGAGTAGCGCTTTCTTTGCTTTGCAAAAAACATTTCATCACACATTCTGTTTCTCCTTACTAGTGTATTCTGCTCATTGGTTACTATTTAGTTCTTAACCTAACAACGGGAAAACGAGAGGGAGGGGTGGGCATTTAGAATTGTTTTATTGTTTGAACTTGGTTTTATTGTGATATTTTTACCCGCACATTTGCACCTTACCTGTGACACTTTTTCGTCGATGCTCACATTTAGGTCCCGTTTTGTGATGTTTGTGGCCGTGTTCAGTACCAGCTCAAACAGGACATTAACGGTCGCCATTTTGGTGGGTTGTCGGTCCAGCTTCCTACGCCCGGCCACTTTATTTAAGCAGGCCCGGTACACGGACATGCAGTGGAGGTGTGCCAAAGGCAAGCCAGTCTGTGCCCGTCCACGCCCCTCCATGGCCAAGGGCCACAACCCCTGCCCCTTTTCATCCAGATTACATTTGCTATACTTTAGGATCTCTTAAACGCTTCAACGAATTAGTTAACAAAGCTTGCGGCAGCCCTTCCGCCGCAATCGCGAGAAATGATCGGGTTGGAAAGAAAGGAGGGGGTTAGCAATTACCTTTAGAGATCATCTTAAATGTAGGTCCTCCTCAGTGGATATAGCAGGTTGCTAAAATCTGTTGTTCTCACTAAAAATTTCACACACATATACTTTTACAGGCTTGCTTTTATATTGCCCTCCAGGGCCTGCGGCAGAATTTGTGCAGACTATTCCAGAGATTATCGCTCTCCTCAGCCTCCAGTCAGCCAACTTTACGCTGCTGGGGGACTTAAATGTACATCTGGATTACAACTCCTGTACACAGGCTGTAAATCTTATAAATACATTGGCAGCAATTCAATGTGTCCAGCTGGTCATGTCTTCCACACATGAAAAGGGTCACTTATTGGACCCTATTTTCACTAATCTGACCAGTATGTCAGTCAATGTCCCACAACCTGTTCTATGATCCGACCATCTATTGATCGAGTTTTCAATCACCAGACCAGACCTTTTTCATGCTAATGTCCCCCTTACTAAGTCCTCTAGGCACTGGTCCAAACTCTACATTCCCCCGCTGGCAAGAGGTTCTACAGGAATCGGTCCGAGCCTGGGTGGAGAGGCCATCTCGGCCCAACTGGTTTTAGAGGACTGGATTGAGTCTACTGTAGAGGTGCTCATTCCCAGTAAACCTCTGAAGTTTTCCAGACTTAGAGCCAGTGCCAAAAGGTTTTCTTCAGAGATTACGGAACTCAAGAAGGAATGCAAACGATTGGAAAGGAGATGGATACTCCAATATGTTTGGATAGGAAGGCCATCTATAAAAAAGCACAGAAAACATACCAGGTCATAATTCGCAAAGTCAGATTGGGGGATTTTGCAGAGAGGACTAATCAGTCTCCACAGCCCTCTAAAGAGATTTTCACAATTATTAACTCCTTTTCAAAACCTAAAATTGCTGGAGCAATTCCTCCAACCTCAAAGGAACGTTGTGAGCAGTTTGCTAACTTTTTTCTTAGGAAAACTATCCTTATATACAACTCTCTGGCAGGAGACCTGGATCTAAATACTAATACCAGACAAATCGTCCCAGTGAAAGAGGTTTCAGGAAATTTGTCAGCCTTCCCCCAACTGAACTAAATAATGTCATTAGGGCAGCAGCCCATACAATCAAGTCCGGCTCACCTCTGGACTTGGCATCTATAGATATATTATTGGAGGGAGGTGACCTTATCATCTCTGTCCTGACGGCCATCTATAACATCTCTCTGGAAAGTGGACTTGTCCCTGATCCTTGGAAACACGCAATTATTACTCCATTGCTGAACAATTCCTTCTTGAATCCTAATAAGATTGAAAATTACAGACCGATATCATTACTCCCAGGTATTAGTAAGATCATAGAAAAAGTGGTGAATGGCTATCTTACCGACGTTTTGGAAATGCGCAATCTCCTGCACCAGACGCAAACTGGCTTTCATCCCGGGTATAGTGCGGAGACAACCCTTTTATTAGCTTCAGAGGACTTAAAAAAACACTTGACCAGGGAGGGACAGCTGCACTCATTCTTTTTTTTTTTTTTTTTGAACTCAGCCTTTGACACCGTCTCCCATGGCATCCTCCGACACAGACTAGAGGCAGTAGGTGTAACAAGGAAGGCGTTAAGATGCTTGACCTTGTTTTTAGACAATAGATGTTTTCAGGTTAGGGAAGGGCCTTGTCTTTCAGAAGTCTACCACCTCAGGTGCGGAGTACCCAAAGGCTAAATGTTGAGCGCAACTCTTTTTAATATCTATGTTAGCCATCTAGCAGTCATTATCTGTTCACCTCGTCTCACTATGGTGTCGTATGCCGACAACACCCAGATTGTTGTTTCCCTCTCACCTAACACAAGCCTAACGTCAGAGACATTGTCCACCTGCCTGGAGCAGGTGAACAACTGGATGACAGCCAGTTGCCTTAAATTGAACAGCGAAAAAACTGAGGTTATGGTTATTGGATTATTACCCAGCATTGTGGGATCACATTCTCTGGCCTTCGTCCCTGGGTGATCGCCCTTCCCCTAAAACGGAGGTTAAGAGATTGGGGGTTTAAATAGATAACAATCTAACCATGGCCGCCCAGGCAAAGAAAGTGTTTGTGACATATTTTGGTCTCCTGAAATTGCTTAGAAAGACGATAAAATGGCACCCAGTGCACACTCGAAGAGTTGTGGTACTTCCTCACCTAGACTATGGTAATTTTCACTATCTAGGCAGTCCTGCTTATGTAACTCAGAAGTTGCAAGTTATTCAAAACACTGCTGCCCGAATACTGCTGGGCCTGCCTAAAACACAGTACACAGATCAGGCTCTGGCAAGCCTTCACTGGCTTCCAGTGTACAAAAGAATTGAATTCAAGGCCTTGTGCATTGTGCACAAAGTCAAATACTCTCACGGCCTGCATACCCTCAGTACTCTCATCACACCATACATACTACAACACTAGAGAGTTAAGATCATCCAACAACCGTTTCCTCCTGGTTACCCCAAGAATTAAAAGAGCCAAGGTTGAAGGGCAATCATTTGTATACTAGGTGTCTAAACTCTGGAACTCCCTGCCCAGAGCCGACAGAGCCAACAGCAACCTGTTAAGTTTCAGGAAGCAACTGAAGAACTGCTTTTCGCCTAACTAATACATTTCTTCCTCATGTTTCATGTCAGCCCTGGGAAGCCCAGTCTTGTGTAGCTGTGCACTTTATAAGACTAGGTAACACAACATAACAGGGGGGTTGGTGTTTACTTTTCTTTCTCTGACTTCAAAGCGAGAGGGTTTATATCATACAGCTCTGGGGAGTGCTTGAGGAAGGCTGTACAATGTTATGTTTTTTCTAGCACACAACAAACTTTAAATGTCTGTAAATGAGCTGTGAAGATTTTTCAGAATTAGAAAAGCTCAAATGAAGCACATTTTTTGGTTATTCTGAAGTGTGGTGGAAACCAATATTTTAAAACGATCAAAACAAATCAATACACTAGGTGATGACATTCTTACACATTATCGTTAGTGCACTGTATACTTTTTTCTGTGAAACTGTCTGTCTGCAAATGTACTAGTGATTTTAATTTAAGATGTGTTGTCTGTAATGGGAATGTGCTGCCACACCATGCATAATCCACTTTACACCAACCCACTCTACTCTGCAACACTCTGCACCACTCCACACCACTGCACTCTACCATGCACTACTCCACTCTACGCCACTTCACTCTACGCCTCTCCACACTACTCTGCATTACTCTACTCTATGCCAATGCACTCTATGCCACTCCACTGCACGCCACTCTGCGTCACTGCACTCTACTATGCACTACTCCACTCACTGCCACTTTACTCTACGGCTCTCTACTCTACACCTTTCTATTTTATGCCAATGCACTCTACCTCACACTTCTCTACTATGCACCACTGCACTATAGACTCTGGTTTACTGCACTCCACTCTGTACCTCTCCATGCCACTGCACTCTACTCTGCACTACTCCACTCTATGCAACTTCACTCTGTGCCTCTCTGCACCACTCTACTCTATGTCAATGCAGTCTACGTGTCTTGCTTTAAACTCCCAAATAAAAGAAATTCAGCACTCCCCAGCAGAGGCACTCCCAAGTAAAGCAAGAAAACACATGGACAGGGGATCTACCCTCATCAAGTGAGGCACATCAAGAGACAGTTTTCAAAATAAAGCTTGGGGTTTTATTAGTGCAACACTCTCTAACAGAAAGGCTTTCCCAGATGGCAAATGAAAACAACATGCAAATGTAAATATGCTTCTGTATGTGTATGTGTAAACAAATCCTAACAAAACAGTCACAAAGTAATCAAATAATGCATGGGATAAAACACAAGCAGATAATTATGGTAACACACATGCAGATAATAAACACTTACATGCCAGATAATAATGAAACATTCACAAGTGAAATGCAAGGGGGCAAAACCTAAGCAGATAATAATAATGGAACATTCACACTAAACATGGAAGGGAGCAAAACCTAAGCAGATCATAATAATGGAACATTCACACTAAACATGGAAGGGAGCAAAACCTAAGCAGATCATAATAATGGATGATTCACAATTGAAATGCAAGGGAGCAAATATAATAATAGTAATGGACGTTCAATGCAAGAAATAAACACTATCAAAAGCAATTAATCAAATACAAGAAATAAACACTGTTAAATGAAAGACTCAAATATAAAGAGCATGTATACACAGAATGGAAGCATATAAAATATATTCACAGAATACATCAGATAATGCCAATGAACAAGAACCAATGAATAAAAATACTTCACATTCCGGTCACTCCGCACACCGACAAAAACACACGTAGAAATAACTCTATATTTATACATATATCTCAGTACCAATGATCAGAGCAA